>CAJQUN010000004.1:28417315-29083745 GCA_907163345.1 Haberlea rhodopensis | reverse complement strand
AAATGATGCTAATTTGGTTCAAGTAAAGGAAGAAAATATCATTGTTATAAGGAAGAAAGGAATAGTGTTTTTTCATTTTCAGAAAATTACAATACAAAAAATTGAAATTGATTGTGTGTCATCAAAAAAGAAAAAAAGAAGAAAGGTCGGCGAGTTTTAAAGAAATACGATCAACAAAGTGGAGTTGATGACAATGAAACATTTGGATCAATGGCTCGAAGTTGGTGTTTGAAATTTAAATGAACTGCATGAAGTTATTAGCTTAGGAATCGATCGGCTCCGGTTGATTTTATATTTCTTGGACAATTCTGTGATGACCCCAAAATTTGCTCCTCATAATCATGAACATTCAATGACCTCATTAACACTCACCACAATCACCTTAATACCATTCAATAATAACATTGACTTAAATCTTGTCATTTGGAGTCCAAAGTCATGAGATTTACAATCAATCTCTTACATTACTCATGATTACCTCCTTCATACTTGCTCGATTATGATAATGTGATGACCCACTCAATTTGCATATTCAAGTGCATTTACCAAATCTTGCTAGCCATTTCAATGGCATTGCCCAAAATCTTGTTTTTAGGATTTCAATGACATTAAGTGCCTAACTCAAATCATGACATAACATTCAATTGCCCACTAACACA
Organism: Haberlea rhodopensis; assembly: GCA_907163345.1. Taxonomy (NCBI): domain Eukaryota; kingdom Viridiplantae; phylum Streptophyta; class Magnoliopsida; order Lamiales; family Gesneriaceae; genus Haberlea; species Haberlea rhodopensis. Next base: position 29,083,086 of record CAJQUN010000004.1, on the reverse strand, counting down.
TGCAATTGTCTTTCCCACTAAATGATTCATATCTTACTCAATCAGTATGTCAATTGCACACATACAATTGCCTCATTAACACATTCAATTATCTTTCTCAAACTCATGACTCAACCAAAAATCTAGGAATCTCTATTAATTCTCCTACATTAACAACACATCATATCATACCAAATGAAGCATTATCCTACCAAGAAACATCATTTTTCGAAACATACAGACTCTCATTTTTTCGAACATTTCAAGGCAAGGGATGAGATCTTTTGCGCTATTTTTCAACCAAGGATCCATTACACTACGCTCGTTTATTCAAGCACTGTAAGTGGGCTTTTGTTAATTATCATTTTGTTTTAGAACCATATGTATGCTTAAATTTCAGTTGAACATGAAAATGTATTTTAAGATTATATTTTGAAAGTTTATGAGAAATGTGCATCAAAAGTGGAAGGCTCTACGTGGCAAAGTGCTACGAGTGTAGGAGCCACCACTTGATTCGGCGGGGCAAAGTGCTACATGATGGAGGATTGCCACATGCATGGGAGCCACTTCTTTATCCTTAAGAGCAAGTGATATTCACACGGGAGCCATCTCTTGATCCCAAAAAGAGATTATGTGATTATGTGTTTATGTGATAATGCTCTAGTGTGAGCAATTATGAGTAAGTATACCGATTTACTATGTGTTTAATAAAGAGTATTTGAAAAGCTTTATATGTGTTTTATTATGTTCAACTGACCTCTGCTTGCTGAGTATTTCCCAAAATAGCCACCCTTACCGTCCCTCCAGATGAGTATGGAGAATAGATTGAAGACGAAGAACAAGACTAATTTGGGACTGGTGATTTACCGAGGAGATTTCAAGATTTTATTTCGTTACACTGCCGCAAACCTTGTTTAGAATATCTAAGTGATTTGGTGGGACAAATTTATACCACATCAATCAGTGCCCGAACAAGAAAGTGCCCGAACAGGAAAATACCCGAAGAGGATGATACTCTTCTCGGTCCACATGGTCAAAACATCGGCATAAGACCCGGTCATATTGGTTAATCAACCCGAATTTTCCGGACACGATGGAGCATTTAATGGCATTAGTGGGGCAAATTATGGGAGGGTGGCCGAGAATGGGGCAAGTAGGTAGGGTAATTGGTGGAGTAATTAGTGGGGTTAATGACTTAATTAGTGGGCAGTTAGTGGGGATAATTTTTAGGGAATAATGGCTGATAATTACGGGAAATTAAGGTTTAATAGGAAGGATTTTCAGGGTATTAAAGGGGGTATCATTTTTGGGGTAAGAAGGCTCGGCTCATGATAGGGGGGAGGAGAATGCATTTTTCGGATGATTTTATTTTGTATTCATTCTTGTACCAAAGCAACTGTAAATCCTTGTTGTTATAGTGGAAATTTATACTGAACTAGGTCCCGTAGTTTTCCCTTTCATTTTCGGGGGTTTTCTGTGTAAAAAATCATGATGTCCTATTTATTTTTTTCTATTGCGTTTACTCTACCGAATAGCGAAAATACGGGATCACATCACTAAGGTTTTACGAATAAATTTGTTCGATTTGTTTTTCATTTGTAAAAACAATTATTTTATGGAATTAATAGACTGGTTTAATTCTAGATCTATCTTGTTGTACTCAAATTTCTTATTTGGATTCGACGCCGGTGTTACGCTCTCGGTGTCGGGGCGTGACAAATTCTATTTCCCGACCAACTAAAAGAAACATAGATTCGAAATAAGACGGTAAGGTATAATGTACTGAGTTAAAAAGCCATAAAATCTGACCAGCAACTAAATATACGCAACATTGTATGTATGCCAACGATTGCCGAAATTGTTTAAGAGGAATCCCCCCAAAAAAGGGCAAACTATTAGAAAATTAACTTGAGAATAATAATCTGTTGAGATATATAAATCGAAAAAAATTACTGCAATAATTGTTATTTTTTTAAAATAAAAAAAACGTGAGGCTCATCTATATTTTCAAAAGAATTATAAATGTCAGACCTCTTGGCCTAGTGACACACAACGTCCTAGTATGAGATATATCTCAAGTCCAATAGGGAAAAAGCAATCACGTTTAGTGTTCACTCCAACAGGGAATAAGCCAGAATTGGCACAATCTCATCAATATGAAGAACTTGCATAAGAACATGACGCGGGAATAATAAAATTAGAAGTAAGACTAGCATTAGCTTTCTATTAGCATGCTACGAAAATGAAACAAAATATTTCCTCGCCAATCTACATCATACATAGACAAAACATTTTTTTAATAATCAAAACGACCAAGTAATCTCACCTCTACGTTTGAGACAACAAAGGTATTTAACGAGGAAACAAATGTAAAGCATGGGCTAGAAAACATAGATGCAAATAACAGCATAGATCTTAAGAGCAACAAGACGGAAGTATGTTATAGGATAATGTCGGGTATTTAGAGTAGAAAAATGAAAGCAGTATAAAGCAATGAATATAAAGGTAACCCAAACTCAGAAGTCAGAACCGAAAACTCACCAATTGACAAACAAACCAAAACCATAAACCATCCACATGCTTTTGTAAAAACTATACCCAACACTAGGTTTCTTCTCAACTGAATAACCCACTTCGACCCTTGTCAACAAAAACCAAGACGTCTGCCACCAAAGAGTTTATTTCTCATCACCTGATTCTCTTGTTACTCATCTTTGTCCTTTTTATCACGCACAGATAAAAGTGCCTCCTCGCTTGCCTTTGGTTTCTCTTCACTTTCTTTTCCTTCAACACTCAAATTTTCAAGAAGATTGGCAGCAGCGTTGGCATCTTCACTGTCTCCACCGCCCTGTTCCGGAGATTCAGTGATTTCTTTCAATTTTATCTTTGAAATCTTTGCAATCTGAAATAAATACAAAGAGTTAAGAGGACATAAAAAATAATACAGAATGACATGCAACATCACACAATAAAAATATCAATCATCAATCACAATCACGAATAAGTTTTATCACAGGCGATCAGAAGAAAATTTACGCAACAAAGAGTTATAACTGTATTTGGAAAAAATTGGATTCACTTAAAAACTTTTGTTTCACACATGATCTTCCTCGCGAAACTGAAGATCAACTTTCATCAAATAATAAGTCCAATACCATCTTCAGTCATAAATAGGGAGTTCACGATAATCATAGAGACCCAAGCAATTGCAGATGACATTTATATGCCAATGAAAAGGAACGGCACATGTACAACCCCAAACTACTACATCGAAGTGAAGTCAGCTTAGAACACCACTCCGATCCACATACCATGCCAAGTTTCGACTAGCAAACGTGCGGTACCCAATTCAAACTTAAGCAAATTATTCGGTATTCTAATCAGTAAGAAATGAACATAAACCAAGTAAGAGAGAGAGTATATCATCTCACTCTCGACCGACGGAAATCGAATACAGAAGGTCTCCTCCTTTAGCTCTCCATCAGCAAAATCAGCAGCATGCCATACACAAGACTTGTCATTCCCATGATGCTCTTGAACCGAGAATGTGGGTAGCACTGTAGGTATCAATCAAACAATATATTTAGACATAAATGCCACCGTGAATTTTCAGATTCCACAGTTCTTCGAGCAAAGATCATTCACACAGTTGCGCAATTACAGGCAAAAAGAATAATAACTATAAATTAACAAATAGAAGTAACATTATTTGCTAACCAAGATGATTGGCACAAATTTTTAGGGTCTTATTCTGCCTCATGACAAGCCTAACTTTGCCATTCTCCTTGTCCTTCAGTAGCTTCACGGTCCCAACTCCTCTCTCCTTCCATTGGTTCCCTTCCTTTTCAAATCTATACAGCTTTGCCTTCCTATCAATCACAAGAATCAACACTTAATAATAATAATAATTAGAAAACCAAAACATTATCCCCACTATGGCACGCATGTCATACCAAAATTCAAGTATCACAGATCCAGAGCAATCGATTAAGTCAAATAAAAATTCTAAAAACTCCAACAAAATAAGTAGAAAGTACAACTTCATCCCCCAACCAATCAGTGCCCATTCAAGAACCACCAAATCATTCAAAGTTTAAAAAAACATCGCATCGATCCAAAAATCTACCACTATCACGTCGATCGCGTAAAAAACAAGCGACTTCAACTTGCATCCAGGGCATAACCAACTAAAAACCCAGAAACCAAGATTTTACTATTTATCCAAAATTACGTTTAGAATAGATCACTCACAGATTAAGAAGAATTTCTTCATTCTCCTCGCCGGTAATGATCTTAACTTCTTCAAGTCTAACGATCGGGGCCACCTGAGCTCCGGTATCCTCATCCTCGGCGGCCGGATGGGGGTTTTCCTCCTCTTCTTCTATATTTGGAGCTGTAGGTTCTGCTGTATTCGCCATAACTGCCCAGGATTAACTGTATGGAAAGTATAGACACGGGGAGTGGATTCGGAGTAGGGTTTCAGGGTTGTGAGACGAGAATTTGAAATCGGATGCAGAACGAGGCTTTGAACGCTTATATCGATGTTTGGAGGCCCATTATTAAAGTGGGTTAAGCCCATTAGTGATACGGCTTACGTGGCTCGGCATGTTACAATTAGAAGGAACACCAGGCCCATTAATTAATAATATGCTTAGGTACCACTTGGTTTCAATGATATAATAACCGAAGTATGCATAGTAAAACTATAATAAATTAGAAGATAATAATAAATAGTATAGTGCGATATATTATCTTGTAATGACCAAAATATCCTATTAAATATGCATAATTACCTAGGGCATTAATGAAATGAGATGTATATACTTACTAACCCTTCTTCTTTTCTTTTTTGAAATTGCGTTACAATTATGTACCATCTTTATCATTAGAAGAGGTAAATGACAGCCAAAATAATTGGATAGAAGGGTAGCATGGTCATTTACTTGTAGATTAGGATGGTTGACAACACAACCCACCATGGAGGCTGTCAAGATAAGGCACATTATTTTAACTAGCAGACAACGCACATATGTTGCATATGTAACATAATATATATAAGACATACGAATTGATATGTGTAATGAAATACATGATGCATATACATTGATTAATATTACAATTGAAAAGATGCAACAAAGAACAACAACATACAATTAGAAATGATAGTTTGGTAAATTTAAATTTGTCATACCAACATAGTTAGTATAAGGCTTATATCTTATAATATAGTAAGATATTTTTATGTATATTAATTATATTGCAAAAATAAAAAATTCAAAACCACAATCTCTCACTCTCGTCCTCTTTCTCGCTCTTTGAGTCGGTGATTGTCGTTCTCCCTAATGATCTAATCAATTTACGAGTCTTAAGTCATATAATCCTCCTACCCACCTAAATGCACTGGCGCTCCGGACGCGAACTGGGTGCGCGTACGCCCACATTAAGGCGAATTAAGAATTTTTAGTAAATCTTTAAGCATTTCTAGTTCGCGCTTTAAGAATTTCTAATTCGCGTACTAAGAATTCCTAATTCGCGCACTAAGATTTACTAAGTCGCGTATTAAGTACTAAGTCTTGTTAATCCTCCTTAATTCTCCAAATTTTTTATTTTTTGTAATAATAAAAAAAAATTCCATTTTGGGTTTAGATGAATTTTCATGGAGTATTTCGGGTTGGTAAGAAAATTATATTATATGGTAAATAGATAGATAATATTCACTATTATGTAATGAATCATGAAAAAATACATAATAACATATGAATAATTAAAATATGTGATAAAAGAAAGTATGATAAATCTGTAATTTTGTAACATTTTTACAGAGTAAATAATAATAATTTTGGTATCTTAGTTGCATGAAAATTAATAGAATGAAATAAAAATTTTATTTTTATTGAGTTAATTTAAATGTTTATATTAGTCATTTTATAAGGGAATAATATAAGTCTCCGGAAATAATACGAGTCATTCTAATAAATTCATAATAATACCATACATGTTGAAATATATATGTACAATTGGTTTCATTTTTCAAATATTTTATATCTTAAAATAAAACAAAATTTTAATACTTCATTTCATTTTCATTTTCATTTTTCATTTTCTAAAAAATCCTTACTAGAAGAAAAGATTTAAATTACGTTGTATCACTGACCATAACATTTTGCAAAACGTCAGATCCTTCAATAAAATCTAATTTCAATGCTTTTTGAGAATTGTAAAGCTGCAAACACCAAAGTTGTTAATAACTCCATATTGTAAATTTGTAAATAATATAATAATGATATAAGTTTGTTAAATATGATGTATATTATGTATGTTTAACTTCGTATATATATATATATATATATATATATATATATATATATATATATATATATATTTATTTTTTTTTAATAGGCGCACTTGCACTCAATTTTTTTGAAAATTGACGCACTCTTACATCCGCATCCACTCGTGCATCGGTCTTATATGATCTACCTTAAGACTTGCTCTCGGCCCGCAGATTCGGCTCTCGGTCTCTCGCTCGCTCACTGCCTCTCTAATCAACTTGAGAGTTGCGACATCCCTCACCATCGTTCCCTCTTTCTTTTCTCTGAATCGGTGATTACTTAAACACTTTACGTTTCGTAGCGTTTTACATTTACTCACTTAGACGATGTTTTCAATAAGATGTTGTGCTTTGTAGATTTGTTAACAATATCTATTATTTGTTGCGAAAATTATGAAATTGATTTAAAGACACTGATAATATTTTGTGTAATGAAGAAAAAAGGGGTAATCGAATTTAGAAGCAATATACTGATTTTCTCTTGGTCTCATTATATGCCATTTAATTTCTTCGTCAAGCTTGTGGAAATCATGAATAGAACTTGGTTTAAGTAATTATTTTGCTGGTTACAGGTCGCTTAAGAGGTTGGATTTTCCAGAAGTGAAGTTTACCTTATAGTTTTTGGTGTATGAGGTAAAATTTTAAATAACTGCATGAAATTTTGTTGCCGATATCAGCAAGCAGTCTTCAACTTTCCTTCTTCAATTGCTATTTGGAGTAGGTATTTTACTGGACCTTGAAATATTAGCTTAACATAATCTTGCTTTTCGTGGAAAGAATGAAATAATATATGAAGATAATAATAGAAACTTTTTTGGTTTTTGATCGATGATTTATATTTATTTTTGGAGTTCAAAGTTCTTAAAAGAGTTAAGAATGTAAAGATTATAAAAAATTATTTACGAACAAATATGTCTCAGGATAGATTAAATAGATTATGAATTCTGGCAATCGAAAACTACTTATTAGCTAAACTTAATACAAAAATTTAATAAGTACTTTTACTTTAAAAAAGACAAGAAATAAGTTTTTAGTTTAATAATCACTAAAGTTTTAACTTTGGTTACATGTATTTGTTTCATTTATTCATCGTGTATTTTGACTATTTTTAAGATATTTCTTAAGTTAATTTTCTTTGTTATTGTCATTTGGATCACAAGATTTTGCGGCGGCCAAGTTTGGATGCTGAAAATCAAGTCTTTGGCATGAGAATGAAGATGACATTGTAAAATTAGTACAATTATCATTTTATACTGTCTTTCAAGGTCTTGTGTATGTATTCGTTGAGTGAATCATTTTAGCTCATGAGGTAATATATATTTGGTAAAGTCTCAGTTTTATAACTTATCTAAGGCCTCCAAAAAGTTTAAATAATCCCTACATGAAGGTTGGATGTCTTCTCCGTGTTCTATAAGGGATTGAAGGACTCAAATAGATTTGAAATTTCGAGCGCATTGTGGGATATGGAATGATTAATTATTAATATTTACTTATCCTATATTCTATTCTATTCTGTAATATAAATGTTCATACTATCTTGTTTCACAGCAAATTAGAAAACAATCCCTATTCAGCGAACTAATTATAAAATTAATAAAACTAAAAAGACTTTAAAAAATGATTGTGCAAGGTTGCTTATAAGCTGAGAGCAGAAGAGACTTGAGAGCTTTTCATTAAGTTTTTAAAAAGATTGCCCATATTATGGCGAAGCCACTGCCAAGCAAGGAGTACATTTTGCTAAAAAAAAAAATTTACCTTAAAAATATATTTTTAAAAAAATTGCATCTTTATCCTAGAAAAATTACATTTTACCCCCCAAAAAATACAATTTGCCCTCCCTTAATTTGTGTTTTGACCCCTTAAAAAATTGTCCTAATTTTATGTAAAAAAAAATTTTTGACTACCTTTCTTATAATTCTCCGCCCCTACCTATATATATAGTTAACCTATTAGAGTTCCAGTTTATTTGAACAGCCGATTACTATAATATAGAAGAGAGAGCAGCTTGATATATTAATTCCAATTATTACCGTGTAATTTTACAAATCATGTAAGGCTGCTTAGTGACATAAACTGATAATATACAGCTGACAAGGACCTTGGTCTAATGATTGTCATCTATTTTCTAATGTAAGAGGTCTCGGGATTCGAGTTCCTCATTTCCTAAAAATGAAATAAAAAAAAAATTGATATTATACAGCTATATCTAGAATTTTTATTTAAAAAATAAAAAATAATAATATAAAAAATGGATAACATGAGTTTTTTAAAAGAAATTTTGATAGGCAGATGGTTTCAGAAACTTACAATCAGGTAGTTTATTCAGGTGGGCGAAAAATGAAAACTTTGAGCAAAATTTTACTATTGGAGATTGGAAAAAGGAGGAACGGGTGGTGATATTTTAACAGGCCTCCTCGATCTGACACCAGCCCATCATCTATCTCCATTCTCCCCAAAAATTTCTCGTGTTTTTTTTTTTAAAATTTATCACAATAAAATAATAATCTCCATCTTTCACATTGCATATCATCAATAATTGCATAGCAGTTTTCTGCGTTTTATTTTTTTATGATCAAATTGATTGATTACACATGCGATCTTCCCCATTGCCAGTCCCCGGTAAAAGGGATACTCTTCCAAGTCCTCATGGGCTTAAAAAGACGCTATAAAATGCACAATCCGAAGCATAAATTCATTTTCAACGCTTTTAGCCCACACAATTTCTTAGGTTTTTGATTCTGTTTTATTTTTCCCTCTGTTTTCTGCAGTTAAAAATTAAAATTGAAAGGGCGGTGGATACTTGAGAGTTTCTTGAAAGCAAAAAAACAGTGAGAAATTTCTTATCGGTTGCAGCTTCTTTAGTTTTGTAACACCCCAAAAAAATATTAATTACAAAATTGGACAAAAATAATTTGAAGCTATCTTCAATGCTACTAAAATAATCATCCTAAACAAAAATAATAATAATAATAATAATAACAATAATATAATTCTAAATAATAATAATAAATAAAAAAACTAATCATTTTGAATTAATTTAAAAACTTAATATGTGGCAACTTACCCCAACACTTGTCCACCCTTCAACACCCTAACACATGCACAAAACCCCTATAAATACCCCCCATTTCATCAGATTTAATTCACACCTTCAAGAGAAATTCTTGGCAAAAATTAAGAGAGTTTATGGTGTAGGAAATGTAGGAAATAGGGAAAATTATGAGGAAAATACCAAATCTCCTCCAAAAAATCCGAAAATTTCACACAACCTTCATTATACACCCAGAAAACATTTAGTGTAGGAGGTGTTCAAAAACCAGCATCCAAATTCGTCCAGAAAATCAAACTCCCGAAGAACACTAAGCTGCCAAAGCCCAGAAAAACCTGTTTCAAGGTATCAGTTTCAAGCTTCGATTTCGAGCCTTTCTAAAACGATTTTAAACTTGGAGTCTAAATGAAAGTTGTTAAAACTGTGTTAACGTTTATGGGTATGTCGGCCGATCGCCCACACGGCCTCCGTACGAACAGATTTCCGGCGACCAAAACACCTCGTTAATCATTTCGAAACATCAAATTCTGGGCAAAATCGGTTTGGAATTTCAAAATGGTTTCTGAACAAAAGTTGTAGATCGAACCGAGGCAATCATACTGTAAAAATTTCAGCCGCGCGTGGCGGCCGGAGCACGGCCACGCGCCGTCACGGTGGCGCGTGTAACACACGCGCCGTCAAGTTTCTCAAAATTCCGGCCGGCGAACGTTGCTGGACTGATTTAAGGCATTTCTGGAAAGTTTCGTGAAGTTTCGACTTAAACTTGATTTTTAATGAATTTTTAAAGTCTTATTTAGAAATTACCCGGACAAGTTTTGTACAAAAATTGATTTGCAGAAGATTCAACAACATATCTGGGTTGCTAAACACCAAAATTACTTATATTATGTTTATAGGACTTTATTTGACATCTGGGTTCAAAATCGAGCCAATCCAGTAAGACATCAAATAGTGAGGTGAGGTGTATTACCGATTTCTTTCTATATAGCCTCTTTGGCATTTGGCCTGGAACTTACTGTAAATGTTATTCAATATCGTACCTTTCATTTATGTTATCATGTTGTTCATTATAATGTTCATTAATCATATTGTCTGCACATAGTGAGGTGTACTACCGAATTCTTGTTATATAGCCCTTTTGGCATTTGGCCTGGAATTTACAATATCTTGTTATTCATTATCTCACCTTTTATATATTGTCATCATATTGTACATTATCTCGTCCCATTGGTCATCTTGATCTGCATGTTTATTTATCTTGAATGTTATCGATTACTAATCGATTCCTTTGATTGAACGAATCATTTGACTGAATGACTGAATGAATGGAGCCCTGGATATTTATCCACTGGACAACGCGGCTTCGGCCCGGAAAGTGAGTCCAATGAACAACGGATGACAGTCCGGGTATATGGTTCATCTGAACAACGCGCACCGTTTCACGGTCCGGAGAATGGTTCACCTTGGCTCGTAAATGACTGAATGTACAGATCCTATCTGAATATGTGGGGAAAAGTGCTACACCGAACTGTCTGGTGGGAGCCACCTCTTTAGCCCACGATATTCACTCTGAAATCCTAAATCATCACGGTTCATTATTGACAATTTCTTGACTGCAAGATCTTTGTTACATGACATATCATATTGAGAAATTGCATTGTTTGATAATTACAGATATAAAAGCCATTGTTATTCCCTCACTAAGTCCTCAAAGACTTAACCTCTGTTTTTCTTGTTATTTATTGTGAGTTCCAGATACAGGAGTACCGGAGCCAGAACCGGAGGAAAATTAGGAAAAATGGAAATGTTGGCTTACCGGGACTGTTATAGTATTTTCTCTTTTATTAAGTGTCGGACTAGTATAAGGAGTTTGTACTGGGATGTATTTTGTTACTAATTAGAATGTATAAACGCTTCCGCTACTAAAAATGAATGTTTGACTAAACGCTTCCGCTATTTCCGAAAAGGTTTTGAAACCATCGTACGTAATGTTCTTAGAGAATGTGGTACCGGATAAGGGTTAAAGCAATATGTGCCCGAGTCGGGTCCCACAGAGGTGGTATCAGAGCCCAGGCTCACAGTCTATTATGAAATATTTTTGGGTAATAGAATAAACTCATAAGAATTTTATGCTTTGGGTTGTAAGATATTGATGAAGTTGACTAGTTTATTTCAGGGTAAAAGTCTCTAGTGCTCATACAGGAATACTGATAACACCTTGGTAAGAAAGAGCAACCAACTATTAGTAACCTAAAGAGTTAGGTGCATAGGCCGAGATCGAAAAAGTTTCCCCTATTGAGAATATTATGGTTGACACTCAGATCGAGTAAACTCGGAACAACCAATTAGGATTGATAGTATTCACCAAACTTTGTTTTTCCACAATTGTCACTATTTCAGATAATGGTGACTTAAACTTACTCTAGTTATTTAATCTTGTGCATTACGCATTATTAATATTAACTCCCTATTTAAAAATAAATATGTTTTAAATCACCACTTTCTCATAAATTTGATGATGTCGTCAAGAAATAATTCGTGAGCTAGGATGTCATCGTCAGTTGGTGGTAGCTCTCACACGAGAAATCAAGGAAATGAGGAAAATTCTCGTGAGGAAGTACGTAACCCAAGAAGGAACGACGAGCAAGAAGAACAGCATCCTCGACAAGAGCTACCCAACAGGAATGCGATGGAAATTTTACAACAGTTCATGCAATTCTGTCAACAAAATCCTCCACGAAACGTCACGAGGAATGAAGAACCACTAGATAGAGCACTTGAACGATTTCTGAGGTTCCACCCACCTAAATTCTACGGAACCCCTAATGCCCATCATGCAGAAGAGTGGTTACTCAAAGTTGAGAGAATTTTTACTGTTCTCAACTATTCTGATGAACAGAAGGTCAGCTTTGCTGTCTATCAATTTGAAGATGCAGCTCATCATTGGTGGAGAGTCATAGATCACCAATGGAAAAGAAATCAAACCCCGAGGACCTGGGTGAATTTTCTACGTGCATTCGAGGAGAAATATGTTACGCAGGTAATACTGAACACCCGTGAACGAGAGTTTATGGATTTGGTACAAGGAAGACATACTGTAGCTGAATACGAGGCTGAAATCCACCGACTAATTCACTATGCTACACATTATATAGATGATGAACCAAGGAAAACTAAGAAATTCATTCAAGGCTTAAATCTTGATATTCGTTGGGCCACACTATCCACCGAATCCACTAATTATCTTTATGCAGTCAACCAAGCGTTACGAGTTGAATCTGATATCAAATCATTGATCCAAAGAGCGCAGAGGGAAAAGAGGCTCTATAACCCAAATTTGACAGACACAAGCAATAAGAAGAGGAATCTTGGAAAGGAAATGATTGGAGAACCAACTGGACATAAACCACAAAGAGACTTGGGTAATGTTAATGCGCCAAAATGTGGCTATTGCAAGATGCCCACTCACAAGGAAGAGAACTGCTGGAGAAAGAACGGAAAATGTCTGGTCTGTGGAAGTGAACAACATCGTATCCAAGATTGCCCAAAAAGGACCCAGAAGATACCACCGCCACAAAAACCGAGAATCCCAGCAAGGGCTTATGCCTTAATGGGAAATGAAGAAGTTGACCCGATCATTGTGGTTGAAGGTACCGTTATTTGACTTTCAAGAGTTGAGTAAATCTTGTTTGGCCCTAGAGCTACACATTCTTTTATTATACTAATAACAATTGGCATATCATCTAGGAATCAGTTTACCGATAGAATTTAGGTAACCACCGACACCGTCAATAAAAACTACCCACTAAAATTCTACGAACTATAATATCTGGCAAATTTAATCAAGCTACATACATATATGATTACGATATTATACTGAGCATGGACTGGTTGTTCAAACATCAAGCACACATAAACTGCTATACCGAGGAAGTAACTTCACCAGGTGCGACTACACCAGCTACCAGATGCCATCAATCATAAATGATAGATGGTGGTAATATCTACATTGGAATCAAGGACAGATATAAGAGATGAGAAACTCAAACCGAGGTAAATATATCTACCAGAGAGGAAGTCTCAGTAAAATCATTACCTGAGGTTGGATTTGAGCCTAACATTTTTCCTCCCTTTTTAAAGTCGCTCACTCTTTCAGCCAGAGAACATTTTGCGGACATGCACTACTCCACCCAGTTTCTTTGTCATTTCAAATCCGGTCATGGATTAATTAGGACTTGATATCAAAAGTTTGATGTTGATATTGACATTTTCTTTGAATACCTACGCCCTGCTTTCATTCCCGGGTAGTGGAATAAAATATTTTTTTCTCTCTCTCAACCATGTGTTTCTTCTTCTACTTCTTGATTCTTATCCAAATACTAAAGGGATCGTTATCCATAACTCAGAGAGTCATAGTAGACCATGCTGCTCACCAGAAATGGAAAACCACGAGTGTAGTTTTCTCGACTCGACGACAACAACAGAAGATCGGCTAGATGAAGAACCACGTTACGCAACTGAAATCATGTCAAAGGAAGCTAGGACATGGAAAGAAGATTTCAACTCAAGGCTTCAGAGTTTTGCGGTAACAATGATGGAATCTGGGGACCAGATTCCTTGAAGGAGGGGAGATTGTAACACCCCAAAAAAATATTAATTACAAAATTGGACAAAAATAATTTGAAGCTATCTTCAATGCTACTAAAATAATCATCCTAAACAAAAATAATAATAATAATAATAATAATAATAACAATAATATAATTCTAAATAATAATAATAAATAAAAAAACTAATCATTTTGAATTAATTTAAAAACTTAATATGTGGCAACTTACCCCAACACTTGTCCACCCTTCAACACCCTAACACATGCACAAAACCCCTATAAATACCCCCCATTTCATCAGATTTAATTCACACCTTCAAGAGAAATTCTTGGCAAAAATTAAGAGAGTTTATGGTGTAGGAAATGTAGGAAATAGGGAAAATTATGAGGAAAATACCAAATCTCCTCCAAAAAATCCGAAAATTTCACACAACCTTCATTATACACCCAGAAAACATTTAGTGTAGGAGGTGTTCAAAAACCAGCATCCAAATTCGTCCAGAAAATCAAACTCCCGAAGAACACTAAGCTGCCAAAGCCCAGAAAAACCTGTTTCAAGGTATCAGTTTCAAGCTTCGATTTCGAGCCTTTCTAAAACGATTTTAAACTTGGAGTCTAAATGAAAGTTGTTAAAACTGTGTTAACGTTTATGGGTATGTCGGCCGATCGCCCACACGGCCTCCGTACGAACAGATTTCCGGCGACCAAAACACCTCGTTAATCATTTCGAAACATCAAATTCTGGGCAAAATCGGTTTGGAATTTCAAAATGGTTTCTGAACAAAAGTTGTAGATCGAACCGAGGCAATCATACTGTAAAAATTTCAGCCGCGCGTGGCGGCCGGAGCACGGCCACGCGCCGTCACGGTGGCGCGTGTAACACACGCGCCGTCAAGTTTCTCAAAATTCTGGCCGGCGAACGTTGCTGGACTGATTTAAGGCATTTCTGGAAAGTTTCGTGAAGTTTCGACTTAAACTTGATTTTTAATGAATTTTTAAAGTCTTATTTAGAAATTACCCGGACAAGTTTTGTACAAAAATTGATTTGCAGAAGATTCAACAACATATCTGGGTTGCTAAACACCAAAATTACTTATATTATGTTTATAGGACTTTATTTGACATCTGGGTTCAAAATCGAGCCAATCCAGTAAGACATCAAATAGTGAGGTGAGGTGTATTACCGATTTCTTTCTATATCGCCTCTTTGGCATTTGGCCTGGAACTTACTGTAAATGTTATTCAATATCGTACCTTTCATTTATGTTATCATGTTGTTCATTATAATGTTCATTAATCATATTGTCTGCACATAGTGAGGTGTACTACCGAATTCTTGTTATATAGCCCTTTTGGCATTTGGCCTGGAATTTACAATATCTTGTTATTCATTATCTCACCTTTTATATATTGTCATCATATTGTACATTATCTCGTCCCATTGGTCATCTTGATCTGCATGTTTATTTATCTTGAATGTTATCGATTACTAATCGATTCCTTTGATTGAACGAATCATTTGACTGAATGACTGAATGAATGGAGCCCTGGATATTTATCCACTGGACAACGCGGCTTCGGCCCGGAAAGTGAGTCCAATGAACAACGGATGACAGTCCGGGTATATGGTTCATCTGAACAACGCGCACCGTTTCACGGTCCGGAGAATGGTTCACCTTGGCTCGTAAATGACTGAATGTACAGATCCTATCTGAATATGTGGGGAAAAGTGCTACACCGAACTGTTTGGTGGGAGCCACCTCTTTAGCCCACGATATTCACTCTGAAATCCTAAATCATCACGGTTCATTATTGACAATTTCTTGACTGCAAGATCTTTGTTACATGACATATCATATTGAGAAATTGCATTGTTTGATAATTACAGATATAAAAGCCATTGTTATTCCCTCACTAAGTCCTCAAAGACTTAACCTCTGTTTTTCTTGTTATTTATTGTGAGTTCCAGATACAGGAGTACCGGAGCCAGAACCGGAGGAAAATTAGGAAAAATGGAAATGTTGGCTTACCGGGACTGTTATAGTATTTTCTCTTTTATTAAGTGTCGGACTAGTATAAGGAGTTTGTACTGGGATGTATTTTGTTACTAATTAGAATGTATAAACGCTTCCGCTACTAAAAATGAATGTTTGACTAAACGCTTCCGCTATTTCCGAAAAGGTTTTGAAACCATCGTACGTAATGTTCTTAGAGAATGTGGTACCGGATAAGGGTTAAAGCAATATGTGCCCGAGTCGGGTCCCACAAGTTTTCACTTATTTTCATTGTAAATATTAAATAATATCTTGATGGTGTCTGATTATTGTGGTTAAATTAATCATATTGGTTGAAAGAGAGAGTTGGACTAAAATAATAACTCAAGATTTGAATAAGGGTTGACATGGGCTGCCTCAGATCCAGGATACTCAAAGTTTTAATTGGATGAAAAAAGTTGCCCTTTTTCTCTTCAGGAATTTCTTGTGAGTCTTGAACTTCTCTTTTCTATGTTCTTTTACACGATCCTTTTGTCGTCAATCTTTTTTGTCGTGTTCCCTTTTTATATGGATGGATAAAGGGCTAGCTCTATTTTTTTTGGTCATGATTCTTGAATTTTGTTTCGAGTTATTTGATTGAATTTAAAGGGTTTTTTCTCTATTTTAATTTCAAGTGCACAGTTCTTCATGCAGGTGATAAGGAGTTGAGACAAGGTTCACATAAGTAAAATCTTTGTGGGTATGTGGTGATCTCACCTGGCTACCGGGTCAGATAATTCGTTTCCATTTTAAGAATTTTTTTAGTGCGGTGCCAATCCAACGGTGAATTTTGAGGCATGGATTAGGTTGGTGCTTCCAGATTTTTCTTGATGTTGTCTAAACGTGATGAATTAGTTTAACTATAACAGGTCTTGTAGTTTTAGTAACTTTAGCAATTTAGATTGTGATAGCAATGGAGGAGATGTGCCAGGCGGTGGAAGTGCCTTTTAAATTAGGTAATTTGATATTTGAAAACCTGAGTGTGAAGAGTTGTATGGATATTGCTAGGTTTGAGTTAATGGAAGTCTCTACAAGCTTGTTTCCTCGTTCTGATACTACCGGGCAAGTTGATAATGAGGATTCAAGTTTTGCTGATTCGGGTAGTGAAGTTAGTTTTACAGCACTGTTGGAATTAGAAGTGAATAGAAGTGGGGCTTCTTCTGCCATGGCTTTTTCTTCCGAGGATGAAAGCCGCTGGCTGCCAACCGATGTTATAGTTCATGAAAGTGAAGAGGATGGTGCCTCATCATTGGAGGGTGACCCTATTCTTGACACCTCTTGTTCACTCTCTGTGGTGAGTGATGCTAATAGTTTATGTGCTGATGATTTGTTAGGATTTGAGATGAATTCTGAAATTGGGGTGAATTTTTTAGAGGTCGAGAAGAGCACAAGTGATACCGATCTTGTTTCCACTACCGGAAGTTTAGGAGATCCACTCATTTGCACAATTTTAGCTGACTCTCTGCCTGTGAAAGTTGGTAATGGGGAAGATGCTGTGGATGGTGGAGGCTCAAAATCATCTATGGTTTTTATCCAGTTGGATAAAAAACCAAGTGGACGATTCAGTCGGAGTATTTTCGAGGTCGACTATGTGCCTCTCTGGGGGTTTACATCCATGTGCGGTAGGAGACCAGAAATGGAAGATGCAGTGGCAACGGTACCTCGGTTTCTTGAAATTCCTATTCAAATGCTTATTGGTGATCAATTGATTGATGGCATGAATTCACGGTTAAGTCATTTGACGGGTCATTTCTTTGGAGTGTATGATGGTCATGGAGGCTCGCATGTACGTTTCTCTTTCTCACTCCCATGAGTACTTTTAGACTTGAAAACGCTTGTGCTTGATATGTAACTAATAATTATAATTTCAGGTTGCAAATTACTGTCGAGATCGCCTCCATTCTGCTTTGGCTGAGGAGCTGGAAGCTGTCAAGAAGGATCTGAATGAAGGAGTTAGAAGGCATGGCTGTGAAGAGCAGTGGAGAACTGCTTTTTCTAAATGTTTTATCAAGGTTGATGATGAGGTCGGAGGAAAAGCCACGCTTGATCCTGTTGTTCCCGAAACTGTTGGCTCAACTGCTGTTGTTGCCTTAGTTTGTTCATCCCATATAATTGTGGCCAACTGTGGCGATTCCAGGGCTGTACTCTGTCGTGGCAAAATACCTATGGCACTCTCCGTGGATCATAAAGTAAGCATGTCATTTTAGTCTGGGTAAGGAGAAATATCTGACCATTGCGATTTTGATAAGAGTCTCTTCTGTTTGTTAGCCGAATCGGGAAGATGAATATGCAAGAATAGAGGCAGCTGGAGGCAAGGTGATACAGTGGAATGGACATCGTGTCTTTGGGGTGCTCGCAATGTCTAGGTCTATTGGTATGTCCTTGGCATTGATCTTTCATTCATTTGCATTTTAATTTCAAACTCAAGTGCAGATCATATAATCCGCCCCTCAAGC
Source organism: Haberlea rhodopensis (assembly GCA_907163345.1). Classification (NCBI taxonomy): domain Eukaryota; kingdom Viridiplantae; phylum Streptophyta; class Magnoliopsida; order Lamiales; family Gesneriaceae; genus Haberlea; species Haberlea rhodopensis. The sequence goes on along the minus strand of CAJQUN010000004.1, from coordinate 29,064,629 downwards.
TAGGCCTAATTTCACTATGTTGTAATTGGTTTCCCTTATCCCATGTGGTTAAAAGTTGAATACTTAAAATTTTATAAAGGATTAAAATGGACTTTTATAACAAGTTGGGTTTAACTATTTTCGTAGAGCGATTACGATTATGGAGTAATTACTAAGGAGCCTATTGTGCAGTCGTGTTGATGTGGGCCTGAGCCCGGGGTATAATATACTGGTATCAGAGCTAGTCACCAGCAAAAACACTGGGAAATAAGTGTTATGCAAGATAAAGTGCTATGTGTGTGGGATCCACCTCTTAGAACTTGCGGGCAATGTGCTACGTCCACGAGAGCCACGTCTAGACTCCCGGAGCTGGTGGATCGATAGGTTAGGCTACCACGAGGACGTCATGTTCTAAAGGAGGTGTGATTGTGATATTCTTGTCCACATGGGTAAAAATTGAATATTTAAAATGGTTTATAAAGGATCAGAATGTTCTTATATCATTTAAGTTAACCATTTTTGTAGAGTGATAATGATTACGAAGTAGTTACTATAGGAACTCATTGTGTAGTCGTGTTAGCGCGAGACTAGGCCCGGGGCATGACATTTACCATGGCTGCAGGGAATTGAGCCAAATATTACCCATATTTTTCATGTTCCAGCTAAATCTCGAATTTTTATAACCAGTTCAACACTTGGAATGAACTATTTTGAATTTGAAGTTAGGGTTGAACATTTATTTAGATTGGAACTGATTATTCAGCTTCATCAAGAAAAAAACCAGAAATATGCACTCGTTTAATTTTAAATATAATTAAGATTCATTATCTATCAAATAAAATAATTAAGGTTTAATGGTGTTCGAGCTCAACTTAAGTTTGACATTTTCGAAATCTAATTAAATAATATCAGGAGTCGGCTCAATTCCTATGCATCTTATGAGAACCTTTTTTTGTCATTTTTATTTGTTTCTTTTACCTGCCAACTGGTCCAGCATGCATAGGGGAGTTGCATTCTTTTGGTGAGGAATAAGATTAAACCAAAAGTTATCATCTTATTGGGTGTTGCAGGCGACAGATATTTGAAACCCTGGATCATTCCAGATCCTGAAGTGATGTTTGTTCCTCGAACTAGGGAAGATGACTGCCTCATTCTGGCCAGCGATGGTTTGTGGGATGTAATGACAAATGAGGAGGTTTGTGATATGGCTCGTAGAAGAATACTCTTATGGCATAAAAACAACGGTGGCACGCTTCCAACAGGAAGGGGTGAAGGAATCGATCCTGCTGCTCAGGCAGCAGCCGAGTACCTATCGAATCGTGCACTTCAAAAGGGCAGTAAGGATAACATCACTGCAGTTGTCATAGACTTGAAGGCTCAAAGAAAGATCAAGAATCGAACCTAGAATAAAGCATTTCTCCGAAATTTTCTCATCTTAGAATATGATTTTCGTTTGTTCAAGGCCCATCTAGTTTATTCAAGGGTTGTAGCTTAACAAGAATATAAATCTTAATGTAAATTGAGCTATTTGAAGTAGGAAATGGAGGAAGAACAAGTATTTCTGCCCTCCAAAAACAAGTGAGCACCTGTTTCCTTCATCTGGTGCTATGTCATGTCCAAATACAGCCCATGCGGTCAAGGGCTCCTCTCATAACATGACATCAAGGTGGCTTTCTCCTTGTTTAGGATCCCAACCAAGCCTGCTGATAAAATGACAAGAAATAGAATCATAGTTGGCATGTTTAAGTTAGAACCAAGTGCCAAAAATGTCGCATGTGACTATTATGCCTTAAGGGATCGATGAACACACCAGCTCTATAGCCCTAAACAAATAGTTATTAGTATATTACATGAACAATGTGTTGCAACGTTTGGTCTGATAAAGTAACACATTGGTTTGCCGGCAAGTGGATTATCTTTCTCCAGACATCATCAATAGATGAGAGCTTTGAGATCTATGGGTTATTAAAGGCCTTGATTGCATCTACCTGTCAATTGGAAAGTTGCAGGACCTCTTGAGGTCGCTTCATGAATCATGAAAATGAAAACAAAATGGTACGAATGGCTTGTGCAATCTGAACTGATTGTCGTTCAAATCCCAAAAGGTAGCCAAGTATGTTGGTGTTTGAAGTATACATTTAGACATAACAATAGATGACTCAAAAAAGGTATTAATGAACAGAGTATTACACTGTGTTTAAAGCACATGATGGAAAACTCATAATGAACATACTCTGCAGAATACTGGAAAAGATGGATGAAAAATAATTTGGGGTCATCCAGCAATTCAGGAGCAGCATCAGCCACAATTCTTACAGCTTTTGAAGCTATCTGCAGTACCGACGTTGTGAAAGCCAATATTTGAAAGAAAGGCACAGCACTAAATTGAGAACTTTACACCGATCAAGTTTGATAGGATGGTGTAATCACGCTCTTCGCGATAAGCAGTCATCAAAGTCAGTACAGAGGTCAGGGACTGCTGGCACATGGACAATGCATGATAGTCATCCAATATTCCTGCTCAAAAGAAAAATAGAAGTTAAAAAGTCCCCTCTACTGTCAAACAAGATGAGAAACTAACAGAAAATCAAAATTGTCATATTTATTCATTGGTTGACAAACACTTTCTTTCTATCCCAGCCTTAGCAGCCCTTAGCATGGCTATTAAGTCATCATCATACTTCACCAAGAAAGAAACTAGTCTGATCCACATTAATCTTAATCCAAGGCCTACCAGATGAAATTCAGCCACCAAAAAGTTCCTTCACTTCAAGAGTATTGTCTTTGGGGTTAATTTGATGCTGGAGCACCATTGGATGATTTGGAATATTCTTGGATACACCCTAAGTTGATGCACCCGAAGAGCACTCTCTCCTGATAGCATCAAATTTTCCCCTTTTTGGTTTGCCACAAGAAGGTAGGGTAAGAGCCACATCAGAGAGTTATTGGAACTATCCATTGACCATCGGTTCATCTCCATGAGAACCACTGAGCAAAAACTGACTGTTGATAAATGAGACAAGCAGTTAAATCTTCCATAAATTATTTAATATTCATAAGAAAAGTTGTTCTGTGATAAGGAAACAAAGCAATCTCCTGAAAAATCAATAAATGCAAGTGTGTCATCAGATAACCTGTTCAAACACCAAAATGTGGTCTCTCATTTCCACTGAAACAACAGGATAACCTTTGTGAGTTCAGGAGCTTGTGTTCACAGGTACATCAGATTCTTCCTGAAGAACTGACGATAAATTTCCGATGTGATGATTCTTGATAATACACTGGCTGAATTGCAGATATGATTCAAATCAAGGATATGGATCTCTCTTCCAGTGCTCAAGAACAATTATTTGAATTAAAAAATGAGGTTAAATTGAGTAATATCTGCAATCTAATAAAAGATGCAGCATTTACATTATATTCAGGAAAAAGTACAACCCATATTGCACTAGATAGACAATTTTCGTCCTACTAGATTTGTGGAAATTATGTCCAGGTTTGATAACGTGGCTGCATAAATAAGACTTATATTAGTCCACGCAGACACAAACTAGTATACTGGAAAAAGCCTAAGATGAGCATGGGAACATATATGGGATCTTTTATCAAATGTGACGGGATTAATGGTAGAAAGATAAAGTAAGATGTTCCACGGGCATGTTGTAGTGGTAAAGCATCATGAAGAAGATACAATTTATTGTGAAAGGCAAGGAGTTATTTTTTATTTAAACACAAATGTTTAATCTAAGTGTGTATAGATCGTGATCTATGAGAAAAATTGTTGGGTTTTGGGAAACCCGAATAATCTTGGTTTTGATGTTAACAAAACTTGTTATTATGTTGCTAACATATTTCATCAAGTGTGCAGTTCATAGATCATAATTAAGAGCTTGATGAATTACAAAGAAGTAGCTTGAAAATATCAAGCTGGACCAAGTCTGAAATTCTGGCAGAGCGGATTGTTTCGATCATATCTCATAGCTCGGATATCGAAATGGATTGCTTCCAAAGAGATTGAACAGCCAACTCAAAATACTAAAAGTCATATTTCACAACAGATCGGCTAGTTCAAATGTTATCAAGGAGAAAAGACGCCTGCAAGATCGAGCTGTACCGCGAAGAAACAGCAAGCTGTTTCAGCAAGCAACTGTCGGTCTGTTGGCCATAACTCTTAGCTCGCTTAACGGAACGAGACGATTCAGTATGGGTTGGAAAGCTAAGACAAATATCTACAAGTCATCTTTCGAAGACAAAGACTGAATCGGACGTTAAGATGGCCAAAAGGCTTCTGCAAGTCACGCCATGTGACGCCTGTAAGATCGAGCTGTTACAGCAAGCAACTGTCAGTCTGGTGGACATAACTCTTAGCTCGCTTATCGGAACAGAACGATTCAGTATGGGTTGGAAAGCTAAGACAAAGATCTATAAGTCATATTTGAAAGTCAAAGACTGAATCGGACGTTAAGATGGCCAAAAAGCTTCTGCAAGTCACGTCATGTGCTGCTGCATCCAGCAAACAGACAGCAGGAGCATCGCCTCATATTTCGAGCATAACTCTCTCATACGAACTCGAAATGGAGCGATTCTTGATTCCGTGGAAAGCTAAGAGAAAGGGCTACAACTTTCATGTGGATCACTTTTCCCAGAAATCAAAGAATGAAGAGTTACAAGCAACAGATCGAAGAGCAAGTTTATCAATCTGTTTTTGTATCAAGCTGATTGTCCAGACTGATCCGGACCAGACAGATCTGCCATTGCTGATCTGGACCAGACTGATCTGCCCGTGCTGATCTGCCAGACTGATCTACCATGCTGATCCGGCCAGACTGATCTGCCCAAGCTGATCTGACCAATCCGGTCCGAAATGCAAATAGCCCAGAAACCAGAATATGACCGTTGCAAGCTCGGGAATAGTGCAGAACCTTTTCCAACGGGCATATTCTTGTGTCTAACGTATATATCATTACTTGGGGCTATATATACATGATTTGGAAGCTCAATAACAGCTGATTGAAGATCAATCCAAGCCTTCCAAAGCAAACCCACTTGGGATTCAATTGAGGAACTTAAAAGACAAAAGATGCTAAATGAAGATCACTCCTCAAACCTTTGGCACCTCTTACCTTGCTGTATCAGATTCATTATGGAATCATTTGTGCCTTTGTATTCACTCTATTCATTGTATTTGTGAGCTAAAATAGAAGAGTGAATATCATTGTAACGGTTGATGATTTATCACAACCGATGAGAGGTCTTTGTATGTGAGACATTAAAGAACATACATAGTTGAGTTGTTAGGAGTTCTAGTTGGATGGGGAATTCCCAACTGGATCGGGTTTGTACAACGGGATTGTATAAATCAAAGTCTTCTAGTGGAATCCTTCCATGAGGTGGAAGAAGGGGAGACGTAGAAGGATTACACCACCTTCGAACTTCCATAAACAAATGCTTGTTTATTTACTTTATTTGCATATCTTTAAAATGTCTTTCAAATAGTTAATCGATTTAGAGCGGGTTATGTCGAGTGTCTTCTGTTCGATTTTGTAATCGAACTCGATATAATCTCTCGGTGCATTAATTCAAGAACACGAGCTATTGAAGCTCAAGTTGGTTGAACTCGGGTGTGGAATGGCAACCACCCCCGGAATCGATCCTGACAAGTGGTATCAGAGCCAGGTTGTTCTTGGAAAGCATTTTAACCGATTTTTTTATCGGATATCTTTTAAAATCATTTTCAAAATTTCTCATGAGCATGAAATTATTTTCATTGCATAATTTTCTAAAACTTGGTGTATGAAATTTTTAGCATAAAAATCAATTTCATTGCATTGATTTTGCACGAAAATAATTTTAACATCTATTTTAAAACTTCAAATTTTTGTTCAATATGTTCTAAACTCATTTTAAGTTTAAAATTTTTATTTTGATATTTTATCTAACAATTTTAGAAGCATTTTAATTTTCTGGCAGCTTGCAGCGACTTTGGGAAAATTGGCATAACTTCTTGCTCGGATGTCCAAATGACGAACCGTTTTTTGCGTTGCAAACTAGACTCATAGAGGATCGCAACGGTATAGGTCTTGCAGCCTAATTCTTTAATAGAAGATACAGTTTATTCTGTAAAGTTGGACTAAGTGTGCTGCCACCGTGGAAAGATGAAATGGGCATTGTTGAGTTTTGTCAAGAAATTCAAATTTGTTGCCAAGTATGCTTCATCTATCATCAAAAGAGGTTATTTTTGTTCAAAAATTAATGTGCATTACATTTTTTTTATTTGTTTTAGCCTACCCCATTTGCCCCTCACTTGCTCAAATTTTCAAACGTTTTAAAATTAAGGGGGAGAGTTTTCTCAATCCCTGAGGGGGAGTAAATTTATTTGTCTTCCTTTTTGATTCACACAAAAAGGGGGAGAAATATGTTGTTTAAAAAAATATGATTTTTCTTGTTATGCAACATTGTGCTTTAATGTTCATATTTTTTATTCAAGTTTTGTGATTATAAAAAAGGGGGAGATTGTTGGGTTTTGGAAACCCGAATAATCTTGGTTTTGATGTTAACAAAACTTGTTATTATGTTGCTAACATATTTCATCAAGTGTGCAGTTCATAGATCATAATTAAGAGCTTGATGAATTACAAAGAAGTAGCTTGAAAATATCAAGCTGAACCAAGTCTGAAATTCTGCAGAGCGGATTGTTTCGATCATATCTCATAGCTCGGATATCGAAATGGCGTGCTTCCAAAGAGATTGAACAGCCAACTCAAAATACTAAAAGTCATATTTCACAACAGATCGGCTAGTTCAAATGTTATCAAGGAGAAAAGACGACTGCAAGATCGAGCTGTACCGCGAAGAAAGAGCAAGCTGTTTCAGCAAGCAACTGTCAGTCTGTTGGCCATAACTCTTAGCTCGCTTAACGGAACGAGACGATTCAGTATGGGTTGGAAAGCTAAGACAAAGATCTACAAGTCATCTTTCGAAGACAAAGACTGAATCGGACGTTAAGATGGCCAAAAGGCTTCTGCAAGCCACGCCATGTGACGCCTGTAAGATCGAGCTGTTACAGCAAGCAACTGTCAGTCTGGTGGACATAACTCTTAGCTCGCTTATCGTAACGGAACGATTCTGTATGGGTTGGAAAGCTAAGACAAAGATCTATAAGTCATATTTGAAAGTCAAAGACTGAATCGGACGTTAAGATGGCCAAAAAGCTTCTGCAAGTCACGCCATGTGATGCTGCATCCAGCAAACAGACAGCAGGAGCATCGCCTCATATTTCGAGCATAACTCTCTCATACGAACTCGAAATCGAGCGATTCTTGATTCCATGGAAAGCTAAGAGAAAGGGCTACAAATTTCATGTGGATCACTTTGCCCAGAAATCAAAGAATGAAGAGTTACAAGCAACAGATCGAAGAGCAAGTTTATCAATCTGTTTTTGTATCAAGCTGATTGTCCAGACTGATCCGGACCAGACTGATCCGGACCAGACTGATCTGCCCTTGCTGATCTAGACCAGACTGATCTGCCCGTGCTGATCTGCCAGACTGATCTACCATGCTGATCCGGCCAGACTGATCTGCCCAAGCTGATCCGACCAATCCGGTCCGAAATACAAATAGCCCAGAAACCAGAATATGACTGTTGCAAGCTCGGGAATAGTGCAAAACCTTTTCCAACGGGCATATTCTTGTGTCTAACGTATATATCATTACTTGGGGCTATATATACATGATTTGGAAGCTCAATAACAGCTGATTGAAGATCAATCCAAGCCTTCCAAAGCAAACCCACTTGGGATTCAATTGAGGAACTTAAAAGACAAAAGATGCTAAATGAAGAGCACTCCTCAAACCTTTGGCACCTCTTACCTTGCTGTATCAGATTCATTATGGAATCATTTGTGCCTTTGTATTCACTCTATTCATTGTATTTGTGAGCTAAAATAGAAGAGTGAATATCATTGTAACGGTTGATGATTTATCACAACCGATGAGAGGTCTTTGTATGTGAGACATTAAAGAACATACATAGTTGAGTTGTTAGGAGTTCTAGTTGGATGGGGAATTCCCAACTGGATCGGGTTTGTACAACGGGATTGTATAAATCAAAGTCTTCTAGTGGAATCCTTCCATGAGGTGGAAGAAGGGGAGTCGTTGAAGGATTACACCACCTTCGAACTTCCATAAACAAATGCTTGTTTATTTACTTTATTTGCATATCTTTAAAATGTCTTTCAAATAGTTAATCGGTTTAGAGCGGGTTATGTCGAGTGTCTTCCGCTCGATTTTGTAATCGAACTCGATATAATCTCTCGGTGCATTAATTCAAGAACACGAGCTATTGAAGCTCAAGTTGGTTGAACTCGGGTGTGGAATGGCAACCCACCCCCGGAATCGATCCTGACAAAAATGATTGTCCTTCCTCAGGATTAATCGGGGATTAATCGGACGAAACTCATATATTATATTATATAACTATATAATTAGTGACTAAGCTTTACTATTCATTACTATTGTAATTATAGTAATGAATAGTAAAGTACTATTCATATTTTTTTTTGTTTTTCAATTTTTTTTTTTTTTTGTTTTTCAAATTTTTTTTAATAAAATTCTTTTTTGTTTGTAAATATTGTTGATGCTTGTGTTTGGCCTGAACCGATTAGAAAAAATATATCTTAATCGATTTATGTACGTAACTTCAAATGTTATTTTTTCAGTTTATATAATAAAATGAACATTATTTTTTTTTAAAAAAAAGATAGAGTCATTTGGTTATTTTTTTTTCAATTCAATTATCATAGCATAGTCATTTTTAAAAAAACAAAATTGTTAAAATCGGTCATTTGAAGTGTTATATTTTTCGATCAAATCAGAATAAAATTGACCAACATGCTGGTACCTAGCACCGCACAATATATATATGTTGTAAGAAAAGTGATAAGATTATTATATTAATACATACTCCGATTGTGTATAGACTGTGATCGTATCTGGATTGTCATCTCACAAAATTAGTCAAGCGAAACTCGGACATATAATCATAAGAAAAGTAATAAGATTATAATATTAACATGTATTACATATAATATTTTAGTTTTATGTATTTATATTTTGTTGGGAAATTATAGATATGTTCTTTTATTAATTGACAGTTCATTAGGGGTTATTTACGTGGCACTAGCCACTAGAACCCTAATGTGACATAGTTTGTAAAGGATTTTGAGCCTCCAATCACCGATGGGTGAGTCCAGTGATTAAAGGTTACCCAATTAATGGGCTGCGATCGGGTACGCTGTTTCGGAATTCACATCAAAAGTCGAAACCCGTTATCGTTCGTACATGATACAACGCGCAAGAAAGCTGAAGTAACTGCCAAGAAATCAACCGTGGTATTAAGTTATTAACTATTAATTAATACCCCCTGGAGAAAATTGCAGCAGTGTTTTGGAGTGATTAAAGGGTGTGAAATCCAACAGTTCAAGTATACTAAATTGAATTTTATTAATCTGTGGAGATGGGAATTATCAGGAGAGACACGAATCGGTCGTCTTCTTCCGCAACATCACCTTGTGCTCATCTTAGAACTGCTTATCACAGCTGTTTCAACAGGTAATCTTTTTCTTGTTTTTGTTTTATGTGTTTTTTGTTCTATTGGATTTTGCTTGAATTTCAGAAAAATACGACCTTTTGTGGTGAATGGGATTTTTTTTGGTAGAATATTGTTTTATATTTTTTCTTTATGTGTTGAAATTTAGTGGAATCCTCACCAATTAGTGCATATCTTGACTTTGTACAGGTGGTATTCAGAGAAGTTCTTGAAGGGTTTATGGGACAAAGAAGAGTGTGTTTCTGAGTGGGAAAAGTACAGAGAATGCTTATCTGTATGATAATTTCTTGTTAATTGAATTTTAAAATATGATTATTTCGTTTGTAAATTTTGGTGAGGAAGTATCGATTCTTTATACTTTTGACAGAAACATCTGGATGATAAGCATCTAAGTCGGTTCTTGGAAGCGGATGGCATTGTGGAATTAAACAGTCAAGCTGAATTTAAAAGCCATACTAGTGTTTCCTAGTGATTTTTTTATCAAAGGTTCATTCTAGAGATTGACATAATTTTCTTTAAATAGTCCTATTGTAATATTTTTTTAAGATCGTTTATTTCATTTGGTTATGAAATGGTTGGAATGTTCTATATTATCTCTAGAGACTATGGGATATGATTTGTTTTATACCTAGTGATATGCTTGATTTTGTAGATGAAGATTGAATAATTTTAGGTATCAAATTGTTATGCTATTAAGGTACATGCTTAGATTACTAATACATAATAACCGCCAGTTGGAGTAGTCCCTCGTGGATGCTGGTGTTTAAACATTAGGCAAGTTACCTATGACAGCGGCTCCACAAGAAATCGTGGATCGACTCATAAGACTTTTACTTTCCATGTAGAAGGCTAACTTTTGGGTCTGGTTCTCTTTTCGGGTTTATGGCCTAAAACAAATTCTCATAGGATTGATGTAGTTTAATTGGTGTTTTCGTTGTCATTTGATTGGTAATCTCACATGGAATCTCCACGATCTTTTGGTGTGTCTTAAATTTAAGGGGCACATTATGGCTGTTCCGTTATGGAGTGAAATTCTTTGGAATTGCTGGATAGACAAGTTTCACATTTGTAATCTTTTACAAATAATCCATGGACCAAATTTTCTACTCTTGACGTTTGCATTTGGATTTTGGTTGCATGAATACAGATTCTTATAATTGCTATTTATCTGCTCTAGAACATACATTTCCTTTTGGAACAGGAATATCAACTTGCCTGGCTATCTGTTGGGGATTAATGTGTGCCACAATCAATGAAATGATATATACTTATGTCAGTACACGACTAAAAGTTTGTGTCTGCCAAATTCCAGTTGTGTATTTGGTATAGTAGAAACTTTGGAAATTTCTTATCTTCAGTTCTTACCACGTGTATTGCTGGAATGCCATTCTTTTCTTACATTTTCCTAGCAGAAGCTTGAAACATATAAAAGTGTTGCATGATGAATTACATCGAAATACTAAGCCTGAGAGGATTTCACTTGGTTTATTTTTTGACTTGAAGTTTAAAGCTACAATATCTTGCTGATGTTTCAAATTTCAATGTCAAAGCAACAACTTTCCATTTTTATTGTTTTTTTTAATTTGTGACCTATTTGCTTTCATTTTTCTTGAGAGGGAAATGCGCAGCCCATCACATTTCCATGATTGGCACCAACTAGTTCTACAACTGCAATGCAAAAAAGAAGGTCAATGGATCTGCCCATTTGACCACTGAAGTGTTTGCCTTGGTGTTTTGAAAATCGGACAGGACCGGCCGGTTCAACCGGTTTAACCAGTAAGCGGTGCTTGGTCCGGTCCGGTTGACCTTCTAAAACCATCCTGCTAAAAACCCGGTGGGAACCAGATTAAACCGGTAAAATCGGTTCAACCAGTGAACCGGTGCGGCACTTGAACCGGCTGTTTCTTTCATTTTCTTTTTTTTTTCTCAAAAAATTTATTTTTTTATTTTTCTTAAAATTAGAATCAAAATTTTAAAACAAAAATGTATAATATATAATTTATTGTGATTGGAATAATTACAAATAATATTTTATGTATGTCCAAATCCATATAATTTCATTACGGTGTGTTGTATATTATATATAAACAGGCTTAGTTTGTCGTAAATTATGAAATGAAAATTATAAAAGATGTGAATCATTTCATAATTTTTTAAATATTTTTTCTTATAAATTTGAGACATTGTTTTTTTTGGTATTGTTTTTTTGTTTTTTGAGATGTTTTATTTTTTTTGTTATGTTGGACATTTGATTTGATTTGATTTTTGAAGTTTGACATGTTATGTTGGTGTAATACTATTTTTTATATTGTGAACAACTTGAAACTATAGTAATGCATGATATATATATATTTTACAAAAATTAAAATGTATATCACATAATGCTGACGTCATCACCGTTGAACCAATGGTTCAGCCGATCAAACCTGTAATCATAAGGCCACCGATTTCATGTCTCGTTTGGTTTTGAAAACACTGATTTGCCGTAAGTGAATTACATTACTGGGTGTTTGCTATATAAGACCAAGACCAAGAGAAGATTGTGACAAATCTTCTTGTTAGTCAAAGATTACGTTCCATTTTGTAAATATCACGATCTTATTTCCATTATAAGCGAAGGGGCAATTGTTGGGAACAATTTATTGATTCAATCACGGATTTTCTCTAATAAAAAAAGTATGAAAAAAAGTACACAAATTTATACGAGGGTGTTTAAGGGGACGACTGAACACCTTCTGCAAGGGGGCCTATACTTCTCAAGCATAAAGAAAATATTTTCTTTTTGACTGCTGAATTCATTGCATTTTGCAGAATATTTCACGGGAGAATTAGTTATACAGGTACACATAATTCGAACAAACTAGTCAGTTTGTGATTTCTACTTGGAATTCTTTCCCACCCAGTATTTGAAAGTGGCAGCCATATTTGAACCTGTCTCCGAAGCTGATTAAAAAGCATTCCTAAATGTCTTCCAGAATTATGCATATATGTATTAGTAAGATCACGACTGTTGTACTTGCTTTGAATTTCTTTAAAAGGGACGATATCTTTGAACTTGGGAAATTCAATTCAAATGTTTGAAAGTTCGACTATTAGTTTTTGGATATTAAGGTTCAGAAGTGGATAAAAGTATTTACGTAAAAAAAAAAAAATGAGACAAACTTTTTGTTAAATTACAAACATAAGAACAGAGTCAAGAACCAAATAACTCTTATCATGTTCAATGAATGAACCATCTTTAAACAGATCCTTCTCTTCCATCTTGATCGTGTTTCACTCTTATCCCTTTCTTCCTCAACCATTTATAGATAAGCCAAGCAGTGATCCAGAGCAGAAGAATCCCTATCGCACTGCACCACACGGTAATAGAAGTCTCAACAATATGGCTCTGCGATTGTTTATACTTTTCTGGTATTATGACAAGAATCGCATAGCCATAAGTCACAGCTACTGAAGTCACCATCAGCCACATCATAACCATCAAAAACCACATAAAAAAGCTGCGCCTAAACGGCAGCCCACTGATAAGAAGCAATATTATGCTGAGACAAGAGACGAATGCAACAGTGTTGACACGTATAAAGTTCCTGAAGAATTTCGGGTGTCTATAGGACATGACAGATTCTCCTGCATGGTGAGGATTCGGCACGGGGTTGCCTTGTGAATCTTCGGTCAAATCGTCCTGCCAAAGGCCTCCTGGAGGGGTTACAGCGGCTTGGAATGCCATTGTTGCTATGAGGATCGCCACCACCATTATCGAATCTCGTTTTTTGGTGAGCCACTTGACCGGCTGGGTTCGAATGCCACTATATTTGCAGAGAGCCGGTTGGAGGACTTTTCTAATGTCAGAATTTGTGGCGTCTTCTGAGGTTTCATCCAATATGTCTAGGACCGTTTGGCCCTTTGAATTCTTTGCCTTCATGTTTATTTTGCCGGTTTCCACCAGGTATTTGATAATCTGCATGTGGTTGGTTAAGATTAGTAAATTGGGTAAAGATCACCAGATAGTATTTCATGATTGCGTTTAGTAAAGAATATTAACCGGCAAGCCCGACTAGGTGAATGAATCCTTACCATAAACAAATTACATATAAATAAATTTAACTTAACACAATATTTATTTAGTACTTTTTTTTTTTGCAACTGCGACCTCCGGGGTCGCCGCAATTGCGACTGCAGCTGGTGCTACAAGCCATCGGCGATTTATTTAGTATTATTATTACCTCAATTTGCTTATCCTTCAGAGCCATATGCATTATGGTTTCCCCATCATTGTCCTTAGCATTCACAATCTCCTCATTCAAGATAGGCACCAAAATCTTCAAGCACTCTAATCTGTCATATTTAACACATAAATGCAACACAGTCTCGCCTCCATCTACCTTCTCTCGAGCAGCACGTGGGCACACCCGAACCAGCTCCGCCAACACACAAAAATGGCCTTTCATGGCAGCAAGATGAAGAGGATTCTTGCCTCCAAAATCACGCGACAGACACATGTCCGGTGCAGCCGATAACAGCATTTTCGCTATATCCAAGTACCCTTTAGCTGAGGCTATATGAAGAGGTGACGAATGTTGGGAATCCAGAATTTCGGCAAGTTCAAGATTTCCGTTCAAGATCTCTTGAACAAATTTCAAGTTCCCTTTCATGGTTGCCACATGTAAGGGGGTCTTGTTGTTACATGTAAATGAAACTCTATCAAGAAGAAATGGATCTTTCTCGAGTAATCGGTGCAAAGCTGCTGCATCATCTGTTGATGCAGCTTCATATAGCTTATTTTCTGCCATTTTTTTCAATTTCGCTATTTTTCATGTGTAGTTAATGCGCAACACAAGAATTCAATGGTATTTAAGAGAGTTCACTTCTTTGACTTCGGCATTTACATAGAGAAGACTCAGCTTGCGTGATTTCTGAGTTCCAATCGGCTTTCTCGAAAAGGAGATGGACATGTTATTAGGGCAATGTCAGGTCCATCGGCCCCAAATCATCTGAATCGTGCTTGTCATGCTGCGTTTACAACACAATTCACCTCAATTACAATTGTACGATTTCAACAGTAATGAAGAAATTTGCAATAATTCGAAATAGATTCCCAATTCCACAAATATGCTGAGACTTGACACCAAATTAAAGCTTAACAGAATTGAAGCAAATTTGTGGATTCTCTTGATTCGGAACATCAAAATACCAAGGTGAACCGTGAAGTTAGCATCGAAATTATGAAAGCAAATCAACACAAACGTTCCCAATACGCAGTCTGCATGTGCCTAAACATATATATTACCAAAACCTCAATTTGGAAGCTTCAATTGTACCTCGAAGGTACGGATTGAAAATTTTAGATTTTAATAACACCAACGAAATCGACCAAAATTTTACAGGGGAAGGAAGAAGACCTTACCTAAAGGGCGATCACCGACCGGCAGCCCTAACGGCGTTGAAACGACCAAAAGCAAGACAAAAATAGATTGATTTCGAGGCTTGCAAGTTTGGAATTCTTCACCTCAACTTCTGGTCGTGTTTTTACTTCTTATCATCTAATTCCTATGATTGACAGCCTACCAAGTTTGACTTAAGTCGCTTACTCTTCCTACCACTCGGTACTCATGCTCAGGTCGCGATACGAAGAATTGAGTGTGTGCGCGTTGTTTAAGATGAATTAAGATTTATCTAATTATGTGTTTGGTACGGATGATAAGGAGGGACAAATGAGTGACTAAGGATTAATCCAGTGTTTGATAGGTTAGTTAACAAACCAACCTAATCCCGAATGCACATGACAAGAAGGGTTTAAAAGTCTGATTATAAAACCACCACTCATCTTTGGTTTAACAATCATTATTATATAGTGTAAATGATTATATGAGAATTTTACTAACATACCCTTTGTCTGAAACAAAATAACTCACTCTTCCTGCTCTTTGTTTTCCTCTCTCAAGTTTCTCTTCTACAAGAACAAATCCACTCATGGCGGCGCACCCCTTCTGCCCGGGAAAATCGGTTGGCCGGTTGTCGGCAAAAGCCTCGAGTTTCTCTCCACCGGCTAGAAGGGCCATCCCGAAAAATTCATAATCGACCGTATAGCTAAGTACTAGTCCCAAATATTCAAAACCCATCTTTTAGGTGAACCAGCAACGATTTTCTGCGGCGCGAGCGACAACAAATTCTTGTGTTTCTAATGAGAATAAGCTTGTGCAAGCATGGTGACCTAGTTCTGTGGACAAAGTTTTACCATCTTCTAACCAAACATCATCCAAAGAAGAGGATATTAAGAAGAGAAAAATGCTGCCAAATTTCCTTAAACCCAAGCGTTGCGACGATACATCGGATGGGAAAATAAGGAAGATGTAGTAGGAAAATAATGGATCATATAGGAAGAAGACACTTTGCAGATGGGTGGGAAAATAAGGAAGATGTAGTGGTGTTCCCTCTCGCAAAGAACTACACCTTCTGGCTCGCGTTTAGGCTCTTTGTGAGCATTGAGGTTCCAAATCATGTGACTAAATCTATAGATCCTTTCAATCTTTTGGCTTCTGGTTTGATCTCTACCCCTATAGACTTACCCGGAACATCGTTTAACAAGGCGATCGAGGCATCAAATTTCATCAAAAAAGAGCTTATTTCCATAATCAAACAGCGAAAAAATAGACATAACAGAGGGAAAGCCACGGCTACACAAGATATAATGTAGCACATGCTGCTCACAAAGTGCTGTGACAAGAAAATTTCATAGAGATGAATTTCCTTACGGGTTCGTATGGTGTTCGAAGGAATGGAGAGGGATGCGTGTTGTTCAGGATTGTGGTAGACATTGATTAGATTAAACTTACAGGAGGGTATTTTAGACATAACATGATTTATCCTAAAATTTATCATATCCATAAAATTCATTCCAAACTTAACATTAATTTATCATAATTTATTGTATTTTATTTAGTCATCATTTTTATCACTGTACTTACTAATCATTCAATAATCACATCATCCGTACCAAGCGATGCCCTAGTGTATTAAGATTGCTAAGTTGGACACTAAGATTTGCTAAATCAGGCGTTAAAATTTGTTAAGTCGCGAAATAAGGTTTTTTTAAGTCTCGTTAAACCTTCTTAATTCTCTGAATTTTTTTATTATTACAAAAATTAAGTCTTCGATTTTGGGTTCAGATAAATTTTACTGATCTCACTGCTTTGTTTATATGAAAATTCTATTATATAGTAATTAGATAAATAGTATTCACTATTCTGTAATGATTTTATTAAAATGTATAATAATATATGAAATATTAAAATATTTGATAAAATAAGCATGGCAAAATTATGTGATTTTGTAACATTTTTACGGAGAAAAAATAATAAGTTTGATATCTGAGTTTTTTATGTGTGAAAATTAATAGAAGAAACTATCTAAACTTATATTTTTATTGAGTTAATTTAAATATTTATATTAGTGATTCCATAAGGTAACGATATAATTCTCCGAAAATAATATGAGTTATTCTTAATAAATTATACTATAAACAAACATGCTGAAACACATATAATTTCGAAGTTGTTATTTTATGTCTTAAAATAAAATAAATTATAAATAATTCATTTCATTCCCTAAAATATATATTTCGGATAACAATGATTGTTCCTACTAGAAGAGTTATCGAATAAGATTTGAATTACACTGTTATCACTGGTTATAATTTTTTTGTAAAGCTGCAAATGTTAGACCCTACAATAAAATCTAATTTTAATACTTTTTAAGAATGGTAAAACTGTAAACGTCGAGTTTGTTAAGAACTTCATATTGTAAATTTGTTTTAATAATATAATAATAATGATGTAAGTTTATTAAATATGATGTAGAGTTTGACACGTACTAAATGGTTAAACACCAATTGACAGATATTAATTAAATTTCTCTTTTAAATTACAATTTTTACTTTATCTTCCTTTTATTTTCGTGTAGTGATACAAACAATCAACTAGGTGCCAATACAAATTATTTTTATTATTGCATATGATGAATTAAGAATGATTATTAAATTATTAAGATGTTAAACGCCATTTTTCACTACAATCCGAGGGTATTACATATTTACATTACTTTCCTCCTCAAATAGATTTCATCCTGAAATCTTATAGTGATGTTATGATGACGATACATTACCATACAATGTTATCTACTATTTATTAGTTGTCAACTACCTTGCATTAATTAAGACAATATCAGAGTATTTAATAGTCTGCTGTAACCCGAAGAAATATAATTTGAGTTAGTGCTTATTTAACCCCCTTCTAAATACTATTTCGATCTCAACATAGAATATTTCACATGGATGATTGATGATGCTTTCAGGATACTGTCCTTGATGGCTATCAGGGCGCTGTCCTTGACCACATCATCAAACAAAATGGCCAATTTTATGGATTCTTGTTTTTCCGGTCATTCTCAAAGTCTTAAAAAACACGAGGAAAGTGATCTTTTTCTAATAATGTAATGATTAATTTTCTTTTTCTCATTTTTTTATATTTTATTGCTATTTCTTTATTTTTTTGGCCGACAAAGAAATTGTATTACTAAATAGGAATTATACCCGATTACAAAACATAAGTGTAAAAATCCAACCCTTGAAACTTTCTAGAATTTCTAAATAGAAATTATACACAGTTCTGGGCATAGCCCGATTACAAAACATAAGTGTAAAAATCCAACTCTTGAAGCTTTCTAGAATGAAAACATCTACTAGAAACATTTGTATATGTAATGATAAACAAAAAGCTTGATACATAAGAAAATAATTTCCAGAGCATCAAGGCGACCTTCAAACTTCATAGCATTTCGGTCATTCAAGGTACGATAAACTACATCATCAAATGCAGTGCGACGAGCTATCATAATACTAGATGACCACCCCTTGTACTTATTCTTAAACCATTTTAGAGCACTACAGATGGTGGTCATTGAAAACTGAATATCAAGCCAAGATCAAACCAAATTCCAAAGTGCCTTTTTGAAAGGGCATTTGAAGAATAAATGATTCAAGAGGTAGAACCCATGCAATTTGAACACATCTATTTTGGTATTAACGAAATGGATATAGTAGATTCAGCAAAGCTTGATTTCCACACAACATTCTTTTGTTGGAAAAAATAGGCTTAATGAATTGAAATTAAGCAAGAAACACATGTGAAAAGGTTGAAAGTTTGAAAAAAATGGATGAAAACAAGATATTCGAGCACCATCGTGCTGCCTGGAAAAAATCCCAGGCAGTAGGGTATGCGCTCTAGCTTGTGCTGCCTGGAATTTCCAAGCAGTAATTGACGAGAAAAGGAGGAGCCTTAGCACCTCCCGTAGAGTACTAAGGTGCCTTCTGCACCCATTCATTTGTAATTGGCGACCCTTGATGAATGGATGCAATTTTCAATGGAAAATCTCCTCCAAATAGTGTCTTTTAATCATGTCTTATGGACTAATATATATATACAACTCTTCCATTTGAATAAAAGAACTTGTTCTGCAGAATATCATCACATTCTTGAGAGAAATTAAGGATCAAAGCAATTGCATTCATCTTCATATTTTGTTCTTGAGGAAATAGAGTTTACAACATTTGTGGTTGTGATGCTTGTGATTTTTAGTGCAACTAATTATAAGCAAAAGTCGTTGTATCTCAAGAGAAACTTGCTAAATACCCTAAGCACCATGAGCAGTGTAAAAACTTATTTAAAGAGAAAGTGTGAAACATTTGCATCGACTTGATCATCATTATTCTTCAATTTCCTTCCACTATGTAGACTTTCTTTCTAGGACCGGATACAACAATCTTAATAATACTTTTGATACTTTCTGGAAATTTGAGATGGCATTTACATCCACAGATGTTCCTGCGACAATATGGAGAGAAACCACAGAAGTTCACGGGCATTGACCTCAAAGATGGCAACAAAATAATCCAATTCATGTTCATTGGACGACATTAATTAGGGTATTTAAATATTTATACACCTTAAAATATGGAATACATTATACAAAATATCCGAAAGTACTAGAGGGATATAGTGATGCAAACAGGATATCTGACACAAATGACTCTAAACCCACGATGGCTATGTATTTAGCATTGTTGGTGGGGGTGTGTCACGAAAATCCACTAAACAAACTTGCACCGCACTGTCCAAGATGAAGTCATAGTTTATAGCTATAGACAAAGTCGCAGAAGATGTGGAATAGTTTCATTAGTTTTGAAAGATATTCTATGTTGGTCAAAATCAATGCCAACAATTATGATTCATTGTGATAATCAGTCGATAATTGCTAGAGCACCAAATAGTATGTATAATGATAAGTCTCGACATATTCGCCATAGACATAAGAACATGCGACAATTGATCCGTAATGAGGTTATCGCAATTGATTATGTGAAATCAAAGGATAACTTGGTTGATCCGCCAACAAAAGCGTTGAATAGAGATCAAGTGTATGGATTCTAAAAAAGAATGAGACTAAAATCTACAAAATAAATTTTCATAGTGGTAACTCAACCTTGTTGACTGGAGATCACAAGATCTTGGTTCAATGTGACAACAAAATTATGAAAATTTGAGTTTGCGCTCGAGAAATTTCTATTTACATTCCTAGGAAGAGTGCTGGCGACCTACCAGAGTAGTAATGTTAAGTTTGATACTTTTAATGATTCATGTACCTGAAAAGGTGGAGAATGGTAAGATACTCTTAATATGAGATCATCTATGTAATTATGATGACGAGTCGCCTCAACGAAACACTTATAAATCCAAGATGTGTTCTATTGCAAAAATGAACACAATAGGAAAACCAAAGCAAATGTTGATAAGTTATTGCGTAGATACTATTGACTGGGTTTACACGAAGTGCCAAGAAGTTCAAGATATCACGTTCACTTCTTTGCCTAGTAAATCTGATAGTATTCTGCTAAGGAATGATCAAAGCCAAAAACTACATCTCCTGATGCAATACTTTTTCGTGTGAACTCTCTTTTGAAATCACGTGTATTCATGCATTAATTTCATTCATGTGAGGAGTGTTGGAAAACACATGCTTAACTAATTGAAATTAAGCAAGAAAGACACGAGAAAAAGTCGAATATTTGAAATCAGGGATAAAAACGAGAAATTCAGGCACCATTTTGCTCCCTGGAAAAATCCCATGCAGCAGGGGAGGAGCGTGTGCTGCCTGGAATTTTCCAAGTAGCAATTGGCCAGAAAGGTATGCCCCCTAAGCGCCTCATGTGGAGTGCTAGGGCGCCTACTACACCCCTTCATTTGTAACTGGTGACCCTTGACGAATAGATGCAACTTTCCATGGAAAATCTCCTCCAAATGGTTCTTTTAATCATGTCTTATGGACGAATATATACACAACTCTCCCATTTGAATTAAACGAATTTTTCTGCAGAATTAACATCACATTCTTGAGAGAGACGAAGGATCAAAGAGCGATTGCATTCATATTCATATCTTGCTTGGAAGAGATGATATGCCTTGTTTAAACTGGAAAGTGTGATGCATGAGGAACCTACGAAGAATTTTCTGCTTCATCGTGGCATTTGGATTGGTTCTAAATGCCAAGAAGAATGGCGGGTCATTTGAGAATGCATTGTGTGGAACTTGTGGCAAGTCCGCAATAATAAAGTGTTCAATAATGTGGAAGCATTGGTGGAACCAATGGTCGACCAGATCAAATTTAAAACTTGGCACTGGTTAGCAGCAAAATAGGAAGGTACCATTCTTTTTTCAACTATAGATTGGTATCATGAGCCATTGGTTTGCCTAGGTTTGGAAAGGGTCTAGCTCCTGATACCTTATTTTTTTACAAGGATTCTTAAATCTAGGATTTATTATTAGGTTTCAAGAAGTTGAGTCTTATTTGGGTTTCATTTTGTCCTACGAAAAAAAAATATTCATATCTTGTTCTTGAGAAAAAAGAGTTTACAATATTCATTTTGTCCTATTTGTAATCTTTGCAATATTGAGTTTGGGACTATCCGCCGACTGATATCAGAGTTCCAACTTCTTGTATGGTTCAGATTACTACTGCAGTTTACCCAGCTCCCTACTGCTCAGTTACTGATTGTTTTGTCTGCTCGATGATATCACTTGTGGTCCACCACTCATGATTGAAAAGTGGCTGCCATATTTGAACCTGTCTCCGAAGCTATGCGTATATTTATTAGTAAGATCACGATTGTTGTACTTGCTTTGAATTTCTTTGAAAGCGACGATATCTTTGAACTTGGGAAATTCAATTCAAATGTTTGAAAGTTCGAATATTCGTAGTTAAGGGAATCCATATATAGTTTGATGGACATTATGATCACTCTAACTAAAATCATTGATATGCTATTGATTATGCAAGGAATACACAAACAGATATCAAATAATGGAATGAAAGGAATATCAGAATTTTTTAGGAAAAATGTCGAACATTGAACATGTGTGGAATGTATCAAGCTACAAAGTTGGATGTTGATCAAAGCCTCGAACAAAGAGCCTTTTACATACTCCCTATGTGATTGGTTTATGGAACTTGTTTTATGTATAAAACCGATGTAATGATAATTGTGTACATACTAGAATGTTAATGGATTGTATCACCTAGTGGGTTTTGATTGCTCTTGCTGTGTGATAGATCGAAACGTGTTGCTTGCGCTGCTGTATGGTTTAAAAGATTTGAGTTGCGCCGTTACCATCAGCTTTTTGTAAAACGACAAACGCTTGATCCAACAAACACATACACAGTTCTTTGTGAAAGAGATGCATAATATCAGAGAAGTATTGATTATGATAAACACAAAACATGTCTACTATGCCCAAGTCCCTATAATTACCGTAAAATATTAGGAATCTCTCCACATTTAAAAACCCTCAGAAGTCCAGAATCATGACCTAAAAGAAATCTGAACCGTTGATTCTGCTTCTTGGAGAAGTATATATAGTTACATGGTAGAGAGAGTAAATTTATGAAATTCCCATCCTGAAAATCAGAGGTACGGACCTTGGTGGTTATGGATCCCCACGTATGTTGTTATAACGTAATGTGGATCATCTTTGTCCCTTTCCACTCTTTTCTTCACCGGGCACCCTTCAACCGAGCACTTGAAGTAGTTCCTATCGATTACATGATCTTGTTACTCTTCCGATACAAGAAAACAACTGAAAACTTCAATTAGCCAAATGTTAATGGCATATATTTTTGTTGCTGTAACTTAGTTGTTTATAGAGTATCTGTGACTGGTGAGAGAAGATTGAAACTAAAAAGAACATGCTTGAAGATGATTTTTTTACCTTGGATTTGGGCTATTTTTCACCTTCTTTTTTCCATACTTCCTCCACTTGAATCCATCATCCAGTATCTCAATCTGTGACTTTGTTCTAAAAGCAACTTTTTCTCTGATTTCTTTATTCTCCTTCCCACTTCCACTGTCTCCTGATAACACAAAAAAACCAGTATGTCATACACGTATACCCCTTATAAATGTTACCAGAACTTCGTATCATATCATACAATAACTCAATAAATGAAATCATTTTTATGCTTTAAAACTACAGTTTTATTGACTTGCTTACTGTTAATAATCCCGTCATCATGAACCTTGCTGCTGATGCTAATTCCAGTAGAGTTAACTACCGTATCTTTGGACGTAAAGACTGGATTCTGCAGATTACCATCTTCTTCACTGGACGAAAAAAGCGTAGGATCATTATCAAGAACCCAATCAGTATACTCAAAGAAGTCGGAAACCTCGAGGCTCATCTCAGGGGATAAAGTGTTGCTCGCAGACGAGTTCTGTGAGGTGAAAGTGGTGTATGTCGCCTTTGTATAGGGATAAGTATTAGCCATGATCTTCTGGTGAAGTGTGCATTTGTGTGTATATATATGACAGTATGAGAGCTCAGTGGAGGGTGTTTTTGTTCTTTCGTTCTCTTGGTAAGCTTCCTATTGTGTAGGAAGAAGCTTCATGGTTGCTGCAGGTAATTGCTTATCAGTCGGGGCTAAGAAATTGACGTTGGGCCCAAGAATTGCCTAACATTCGATCTCAATCAAGATTATTAATTTAAATTTTATCTATGAAACGTATTTACGACATCATCCAACCAATTAAATTTTCATGCATTTTACAAGGTCGTGGCAATTTACCCACTATGATTTTTCAAATATGCAGTTAACCCTCTTGTGGTTTGAAAATAGAAAAAATTGGCAGTTCACCTCTGTAATTTGTGAATAAGTGCAAAATACATATCTGTATATGATATGATTTACAAACCGTATGAAGTAAATTATCTATTCTAAAGGGGGATAAACTGTATATTATGGATATCACATAGTATAAAATATCTATTTACAAACCACAAGGAATAAAATATCAATTTTTGATACCACATTGGACAATTTGCGAAAGTTGAAAAGGTGGACAAGAGTGTGGGGCAGGTCATGGATGACTTGTGGGCAGACTTAGTGGTTCTCGCTTTGGGGAGTAAAAGTCTGCTAGCAGTCTCGTGCTTAGACAATATTGATCAACCTTTCACAAAGGGACTATAGAACACATATACACAGGTCTATTTTGTGAATTTAATTTGTCGAAATAACGAAGGAGGTGAGTTTACATATTTAACGAAATATTATGGATTTTATAAATATTGTTATTGTTAGGATTAATTAAAGTGATTGATTGAATGGATAAAGAATGACAACTTATATTTATTGGATTATAATATTGACATATCTATGGAAGAACCAAGTAACAAATAATTTGTATGATGTTCAAACTTGGCTTTTTAAAAAAAAAATTAATAAGAACCTTTTAAGAATATACGGAATTCCAACTCAAAATCAATTGATGATCAGTGGAATAAGTCATATATCATATAAAGACTTAACATAGCTTGTAAATTCTCAATGTATGACAACTCTTAACACGTTTCTAATGTTTGATATTAGATAAGTCAAACATGTAGATTGCTGACGGTGAGTATGTGGGTGGAATAACTAAACACATGAAAAACCTGCCCTGATACCATATTAAAAATACATATGGTTTCAACTCAGAACAAATCGATGATTAATGGAATAACTTATGTATATCTTATAAATAATTAATATAGCTTGTAAATTTTAGAAATCTCAAAGAGAAATATTTGCCTTTTATTTTAAATAAAGTTCTACTATAGATATATTTAATCAATCAATCAATATTTAACTAAATTTGTCGTATTATAAGACCTGTAAAGTCCATATATACGTTTCGTGAAAATTACTGGGAAGATGTGAAAAAATAGAAGGGTTATGTCATTATTAAATATAATTAGACAATGATATTATTTAAATCATTTAAGTTGCATTTGATTACTATGATATGTTAAATGATAGATAAATTATAAAATGGGTAAAGTTTGATACTAAATTGATAAGCAAACTAATGGATAAGTTATATTTTTTTGATTTACAAGGTATCCAGGCTTTCGCCTGATTACCTTGGGTGATGGAACCGGCCCCTCAATGTCGGTACCAGGTAAATCGAGGGATGTGCCCGAGTTGACAGACATCTGTGGGAGAGGACCTACAGGCCACGACCCCAGAGCACACCCCCACAATATTTCAGCAGGGAATGCGCTCCACACGGGAATCGAACCTAGCGTCGAGGGGTTCCCCTACATCACCACAGACCTTACCAACTCGGCTATGCCTCTGGGGACAATGGATAAGTTATATTATGTTTAGTTCGTATGATTATTAAAATATGATAAGTAATATTGTGTTTATTGTATTTGATAATATGTGGTATAGATTAATTTGATTTATAAAATGACAAAAAAAAAACCTTCTATCAAATATTTTTATTTATAAATTTATTAATATATTTACATAATGAATAATAGTATGTAATTAATTCAATTTATCTTTTTTTATAAGATAAAATTTTATTAATAAGAGTACAAGGGGTAATCCAACCCATATATAAATCGTCCATACACTACGAAGACATTGCCCGAGACAACAACAAAGAACTAACCAAAAACAATAAAAATTAAAAGAACAACATAAGCTCTCTTCACACCGGCAAAACATCATTGTGATATATATGGCAGTCCCGATTCGAGCGTACGGTGCTAGCGAACCAACTATAGCAACATTGAGAACCACCCTAACTAGAAGATTGCAGTAGAACTCCAAATCCTAAATATCAAACATGGCTACGGCAAGATAACCTATGCTTCTGTGTCTTGTTGGCTCTTCACACCACACTTCATATCACTTATATCTCAATCTCAGTCTCTATTTATGCTCATGTTCTTGCTAACACTTAGCTATACCTCATTGTGGGCACATCAAGCAGATAAATTAAGAAAACAGACTGCAAAAGGCACCAAAACATTTCTGATTATATACAGTTTTTTAAAACTCGAGCCGATGAACTTGCAGCTTTGCGAAACCTATGGATCACAAAGATTTCATTGAGGAATACTCGTCCGTCTTGATGATAAGTAGAAGCCTATTGTTGATGTTATCAATGTCGTAGCATTCAAATCTCAATTGATGAACTACATGTGAAATAACCAATTAGGAACTCTTACTACGTCTGCAGCATTACAATACTCTATCCAATGATTATAAGCTTTCGACTTGCTTAGTTCTCTGAGCACATTCCCAAGATCAAGCCTTTCCTCTTCTTCTCCTAGAACACAACATATAAAATCGTCTAAAAACATAAAATTCCAGGTTCGACCAATCTAAAATCTAAAATAAAAATGGGTTGGGTTTGATGAAAAATTATAGAAATCACAAGCTACAAAAAAAAGAAATTAAAGGCCACCCAAAAGTATATATCGATTGACCAGTATATAGAATGAGAAAATACTATATGGACAGCAGACCGTCGTCAAACCTCACATTGACAACGTCTGATAACCTGACGCACCTTCCCAATCGCACATTGACCAGTAAACTCATCGGCAATTTTCCCACCAGTCCACTCTTGCACGGGGATGGAACGGAGGGGGTAGAAGCCGCGGTGGATGACGTAGCATAGTGAGCCACAAACCGGTGAAGGAAGTAACAACGGGAGAGGGCGGTGTCACGGGGCCTTGGAGACGGGGTGAAATGTGCACTATTAGGCTGTGTTACTTCGATTGGTTTTGGTGGAGGTCAAATCACGTCTGTTGTGCAAAGTTTGATTAACAATACCTGAGAGTTACACTGTTGCAGTGATACATTTTCAAAGTTGCACAGTGCTTTTTACCGAGGCTTTGAGAAATGGACGGATTACTGAAAATGCAACCAAACACTGGATTAAAGCCTAATATCATCTAATCAATCACTTATCATACTAACCAAACACAACCTTAGTGTCACGATACATAATTCATGAAACTATATTTTATAACTTTATGCTCTAAATATTTTAATTATTTTTGCTAGGAGGAAAATGTTGCAATTTACAAACAATGTGAATATCAATTTTAATGTTGCCATATGTAAAATAAATTAATAAGTTAGTACTATACAAATTTAGCATAATTAAGGGTGAACTGTGCTAAAAACCTTAGAATCTCTTTGATCAAGCAATTATCTCACTAAATGAGATCGATTATTGGTCTTCCGATTCATAGAAATTTGCTAAAAACCTTGAACGATAATATAAAAATAAAATGTTGACACTAATTTGCCAAACTTCTATTGTTGTAGGATTATTATTTACGATATTTGTTTTTTTTAAAGAGGGAGAGCCATTTCGTATACTGCAAAATTTAAACTCGAGTTTTTTTTAAAATAGAGGTGAACTACCAAGCTGGTCCAAGAAGCTCTTGTATATGATATTAATTGACACATGTATGTGTTGATCCTGAGGGGTAATTTCGTAAATCTAAGGAAGAAAGTGTTAAAATCCGTGTGCCATTTCCGACTCTAATTGGAACCACGTTTATACTGCGAAAACCTACTGTGATTTTGAACTTTCGCCTCTTCCCACAGTTCCGCAGCTCAAAGAGTGAGCCATGGCACGGAGGAAGCCGATTTCAAGCCGGCAAACGCAAAAAACGGCGAAGATTTATGCGGAGCCGGTAAACAAGAAGCGTGCCAACGCAGAACGCTCCGCTTACTTCGCGCGGAGAGAAGCCGCTAAGGTATTGCGCACCACACTCCAGGGTGACGCTAGGCAGCGAGCCGTCGGTTCTATTAAATCTTTAGTTTACAGTCCTTCCATCAGAAACAAAAAAGCTACCTTTGCTCTGGTTTGTGAAACACTCAAACGTAAGCTGGCAACCTCGCGTTGAACTGTGTTCATTTTACTGGCTTTTTAGAACAATATTTCATTCTATGGGAATTTCTTGTATTGCTGTGCTTTGTTTTGTTTTGTTTTTGCAGATCTCTCAGTCATCAAGGATGTGTTGGAGGATGCAAATATTCTTAGTGCTAAGTGGAAGGTGATTGAGGGAAAAAAATACTGTCAATTTATATATTTAGAATGTACTGTATAAAATAAGTGGATTTGCCTAGTCGAATTGCTTAGGTATTGCTCTTTTGATCATGTTAACGTTTTTGGTAATAGCATTCCACAGTATATGATGCATACTGATTCTGGTACTTGTTTTACAGAGGCAGACAGAATTAATATATATTATTACATATGATGCCCTTTTTGGTCAGGTAATTCTTTTTGGCTCTCATTTATTAATAATGTAGTATAATGAGGGTAAGATAGCATGGTTGACATGATATATTTTAGTAGCAGTATATTCATTTTCGCCAGAATCAATGTTTGTATTTCTGTATTTGTGTGCCTTTTGTTATTTTTTGACATTATTATAAGTATACTGTTTTAGGAGGGTACATTAATTGGTGACGCAGAAAGATATATTATGCTTAAAAAAGATGCATTGCAGTCAGCATTGTCACAGATTTTACTTCGTAATGGAGCAAAAGCAGTAAAAGATTTGGTGGCTCTTGATAAAATTAATGGTATGTAACTTCTTTCTGTTTGCTTATCATATCCATTTCTTATAACATTATTTAGAATGTAGAAAGCTTAGAGTTCTGGTGAGCAAATTGAAGATATTCTCTGTTTGTTACATTTCATTTTTTATTTAATTAAATTTCGGTTTTTATCCTGTCTTTGTCTTGAAAAACTGTGCTACGCACTTCTGATGGTTACTTAGAGATCAGTCTAGGTTTTAAATGACCTACAGCAGTGAAAGTTGGAAATTTTCTGATGTCAAACGTTTTTTCTTATGTGCAATACACCCTTAAAAATTACTTACTTTAAATTGAGTGAAAAAGGGCATTTATCTCGACATGCATTATGGTCATAGTTGTTGTCTTTGTCATCATCACACCTTTGTATATGTTGTATGAGTCTCTGCAGATTTACAAAAACCACGATTTGTTCGCGTAAATACCCTAAAGACGGATACAGAATCGGTTATTGTTGAATTAAGGAAACAATACGAGGTATGCCCTTTTACTTAAATTAGTTGACTTCAAAGTCAATACTTTTGTCTTTCTTGGTATTGCATTCTCTTCTTCACTCGTGCGACAGAATGTGGGTCGTTTGGAGACGGAATGTGGGGTCGTTTGGACGCTTGATATATTTTATGTATAGTCCAAACTGTTGCAAGTAATAAAATGATAAGATGTACAAATGACAGGATTTACGAAAGTAAGCCTTGGGACCTGGTTCAACCAGAAACACTTGCAATGTATGGTTTCACTTTTAATGTTTTAGAAAAATATTTTTTGTATAAGATTTTGAGAAACGATTTTTGGGAGATAAAAGGTAATGTTAGATATTATTTTCTGAGAAGGTTTTTAGGTGCATGTTAAATAATGTAATATTTTGTTTATTTGAAATGATATTTGTGTGAATGATAGATTGCAGTGAGATATTTTTAAAATTTAGTATAATTAATATGTATTTTGGTAAATGATGGAAAATTTAGTTAACATAATAATTATTTTGGGAAATGTGGAAATTGATAAAAATAAGATTTTGGGAAAAAGATTGAAAATACGTAGATAATATTTGTTTTCTAGTTAAGTAGGAATTTTCTTTAAGAGACTAATCTTGTTTCTGAGCTGATAAATTGTATGTCCTGAGTTTTCTTTGATTGTTGCCTATGCCAATCAGGTAAAAAAAGATGACATGGTTCCTGATTTGTTGATTCTCCAACCACGTGCTGATTTGCACAATCATCCTCTAGTCGTGAATGGAAGTGTTTTCTTGCAGGTATTCTATGCTAAAAGTGGAAAGAGGCTGAGCATATCTCCTTGTCTGATATTTATGCCAAAAGAATATATAGTATCTTGAACCATAATTGTCCTTTTCGCTTTTGATTTGTAGGGTAAGGCAAGTTCCATGGTTGCTGTAGCCCTTGGACCTGAACCAGGATGGGAGGTGTGGTACTTATGATGTCCCCCACAAGCATTTCGTTCAATTTCATATTTAAATGTTGTTTGACATAAGTGTACTTTTTAAGGTCATTGATGCTTGTGCAGCTCCGGGAAACAAAACTCTCCATCTTGCTGCTCTTATGAAGGGTAAGGGAAAAATTATAGCTTGTGAGCTTGACAAAGAAAGGGTCAAGCGCCTGAAAGAAAATGTCACATTGGCTGGGGCTTTGAGTATCCTTTTTCTAGGAGTTCAATTGAAACGTTTGCTCAAAATGGTGTTAATTTATTTGAATTTAGATCCTCAAATATGAAACAGTTGTAAATTCTCTTCAATGTTGCAATGTTGTATAACACAAATGAAAAGCATGATTGCTAATTGTAGTATCTCTTAACTTGTGTTGAGTCAATTTTCGATGACAGATGGTAAACTTAACTTATCTAGATGTGAAGGTTAAGCATGAAGATTTCTTAAACCTCGATCCAAGCGATCCTTCATGTTCAAAGGTAATCGTGAATGGTTTTTGTGTTGACTTAATACCTTTTCCTTGATATAGAGCCAAAAAACTAATAGCTGAACACTTAATATCTTTTCCTTGATATAGAGCCAAAAAACTAATAGCTGAACTCTCATAAGAAAACGCTATAAGTTGAGTTTCTCGCAAATAATTTGTTCATGATTCTTTCTGCAGATTCGTGCTATATTATTAGATCCATCTTGTTCTGGATCCGGCACTGTTGTAGATAGACTGGACCATCTACTCCCTTCGCATAGAGCAGGTGACGTTTGGGTCTTGTGTCTTAAAGATGTGCAACTTTTTATGTCTTTGCTGCGTGAGGATAATTCCTGTCATGTGATTTTTTTTACTTCCACCCTACATTCGAAGTTCACGTTTCATTTTCTGATGGACGGCCACTTCAAAATGATTTGTCCCAAAAATCCATATTTTTCATAGTCGAAGGAGTGATGTTCTTTGTATTTTAATGCTCACCATCTGTCCAGAAGCTACGACCCTGCCATTCATGCAGGTCAATGACTTTCCTTGAAACGTCTTGCCATCATAAGCTTGTGAGACACCTTTTACCAGGTGAACACATGCATGCACTAATTCGCATCCTACTTTGTGGCCTTTAATTGAGCATCATCATTCTGTGTGAGTTGAATGTTTAGTTGTTCCCCCTTTTAACTTTATTAAAATGAAGTAGCTCTATGTTGTGGAAAAAGGGTGGTGGATGAATTGGTATAAGAAACAGTGGAACCACTTCTTGATAATGGAATCCGGGGTGAACTAATGAGGAAGTCTATACGAAATTAACATGTTATCATTCTTAATATTTTTGACTAGGCCAATCTGATGATGGAGTAAAGCGTCTTCGAAAGCTCGCAGGTTTTCAGAAGAGGGTTCTGGAACATGCATTATCCTGTAAGCCTGCATCCTGATGAATCTGTACTGTTCTGGTATTAAATTTTAGATGTTTGAAATTTGAATACACAAAGTTTTTGTTTCTCTTAGTCCCTCGTGACACATTGGCCTCGTCAAAACTTTTTTTACACCCAGTGGCATTCAAGAAGCATGTTTTGCTAGCCACATCACTTTTTGCATATCTCTAGTTGAATTGTGATGTCACAAACAAAATAACATTAGTGTACTTATTCTGAATTTTTGTAGTCCCTGCAGTCGAAAGAATTGTTTACAGCACATGCTCCATCCATCAAATAGAGAATGAAGATGTAGTCAACTCGGTTCTACATATTGCCTCATCTCATGGTTTTCAACTGGAAACGGTTTTTCCACAGTGGCCTCGACGTGGTCTTCCAACAATTGATGGATGTAAGCCTTTTTAGTAAAACAATGTGTAAAAGGTTAAGAATCACTCTAAATTTTGCCCTCGTTTTTTACATTTTAATCATAAACGTGAAGTAGATAATTTGGCTGCAAGATTTTGAAGAATTTCTCAACATCCATTGCGCGTATATTACTTTCTTTCTTTTCTTTTTTCATTTTCCAGCTGAGCACTTGTTGAGGACAGATTTAATGGAAGATAAAGAAGGGTTCTTCATTGCCCTGTTTGTCAGGAAAGGCATTTGGCACTCGAGAGACAATGACTCTACACTTGGGAAGAAATGTGCTAGTAAATTAAGGAAACCTCTAGATTTTTTTGTTGCCAAAATGCTTAAAGTGCCACTAAAACCAAGAAAAAAGTGTAAAAACCAGTTACGCCAGGTTATCCCATTTTTCATGTAAGCTATACGTCTTGTCATGTGTTCACTTGATTGTTTATCAAAACATTACTAAAACGCTTTCCATGGTTAGCTATCTCGGGTATGAATAATTCTTTGCTACCCCATGGGGCGGTGCCCCATGGGGTAGCCAAGACATCACCCTCGGGTATACTTCCCTGTTATCAGTGGGCCAGTAGATGGGGATTAGAAGCTTGATCAATGCATAAATCGCATTCCGCTTAGTTATGTTTTTGTTTTTTTTTCCTTAGCATAAAACATGAATTATATTAATGGGAAACAGGTACACCAAGTACAACAAAGTTACAGCTGAAGACCAGACACCATGAAACAAACAAAAACAACAAATACAGTTGTCAATTGTGGGCAAGAACCTACGCCTCGATGAGTAGGCAAACTAAAAGGTTCAATGGTAGAGCGAAATGCAGCCTTCCATTAAATCTGAAGGTACTAATAAAAATAAACGAGAAACAGAAACTGATGAAAGACAAATAAAATAGCAAGTTCTCGAATCCAACTCCCTCACCGTAGACCATCAACCAAAGAAAACAATTGGATGGCGTGCGAAACCAAGAGGCTTGCTAGTCGTAACCAAGCGTCGTCCCGATATATAAGCGCCACAAATGAGCCACCACCAAAGAGACCACAAAGTATTACCACAAAAATAGCACATACAAGAACCCACCACAAAATAAAGCCAAGCGATATGTACTTATGTTCTAAGCAAAATGGCATGAAAAAGAGGACTCCAGGAATATAACAACATAAGAAAACACAGAAAAAATACATGACAATAAGATAATTATAAGAAACTAGACTAGATTTTGAAAATAGAATACCAAAAGGGGGGAGACAGCACGGAAAAACATCCGTGAAGTGGAGAAAAACCGGAAATTCTTCCAATCGGGGTTCCGAGAAAAGGACATCATGGGTGTCAGGTGGTTGCTGGGTTACAGAACAACCACCGCCCCTAAAACAAAGGCGCTAAAACAAAGGAGGACAATTGAAAGAGGCACAGCCTATGAGCCATAAGCGATAGCCAGAGAACTAAGGCGCTCGGAGCTCGCCTTTCCAACTAGATATCGGCGTAGAAAAAGCACTGCAACGCCCCAACAAGGACAGGGCTGAAAAGTCGCTCCATCCACACGAAAGCCCAGCACAAAGAAGCAGAAACGTGGTGCAACTTCCAGAAGCACGGCGAGGCCAAGACAATCTCAACCAAAGCAGTTCCACACCCAGGAAAGTAGGAAGAGCCACACTCAATAAGAATAAGATCAAGCCCAGCAGAGAGGCCATAAAATCCCGCCACAAGAATCAAATGACAACTCCACGTGCATAGAGGCAGCTCGACAAATGAGCGAGACCAAAGGGAGCAAAGAAAATAAGCCGGAACCGAGAGGATTAAAACAGCTGCTATGCCAAAGATGGCCAGGCCAGAAGGGAAAAGATCAGACGGTAGAGAGAAAAATATACTTAGTAATGTTTGGAAGACATTGAAGTCCACTAATATTCGATTGTTTAGGCTGTGTTTGGTCGGGCTCAATCCCAATGATATTCTAGTCACTCCGAAGCCCAACTTACACGCCGTCTGGGTAAATGCATTCATAATCCAACTTATTCAGTTTACCAACTTTGGAATCATGTTTCTGTGTAGCAGAAATTGTAATTTAAAAAACTTGTAATATAACAATTTGAAGATTATCACAAGATCTAAAAAAGACATGAAGGAAATCAAGAAAACAGAACTTTTCACACAGTAGTTGCAAAAACAATTCGAGCCCAAACGCAATTTATTCAAATTCCGAACTTTCTGCAAACATTGCACTAAAACTTTGCTTTATCAAGCAAGATTAACTTCAATAGTCCTACGCTTCTTCGGTTGAGGCGGCGCCAATTTCTCCACCGTCACGCTCAGCACCCCGTCCTGGCACACCGCCGTAATTTTGTCAGTATTCGCATTCTCTGGCATCACGAATTTCCTCATGAGTTTTCCGATCCTTCTCTCCTTGCGCACATACTTGCACTCCTCCTTTTCATCTCCTGCTTTTCGTTCACCACTAATCACCAAAACATTGTCACCTTCCACCTGCACTTTAATGTCACCGGATTTCAACCCAGGCATATCTATCTGGAAAACGTATGAATTTAATCGTTCTATCACGTCCGCTGGAGTCGCCGCCATTGCTTCTGATTCGCGCGCGAAGGTTCTCCTATGAGATTTGGTTGATTTGTTGTTGGGAGCTTCCGTTGAAGGATCTAACATATGGTGCAAGGCATGGAGGAGTGGAGTGTCAATCCCAATACATCTCAAGTCCATTTGCTTCTTTAAAAATAAGATTGCTGTAGTTGAAAGCAGGATTTGTGTGAATTTATAGGTACGGTCGGAGGAGGATGGAGAAGTTTCAGGACAATAGAGACACGGGAGTTTCTAGAAGCCTCTGGTCTTTCATTTTCTGGAATTGTGTGGAGGGCGTTTTCGGTATTTAGATAATTTCTTTTCTTCCTTTATTTTTTACGTTAGGCTCGGAACGGTTTGTTTGATGATGTCCTTAAAGTTAATGCTCTTAGAAACATCATCACCATTCATTTGTATCTTTTTTAAAAAAAGAACAAAAAAGCTTCCACGTGGATTGTGGATGATACCAAGGGCAGTACCCTTCAAGTCAATAATAATATTTTCGCTCGGAACCGTGTGCACTGGCACGGATACAAGTCAACAACAATATTTAGAATAAATAATAGTTATACATAAATGTGTTTTACTAACTTTTACTAATATATATCAATAAATAATTAAGTTTAAATACTTGAGCTTATTAACAATGTATGCCGTCATAAACCTCAATTTTCCTTTATTGACTATTTATAAAAACTTTATTTTAATAAAAATTCCAAAAAGGCCTATTAATATAATCAAATTTTACAAAATAACCCATGATTTATCCATTTGAAATTGCTTAGAATGTACTTTATTAATCCCATGGTCATTTTGTATCCCACTTTATAACCACTATGCTGGCTTTATATCATAATTTTCTAGTTTTACTTTCCGTATATTAATACTCCCGGTGTGTATAATACTCCCGGTGTGTATTAGGGGTGTAAACGAATCGAACATGTTCACGAACTTTTCGAGCCAGCTCGATAAATATTTGATTCGAATTCGAAATTCTCGAATTTGAGCCGAACTCGAACATGTTCGAACTTTTTTCGAGCCGAACTCGAGCCCAAATTACTTTGTTCGATAGTTCGCGAGCCGCTCGCGAACCTTAATATTTTACTAATATAATATAATTATATATTAAATAAATATATTTCGAACCTTTCGGGTATTTATTTTCGAGCAATAATTTGAATAGCTCGCGAACATGTTCGAACATTTTCGAGCCGAACTCGAACTTTGATTCGAGCCGAACTCGAGCCAAATTTTTTAAACTATTCGAACTTCGAATCGAACTCGAATATAACTATTTCGAGCCGAATTCGAACCTTAAAATTTTCTGCATATTCGGTTCGATTCGCTTCGTTTACAGCCCTAGTGTGTATATAATTATTGGATGGTTATGATCACATGTAAAATTCATCCCATGCTAAAACTATAATGGGGAATAACAATTCCCCGTATCAAATATAATTTTCATCATTTTTTGGTGCATCGTAAGTTGGACTTGAAGTTGGGACCTGAAGTTGAATATGCATGAGCAAGCTCAAATAAGTTTTAGTTCATACAATCGATCTTTGCCAATGATTTTTGAATGAGTTTGGATGTAAAAATATTTTAATAAACATTTTTGAAATAAAATAAAGTATTTATTTGAAAGAACTTAGTCTTTGGATTTAGATGCATATTTCAAAAAATGCTTTCTAAAAGTCAAATTTATGGCTACTATTTAACTTTTGGTGTTACGTGAGCCATCAACGATGAGCTGGCAGTGATTGAAGTATGGTTTAAACGTATGAGCCCCTCCTCCCCGCAGACCCGTGCATCCAAGGATCTGAAGCCGTTAGTTAGTATGTCAAACTTCTGCTCTTAAAAAAAGCATTCTCGATCATTTGTCCTTTCTGCTGTTAGATCCTGGCGATAGCTAGAACACAAGGCCAGAAAATAGATACTTTCGAGAAAGGACGAGGGGTTAAAGGCCAACCAAGATCAGATATAGCTGGTTTTCCGCGAAATCTAGCCCTTAATTGAGGGAATCCATATCGGTATTAGTGTCTCATAAGGAACAACTGAAATTCCCCTCTCAAATAGGCAAAACCGAATTCGAAACCAACAACAATTTAGGCACCCAAAAATGAAGGTTTTTTTCATACTTTTCCTCAAGTTCAGAATATTCAGATTGTTTCTTATTTTTTATTTATTATAGAAAAATAACTAAAATACCAATGTCAAATTGGATAGGCATTGTCTTCCCAAATGTCGAAATACTTGATTTTCTAAACAAAAGAAATGAAACCATTTTAAAGAAACAGAGCAAAACTCGAGAGTATGTTCTTCTGTGGTTATATTGCACAATTCATTTGTTATTCAAAACAAACATAATAAGATGACACAAACTTTTTGCCAAATTACAAACATAACTCAAACACAAGAACAGACAGTCAAGAACCCAATAACTCTCATCATGTTCAATGAATGAATGATCTTTAAACGGATACTTCACTTCCAATTTGATCATGTTTCACTCTTACTTCTGCCGAGTTTCTGAATCTTCCCAATGGCCGTATAACAATCCCTTTCTTCCTCAACCATTTCTTGATAAGCCGAGCAGTGTTCCCGATCAGAAGAATCCCCATCACACAACACCACACAATAATAGCAATCTCAACAACATGGCTCAGCGATTGTTTATACTTTATTGGGGTTATGACAAGAATCACTAAACCATAAGTCACAGCTATTGAAGTCACAGTCAGCCACATCGTAACCATCAAAAACCACATAAAAAACCTGCGTTTAAACGGTAGCCCACTGATGAGAAGCAATATTATGCTGAGAGAAGAGACGAATGAAACAGTGTTGACTCGTATAAAGTTCTTGAAGAATTTCGGGTGTCTATAGGACATGACCGATTCTCCTGCATGATGAGGATTCGGCACGGGGTTGCCTTGTGAATCTTCGGTCAAATCGTCCTGCCAAAGCCCGCCTGGTGGGCTTACACCGGCTTGGAACGCCATTGTTGCTATGAGGATCGCCACCACCATTATCGAATCTCGTTTTTTGGTGAGCCACTTGACCGGTTGGGTTCGAATGCCTCTCGGATTCCACAGAGCCGGTTGGAGGATTTTTCTAATGTCGGAAGTTGTGGCATCTTCTGAGGTTTCGTCCAATATGTCCACGACAGTTTGGCCCTTTGAATTCTTTGCATTCATGTTTATTTTGCCGGTTTCAACCAGGTATTTGATAATCTGCATGTATTTGGTTTAGATTAGTAAATGAATTCAATAATTTCACATACATAAATTGCAGTTAGTAAAGATTATTAACCGGCCATCCCGATGAGGTGAATGAATCATTTACCATAACCAAATTACATATAAATAAATTTAACTTAGCACGAGATTTATTTAGTATTATTATTATTACCTCAATTTGCTTATCCTTCAGAGCCATATGAAATATGGTTTCCCCATCATTGTCCTTAGCATTCACAATCTCCTCATTCAAGATAGGCACCAAAATCTTCAAGCACTCTAATCTGTCATATTTAACACATAAATGCAACACAGTCTCGCCTCCATTCACCTTCTCTCGAGCAGCAGGTGGGCACATCCGAACCAGCTCCGCCAACACACGAAAATGGCCTTTCATGGCTGCAAGATGAAGAGGATTCTTGCCTCCCAAATCACGCGACAGGCACATGTCCGGTGCAGCCGATGACAGCATTTTCGCTATATCCAAGTACCCTTTAGCTGAGGCTATATGAAGAGGTGACGATTGCTGGGAATCAAGTATTTCAGCAAGTTCAAGATTTCTGTTCAAGATCTCTTGAACAAATTTCAAGTTCCCTTTCATGGTTGCCACATGTAAGGGGGTCTTGTTGTTACATGTAAACGAAACTCTATCAAGAAGAAATGGATCTTTCTTGAGTAATCCGTGCAAAGTTGCTGCATCATTTGTCGATGCAGCTTCATATAGCTTATTTTCTGCCATTCTTTTTTTAATTTCGCTCTATTTTTTCATGTGTAGTCAATGCGCAACACGAGAATTGGTGGGTATTTATTAGCGTTCTCTCATTGACTTGGGCATTTACATAGAGAAGACTCAGTTTGCGTAGTTTCTGAGTTGGTTCAATCGGCTTTCCCGAGAAAGGAGATGGATTATTTTAGAATGTTTAATAAGACCTACACTTAGCCACCAAACCAACCGGGGAAGTATTTTTCTCAGCAGTTTTTACTGAGAAAAATGTATATATTATTTTTTATAAGGTAAAAAATCCAATTTTTAATATAGTAAATAATTTTGTCTGCCCATTTTACCCCATACACACCTCTTCTTGGCCAATAATTGTTAAGGGAGTTAATAAATATTATATAGTGTTTGATTAGTCAATTAAAATTATTTTTGAATAAGTCTAAGATGCTAACGCATTTATCGAAAAAAAAGTGACGCGTTTCGTTTATTTATTCGGGAAATTGCAAGGAAGTGCTCTTTTGGAAAACTTAATTCACTTAAGTCTTGGGGAAAAATAATAATGTAGAAAACCCCAAATTTGAAAAACCATTACTCAAATAGCTCCAATTTCAAAGTTTTAAATCAATTAGGTGTTTTATTTTGACTCTTTTATCCCTTAATGGTTTGATAAGTTGCATTATATTCACTAGACTTTTGTTTGGTTTACAAAGAAGCCCATATATAATATTTAATTATCTTTTGTATCCTTATATTTATAAAAAAAAGTTACATTTAACTTTGTCTTTTAACAAGTCCCCGAAATTAACGATCATTGGCACAACATAGTATCATAACCTAGTTTTATTCTGGAAATATTATAGTAATATCTGGAATACCTAATTTGTAACCTATACAGGTGGTACTTCCAGAAATTGGAAGAACTAAATCAAGGATATCTGGTCGAAGCTAAACACTTCAACCATAAATGGAACGTTCTACTGGAAATTGGTGCTAGTCCTGCTAGTATATAACAGTATCAAGAACAGGAGTTGGAGACATGACCAAGTCCGACAGGAAGAAGACAAGGAGGGTGGTTACCACCGTCTTATGGAACAATACCCCTTTTACATCAAAAATGGAAAGCGGAGGAGGTCCGACGGCCTTTGACGGAGACTGGAAAATGATTGCAGTCCTACGAGGAGAGCCAGTATTTCCCACAAAGTAATGGAAATGATCAACCTGGAAGATCTACGTGATCTTCCTGGTTCGTTTGCGGGATTAAATCCCATAGACTTCAAGACAAATCAAGTTGGAGGATCGGGCGAAATAGTAACCAGAACTCCACCACAAGAAAGTTTCGTGTCACACAATCCACCCGAAGGAGATCAAAGTATGCCACATCGGGGAGATTTTACATCGGCAACTTTAGACCCCCCACTTGGAACAATGAGTCGTTCCCGCAGGTCAGATATACAACAAACGCCTTACGGAAAGTCTCAGTTAGTTCATCCATATGAACTCATACTCAACATGGATATCTTGGATTTAAAAAATCGAGAAGTTCTTATTGATGAATGTGCTTCAACAATGAGAATATTAGCATTAACACTTGATCCGAGTAAAGAAGGGTTCATTTTACTTCTTAAAATGAGTTTGGAAGGATCAGCCAAGATTGCCTGGGAACTCGGAGACCCAGGTACCAAAGAAGAAGTTTTAGCCGGAGAGTCCCTGAAGGAAATTGTGGACAAGATGTCAAAATTCTTTAAAATCCGTTTCATTGGAGTAAGCTACTTCGAAGGAATGGAGGAAGAGAAGACGAAAAAATATAGACAAGCTCTATATAGCCTGGAATTACAAGATATATGTTATGTGACGAGTACATCAAACTCTTCACAGAGTATAGATGGAATGCAAAGATAGCAGAAAAAAATGCAGCACAACTGTTCTTTGCCAAAAGATCGAGTCCATGGAGAGAAATGTTTATTCAGGAATATACACCCTATGTAATAGAGACTATGTCCAGGAAAATGTCATTTCTTAACGTAAAGTATGCGGAGTGGTGCTATCAAGCAAAACTCCAAAAGAATTACAAGAAGCTTAGAGGAATCAACAAAACAACTCCTTGTTGTACAGGGAATGATATCCATACTATCACTGGGAACTACCCCCAGAGCCGGAAGATGAAAAAACACAGAACTCATCCATATGCCCGAGGAATTAGCAACAGAAGAAATAGGTCTTTATGGAGGCCTAGGAAATTCTGGTCAAAGCAGAAAGCCCGAAGTTATAGATCTAGGCAAAGATCAGGACCAACCAGGAGTAGAACCTCGACATCTTGGATTTCGATGGATACTTTATCCCAAGCAGAGAATATTTGGTAAACAACATCAAGAATGCCAAAGTGTTTTCCAAGTTCGATTGTAAATCTGAATTTTACCAGATTAAGATGGAGGAAGCAAGCAGAAAGTTCACGGCATTCTCCACACCACAAGAACATTATATCTGAAATGTCATGCCAATGTGATTGGAAAACGCTCCCCCAGATATCCCAAAGGAAGATGAATAATCTTTTCAATGATTACTTCAGCTTCATGTTCGTATATATTAGCGACATTCTCATTGCGTCAAAAAAACATGAAAGAGCATCTTAAACATTTGGAAATATTTCCAGATGTTTGTTACAAGGAATGATTAGTGGTCTCCGAAAAGAAGGCAGTGATTGCCACAAGACAAATCAAATTCCTCGGAATTGAGATCGACGAATTTGCACAATCATATTGTTGAAAATGTGCAAGGATATCCGGATGACCTCAAAGATTTGAAACAACTTCAGAGTTTTTTGGGAGTTGTTAATTTTGATGGGATGTTCATTAATAACCTAGCAAATCACATGAAGGTGTTTAGCCCACTACTCAAAAAAGACATTAAGTTTGAGTGGAATGAAGAACATAGACAAACTGTCAAACAACTTAAAGAAGTTTGCAGGCAACTACCAAAGCTTGCAATCCCAAATGACGAGGATGAACTGGTATTATACACAGATGCCAGTGATCATTGGTGGGTTGTGGTACTCACGAAGGCCACACCAGAGTGAGAAGTGTCATGCAGATATTGCAGCGGTCTATTTGATAGCAGCGAAGTTATTAGATGGCACATCAACTAAAAGGAGTTCTTTGCAGTTCGAAAGGCTTTTAAAAATGGCTATTATTTTTACTAGCGAAGAAATTTATCTTGAAAATATATAATACAAGTGTTAAGTCTTTTCTGAAAAATAAAATTGAATCAAAACCAGAAATGTCTAGACTTTTAAGATGGAAAGCTGAATGCCAATATTATGATTATGATATTGTCATTGTGAAATCTGATAAAAATGTTCTTGCAGATTTCTTAACACGAGATGGAGGGACACGTTGATGTTGATACCCTCAAAAGGCCAAGGCATCTCAGGGAAAACCTAGAGATCCTTGATCGAGATTTTGGGACTCTTTGTCTCAATGCAGAGGTCGCAGAACGTCTTCAACGAGCAGATCAGGAACTTGTTACTGATCACATACGAGCATGCTTTCGGGACCAAGAACACTTGTTCGAAGTCTTGAAGGGACCCATCCTCCATGCCACATCTTCTACGGTGCACAAGGGAGTGTTTAGAGAACGGGGCTCATCTAACCCGGAGGCAAGGGATTCAAGTACCCCTATCACGAGTGCTACAGATGATTCATTCCTTAAGGATGTACAAGCTGTAGCGAAGGTTGAGGGTCAGGTGTTATCAAAATCTGAACCTTCAAGTCAACCCAGCACCTCTGGGGTAAAAGAGGGAGAGTTGAACCTTAGGCCAATGACTAGCAATTCTAGGGGTTCAAATTAATGATGATTTAGTTGCTTCACCTATGCAGGATTACCAACACACTTGGGAGAAACTAATAACCAGAAGGGGTATCAACCTAGACAAAACCATTGTTGATATCTCCGAAAAATATCCGAGGGTTTGGATGAAACCAGGTAGCCATCCAAATGAAGTTCAAGAATGGTCTAATTTCGGAGCTTTGGCTTTGGTTTATACTGTTGCACCAGCATTCTCTGAAATCTCAAAATTATCAAACTAGATTAGAGAAGCTATTCACGAGACATGGGCCAATAATCCACATTTGGCCAGAGGAGACATTTTGAAGTTGTATTTTTTCAGTCCTGCTCCAGAACCAGAAAAGAAGGGCTTCATTGAGGCTTTGCATTTCATCAAGCTACGACGACCAGACGTGAACGCCTTAAAAATATAAAAATAGCACTACCAGAGGGTATATCAATCTTGGCTGGAACTATCACTGAAGATGAAGTTTCAACTAGACGCGCATGGGGTCTTTGGGTTTGTCTAACAGAAATTGACAAATTCAAATACTCATTTAAGTTCTTTTAGAATTCAGCCAATGGTACCTTCATGCTGAATTCCATGACAGGAACATCTACGAGATTTGCCGAAGAACTCTTTGAAACAAATAGGAGAATTCTTTGGGAAAACAAGATTCCGACGGGAAAGGAAACTTAACGAAAATTCTGCAACATGGCACACGTTGGCCGATTGATAGATCGAATTTGCCAAGCATGCCCGGAGCAGTACAAATCAGAGTTCGGGAAAGGATTTCGATCCAAACCCGACAGATCATAGGCAGAAAACCACAAAAGACTTGCTGACAAGAGAGCCCATTTTTCCTAAAGCTCGGGACCACGAAAACTAATAATGTAAAGATTCCCCAAGAAAGTAAAAGGTGTGGACCATTAAAATCACTGTGGTAACTGTTCAACACACTCGGACAAAAATAATGGACCACTCAGGAGAAAAGTTTGCATAACCAGACAAAGATGATAGACCACGTGAAAGTTAAGGCCCACCACATGCGAACTCAACAATTATCAATATTCGAAATCCGAAGTTGAAGTCCGGACTCATGCCTATATAAAGACACTCATTCAGGAAGCTAAGGACATTGAAAATTATCCATAGTTTTTTGAGAATAAATATTAGAACCTTCAAGCTTTGTAATCTTTCAACTATTCATAGCTTGGTAATATTTTCTTTCTTTATCTTGTAATTAGTTTGTAATGTTGTTTTATATTTCAGTTTATGTGTTCTTGAGTCAAGCCTCATATCTATGAGAGGCTAAACAAGTCCGTCTCCTCCCAAAAGGAGACGTTTTAATGTAATATATATTATAAGTTTTTTCAGAATAAAATAAAGGTTGTTGCCCATCTATCTCCCAGATTTCTTTAAATCTTTATTATCTTGATTATACCTTACGCCCTAAGGTAGAAAACGAATTATGGTTGTGCTGTGCGGTTTCTGAAGAATTTGGATAACTTGCAGACTAACCTCGCCTGAGGGACTGAGATTGGATGGTGATGAGTCATTCATAAAACAGTGTGGGGGCAGTAATTTTCCGAATGGTGGCATTGCAACCCACCTCATCCGGTGCTGTTATGGTCAAAATGGTATATTTCAGTTTGTTAACATTTTATTGCAATACGGAAGCATGATGAGCCTGTTATTTATTTTTAACATGATCTTCAAATCGGGTTTTGAATTATAATTGGACGAACATTAAATGAACTATGAGTCCTTTGCAAAAGTATGCTCTTGGGTTCATCCCAAGGTGACAGAAACTGAAGGATCTCATCTCATATAATGCTACTGTTTTGTGAATAACAGGATAAAAACGATGATCAATAGTATATAGAGGCATATTTGTTCTTTAAACATTCTCTTAGGGTTAATAATGCAATTTTATTAAAGGTTGGTTGGACCCGTGGACCACTTGGACCACATGGGGTTATTGTTGTCATTTCAACCAAGAATGGACCTAGATGAACTAATGTTTTTTGGCTAAACTGTGATGAATTAAGTTTCAGGAAAGGGTACCGACCCACAATTTTCCCTATTTATTTTAAGGGGCTTAAGTTCGCCTGTTCCACCTATATGTTTCATCATATGTTCTTTTATTTGGGTTTCATTTGTGTTACACCGATACTCCTAACGAAACATTTCATCTAATATCGGTCACTCCTAGATACGACACACGATAGAACACAACACGATACCGTATCTAACATGACACATGATGTATTCTGTCGTATCTAACACATTTATGTTATCATGTAGGGTGTTGGGAGTTGAACTAAAAGCTAGAGTATGATTCTGAAGGGATGCTCACTGACTTCAAGGGCAGCCAACTTATTGACTTACTACAGCATGTAGCTCTGTGGTGCCCGACTCATTAGTTTCATGGTTTCCTAACTCACACAAGGCCGTGTTTTCGTGTAGTAGAAGACAAAATGAATTTGGAAAGAAGACAAAATGAATTTGGATGTAAATCAGGAAGCTGATTTCATGCGATTCTTTCCATTTTAAGAATAGTTGCCGTTGGATTTTCGAGTCTATAAATACGACCACAAGCAGGTTGAAGAAATCTCTCTGACTCTTTGAATCTTCTACACTCCCGA
This sequence comes from Haberlea rhodopensis, assembly GCA_907163345.1. Classification (NCBI taxonomy): domain Eukaryota; kingdom Viridiplantae; phylum Streptophyta; class Magnoliopsida; order Lamiales; family Gesneriaceae; genus Haberlea; species Haberlea rhodopensis. The sequence continues at coordinate 29,019,783 of CAJQUN010000004.1, read as the reverse complement.
ATAAGCAAAACAAAACTCTTCACAAACATTCACTGAAATATTCTGAAATTTTGCAGAGCAGTATCTGAATCTTCATTGTGATCTTAAAGATCTAAGTATTCAAGTCTACTGCTCAAGAACACTCGCATATAAACATAGTTTTATATATTTTGAGAGAGTGTTGAGAAAATCATTTGTAATAGTTGTGATCATGTGTAGCTAGGAGTTTAGGCAATCAATGTGGGTATCTAAATAGATTGTATACTGAAAATGTAAACCAAAGTCTTCTAGTGTAATCTTCCTGCAAAGGAAGAAAGGGAAACGTAGAAACGTTTGTGCTTCGACCTTCCAAAAATAATCATTGTGTCATTTCCTTTTCTGTTATTTAACCTACTGCACTTTATTTCTGCATTCAGTTAGTTATTTAGTAGATCTGTGGACACCTTCCGCACTATTTATTAGTTGTCCACTGCCTTGCATTTAGTTGAGACCATATCGCAGTACTTAATAGTCTGTTGTAACCCGAAGAAAATATAATCTGAGTTAGTGTTTATTCAACACCCCTTCTAAACACTATTTCGATCCTAACATAGAATATTTCACATGGATGATTGATTATGCTTTCAGGGTACTGTCCTTGATGGCTATCAGGACACTGTCCTTGCCGACAGCATCAAACAAAATGGCTACGGTTCTTGTTTTCCGGTCATTCTCAAAGTCTTAAAAAACATGAGGAAAGTGATCTTTTTCTAATAATGTAATGATTTATTTTCTGTTTCTCGTTTTTTTATATTTTATGCTATTTCTTTATTTTTTTTGGTCGATAAAGAAATTGTATTACTGAATAGAAATTAAACACAGTTCTGGGCATAGCCCGATTACAAAACATAAGTGTAAAAATCCAACCCTTGAGCTTTCTAGAATGAAAGCATCTACTAGAAACATTTGTATATGTAATGATAAACAAAAAGCTTGATACGTAAGAAAATAATTTCCAGAGCATCAAGGCGACCTTCAAACTTCATAGCATTTCGGTCATTCAAGGTACGATAAACTACATCATCAAATGCAGTGCGACGTGCAATTTGAACACATTTATTTTGGTACTAACGAATGGATATAGTAGATTCAGCAAGCTTGATTTCCATACAACCTTTTTTTTTTGTTGGGAAAAAGAGGCTTAATGAATTAAAATTAAGCAAGAAATTCATGATAAAAAGTTGAAAGTTTGAAAAATAAAGGATGAAAACAAGAGATTCGAGCACCATTGTGTTGCCTAGAAAAATCCCAGGCAGTAGGGTATGCGCTCTAGCTTGTGCTGCCTGGAATTTCCAAGCAGTAGTTGACGAGAAAGGGAGGAGCCTTAGCGCCTCCCGTGGAGTGCTAAGGTGCCTTCTGCACCCATTCATTTGTAATTGGCGACCCTTGATGAATGGATGCAATTTTCAATGGAAAATTTCTTCCAAATGGTGTCTTTTAATCATGTCTTATGGACTAATATATCTAAAACTCTTCCATTTGAATAAAAAAACTTGTTCTGCAGAATAGCATCACATTCTTGAGAGAAATTAAGGCAACTAATTATAAGCAAAAGTCGTTGTATCTCGAGAGAATATTGCTAAATACCCTAAGCATTGTGAGCAGGGTAAAATGTATTGAATTTACCAGAGTAGTAATGTTAAGTTTGATACTTTTAATGATTCATGTACCTGAAAGGTGGAGAATGATAAGATACTCTTAATATGAGATCATCTATGTAATTATGAGGACGAGTCGGCTCAATGAAACACTTATAAATCCAAGATGTGCTCTATTGCAAAAACGGACACAATAGGAAAACCAAAGCAAATGTAGAGAAGTTATTGTATAGATACTATTGTCTGGGTTTACACGAAGTGCCAAGAAGTTCAAGATATCACGTTCACTTTCTTGCCTAGTAAATCCGATAGTATTCCTTCCACACTCATTATATAGGTATCATTATTTATAGGTATAATAATTCGCTCTCGAATATTACATTGGATCTTCATTTTTGGATGTTAAGGTTCGGAAGTGAAAAAATAATTACGTAGGTAGAAAATATGACTTCTAAAGAAAATGGAGCAAAACTTGAGAGTTTATTCTTCTGTGGTTATATTGCACAGCTCATTTGTTATTCAAAACAAACATTGTAAGATGACACAAACTTTTTACCAAATTACAAACATAAGAACAGACAGCGAAGAACCCAATAACTCTTATCATGTTCAATGAATGAACCATCTTTAAACAAATTCTTTTCTTCCATCTTGATCATGTTTCACTCTTACTTCTGCCGAGTTCCTGGATCTTCCCCGTGGCCGTATAACTATCCCTTTTTTCCTCAACCACTTATCGATAAGGACAGCAGTGTTACAGAGCAGAAGAATCCCCATCACACAACACCACCCATAAATAGCACTCTCAACACCACGGCCCACAGAATGTTTATACTTTTCTGGGGTTATGATAAGAATCGCTAAGCCATAAGTCACAGCTATTGAAGTCACCGCCAGCCACATCATAACCATTAAACAAAACCAAACAAAAGGCCTGCGCCTAAACGGGAGCCCACTGATGATAACCAATATTATGCTGAGAGAAGTGACAAATGCAACAGTGTTGACTATTATGAAGTTCTTGAAGAATTTCGGGTTTCTATAGGACATGACAGATTCTCCTGCATGGTGAGGATTCCGCACTGGGTTTCCTTGTGAATCTTCTGTAAAATCGTCCTGCCAAACGCCGCCTGGAGGGGTTACTCCTGCTTGGAATGCCATTGTTGCTATGAGGATCGTCACCACCATTATCAAATCTCGTTTTCCCGTGAGCATCTTGCTCGGTTGGGTCCGAATGCCTCCCGATTTAAGGAGAACACGTTGGAGGTTTTTTCTAATCTCGGAATTTGTGGCGTCTTCCGAGGTTTCATCCAATATGTCTAGGACCGTTTGGCCCTTTGAATTCTGCGCTTTCATGTTTATTTTGCCTGTTTCCACCAGATAGTTGATAATCTGCATGTATTTGGTTAAGATTAGTAAATTGAGTACCCGAGTTGATATCTGTACGTTTTTCCAACTACTACGAAAATGATAATTAAAGAGTACTAGCCCGACGAGGTGAGAATCATAACAATAAACAAATTACATATATAAATAAATTTACATTAACACAAGATTTAATTAGTATTATTATTACCTCAATTTGCTTATCCATCAAAGCCATATGCATTATGGTGTCCCCATCATTGTCCTTAGCATTCACAATCTCCTCATTCAAGATAGGCACCAAAATCTTCAAGCACTGTAATTTCTCATATTTAACACATAAATGCAGCACGGATTCGCCTCCATCTACCTTCTCTCGAGCAGCAAGTGGGCACACCCGAACCAGCTCCGCCAACACAAGACAGTGGCCGTTCATGGCTGCGTGATGTAGAGGATTCTTGCCTCCAAAATCACGAGACAGACACATGTCCGGTGCAGCCGATAACAGAATTTTCGCTATATCTAAGTTCCCTTTCGATGAGGCTATATGAAGAGGTGACGATTGTTGGGAATCCAGTTTTTTGGCAAGTTCAGGATTTCTGGTCAAGATCTCTTGAACAAATTCCAAGTTCCCATGTATGGTTGCTACATGTAAGGGGGTCTTGTCGTTACATGTATATGAAACTCTCTCAATAAGAAATGAATCTTTCTCGAGTAATCGGTACAAAGTTGCTGTATCATTTGTTGATGCAGCTTCATACAGACTTTCTGCCATTCTTTTTTTTTAATTTCGCTCTATTTTTTCTTGTGTTACTAATGCGCAAAGACGAGAATTGGTAGGTATTTATTAGCGTTCTCTCATTGACTTGGGCATTTACACAGAGAAGACTCAGTTCTACCCCCAACTACCACAATACACTACCTTTAAAAGGATAAATTCTTGTACAAAATATTATCATTAGATGAGAATATTTTCATCCAATAATTTGATATATTCTTAAGATCATTGTCCTTAAAGATATCATCAAACCAACACAGTCCTGAGTTGGTTCAATCAGCTTTCTCGAGATAGGAGATGTATTATTATAGAATGTATTAAAAAAAGACCTACACTTGGCCGCCACACCAACCGGGGAGTATTTTCCTCGCCAGTTTGTACTAAGAAAACGTTATATATTATTTTTGATAAAGTAAAAAATTCACTTTTAATAAATTAAATAATCTTATCTGCCCATTTTACCCTTACACGCCTGTTCTTGATCAATAATTGTTACGGGAGTCAATAAATATTATATATTGTCTGCTTAGTGAAGTTAAATTTAACTTATTTTTGAACAAGTCTAAGATGCTAACTCATTTATTAAAAAAAACAAGTGACGCGTTTCATTTATTTATTTTTAAGGGGCTTAGGTTCGCCTTTTCTACCGACGAAACCATCATTTGAGATTATCTGGTGTTTGATAAAAATATATATCAAAATATAGGCTTGGAAGAATAATATAATGTTGAACTATACGATCAAATTTAAAAGATTTACGCTACTAAAAATATATTTATTTTTTAAATAACACGGATGTAGTGTTTTATACATATTCACGATAACACGGAGAGGGATCAATAACGTATTTAACAATATGAATTAATGCATTTTCAGGTAATAAATAGAACAATAATTTGACTGTAACATAATTTAAAGAAAGGTATGAATGCATGTGTTTCAGCAGCGGTAGATACAGTTCATTCATATATATCAATACATAACAAAAAAAAAAGTAAAAAAATAAATTAGAAGTCGAAATTAAATATCTGGCACGAGCCATTGGATTTCAGGAGCACATTTTTAAGATTTAATTTAGGGGTTATTGGCTATTAACCCATATAATTTTTCAAATAGACAGATTACAGTTTTATGATTTGAAAATATGCAGTTTGCCTTACTGTTGTTTTGAAAATATGTATTTTACCTCAATATGATTTGAAAATAGATAGATTACCCTCTATAATTTGTGAATAAGTACAAAACACCTCGTCTGTATACCCATCTTCGGTGTGGCTCCGCCTCATTTTCCACCTAAAACCCAATTAATCAAGAGAATGTTTGGTTTCATTTTTATGCTAGTTTCTCTTGATCCAAAAAAATAAACAAAATCATTTAATTATATGATTTTTGAGAATGGTGGATGGGTTAAGAAAAACCTCGGAAATATTATTATGCTAATATAATTAAAAAACGAATTTTCCGGGCTACTCCTATGGAACATCGTATCCTGTGGAACATCGTATTGCAACATTTGAAACAGTCCACCTAACCCTATTTTCCATTTTTTTTTAAGTCGTCTCGTCGAAGTCAATGTGTGTGTGTATATATATATATATATATATATATATATATATATATATATATTAATAAATGACTGATTAGCATAGAAATTTACGTACTCATACTAATAAATATTTTGTATGTATGCTCGTGATGTATGCTCGATGATATCACTTGTCTCCACCACTTAGGTTTGCAAAGCACAACTCCTTCAGGGTAGTTTTACATAATATGTCAGGTTCTAACTCAAAAACAATCGGTAATGAGTGAAATAATTTCTGTAGATTATAAAAAGCGAACTTGTAAATTCTCAATGTTAGACAACTCTCAATAAACGTGTGACATTATATAAATCAAAATTGAGTGTAATAACTTATATATCTTATTAAGAGCTAACATAGCTTGCAAATTTCCATGTTGGTTCAACTCTCAAAAACACACACTTTGAATTTTTTGGATACTAAGACTTAGAGTGTGTTTGCGATTGCTTCTTCAACGTACTTTTATGTTGCTTTTACTTACTTTTAATCAAAATCATTGAGTGTTTGCTTTTAGAACTAAAAAAACAGTTTAATGAACTTAAAATTATTACTAGGTTGACATCACACAAGTAAAATCTGTGAAAAGTATTTCATGAATTGTTTCTCCACTTATACTTTTACCTATTTATTTTATGAAAAGCAATAGCAAAAACAATGAAAGAAAACACTCAAAATCTTGTCTGAAAAACAAGATTTTGAAAAGCAATCACAAACAAGATTTTGATAAGCAGTTTTGAAGAGCAATCACAAACATCCACATAAAAGTCTTGTTAACTCTCTGCATGTCACCTGATTCTTGCCCTTGAAAAGGGAATGTGTGGATAATTGACAGCAAAAATATGAACCGATATTATCAATAGAAGTTGGTATAATAATTTATATTTGTTCGGGTTTTTTGCTGACAAATAACTAGAGGTATCCCATAAAAGACATTCAGAAAACCAAACCAGGGTCCTGACTTTGGGCCCTCGATGCCGCGTTCAATTGTCTCGTGTTTAGATTATGGCAAAATCTTAATATAGTAGTATTTATTTTTTTCGTCATAATTTTTAATGTTTCCATTATTTTTCTGGATGATAGGCATTTTTCCTAAGTTCTTGTGAGTAGGCCTACAATGCAAGGACTGGGCCTTATCACGATTCAAAATCGTCGACTGCGGTTCGAAAAACCTCGACTCTTGACCTTAACCTTTCTTGACGATTCCAGTTAAGGTTCTGGGTGCGGTTATGGTTAACCAACAGTTACGATTACGATTTGACCCTTATTTTTTAAAAAAAAATTAAATATTATTACAATTTTTTTTAAAAAATAGTAAAAATTATTTTAATGTGTTTTCCTCCATAGTTTAATCATAAAATAACGTAAAATAAATTGAGCTCAAATATTCAAAATATGTAAGATATATTTGTTTGATTAATATATAGAAATTATAACACTCTATTTAGATCAACAAGGCTCTTATGCTTAGTGGTGGAAGTTAATTATTCAAGTTGGAGGTCATGACTTCAAATCTACACCATAACATATGTTTTACATCTAAAAATTTAAATAAAATAAAATAAACCATTGAACCGCCGTTTTTCACGGGTTAGAAAATTATGACCCTTAACGTACCCATCTATAGATGAGTCGGTTACGGGTCCGACCCGTCCAACTGTTGATCCGGTTAACCGGCCTGTTGATCACGGGCCGATTCAGGATTATTTATGACCTTTGACTGGGTATAGCAAAGACACAGCAATAGAATAAGATTCTGGTGCCATCAGGAACGGAAGAGATTTACAAGACATCAAATTTGTCGAAGGGGTGAGACTTCACAAATCAACAGTTTAGTTACATTCATTCAAAAAATATACCTTGTAGTTTCATAAGTGAAAAATCAGGCGAGATATGCCCTGTAAAAAAAATGTCAGCTAACGTTTTCTCCGCAAATAAATTCGAGTCTTTGCTCAAGCTCGTGTATTTGCGCCAAAGCACGTTCCCTTTCGTCCTCATCACTCGAATTCAAACCCTTCTTCTTCTCCATATTTGCCCCACATACTCTTTATCTACAGTCATTACGCAAAAATTCATAATTCAAAGTACACTAACACAAACATTGAGCAAAAACAAGCTATACACATTTAAAATAATAATAAGCATAACCTTTCTGTGAGGCCATCGTGCTAAGCCTTCCTTACGGCGTGTCTTTTTTTTATTGCGGATGCGCAAATAATCATTTCCTTGGACGCAGTTTCAATTATTAAGGAATGATATTATCAAATCTTCATATGATATTATCATATCCCCAAAATATTGTTGTAGATAATTAATTATATTCTTACCTTGTCTGAGTGATTCTTTCATATCTTGGCACATATTAGTTTGAGTTGTAATCTCTATTAATAGAGCCCAAATGCATCAATACAGTTAATCAAGTTCCATACAAATCGTATCACTTATATGATATCAGATAGTCACTCTCACGAGCACCATCTTCGATCCAAAGGTTTTGAATCAATTCATCATCTGTCTTCCCTCTCCCATACTCTACCCAACTTCCATCATGTCCAACACTCCACCAAATACTTCCTCCATCACCTCTCCTCAGACAGATTCCTCCTCCATCGCTGCGCCACTCATTGTAGTCACCATCACAGCCCATCAACACCTCCCAATCAAACTCACTTCATCGAATTTTTCTTCCTGGCGTGCGCTAGTCATTGCCCTTTTCAATGGCTATAATCTCACTAGATTTCTTCATGGCTCGAACCCCTATCCGGATCGTGGTACGTCCAACTCGCCATCTCCAGCCTTCATCGCCTGGTTCCAACAGGACCAACTTATCTTGGCTGTAATTTTTGGGTCTCTAGTTGCAGACATACTACCACTTGTTGCCTCAGTCAACACCTCTGCTGCTGCCTGGAGTGCACTCACTCAACTCTACGCCAACAGATCTCGCGCCTGGGTCATGCAAATAAAGGATGATTTGGCCCGTGCGTGTCACGCCCCGGGCCCAGGCCCGCGCAAGCGCGACTGCACAATGGGCTCTTATAGCAACTACTTTGTATCCGTCCTCGCTCTACGAAAATGGTTAACCCAAGTTGCTATAATAGTCCATTGTAAGCCTTTATAAACCACTTTAAATTTTCATCCACAACCAATGTGGGACAAGGATATTACAATCACCCATCCTTTAGAACGCGACGTCCTCGTCGCCACCTAACTCATCGATCCACCGGCACCGGGAATCTAGAGGTGGCTCCTACAGGTTCAAGAGGTGGCTCCCGTCATGTAGCACTTTGCCCCCGCAGGTTCAAGAGGTGGCTCCCACGCACGTGGCACTTTGCCCCGTAGGTTCAAGAGGTGGCCCCCGTCGTGTAGCACTTTGCCCTTTAGGCTCAAGAGGTGGCTCCCATGCACGTAGCACTTTGCCCGCATAGCACTTATCTCCCGGTGTTTTCTGCCAGTGACCGGCTCTGATACCATTCTGTCACGCCCCGGGCTCAGGCCCGCGCAAGCGCGACTGCACAATGGGCTCTTATAGCAACTACTTTGTATCCGTCCTCGCTCTACGAAAATGGTTAACCCAAGTTGCTATAATAGTCCATTGTAAGCCTTTATAAACCACTTTAAATTTTCATCCACAACCAATGTGGGACAAGGATATTACAGTGCGTCTATCGGTACTCAATCAATGAGTACTTCTATTCAAATCGTCAAATCAAAAGCCGATGAACTCGCCATCATCGATAAACTGATCTCCGACAATGACTTAACACTTTATGTACTCAATGGCCTTGGGCCAATGTACCAGGAAATTGCCACACCCATTCGTGCCATGGATAATTCCTTACGCTTCGAAGAATTACATGACTTATTAGTCGGTCACAAACTTTATCTTCGTCGCATTGAATCTACTACCTCCAATCTGATTGCTACCGCTAATAATGCTCAAACCACCGGTGGTTCCACCTACACCAACTGAGGACCCACTCGGAATAACCAGCAAACTCGCGGCCAACCTCAGCCCCACCGTGGCCATAACAATCAATCCAACCTTGGTCAAAATCGCTCGCGCACCAACAATAATAATCAGTGGTCTTCTCAGCCACGTAATCCGGTTATCTGTCAGCTGTGTGGACACCCCGGTCATATTGCTCCATACTGCCAAAAATTGACTGCCACTGCCAATCTGGCTCAATCTCCCACATGAAATTCCTCTAGCCATGGTTTTGGTCATGTGCATGCTTCGTCCGGTATGACTTTTCCTTCTCCCTGGCTCATGGACTCTGGTACTTCTCACAATTTAACTGATGATTTAAATAATGTAAGTATTCATTCCGTATATGATTGCACCAATGAGGTGCAAATTGCTGATAGCTCTGGCCTCCCTATCACTCATACTGGTATTGCTACTATTTCGTTTCCAACTCGTACTTCTACATTGCCCAATGTCCTATGTGTACCATCTACACGTCAGAATTTATTATCAGTCCATCGGTTCACAAAGTGTAACAATGTTTAGGTTGAATTTTTCCCATCTCACTTTCTGTGAAGGATCAGTTAACGGGGGCGGATCTGGCCAAAGGAACATGTGAGAACAGTGTTTATCATCTTCGCCGACCTTCCTTCCACTTACTGTCTACAGCTCGGTTTTCTAACCTTGGAGTTCGGGCATCGTCCCGATGTAGCATGCTCGACTTGGACATTTGTCTTCTTGGACAAGCTCATTTATTATTTCTCGTTTTAAGTTACAAATTTCTACGAAGGAAACTGTTTATGACAATTTTTGTGACTCATGCGATGTTAATAAAACAGAGCAATTACCATTTAATGACTCATCTTTTGTTGGTTCATATCAGTTACATAATATATATGCTGATGTGTGGGGACCTACCTCTGTGCCCTATTCAACTGGCTTTCGTTACTATTTACTATTAGTGGATCATTATAGTAAATATTGTTGGTTGTTTCTAATGACTATGAAGTCGCAGGTTGACTCTTTTTTCAGCAATTTAAAGTCCTTGTTGAAAAAACAGTTTGGCTAGTTCATTAAAATGTTTTATAGTTATAATGGCGGCGAATTCCTGGCTCTACGACCATTCCTTGCCGCCAATGGTGTGAGCTGGCTCATTACTGCCCCTTACACAGCACAGCAGAATGGTATTGCTGAATGACGCCATAGGCATATGCTCGCCACAGGTCGTGCCCTTCTACACCATCCTAATCTACCTTCTGAATTCTGGTCATATTCCCAGGAAACAGCAGTTTATCTTATCAATCTCATGCCCACACCAGTTCTATCATCAAAAAGCCCATTTGATGTCTTATTTCCTCGCCAGCCTGATCGTTCTTTATTTAAACAAAAAATTCCAGTAAGTGATTTATACCGCAAGTGCACGTTGTCATGTTTTAGTATACTAGATTTTAAAAAAAGGTTGTCGAACCCACGGGGACTAAAAAATAACTACCAAAGTCAAGTAGTTTAACTCTATTTAGCCTACGATAATTAGTGATGATTATTAAACTAAATTGACTAAAGACTCGATATCCAACACAACAAGTAATGGCAAAAATATAAATAAGTAGAGACAATTATCAAGACTTCGATTCACCCATGTACATCCCCACAATTTGCCTATTAGTTCAGATTTAAATTTAAATATTCTAAGATGACGAGTTTTCCTAATGCGCGTGTTATACTTTGGTCAAGCTATAACAAGTCTAATACTATGATGCAACAATGCAATGGTCATGCACTTATATAACACTCAATATTGTATGCCGATTACGAAAATTACTAACCTTCGATTTTGGTAAATATATTGTTATCACACGTGTGTTCGATTTTACGTGATCAGTCTCAATCTAAACCCACGGCCTAATTTATTATGTCGTATTGTAATATCGTATGTTCAAGTCAATTACAATATCTAATTTCATTCAAATGTGATCAATCCTTTGAAAGCATGAAGAACAATAAATTATGTTCATAGAATTGTAAGACTCAATCAAACATTAATTTAAATTGTGGGTTCAAAATATGATATCCCTTAAGTCTTGACATCAAAACGTAGCCAACAATTGTCATCAAATAATAATGCATAAAAACGTTTTGCAACAATCTAAACATTAAATCTGATAATAATGAAGAAATATTTTTTAGAAATAGAAAAATAATGTTATGAGTTGACTCCTTGCGCTGCTGCGTCGTCCCGTCTCTCCCGGATTGTCTTCTTCTTCAATGGTTGTGATGGTATGGATGAAGGTATGAGATGGAGTTGAATGGCGGCTGACATTGTAGGTTGAAATATGAGAAGGTCCATGTAAGGACACCGTGCCCTTAACCAGCTATTAGTGAATTAACCCATGTATTTAGTGCATACAATCATGTAATCAGGGGGAAAACCACATGCAACTATAGCATAATAAACCAACAATAAAATTCCTTGCATTATTCCATGTAATGTCTAATTTCTCCAACCAAGTCCACTTATATAGCATGCACCCTTATAATATACTAACATATTCTCAATTCATTTTGCAATTCCTTAATTAATTGCATGCCACACATGAATGAAAAGAGAAAGACCCTTGCCTTTTTATACAAAACCATATACAGATATAGTAGTGCTCAGATGTGAGCATCGAATGAATGTATGTGTATCTAATGTATAAACAATACTGTGAAGTCCCAAAAATTTGTCTTGCCCCAAATCATGTTAGCTATTCAATGGACTTGCACAAATCTTGTCATTAGTCATTCAATGACATTTAAGTGCTTAACCAAAATCTTGCCACCATTCAATCCCATATAATGACATTTAATGGCTTACTTAAGTCATGCCATTAGATTGCCAAAGTTTTGTAATTGTCAATAAATTCTTCTATATTGATGACAACATTCATTACTTGCTCAAATTATGAAATGTGATGACCACTCAATTTGCCTATTCAAGTGCATTTTTCCAATCTTGATTAGTCATTCATCTCCTTGATAAAATAATAAAACTAAATGGCTAGGATTTATGATCAACTTAAATGTCTCTAAATCATGCTCCTAAACTAAAGGTGATGACCACATATGTTTATCTCATTGATGACCCCAACTCATGCCCCCCAATCCACCCCACTTAATTGCCTCCCAATTACATTAACATCATCCACTTAAGTCTTGCAATTAGGAGCCAACGTAAAGGATCTAAATTGGAGTGCACCTCCACATATTAAAATCACACTACACCTTGCCAAGAAAAGGACTACTCTACACTTATCGTTTTTCGATAATCATACACACACACAAATATTTCGAAACTTACAAGGAAGAGAGGAGGATATTTTCACCATTTTCTCAACCCGAATCTCATCTCAACGTACTTCAAGTGTAAGTGGGCTCCTGTTATATATTCATTTCATTTTTGAAAAATCATAAGTATGTTTTGAAACCTCAATCGATTATGTGAATTATGTTGAAACTATGAAATTCTGATGTTTTGATGAAAATTATATTTTTGAAGCACTTTAAATTTCAAAATCCAATTGGTGGGAATTCCGAGTTCTGTTTTTGTTTCTAACCCTGATGCGGTGGGATTGCAACCGACATTCTGACCTGATACGGTGGTTAACCGTTGTTCTGGAAAGTCCAGACCCTTTATTCGTGGGTGATCCGATGTTTCTGACCTTAACTCTATGAGGGTTAAGTCTAGAGAACTGTATCAGCACCAGGAGGAAATTAGAGGATTTACTGTACTTCACGTAGAGATGTCAAACGGAGCGGACGGCACGAGGCACGGCACGACACGAAGCGGCACGGCACGGCACGTTTTGCTATAGGGCCGTGCCTGGCACGGCACGACACTATAGCATGGGTCGTGCCGGGCCATAGGGTGCCGGCCCGTGGGCCGGCACGGCACGGCACGAATAGTAAATTTTTTTTTTTTTTAAGTGTAGCGATCGATCGCTAAGCCAAAATATAAAAAAAAATTAAAAAACTTGAAATGGGCCGTGCCTATGGGCCGTGCCGGGCCCGGCCTCTTGTGGAAATGGGTCGGCACGGCACGGCCCATTTCCTAATCGTGCCGGCACGGCACGGCACGGCCCGTTTGACAACTATAACTTTACGTATATGAAAAATATTTTTGATATGACATGTTCCGTTCTGGCTCTGACTAGAGCAATTCTGTTAAGTTTATGTTTCAGTATTCATATCAGTTTATGCTCCGATTATGATATATGTTTTGGAAAATTATGAAAAAAAGTATTATATTATCACATCGATTGGCCCCACTTGCTGAGTGTTTTCCAAAACACTCACCCCTTACATCCACTCCCCAGATAGAAGCGAATAAGAAATCGAAGACGAAGATCAAATCAGTTTTGGAGATAATGATTTAGTTGATGTCGATCAAGATGCCGCTGCCATTGATTTTTTGAAGTTTCCGCTGATATTTGTAAGGATTATTTATTTTTATGGAATAACAGACTGGTTTTCGTAGAATCTGTATTATGAGGCTTGTTGATTTTGAATTATATTTAGAATCAATGCCAGTGTTATCGACCCCGGTCTAGGGGCGTGACATTTTAGTGGTATCAGAGCCAGGTTCCGTGATCCCGCTGGGAAAGATTCTGGTTGATAAAAATACCAGATTATAAAACCCGGTTAAAATAGACCAACTGTGTGGTTCGAAAACAAGTTGGGAATTACAATCTGAAAGTTAAAAAAATAATAATAATAAAAAATCGAACATACAGAAAACAAGAAAAGAAAACTACCCTAGATCTATAAACTGCCGCCATCGCTGGCAGTTGTGCCACCGTCGTACCTCGACGGCCAACCAACAGCCGGAACCGCCTCCCCCAGAAGAAACCAAGGCCCAAGTATCAGATCAATCGGACCAGGTCTGCATGACCAATTTTGCGATTGAAAACTCGTGTACCCGTCCATTTTCCGATCTCGCACCGCCGACCACCAATTGACTACCTCGACCAACCATCATGATCGTTGTCATCAGACGATAAAAAGCCCTCTGTCAATTGCAAAAACCGTTCACTGTTAGATGAACAATCGCCGATCAAATTCTCGCCCTTAAGAACCCTAATTCTGCCAAAATTTAAGCCTTCGCTTTTTCACCTGTCGAAACGTAAATTTTAAATCCGATCTAGAATAATGATCCCAATATCATCCTTATCAAAAGCCCCTTAATAAAATCGGATTCGCAATCAAGGAAATCGTCCAATTTCGAGCTTAAAATCACACCCTAGAACCCTAATTGTGCCACAAATTTGATTCTCGATTTTTTCTATAATCCGAGCATAGAATTTAAATTGATTCTGGGTTAATGCTCCACATGACATATATATCAAAAGCCCCATACTGAATTTGATTCACAAAGGACGTAAGATGATCAATTTCAAGGCGAACTTCACGCCTCTTGAACCCTAAAATCTGAAATTTTGGCCCTCGATTTCCGCAATCATCCGAACACAAATTTCAAATTCATTTCGGGTTACTGATCCAATTATCATATCCAATAAAATCCCTATGCTGTTATTGAGTCACAAACGAATGAAAGACGTCAATTGCGGACCACGCTTTGCATCCCAAGAACCCTAATTTTAACCGAAACTCAAGCTCCGATTTTCCCTATCATTCCAAGACCAAAATCAAATTAATTTTGGATTTTTACTCTTTATTTTATAGTTAATAAAAGCCCTTTATTAGATGTTTCTTACAAACAAGAGAAAGCTTCCAATTTGAGCCGAAATTGATGCCCCTTAGAACCCTAGGTCAAGGAAATTTGGGATTCGATTTTCCCATCAATCCGAACACCAAAATTAAATTAATTATGTGTTTATGATCCTTATACCATGTTGAACCAAAACCCACTATCCAATCGCAACTCAAACAAAAGAAGATGCTCAATTTTGGATCGTGTTTCTCGCCCCTAGAACCTTAATTCACGAAAATTTTGGGCATCGATTTCACACAACTCGGAACACCAAATTCAAATCAAATTTGGGTTATGAATCCTTGTAACATATTTGTTATTAGCCCTCAAACAATTTGAAATCCCAAATCTTGAGTGATCGAATTCTTGAAGCTCCGCGTCTTTTAAACCCCAATAACTCAAATACTTGCCCTCGATTTTTGAACCACCGAAGCAGGTTATTCCAATCCAAATTGTGTTATTTATCATCACATCATTTCCAAGAAAAATCATTTGTCAATTTCAAAATTCAGCAACCGAAAAGAAACCAATTGAGGATTTAACTTTTCCCTCAAAGAACTCTAACCCACGAAATCTCATCCTTCGATTCCTCATTCACCATAGCATTTCTTTTTCCAATAAGACACATGCTACAATGACTCACGCTCAATCCAGTTTGATCCAAGTGACGGAACATGGTATAACCAAAGTTAAATTATTCCAAGACAAGGAGATGCGACACAAGACCGAGTTGTTGGAGATAATCAATCGCTTTCATTACAAGGCCCAAAGGATGACCTACCACCATCATCGTGCCGAAAAGTGACTTACAAAAGCAATCGAGCACAACAAAACACTTATGAAAGTCCACGATAACAAGTGTCAATAGTTGGAACGCTTCGAGCAGGAGTTCAAAGAGTATCGAGAGAACATGTGGACTCGAATCCAAGCTCTTATGAATGAGAACAATGAATTGGCACAAGAAGCCGCCTACAAGCAGTCTATGATCAATTTCCCAATGGAAGAGGAAGATCATATGGTACTGGAAAACGTTGAAGGGAATTTAGGAGATGGAGAAGCAATAAACTAGTTTTTCTTAAAGTTTAGATAACTTGATTAGAGTGTGTGACGGAAGCACGATAGAAGCAATACTTGTAAATATGGTTGTTGGTTTGATTAGGTAAGAGCTCGGTCGAAACCATAAACCAACGAATGTAGGAAGCCAGTCTCAACAACTTCTAATAGAGACCCACGATTTTTGTCACAGCCTTGAGAGCGCTTTCGATAATCGACAAGTACTCATTTGACTCTTAGTACCGTATATTACCCACAAATCGATGGTCAGACTGTAAGGGTAACTCTACGAAATTTGGAGCAAACTTTTTGCCCTAAGCAAGTTACTTTCAACACTGACGGTCCCAACAGAATCAAAATAGCGCTCGCTCCAAGCCTATCCCAAATTCATAATATCTTTCAAGTCCCACAACTGAGGGGATACATTGCCGAGCCGAACCATGTACTCCAAGAAGGACCTTTAGTAGTCGAAGGAAATATGAATTAACCTATGAAGTATGAAGAAATTCCGATCTGCAACATGGTCTCAAAGGGTCAAGTACTGAGATGAAGGATCATTACATACATCAAGTCCAAAGGTCAAACCATGTGGAGAAAGAGGTCATTGGGAACCGTAAGAAAAGGTGCGAGAGAAGTATCCATGTCTCTTTCAAGATCGAGCTGACTCAAGTTTCGAGGACAAAACTTCCAATAAGGAGGGAGGGATGTGAAGACCCGAAAATTTGCCTTGCCCCAAATCATGTTAGCTATTCAATGGACTTGCACAAATCTTTTCATTAGTCATTCAATGACATTTAAGTGCTTAACCAAAATCTTGCCACCATTCAATCTCATTCAACCATCATTCAATCTCATATAATGACATTTAATGGCTTACTTAAATCATGTCATTTGATTGCCAAAGTTTTGTAATTGTCAATAAATTCTTCTACATTACCCATTGATGACCACATTCATTACTTGCTCAAATTATGAAATGTGATGACCGCTCAATTTGCCTATTCAAGTGCATTTTTCCAATCTTGATTAGTCATCCATCTCCTTGATAAAATCATAAAACTAAATGGCTAGGATTTATGATCAACTTAAATGTCTCTAAATCATGCTCCTAAATTAAAGGTGATGACCACATATGTTTACCCCATTGATGACCCCAACTCATGTCCCCCAATCCACCCCACTTAATTGCCTCCCAATACATTAACACCATCTACTTAAGTCTTGCAATTAGGAGCCAACGTAAAGGATCTAAATTGGAGTCACCTCCCCATATTAAAATCACACTACACCTTGCCAAGAAAAGGACTACTCTACACTTATCGTTTTTCGATAATCATACACACACACAAATATTTTGAAACTTACAAGGAAGAGAGGAGGATATTTTCACCATTTTCTCAACCCGAATCTCATCTCAACGTACTTCAAGTGTAAGTGGGCTCCTGTTATATATTCATTTCATTTTTGAAAAATCATAAGTATGTTTTGAAACCTCAATCGATTATGTGAATTATGTTGAAACTATGAAATTCTGATGTTTTGATGCAAATTATATTTTTGAAGCACTTTAAATTTCAAAATCCAATTGGTGGGAATTCCGAGTTCTGTTTTTGTTTCTAACCCTGATGCGGTGGGATTGCAACCAACATTCTGACCTGATATGATGGTTAACCGTTGTTCTGAAAAGTCCAGACCCTTTATTCGTGGGTGATCCGATGTTTCTGACCTTAACTCTATGAGGGTTAAGTCTAGAGAGCTGATATCAGCACCAGGAGGAAATTAGAGGATTTACTGTACTTTACGTATATGAAAAATATTTCTGATATGACATGTTCCGTTCTGGCTCTGACTAGAGCAATTCTGTTAAGTTTATGTTTCAGTATTCATATCAGTTTATGCTCCGATTATGATATATGTTTTGGAAAATTATGAAAAAAAGTATTATATTATCACATCGATTGGCCCCACTTGCTGAGTGTTTTCCAAAACACTCACCCCTTACATCCACTCCCCAGATAGAAGCGAATAAGAAATCGAAGACGGAGATCAAATCAGTTTTGGAGATAATGATTTAGTTGATGTCGTTCAAGATGCTGCTGCCAACACTTCATTAATTAGCTATAGGTATTTTCAAAAATATTTGTTATAGGCAAGCGGAGTTGAATATTCATAATACAAATATAATTCATGTGGCATTATTAATATTTATTTTCATTGTCATAATGTCTGAATTTGGAATATAAGCAGTGGCAAATCCAATAGAAAGGCAAATCATGTGATCTTGGCGGTGACTAAGGAGGCAACAACGTGCCAAACCATGAAATCTATCGTGTGTGATTGCACGATGTATGCTTGGTAGGGGGCGAGGATACTTAATGCCACTGCTTGAATTGTTGATGGGGAAATATTTGTATGAATCATATTTGGATTTATTTATGGATCAACTCAATATAATTGGTCTAAAATAGTTGGTAGATTATTTATTGTATTTTTTTTTTGAAAAATGTTATGTTTTAATATTAATTTGGTGTATACGTGATATCCAAATCAGGTGTATAAAAGCATTTTCCTTGCCCATGCTCCAACATTTTCACTTTCTGGATAGGTATTGATTCTTATTCAATTATTCCTAATTTATATACTTAATGATTTTAGTTTTTATGAAAATTCTTCATAGTATTTGTTACCTATACTTTGGGTTCGCGTTGATAACAAATGAATTTATAGGGGAAGGTATGTGCTGTTTCGCGAAGTCGCAGTTTAGGCCGGAGTCCGGGAGGATCCTCTCTGGTTTTTTTTTTGGATCTCCGACGATCAATATTGGTTTTTTTTCTTTTTTAGAGGAGGGCTCCGGGGTCTTTTTTTTTTCTCTTGTCAACTTACTCTCCCTTTTATAGGGGGGGGTGCCAATGGTTCCGCTCTGCCGGGGATTCTGGGGACAATGTCTGAAACTAAGGGGGGGGACCACAGATGGGGACCATCTACATCTGCTACCTACCTCGTACGATCCTTTTGCTCTGGTGATTCTCTGCGTCCGGGAATATGCTTTTCTTACCCACAGTGCTTGACCACCCTTTGATTGGTTAGCAGGCCTAGCTTTTGCTTTAATAGGTGTCCGATTCCTGCAAACCTAGTCCCGGTACAAGGGACCACCCTAGGTGGCCTCAGCTCGACTGTCCTGTCCCATGACTGCCCGGCCTGACCTATTGAGGAAACTGCGCCTCAGTCCGGCTATCTTGGTAAATATAGCCCGTCCTGATCTGTTGAGGAAACCGCGCCTCAGCTTGGATGGCATGCCCCATGGCGGACCGCCCCGACCTCTTGATGTGCTCCCTCGCCGCCCCGGCTCGGAAACGATAGTGGCAGCTAGACAGGGGTGATCGTGTCCGCGATAAACTCGGGTCGGGCTGAGAGCTCGAGGAGGACAGCCCGGGATCGACCCTAACGACTTCCCTTGTTGGCTAAATGGGCCCCTCACTGACCGGGCCCAAATAAAGTTCGGACCCTCAAGACCTACTGGGCCTCCAGAACTAGGGATATCATCAGTATCCCCCTCCAGTCGAGCTAGAGCAGCGCTGCCTCGACTAATGGGCTTGTGGCGAACTTTATTTGTTCCTGACCCCCGGTCCTTTGATTGGACAACTCCTTGTCTCGGGGTGACAGCTGTCCCGTACCAAACCCTAGCAGGTTGTCAGGCCACGTGCCCTTACCTGGCGCTCCGACCGTTCAAATCCTTTCATCTGCATCGTTGGTTTGGGCCAGGCTTTCCTCGGCCCACGCACCATATCTTCTATAAATTGAGGCTCTCGAGTCATTTTCCTCCATTTGCGCTCTAGGCCGGATCAATCGTCTCTCCCAAAAACCCTGTAAGTCAGCTCTGCCTTCCTTTCTGTTAATGTCACACTCCACTTCTTCCACTTCTGGTGCTCTCTTTCGAGGGGGGGACGAGGAGGCCGAGGTGTCTGATCTACCCAGCCCCTCGGGTCGGAGGTCGGATGCTCCCGAGCGAGACATTCCCGAGGTGGCGCCCCTCCGACAAGTCCCTCCTAGGGTATTTGACCCTTCTCTCCCCACCTTCGAGGTTCTCGACCCGAGGAGCCTGGCCCAGGCTGGACTTCCCTGGTACGAGATCATCGATTCGTGTGTTTCCCCTGAGTCCGAGCACCTTCTCCGTACGTGGTTTATCCCACCGGATCACGACGTCCGGGTCCCTAGGGCTGGTGAGCGTCCGCACCTCCCCCCGCCCGGGTACTTTCCCTTCTTCCTCGAGCAGCTTAAAAGCGGACTTTGCTTTCCTATCCCCCTTCCTTTCCAGGAGTTCTCCCACTATCATTGTGTCTCTCTGAGCCAGCTTACCCCCAATTCCTACCAGAGCCTAGTCTCTGTCACCGCCCTCTTCCGATCCTTGGGTCTGCCTTTCTCCCCTACCCTTCTTAATTATTTTTTTCAGGTTAAGAAAACCCCATCTCCCGGGGCGTTTTACTTTGGTGCCCGGACCTTTTATAAATTTTTAAACAACATCCCGAGCTCCCGTAAGGGATGGAAACAAAGCTACTTTTTTGTCAAACCACCTCAACGCTGGGCTTGCCCAATGGCATGGCGAGATACCCTACCTACCCCCCGATCTCTGCCCAAAAAATATAAAGAGGACGTGTTCTTCCAAACGGTTATCTCAACCCTTGGGGGTCGGCGTTTTGATTCAGCTGCCCTGATCAGGGAGGACGTACTCAGGCGTTTTGGGCTGAGCTCCTATCCAGACGTCCCTGGTGGTACGTTATTCCTACCTAGCCCCTGCTTATGATATTTAAATATATTTTTCTTCTCTTTCTTCTTTTTTTTTTTTTTTTTTTTTTTATGTCTGAGCCGAATCCTTTGTCTTGTAGATAACATGTCTCTTCAGCAGCTGCTATCTACCATGGCGTCTCAGAAAAAAGCGGGAAAAGGGGCGGCTGGGGCAGGCCCTTCGAGCCAACCCCCTAGCGCCCCCACTGGCATTCCAATCCCGCCCTCCCCAGGGGCCAGTCTCCCTCGCGCTGAAGAGGTTAGGGAGGAGACCGGCTTGAGAAAAAGGAAAAGAGGCAAGGGCGCAACCGAGGTCTCGACTCGGGAAGAGGTGGCCACCTCCCCAATTATTCATGAAATCGACACCCCGCCAACTTCTCCCCCGAGCCATCTGTCCACTGCTCCCGCCGACCCGGGTTCTCCTGGGGTACCAGTGGGCTATACTAGAGAGGTCAGCTTGATCAACTCTGCCCCCTCAGGCCTCTCTGCCCGAATTGTCGAGTGTCTGACCTCCTCTGCCGACCAGCAAGTCCTATCAGAGCTGAGGTGGAAACCCCTAGCAGAGGAGGGCGTATCTCGGGCCCTATCGGTAAGCATTTTTTAAAGCTCAGAATTTTTCTTTGGTGGATGTAAAACTGAGCCCCACTCCCCTTTGCTTTTCAGGGTCTGGTGATGATGTGCGAGAGCCTACGTCGGGGCGCTAGCTACGGCCAATCAGCCAGGGATGCGAGGAAGGCAGCGCGGGAGGCCAAGTCAGAGGCTGAGAATGCTACTGCTAAGTCCGAGGCGGACGCTGCTGAACTAGAGTCCCACAGGGCTTCGGTGACCCGACTCCGAACTGATGTCGATCAGCTCCGCGGTGCCCTGGTCGGGAAGGAACAGGACCTTTCAAGTGCCTTGGCCGAGCTGGGAAAGGCGAAGTCCGAGCTGGAATCCTACGTGGCTGGCGAAACAGCTCGTCGCGAGGCCTTTATCAAGTCGGAGGAATTCACTCGCATGTTGGCCTCTAAGGCCTTTAAGTTTTTGGACCTTGGTTTTGAGGGGTGTAAGGGCCAATTTAAAGCCCAGGGCTTCCCGCCTAATGACCAGGACCCCGACGACTTCCTGGACCTTAACGCGATCATCGCCAACATCCCTCCCGACTTTCTCAACTAGTCTGATCAACTCTTAGTTCAACCCTGTATTTTTGTTTTTGTTTTTGTTTTTTTTTTTGTACTCTGCTCTGTTCGCACCCCCTGGTAATGAAATTATTTTGAATTTTTACTGTCCTTTCTTTAAAGCAATATATTCTATTATTGCAAATTTACGAACGTCCTAACCACTTATAGCAGCCGAGCCGGCCCATGGTTTTATATTGGATTGACTCATAATACTAACTTAAAAATAATCCCACGCATAGAACCAAACGCTGCATGGGGCTGTCATGCCCTAACAACTTAGGAACAATTCCAGGGGACTTAAACCTCAGAACCGGGCTGACTTGTTACATTGGCAGGGCTGACCTTCATAAACACCACAAACTGTTAATCTGAATACGACAGTCGCTTAATCCCAGCTCACGAAATAGTCAATACGAGCAGATAACGTCCTATCGACCTGATCTCTAGAGATAATAATCCGAACATATGGCGGACCTATGCTTTTAATTGGTGCCAGGGCCTCATACACCTGGGCTTTAGTGACAGGGATGACCTGCACTTTTAATTGGTGCCAGGGCCTCATACACCTGGGCTTTAGCATGCAGGGCGGACCTGTGCTTTTAATTGGTGCCAGTGCCTCATACACCTGGGCTTTAGTGACAGGGATGACCTGCACTTTTAATTGGTGCCAGGGCCTCATACACCTGGGCTTTAGCATGCAGGGCGGACCTGTGCTTTTAATTGGTGCCAGGGCCTCATACACCTGGGCTTTAGCACGCATGGCGGACCTGTGCTTTTAATTGGTGCCAGGGCCTCATACACCTGGGCTTTAGTGACAGGGATGACCTGCACTTTTAATTGGTGCCAGGGCCTCATACACCTGGGCTTTAGTGACAGGGATGACCTGCACTTTTAATTGGTGCCAGGGCCTCATACACCTGGGCTTTAGTGACAGGGATGACCTGCACTTTTAATTGGTGCCAGGGCCTCATACACCTGGGCTTTAGTGACAGGGATGACCTGCATTTTTAATTGGTGACAGGGCCTCATACACCTGGGCTTTAGTATGCAGGGCGGACCTGTGCTTTTAATTGGTGCCAGGGCCTCATACACCTAGGCTTTAGCATGCAGGGCGGACCTGTGCTTTTAATTGGTGCCAGGGCCTCATACACATGGGCTTTAGCATGCAGGGCGGACCTGTGCTTTTAATTGGTGCCAGGGCCTCATAAACCTGGGCTTTAGCATGCATCCCTGCACTTTTAATTGGTGCCAGGGCCTCATACACCTGGGCTTTAGTGACATGGATGACCTGCACTTTTAATTGGTGCCAGGGCCTCATACACCTGGGCTTTAGTGACATGGATGACCTGCACTTTTAATTTCGGATAAGAGATTTAAAGGAAAAGTTCATTAAATAACAGCGTTCGTACATTGAATTGAAATAACAACAAAATGCCTAGGAATAATATTTTCTGAGGTGATATGCATTCCAAGGTCTTTTTAGGCGTCGGCCTCCGCCCTCCTCTAAGTAGTACGACCCGGAACTCAGTTTCTGGACTACTTTGTATGGTCCCTCCCATCGGGGGTCAAGCTTTCTTACCTCCCCTGCTGGGTTGACCTTTTTGAGGACGAGGTCCCCCACCTGAAAATTTCGGGGTACCACCCTTTTGTGTAGGCTCTGACTATCTTGCTGCGGTAAGCCTCCATCCTTATAGCCGCCCTTTCCCGTTTCTCATAGATCAGATCCAAGTCCAGAGCCCTTTGTTCCTCATTGTCGCCATCATACGCTTGGACCCTGGCAGAGGTCTTTCCGACCTCAGCTGGTAGCACGGCCTCCGTTCCATATACCATGCTGAAAGGCGTTTCTCCAGTTGGGACGCGAGCTGTCGTTCTGTAAGCCCACAACACACTTGGTAACTCGTCCACCCAGTCCTTGCCAACCCCTTATAGTATGGCCTTTAACGCTTTCACAATTGATCGGTTGGTGACCTCTGTCTGCCCGTTGCTCTGCGGATAACCCACTGATGTAAAGGCTTGTTCGATCTTCATTTCCTTGCACCAAGCCATTAACCTCTGCCCCTGGAACTGCCTCCCATTGTCTGATATTAATTTCCTGGGTACTCCAAAACGGCAAACTATGTTCTTCCACAGAAAGTCCAGCACATTCTCCTCGGCGATCTTGGCTAAAGGCTCGGCCTCGACCCACTTCGAGAAATAATCTACAGCCACCAACAGAAATTTCTTTTGCTTCGGGGCTATCGGGAAAGGTCCCACGATATCCAAACCCCATTTATCGAAAGGGCAGGCCGATGTTACCGCTTTCATGAGACTTGCTGGCCTTAACTGGAACTTACTGTTCCTCTGACAACCCTCACAAGTGACTACAGTCCTGATCGCGTCATTCCTCAGGGTCGGCCAGAAATATCCAGCAAGGAGGGTCTTTCTGGCCAGAGCCAACCCCCCGAGATGGTCTCCGCAGCATCCCTCGTGAATTTCTCTGAGCACATATTCTGCCTCTTCCGCATTGAGACATCGGAGGAGGGGTCCGGCAAATGACCTCTTATATAACACATCCTCTATCAGAACAAAACGGAATGCATGCCTCTTCAACCGTCGGGCTTGGTTCTTATCAGCGGGTACTTCAAGCTTTCTTAAGTAGTTCAAAATCGGGGCCATCCAACCTAACACCTCGGGGGCCTCGGTGACGGGCCGAGTTGACGGAATCAATTCTGTCTGAAATATGAACTCCCTCTGTGACAAAGGAACCAGGGATGTTGACCACTTGGAGAGCTCATCAGCTTCCTGATTATCCTCCCTAGGGATCTGCACTATGCTCCACTCCACGAAACTTTCGGACATCTCCTGTATAGCCTTCAAGTATTCTATCATCTTCTCGCTTTTGGCTTCGTAATTCCCTTTCACCTGCTGAGTGGCCAGCTGGGAGTCCGAGTGAAGGATCACTCGGCTGGCACCGACCTCCTTTGCCAACCTCAGCCCGATCAGTATTGCCTCGTATTCTGCTTCATTATTAGAAGCCCGGAAATCCAATCTGATAATGACCTTCATCTTTTCACCCGCGGGGGATATCAGAACAATCCCCACTCCACTGCCTTCACTGTTAGCTGCTCCATCCACGTATACCCTCCACGGCCTCTCAGCCTCAACCTCTATCATCTCCGCGAGGAAATCTGATAAAGCCTGAGCTTTGATGGATGACCGAGGTTGGTAGGTTACGTCGTACTCGCCGAGCTCGATTGTCCATTTCACCAATCTTCCCGATACATCAGGCTGGGTCATTATCCTCCCCATGGGGCTGTTGGTTAGCACTGAGATGGGGTGTGACAAAAAGGAGGGTCTCAGCCTCCTTACGGTTATGACCAAAGCTAATGCCAATTTGTCGACCTCTGGGTACCTGAGTTCCGCCTCTCTCATTGCATGGCTGACATAGTACACCGGCCTCTGGTCCGTACCGTCCTGTTTTATTAGTACCGAGCTAACAGCGCTCTCTGTAGCAGACAAATAGATCCATAATCGCTCGACGGGCTCTGGCTTTACCAGGACGGGTAGCTCGGCCAAGTGCCTCTTCAAGTCAGAGAAAGCTTTCTCGCACTCGTCGTCCCAATCGAACTTTTTCGCCTTTCTTAGCACTGGGAAGAAAGGGTAACTCCTATGAGCTGACCTGGAGATAAAACGAGCTAAGGACGCAATCCGCCCTGTCAGTTTTTGCACCTCTTTTATGCTGCGAGGTGAGGTCATCTCTTGAATTGCTCTGACTTTTTCCGGGTTGACCTCGATCCCCCTCTCTGTTACCATGAAACCCAAGAATTTACCGCTCTTCACACCAAATACGCACTTAGCCGGATTTAATTTCAGACCAAACCTGCTTAGTGTGGCAAAAGTTTCCTCTAAGTCAGGCAACAGGTCTGCCTGGCCTTTAGATTTTACCAAGATGTCATCCACATAAACCTCAATGTTTCATCCCGCCTGGTTTTCAAACACTTTGTCCATCAACCTCTGGTATGTGGCCCCGGCGTTTTTGAGGCCAAAGGGCATGACCACATAGCAGAACGTTCCATCCGACGTGATAAAACTGATCTTATCCTGGTCCTCTTTTGCCAAGGGTATTTGGTGATATCCCTGGTACGCGTCCATGAAACTTAACAGCTCGTACCCCGAGGTGGAGTCTACCAGCTGATCGATCCGGGGTAGGGGATAACAGTCCTTGGGACAGGCTTTGTTCAAATTACGAAAGTCGATGCACATCCTCCATTTTCCCGCCGACTTTGGAACCAAAACCACGTTAGACAACCAGGTGGGGAATTGCACCTCCCTTATCTGTCCGGCCTTCAGCAAGGTCTGAACCTCGGCTCGGATAATTCTGTCTTTATCTGGTCCAAAATGCCTTTTCTTTTGCCGGGTTACTTTGACCTCTGGATTGACATTTAACCTGTGCTGGGCTACCGCGGGCAACACCCCTGTCAGCTCGGTGGGAGACCAGGCGAATATTCCGGCATGCTTGGACAGGCATTTCACTAAATCGTGCTTCAGGACGCTGTCTAGGTCAGCCGCTACTCTTGTGGTTTTATCGGACTGTCCTGGGACTAATATAATTTCCTCTTCCCCGTCCCGCACTGCCTGCACCTCCTGCACCATCTGCACTCCCCTATCATCCCGTCCTTCATCACCGCCCCTTCGGGATCTTTTCACCTCTAACCTCACAGTTTCTGCGTAGCATTTCTTGGATGAGGGTTGGTCTCCCCTAACTTCCCCCACTCTTTTTCCTACAGGGAACTTTATCTTTTGGTGGAAGGTGGAGGCCACAGCCCTGAACTCGTTCATAGCTGGTTTTCCCAGAATGATATTGTACGAAGACGAGGCCGCCACAATGGTGAATGTGATCAACCTTGTTTTCCGATCTTCGTTACATCCCAGGGAAAGGGGCAGGGAAATCTGACCGAGGGGGTACACGGTGTGCCCAGCGAAGCCAAATAGGGGGGTGTTGATTGGCTCGAGGTGATACCCTCCTAAGTCCATCTGCCGAAAAGCTTCATCAAACAACACGTTCACGGAACTCCCTGTGTCTACAAACACCCTCCCGACTTCATAATTGGCAACAGTGGCTCGTATGACCAAGGCATCATTATGGGGTGTGCAAATGTTTTCCAGATCTCGCGGCCCAAAACTGATAACCACCTCCTCCTCGGCACCACCAATCCCTCCTACACTCAGGGTCTCTCTCCTGCTGACAGCCTTCCTAGCCCTGTTGGAGTCCCCATCCGTTGTCCCGCCCGAGATCATGTTGATGACTCCCCGTGTTGGTGAGTCAGCACGGGTAGGGTTGACGTCATTTAAACTCCTTGGGGGTCCTCGAGCACGTCCTCTACCACGGAACGGAGGTCGGAAGTTGGTTCGTCCCCCTCTCCCTCTTGTCCACGATGGTCCTCGACCCCTTCCCCGAGGAAGATTATCCCCTGGTGGGACGGGTCGGGACAACAACTGCTTGAACTGGGAACTGTTCTGTATTGCCTTCTCAAGCTCCTCATCCAAACGATGGCAATCTTGTGTGGTGTGCCCAGTCGCTTGGTGGAAGATGCAGTATTTCTCCGGGGCCTCCTTGCTCGGCTCTACACTAGCTGGTGCTGGCTTTTGCAACACCTGTTGTCTTCACATATGCGGTCGGCCTCCTCCTTGGAGACTTTCAACGGCGTATACTGGGAAAATCGACCGAGCTGTGCCCCTTCCACTGGCCTCTTCTCGCCCTGGCTGATCCGTTTTTCCCCAGTCCTCCGCACTTCCTTCCTCCTCAGCTGCTGGGCCTCCTCCACGTTGATGTACTTCTCCGCTCGGGTGAGCAGATCATCATAGGTAACAGGAGGCTTCTTTACTAAGGATCGGAAGAAGTCTCCTCCTCTCAGGCCTTGGGTGAAGGCGCTGATCAGAATTTCCGCCGGGCAGGCAGGTATTTCGAGTATCACAGTGTTGAAGTTTTTGATATACCCCCGTAACGACTCATCCTCGGCTTGCCTCATCTCGAACAAGCTCAGAGAGGTCTTCTTATATCGCTTGCTGCTGGCGTACTGGTGCAAGAACGCGGAGCTAAATCCGGCGAAGGAAGTAATGGAACCCGGCTCCAACTGATTGAACCATTTCTGGGCCGACCTCACCAAAGTGGTCAGGAACACTTTGCACTTAAGGCGATCCGAGTAACAATGTAGCATGGCAGCATTCTCGAACCTGCCCAGGTGTTCTTCCGGGTCCGCGCTCCCATAGTATTCCCCAGCATTGGGGGGTCGGAAGTTATTTGGGAGTTCCTCGCTTACTATTTCGCCCGAGAAAGGGGTTCCCTCCTGACAGAGGTACCCCCCATCCCCTTCTTCATCCTCTGGACCTCGTCCTTCAGCTCCTCCACCTGGCCCTCCAGATCCGGAATAGCAGTCACCTTAGGACGGGAAGTTGCTCCTTGTTCGGGATCCTTCATCTGCTGGGAGCTTTCCCCGTGCACGCCCTCGGACGGACCTTCCTTTTTCCTCATAGTCTGTTCCACCGTAACTGCAATCAGTCTTGTGAGCTGCTCCAGTGTTAAAGCTCCCAATGTCATGTTTACCCCGGGCGGTGGCTGCTCCTCGCCATTGGTGGAGGCGTGGTGCTCTCGATTTTTCTCTGCTTCCGTTCTCCTCGTTCTCACCATTGTATCAACGTCTTTTGCTCAGATTTTCCCACAGACGGCGCCAATTTGTTACCTCTACTTTGGGTTCGCGTTGATAACAAATGAATTTATAGGGGAAGGTATGTGCTGTTTCGCGAAGTCGCAGTTTAGGCCGGAGTCCGGGAGGATCCTCTCTGGTTTTTTTTTGGATCTCCGACGATCAATATTGGTTTTTTTTCTTTTTAGAGGAGGGCTCCGGGGTCTTTCTTTTTTTTCTCTTGTCAACTTACTCTCCCTTTTATAGGGGGGGAATGCCAATGGTTCCGCTCTGCCGGGGATTCTGGGGACAATGTCTGAAACTGAGTGGGGGGACCACAGATGGGGGACCATCTACATCTGCTACCTACCTCGTACGATCCTTTTGCTCTGGTGATTCTCTGCGTCCGGGAATATGCTTTTCTTACCCACATTGCTTGACCACCCTTTGATTGGTTAGCAGGCCTAGCTTTTGCTTTAATAGGTGTCCGATTCCTGCAAACCTAGTCCCGGTACAAGGGACCACCCTAGGTGGCCTCAGCTCGACTGTCCTGTCCCATGACTGCCCGGCCTGACCTATTGAGGAAACCGCGCCTCAGTCCGGCTATCTTGGTAAATATAGCCCGTCCTGATCTGTTGAGAAAACCGCGCCTCAGCTTGGATGGCATGCCCCATGGCGGACCGCCCCGACCTCTTGATGTGCTCCCTCGCCGCCCCGGCTCGGAAACGATAGTGGCAGCTAGACAGGGGTGATCGTGCCCGCGATAAACTCGGGTCGGGCTGAGAGCTCGAGGAGGACAGCCCGGGATCGGCCCTAACGACTTCCCTTGTTGGCTAAATGGGCCCCTCACTGACCGGGCCCAAATAAAGTTCGGACCCTCAAGACCTACTGGGCCTCCAGAACTAGGGATATCAGTATTTTTACGAGTATGTATACACAGTAATTGTCCGCGTCTCGTTACTTGGATTCTAATTTGGGTGAGGGTCATGGGTGAGTGGCACTGTACGAGGAGGCAAAAAAATACTACACAAAAAAAACATTTTAAAATAAATTACACTAAAATGTATTTTTTTGCCTGTAATTATTTTTTGTCCCCTGAACACAAGTCCTAAATTCGCCCATGATGAGGACATAAGCTCATGATATAACTTGTATGAAATGAAGCCCTCCAAATTTTTTTATTATTTATTTATCCACTAAACAAAAATGTCCCTAACGAGGACATAAGCTCATGATATGATTATGTTTGAAATATATTGTTGCTGCGTAAAAGGGCAGCAGCGTGAGCTTCTGGCTTTGTCGGTTTGGTTAAATCTCACTCACTCTTTGGAAAAAAACTCGTGTTTGAGTCCCGTAGTATACGAAAAAACTTTACCTTCTACACCTATAAAAAAAAAAAGGCCAGCAGTGCCAAAGGAACTGAAGGAAATCTGTATATCCAAAATAGGCGTTATGACAGTCTCCACATTGCACCGTTTCGTCGTTTGGGAATGAGGTTTGATAATGACGAGAACATGAAAAATTGTCACAATATCATTGTTCTAATATGGTCTCCACCCGAGCTTCTGGCCTAATCGAACTGATAAGGGGTCATCTCCATTTTAGAAAAACTCGAGTTCGAATCCCACAATATGCGGAAAAATGTTTATTCTCTCCCCTCTTAAAGAAAATATGGTCTCTACGAATTCAATGAATGTGTGATTTATGTATCTTAATAATTTGTATTTTGTGTTGATATATTTATATAGATTTAATAATCATCGCAAAAATATGATTTAACCTTTCATCTCACCTTGATAAATTTAATTTGTGACGGACTTCTCAGATTAATCTCCTCGTCTCCAACTAATCTAATGCTTCAATCAACAAGTCACCATGACTAAATCTGAACTATAATTTACAATATCGTTATACGCAAAGTTGTCCTTTTCTTATATATCATGTATCCAAAAAAGAATTTGTTTTAGCGTATTTATAAAGGACAAATTTTGTATAGGGCAAAAGCTATTTACAAACGTATTCAAAAAGTAAATAGGTATTCATTTTCTTAAAAGAATTTTGAGTAGTTGCTACCTTACGGTATATCTTGTAAGAGATAGCAATTTTTGAATGAGAATATTATTATCTAATGGTTGATCTGTCAACCCTTATAAACAACACAAATCAAACCTTAAAATAATGAGTGTAAATTTGTCCAGAACAATTACAACATTCACCTAATAGGGTAATATGACATTCTTACATATGACCCTTTTTCTTTTTCTTTTTTTCCAGAAGAATGTTACCTTATAAATTATGACCTTGTCAACAGTGGTATTTATCAGAACAAAATACATGGAATATGAGACGTCTTGCTAATTTCCAATCATTTTCTTCTCTTATTCTCTCTCTCTTTAGTTGCAACTCTTTCCCCTTTCTTTCCTGTTCATATTCCATTTCTTTTCAGCCCTTTTCTTGCTTGCAAAATAACGCCAATATCCATATAATGAATCGCAGAGAAAAATTATTCAGATATGAGAGTCATGAGAATAACAAATCAAGAAGAAAACCCAAGAATGAGCCATCGTTTTCCTCCATCCTTCTGGATGAAATCTTACGTTCTACGGATATAAATGCCGAGAAAACAGAAAATTTGAAGTTTTACACAGAAAAACCAGTGATAAGGCAGCTAAATTTCAGTTCCCATACTGATCAAAGAAATTGCAGCAGAGAAAATGAAGAAGTTGGAAGTTGCAGAAGGGCCTGGTTGGTTGCAAAATGGATAAAAGAAGAACACGATGAAAAGGTTTTAGTAGGAAAAAAGCCTCCATTGACGCCGAAGTTCGAGCAAAAATCGTTTCAAGACAACGATTTGTTGTTTTTTAGTTCAACGTCATGTTCTTCAGACAGCTCTGAATCTTTCTTTTCGACAAAAAATTCAAGAGTTCTTTGTTTTTCATCTGTCGCAAGGCCCCCTAAATCTGTCAAAATCTGCTCAAAACGCAAGCAAGAAGAGCGGCTTTCATATAATGATCAGAAAAACAAAAAGGAAGCCGAGAATTTGACCAAATCCAAATCAAGAGCTTCAAAGCTTTATACCAATTTTATGAATATGAAACAGCCTGTTTCACCAGGGGGTAAGCTCACAGGCTTTATCAATTTTCTTTTCAACAACGCAAATGAAACGGGGTCGAAAAATCTTGAATCAGGCAAAGGGTTTCCATTTCAAGATTCTACGAAGTCCTCTAAGGCATCATATTCAACTCGTGCATCAGCTTCTTCGTTTTCTAGATCGTGGAGTCTGACCAAGACTTCGCCAGAGCCAATGGAGAAAATGAGAAATGGAATTCAAAGAAGGGTCAGATTTGATCCAATTAGAGTTATTCTTGATGAAGATTTGCGTCATAAGGGCATTGATGATGGAGATGTGGAAAATTTTGGGAGCTCTCCATTGGTAATGAATGGAGCTCACAATGATCTAAAGGGATTTCAAAATCAAAGAAAAGATGATTTCCCTATATTTGGAAAAATTTGGGAAGGAGTACGAGGAGAAGAAGATAATTATGATAATTACGATGGAATTAGTGATTTGAGTTCGGATTTATTCGAGCTCGATCACTTGTCAGCCCCACTCTATTTTCTAAGCTGTATCTTTTCCACAACTTAGTGGTGCAATCAGAAATATTATGCTTTGTTTTACAATGATTTTTTTCGACGTTTCTATAGGTTTGTTTTCAATATACATTAGTTTTTTTAAGCAATGAACTTTATTATAGTGAAAGAGAGGAGGGGGACATGTATCTTACCTCCAACCAAACACGAAGACCATACTATATTTATCTAACACGTAGGGAAGAAAGATTTAGTCTATCCGCTCTTATAGCTCCACGAGCAAGTCTAGGTAAGTCATTTTCCGAAGTGGAAATAATCTAAGATGATGAATCAGAGCAACCTTTTGAGAGCAAATCTGCTACTTGGTTTGCCTCTCTAAAACAATGACATGTATCCTTGATATTCCCAAATAGATCCCATAATTCTGTAACCTCGTTACGAATCGACCATGGGCACTCAAATACTCTTACGTATAACGTAGACCAGAGTGAGAGAGTCCACTTCAATGATAAAATTGAATATTCCCTTTGATAAACAATAGCGTACCCCAAAATAAGGGCATTAGCTTCCGCTTGGAGACTTGTTGCGTGTCCAAGTGGAATAGCAAAGGCAAAGTTCATAATCCCCTTTTCATCTCTAAGCACGCCTCCGTCTCCACTAATTCCTGGATACCGTCCGTGTTCAATTTAAGTCTGGTGAGAGGCTTAATCCATTTAACCAGCATGAAAGTCCTTGGCTTATTGATCTTAGTAATCTCTGCGATGAAAGAAGTCCATGCAATTGAAGTCACATTGTAAGTTGTGAAATACGATCTGAATGCAGCTACAATATCTGCGAAAATTTGGTTACAGATGAGAGCAGAATCTGAGTGTATTCCCCTCGAAGATAACCCCATGAAAAACGAAGTTAAGCAACAAAGCAAGTCTTGGCCTCAAGAAGTCCCCACGATATAGTAAACCAATTGGCATCCCGAAAAAAGACCACACTCATTTAGCTAAATCACATGTGCTAAAAATATGATCTAGAGTTTCCACCTGGGGGGATGAACAACAGTAGCATTTTGAAGGCCCATGCACTCCGAATTTATACAAAGCAGACAGGTAGTCTATCTTTTAACATTCGTAAAATAAAGAATGAGATCTTAATTGCCAGACCCGAATGCAAAATTTTAGAATGAAAATAAGATGTAATTCCCTGCCTTTGGATCTTCAAGAAAGCTGACTTAACCGAAAAACACCTGTTGGGTGTAAGTTCCAAAAAGGTTTGTCCGCAGAAATGCCACAGGAGGTTGGAATCGTATAACCTCAACGATAATATTATGTGGTAACCATTGCGCCAGTAATTCATGATTCCATCTTCCATAAATGGTGAATTGCTTAATCTTATGATCATAAGCATTGATTGTTGGTTCTGTTTCTTAGAAAAACAAATAGACAAAGCATAAGAAGATCACAAATACTCTGTTATAATAAAATACTCGAAACAGTAAAAACTTACAACAAACAGTTTAAATAAACTGGGCAGAAACTTTGTTGTTGGACGAGGCCACAGTAAACCGTGTGCCCGTAAACTCTAAATTGCCCGCCTACAACTTCTGGCCTCCTGGACAAGAGAGTTCCAAGGTACAACGTCCCAAACACCTCTGTATGGGTTGAAGCAGAAACCCAGACAGACTCACTCGAACACTAAGAAGTGTGTAGTACTCTCAAGAAGATGATATGATATGCAAATGCAAATTCGGGATGAGATAAAGAATGAGGCTGGAGCAGCTTATATAGCTGCAACAGCAGGCCTACCAAAGGCCACAACTTAAATGACAATGCATAGTTGGTTAGATGAAAAGTCTCAACACTTAACATCATATTCATTTCGGATTTAAGTCTCACACTTAAATCTGACATCAATTCTGCAGGTAGGTAAAAAGTCTCAAACTTAATACTCAGCAGAATATGAAAAGTCAGGCATATGAAAAGTCATTTCAGAAATCCGTGTAGTAAAAAGATAGGACTGCCTTCGCGGCAGCGACACGCGCGACGCGGCGAGGCGAGGCGAGGCGAGTCGAGACGTGACGTGACGTGACGTGACGTGCCGTGCCGAGCGGAGCGGAGCGGACGGACGGACGGCGCGCGAGGGGCACCCATCTTTACTACTTAACTACACTCTAATGATTTGTATCTCAATATAAACAAACCATAAGTGCCTCAATTACTCAATGTGGGATTTCTTTAGCCTAATTGCCTTTCATGATTAACTTACCATAATTTTGTTCTCATTAACAAAATTAATAATAATATTGGGCTTTTAATTTTGAACCCAATAATCCTAACAATCCCCCACATGAATGCAATATGGCGAAAAAATTACACAATGCACCTAGATGAAGATTTGAGAGTACTTTGAGAATCCACTGCATCAGGATAGGTGGTGATTAACCTTGAACCTTCCTTAGTAAAGTATCATCGGATATACTTGTCAACCAGTGGACGCGATGCCTTGAACTGTTCGACGTTTTATGTATAACAAGACAACAATACTCACACAGCTTCATCTCCACACTATTATTGGTTCTTTCGTTGTTGTCCATTTTGGCCCTGGACTGCCTTGGATGTTTCATCCAATGCTCTAGAGATTTAGCCCTCAGGTCATCTCATAGAAGCGGCCCCTTCATATTCGACATAGGTGATTTCTCCTAAAGAGTATCCTGTAATACCCCACTTTATCATTGTAATGGCCCAATTTTAATGAAAATTATTGGTCCAAAATTTTAATTTAAATAATAATAATAATAGTAATAATAATAATATTAATATAAAAAATAAAATGAAAGAGAATCGTGTATATGCTAATGCACGTTTATTCCATTTCAGATTTTTATTTTCATTCACTTCGTTTCTTCAATTGCGCTTCGTCTCTTCGCCTGTTTCACCTTCTTCCCTTCCGTTTCATTCTGTGCCTCGTTTCACCTTCACCGAAAATCGATCGATCTTCTCGTCCCTTCACCTACTCACCATTGAAACCGATTTGAGCCAACAATCTTATTTAATTTCTGCAAACAAGAAGCCTCGGTCCATTCCCGTCTGTTTTTTTTTCAAACTCAGAAAAATTTTCAGATTTCGTAAAAATTCGATTTTGAGCTTCGAAAATCATTCCAAACTAGAGTTGTAGCAAGTGGCTGAGAAGAAATCGGATTTTGACCAGAAATCGAAAAAGAAATTGGTATGAATTTGATTTTTTAAGTTTCGAATTTTTTTTCTTGTTTTCGATTTTATTTGCTGGTTCGATTTTAATTGTTAGGGTTGGGTTAGTGAAGATGAATTATTGGAAATGTTAGTGGTTTAATTTGTCAAGAACAAATTGTTTAAGGATTGAGTTTGGAAATGGTACAGATTGTTCGAAGTTTTTTTGGAAAAATTGAAGATATTTTCGAAGGTGTTCTGGATGTTTAGGATCGAAAATTTTAATTGATTTTGAAGAATTGAGATGGTATTTTGTTTGAATATGATACTGAATTTTTGAAGAATTGGGAAGGTGATTTGTTCGAAAATTTGTAGGTTGGATTTTAAGGAATTTCGAAAAATATTCTTGAATTTTGTATGATAGTTCGAAAATGGTGCTGAATAATATAAGAGTTAGGATTTTGTTAGGTTGTGTTAGAACCGAGTTTAATGAATATGATTTTAATATTGTTGAAATGGATATTAGGAAATCCTTGATATCTTGGAGATTTTGGAGGTTTGTAGATTTATCGTTGATAGGAAGCTTTGAGGTACGTAAAGGAAGTTGCAATTTTACGCAAATTATTTTGAGTATATTTTGTTGTTTATTTTGAAATGTTTTGAATAGTAAGCATGAAAGATTATTTTGAAATATGATTTTGATAAGAAATGTATTTTGTTGAAAAATGTAATTTTGAAATAACATTTTATTGTGTGTGAAAAACTATTTTGAAAGGCCATGTTTGTCTTGATTCGGTGAATACGATTTGAGGTTTGTGAACTGTGGATATTTTCGTTTCGTTGTGGCTCGCATTGCGACGAGGATAAAAACGCGCATACTTTCGGCTCGTTGGCGACGAGAATAAAGAAACGCATTTCGTTTTGCCCGAAGACAGAGGGGGTATAATATCTGTCGATACCCTTCCAGCGGGTATAGTCTGGAATGATATCATTGTGTCACATCCGTAATTGAGTATGCATTTGTTTCATTACAACATGGCTATGTTTAATGATTAATTCTATAATGTTAAGACATTATATGATTGTGTTACTCGATTCTGTTTCGTTTCGTTGGTTATCTGTGCAGTTATTTCCGTTGTGATTCCGTTTTGTGAAATTTTGATTCCGTTAACTGCTCGGATTAAACCATGTATGTGTGAAAGTTATTTTGGATATGAAAGTATATTATTTTTCGTCACATTATGAAAAATGATGTTTTTGATATTTTATCAAATGTTTATTATGCTTACTATAAAAATGCTGCAACTTACCTTTACCTGTAATGTGACATATTACAGATGGAGTTGAAGACTTAGACGATGCGGAGGATATTTAGATTTATTATGAAGTTTTGAGTATGTTGGCATGTTTAAGTTTTATTTTGAGGACATGAAACATTTATTTATGTTTTAGTTGGATTTTGATATTTGAAGTTTATTTTGGTTTAGTTTTTGTTTTTATGGTTTTGATATTGTGGTGGTAGTGATCTGGTAGATCACAGGGCACAATTTTTAAGAGGAGACTCTGCCCAAATTTTTCTAAGTTAAAAGTCACGGGTAAAAATTGCTAAGTCAAATGTTCGATAAGAATAGAAACGTTTCCGCTAGACATAAGTTCAAAGTAATAATTAAGTTTCGATTCGAGTGAAGCCTCGTATTCAAGCAATTGAATACGGCGGGCGACCCGTCTGGGCGGGCCGTCACAGTTGGTATCAGAGCCTTAGTTTATATGTTTGGGATTTAGCCTTGGTTTATAAGTTTGGATTAGACTTTTGTTATTTGTTTGGATTAGATCTTTGTTATATGTTTGGGATTAGACTTTTGAACTTAAGAATGAAGTTATTTAGGTTTGACTATCTATCTTCCTTGTTTACGAATCTTACGATAAATTTCACTTTCATTTTAAGATTTCAAATGGCTAGAGGAAGAACCAGTAGCAATCAGAGTGGTAGCCAAGAGCAGGACTAGAATCGCAACTCAGGAGATGGTCAAGATAGGAATGTGGATCAAGGTCAAGATGGAGTCCCAAATATAAACGTGGGATCAATGAATGAGGTAGACATCACGAACATATGTCGCATCATAGCTGGAGTGTTGCAACAAAATGTTGTTTCGGCACCACTACAACCGGATCCACCGAGAAGGACTGAATTTGAGAGATTCCG
This sequence comes from Haberlea rhodopensis, assembly GCA_907163345.1. Taxonomy (NCBI): domain Eukaryota; kingdom Viridiplantae; phylum Streptophyta; class Magnoliopsida; order Lamiales; family Gesneriaceae; genus Haberlea; species Haberlea rhodopensis. The sequence continues at coordinate 28,982,104 of CAJQUN010000004.1, read as the reverse complement.
GGCACTCCGACCACCTTACTTTGGAAACGAGACTGATCCAATGAAAGCTGAGGAATGGCTGACTAAGATTGAAGAATTACTGAAGGCCATAAACATTGCCGATGGAGAAAAAGTTACAGTGGTGACTCCATTTCTGGAAGGAAATGCAAAGCATTGGTGGACCTCAGTGGAAGTAAGTATGGAACGAAACTCCATTACCTGGACGATTTTTAGAGAGAAATTTCTGCAACAATATTTTCCTGACGCTGTCCGAATGGCTAAAGAAGATGAATTTTTGAGGCTGAGGCAAACTGAGAATATGACTGTGCTGGAATATTTGAGGAAGTTCCAAGAGCTGGGCAGATTCTGTCCTTTGTATTTGCAGTCTGAGAACAGCAAGATTACAAGGTTCAGACAAGGTCTTCGCACTGGCATCAGGCTCAAAGTAGCACCTCTCATGGATACAAAATTTGATATACTCATGGAGAGGGCATTGTTCGTGGAATCTGAGCTGAGGAATCTAGAGACTCCTCAGAATCGGAAGAGAAAGCCTGAATTCAGAAACAAAGATCAGAGACCGCCAGCTCGCAGACAGATGATCGTTGAAACTAAGAAGAATGAAGTTTGTCCCAAGTGTAATCGGAGTCATACTGGGGAATGTTATTGGAACTCGGGAGGTTGCTTTAAATGTGGATCTAAAGAACATCGGATTAGAGATTGTCCCAGTTTGAAGCAAACCTCAGGAACAAATCAACCATGTGGACAACAACAGCGCAATCCAACTAGATTATATGCTGTCCGTGCTGAAGAGGATCATGAATTGATCGGAGGTAAATTTAAATTCCTGAATCAAGATGTTTATGTGTTATTTGATTCTGGCGCTTCAAATTCCTTTATCTCTGAGTCTTGTGTGGACAAAATTAATTTGCACTTCAGTCCACTGTTACATTTAATGCAAGTATTGAGTCCATTAGGAAAGACAGTCACCATTAAATATGTATGCAATGATGTAACACTGATTGTGGAAAGCGAAGAATTCAAAGCCAACCTGTTCATCATCAACATGAAAGAATTTGACATAAATCTTGGAATGGATTGGTTGAGTAGTGCAAAGGCTCGCATTGACTGTTACCGAAGGATCATAACTCTACAAACGAGTTCGGGTAAAGAGATCTGTTATGAAGGCGTGAGCTTGCATGAACGATTTTGTGGCAATGTCTCTGAGGTGGAAGCAAAAATAAATAAGATTTGCACGGTGAAAGAATTCTCAGATGTTTTCCCAGAGGATTTGCCAGGACTGCCACCAATTCGAAGCACGGAATTTTCTATTGATATTATTTCGGGGTCAGAACCGATATCCAAGGCATCTTACAGGATGGCACCAGCAGAGCTAAAAGAATTGAAAGGACAATTGAAGGAACTACAAGATAAAGGTTTCATAAGGCCTAGTGTGTCACCTTGGGGAGCACCGGTACTGTTTGTAAAGAAAAAGGACGGAAGCATGAGAATGTGCATTGACTACAGGGAGTTGAATCGAATCACTGTGAAGAATAAATATCCGCTACCAAGGATTGACGATTTGTTTGATCAATTACAAGGTGCACAAATATTCTCGAAGATTGATTTGAGATCTGGGTATCATCAACTCAGAATCAAGGAGCAAGATATTCACAAAACTGCATTTCGAACCAGATATGGACATTATGAATTTCTAGTGATGCCTTTCGGACTTACGAATGCACCTGCAGCATTTATGGCATTAATGAATCATGTATTCCGAGAATGGCTCGACAAATTCATCATAGTATTCATTGATGATATATTGATTTATTCCAAATCAAAGGAAGAGCATGAAGAACATTTGAAGATGACATTGGAGAGACTTCGACAACATCAATTATTTGCAAAGTTCGAGAAATGTGACTTCTGGTTGGATTCTGTATCATTTCTTGGACACATCATTGATACTCAAGGAATCCGAGTTGACTCAGCAAAGATTCAAGCCATTACCAATTGGAAAGTTCCGACATCAGTAACAGAAATTCGAAGTTTTCTGGGATTGGCTGGATATTATCGAAAATTTGTGGAAGGATTTTCTCGAGTTGCATTACCACTTACAAAGTTGACTAGAAAGGGAGTAAAGTTTGAATGGGATTCTAAGTGTCAGACAAGTTTTGAGAAGTTGAAAGATCTACTTGTGACGGCACCTATTCTTACATTGCCGGATGGACATGAAGGATTTTGTATCTACAGTGATGCATCAAAGGAGGGGTTAGGTTGTGTACTTATGCAAAATGGAAATGTGATTGCATATGCTTCACGACAGTTGAAAGAACACGAGATAAGGTACCCCACTCATGATCTGGAACTGGCAGCAGTGGTTTTTGCGCTGAAGTTATGGCGACATTACTTGTACGGAACCACATGTGATATCTACACTGATCACAAGAGCTTAAAGTATATTTTTACTCAAAAGGAGTTGAATATGAGACAGAGAAGATGGTTAGAATTGATCAAGGACTATGATGTGAAATTGCACTATCATCCTGGAAAGAGTAATGCAGTAGCAGATGCATTAAGCAGGAAGAGTTATGGATCAATGCTATTGACTACGCAACAGAAACTCATTGACGAGATGTCAAAGTTAAATCTGAATGTTGAATCAAGAGACGACCAAAATGGGATGACGATGTTGTGTAATCTCATGGTGCAACCTGATCTTATTCTCAGGATTAAGGAAGCACAACCAAAGGATCCTATGTGGCAGACTTTATCACAAAAGGCTCAATCAAACCAAGAAAATTTTAGAATGCATGAAGATGGGACTTTGAGATTCAATGATAGACTATTTGTTCCAGCTGTATCAACACTCAGGGGCGAAGTCTTACAAGATTCACATCAGACAATATTGGCCATGCATCCAGGACATAATAAAATGTATCAAGATATGAAACAATTATTTTGGTGGCCAGGAATGAAACAAGATGTTGTGAAGTTTGTGTCCAAGTGTTTAGTGTGTCAACAAGTGAAAGTTGGAAGACAAAAGCCAGCAGGGACACTGAGAAACTTGGATATACCAAACTGGAAATGGGAGCATATTACTATGGACTTTGTGACCGGATTACCCAAGACTACGACACAAAAGGATTCAGTTTGGGTTATTGTTGATCGACTTACTAAGTGTGCTCACTTTATACCGATGAATAAGACTACATCAATGAATGATTTAGCAAAGCTTTACATTGATCAAGTGGTGTGTTTGCACGGGATACCAGTTAGTATCATATCTGATCGAGATGCTCGATTCACTTCACAATTTTGGAAGAGTTTACAATCTGTGTTGGGAACAAATTTGAAATACAGTACAGCTTTCCATCCACAGACGGACGGACAGTCTGAGAGAACGATTCAGATCCTCGAGGATTTACTTAGAACATGTATTTTGGATTTTCAAGGGCAATGGGATCGTCATCTGAAACTGGCAGAGTTTGTGTACAATAACAGTTATCAATCCAGTATTCAAATGGCACCATTCGAAGCTTTGTATGGAAAGAAATGTCGAACACCACAGTGTTGGTTTGACGTTGGAGAGAAAGTATTGGAAGGACCAGAGTTGATCAAACTCACGAATGAAAATGTTTCCATCATCAAACAGAGATTACTTACAGCTCAGAGTCGACAGAAAAGTTGGGCTGATGTTCGCAGACGAGATTTAGAATTTCAGCAAGGGGATAAGGTATACTTGAAAGTATCACCATTCAGAGGAGTAATGAGATTTGGTAAGCATGGGAAGTTAAGTCCGAGATTCATAGGACCATATGAAATTCTGGAAAGAATAGGAACTTTGGCCTATCGACTTGCTCTACCTCCGGAACTAGATCGAGTACATAATGTATTTCACGTCTCGATGCTCAGGAAATATGTTCCAGATGAAAGTCATGTGCTTAAGGCAACAGAGATTGAGATATCGAAGGAATGCACATATTCAGAATATCCTATCAAGATACTTGACCGTCAAGAGAGAATCCTACGAACTAAGACAATTCCCTTTGTACAAGTTCAATGGAGCAATCACTCGCCTGATGAAGCGACATGGGAAAAAGAAGAAGAACTGTATGCTAAGTATCCAGATATAAAACGTGATACAAGTTTCGAGGACGAAACTTTTTAGAATGTATGGAGATTGTAATGGCCCAATTTTAATGAAAATTATTGGTCCAAAATTTTAATTTAAATAATAATAATAATAGTAATAATAATAATATTAATATAAAAAAATAAAATGAAAGAGAATCGTGTATATGCTAATGCACGTTTATTCCATTTCAGATTTTTATTTTCATTCACTTCGTTTCTTCAATTGCGCTTCGTCTCTTCGCCTGTTTCACCTTCTTCCCTTCCGTTTCATTCTGTGCCTCGTTTCACCTTCACCGAAAATCGATCGATCTTCTCGTCCCTTCACCTACTCACCATTGAAACCGATTTGAGCCAACAATCTTATTTAATTTCTGCAAACAAGAAGCCTCGGTCCATTCCCGTCTGTTTTTTTTTCAAACTCAGAAAAATTTTCAGATTTCGTAAAAATTCGATTTTGAGCTTCGAAAATCATTCCAAACTAGAGTTGTAGCAAGTGGCTGAGAAGAAATCGGATTTTGACCAGAAATCGAAAAAGAAATTGGTATGAATTTGATTTTTTAAGTTTCGAATTTTTTTTCTTGTTTTCGATTTTATTTGCTGGTTCGATTTTAATTGTTAGGGTTGGGTTAGTGAAGATGAATTATTGGAAATGTTAGTGGTTTAATTTGTCAAGAACAAATTGTTTAAGGATTGAGTTTGGAAATGGTACAGATTGTTCGAAGTTTTTTTGGAAAAATTGAAGATATTTTCGAAGGTGTTCTGGATGTTTAGGATCGAAAATTTTAATTGATTTTGAAGAATTGAGATGGTATTTTGTTTGAATATGATACTGAATTTTTGAAGAATTGGGAAGGTGATTTGTTCGAAAATTTGTAGGTTGGATTTTAAGGAATTTCGAAAAATATTCTTGAATTTTGTATGATAGTTCGAAAATGGTGCTGAATAATATAAGAGTTAGGATTTTGTTAGGTTGTGTTAGAACCGAGTTTAATGAATATGATTTTAATATTGTTGAAATGGATATTAGGAAATCCTTGATATCTTGGAGATTTTGGAGGTTTGTAGATTTATCGTTGATAGGAAGCTTTGAGGTACGTAAAGGAAGTTGCAATTTTACGCAAATTATTTTGAGTATATTTTGTTGTTTATTTTGAAATGTTTTGAATAGTAAGCATGAAAGATTATTTTGAAATATGATTTTGATAAGAAATGTATTTTGTTGAAAAATGTAATTTTGAAATAACATTTTATTGTGTGTGAAAAACTATTTTGAAAGGCCATGTTTGTCTTGATTCGGTGAATACGATTTGAGGTTTGTGAACTGTGGATATTTTCGTTTCGTTGTGGCTCGCATTGCGACGAGGATAAAAACGCGCATACTTTCGGCTCGTTGGCGACGAGAATAAAGAAACGCATTTCGTTTTGCCCGAAGACAGAGGGGGTATAATATCTGTCGATACCCTTCCAGCGGGTATAGTCTGGAATGATATCATTGTGTCACATCCGTAATTGAGTATGCATTTGTTTCATTACAACATGGCTATGTTTAATGATTAATTCTATAATGTTAAGACATTATATGATTGTGTTACTCGATTCTGTTTCGTTTCGTTGGTTATCTGTGCAGTTATTTCCGTTGTGATTCCGTTTTGTGAAATTTTGATTCCGTTAACTGCTCGGATTAAACCATGTATGTGTGAAAGTTATTTTGGATATGAAAGTATATTATTTTTCGTCACATTATGAAAAATGATGTTTTTGATATTTTATCAAATGTTTATTATGCTTACTATAAAAATGCTGCAACTTACCTTTACCTGTAATGTGACATATTACAGATGGAGTTGAAGACTTAGACGATGCGGAGGATATTTAGATTTATTATGAAGTTTTGAGTATGTTGGCATGTTTAAGTTTTATTTTGAGGACATGAAACATTTATTTATGTTTTAGTTGGATTTTGATATTTGAAGTTTATTTTGGTTTAGTTTTTGTTTTTATGGTTTTGATATTGTGGTGGTAGTGATCTGGTAGATCACAGGGCACAATTTTTAAGAGGAGACTCTGCCCAAATTTTTCTAAGTTAAAAGTCACGGGTAAAAATTGCTAAGTCAAATGTTCGATAAGAATAGAAACGTTTCCGCTAGACATAAGTTCAAAGTAATAATTAAGTTTCGATTCGAGTGAAGCCTCGTATTCAAGCAATTGAATACGGCGGGCGACCCGTCTGGGCGGGCCGTCACAATCATCTCAAGATAGAAGAATCATTAAGAGCATGAGCTCAGCCTTCCCAAAGTACAGGTCTATCACTCTTTCATCACAGGAATAGGTAAGGAACTCAATTTCCCGAGTGCTTTGTTCGATCCCTCCCACAATTCGATTTTCCCATTGAACCTGCAAATTGGATTTTACAATTCAGGTTGGGTTGCCATCATGGTTGGAAATCAATTTCATGGGCTTCAACCCCATTCCCCTCGATAAAACCTCTACTCGGTCTCTTGTCAGACCTTTCGTAAATGGGTCAGCAATGTTTTCTTTAGACTTCACATAATCTAAAGAAATGACACCGGTTTTTAGTAAATTTCTCACGGATTTATGTCTCCGACGAATGTGTCGTGATTTCCCATTATACACATTGTTATGTACTCTTCCCATAGCTGACTGACTATCACAGTGCAAACTAATGGGTGGCATTGGTTTTGACCACATTGGAATATCCTCCAAGAAACTCCGAAGCCAATCAGCTTCTTCTGCCGCAAGATCTAAAGCTATGAACTCAGATTCCATAGTTGATCTAGCAATGCATGTCTGTTTGCATGATTTCCATGAAATAGCAGCACCGCCAATTATAAATATATATCCACTCGTAGATTTTATATTTTTGGAGTCCGATATCCAATTCGCATCTGAATACCCTTCAATTACTGCTGGGTATCTCGTATAATGTAGTCCGTAGTTAGAAGTATATCTTAGATATCTAAGAACTCGAACTACTGCCTTCCAGTGCTCATAACTGGGATTACTCGTATATCTGCTCAATGTATTGACAGAATTAGCTATATCAGGTCTAGTGCAATCCATGAGGTACATTAGACTGCCTATGACTCTAGAGTACTCAAGTTGTTGCACACCTTCTCCGCGATTCTTGCAAAGATTTGACACCACTTCCATAGGTGTTCTAGCGATGGTATTATTTCCCTTGTCAAACTTGTCAAGTATCTTCTCGACATAATGACCCTGGGAGAGAAAATATCCATCTGCATGTTTGGTGATCTTCATTCCAAGAATCACATCTGCAAGACCTAGGTCTTTAATCTCAAAATTTCATGACAATATTTTCTTGGTAATTTTGATGTTATCGTTATTACCAACAATTATCATGTCATCCACGTATAGACATACTATTACATAGTTTGTATTGTCTCCTTTCACGTAGACACACTTATCGCATTGGTTTGTTTTAAACCCATTTGAAAGCATGACGCTATCAAATTTTTCGTGCCATTGTTTAGGTGCTTGTTTTAATCCATACAAGGATTTCACAAGTTTACACACCTTCGTTTCTTTACCTGGAACTACAAACCCTTCAGGTTGTTCCATGTAAACCTCCTCTTCTAACTCTCCATTTAGAAAAGCCGTTTTAACATCCATTTGATGGATCTCTAGGTTATATAATGCAGCAAATGCAATTATCAACCTTATAGATGTTTTCCGGGATACAGGAGCGTATGTGTCGAAATAATCAACACCTTCAGTTTGTCTGTAGCCTTTGACTACAAGTCTAGCCTTGTACTTATCTACAGTACCATCAGCTTTCATTTTCCTCTTGAAGATCCACTTGTGGCCTAGTGGTTTACAACCTGCAGGAAGATCCACTAGTTCCCAAGTATGATTATGTAAGATAGATTCTATCTCACTGTTCACCGCTTCTTTCCATAGATCAGAGTCTTCTGAAGACATTGCTTCCTTGAAAGTAGTCGGATCTTTTTCCAACAGATATGTTAGAAAATCCGAGCCAAAAGATTTCCCTTTTCTCGCTCTTTTGCTTCGTCTAGGCGATTCTACGTTCTCTTGAGATTCTCTATCCCCCACATTTCTCTCAACATTGGTTTCAGGCATTGTCGGAGTTTTGTGGGGAAAGATTTCCTCAAAGAACGAAGCATCCCTAGCCTCAATGATAGTATTTACATGCATTTCTGCATTATCTGATTTATGCACCAGAAAACGATAGGCACTACTATCTTGCGCATATCCGATAAATACACAATCTACTGTCTTAGGTCCTATCCTAGTCCGTTTAGGAGGAGGAATTGATACCTTTGCTAGACAGCCCCAAACCCTTAAAAACTTGTAACTAGGTGCACGACCTTTCCACAATTCATAAGGCGTTTTATCCAACTTTTTATGTGGTACTCTGTTTAGCACATAGTTGGCAGAAAGCAGAGCTTCTCCCCACAAATTTCGAGGTAAGTCGGAACTTATAAGCATTGCATTCATCATTTCCTTAAGCGTTCTATTCTTCCTTTCAGCAATACCATTTTGCTCGGGAGAATAAGGCGCAGTTGTTTGATGAATAATGCCACTCTCAGCACATATTTGTGCAAATGGTGACTCATATTCACCGCCTCGATCACTTCGAAGAATTTTAATCTTTTTATCAAGTTGATTCTCAACTTCATTCTTATAGTGAATGAACATATCAATTGCTTCGTCTTTACTTCTCATTAAGTAGACATAACAATATCTTGTACAATCATCGATAAATGTTATGAAATAATTTTTACCGCCTCTAGATTGTACATACTTTAGATCGCATACATCCGTATGAATCAAGTTTAACGGTTCAGTGCTTCGCTCAATTGAGTGGAATGATGACTTGGTTAATTTGGCCTCTACACAAGTCTCACACTTGTGTTTATGATTGATGTTAAATTTAGGCAATAGATTAAGAGACATTGGCCTTTGTAAGGACTTATAATTCACATGTCCTAATCTACCATGCGACAAATGTAAAGACTCACAAGAATAATCAAACTTTAAAGTTTTATTAGCCACATTGGCAACAGTCATTACATTATTTTTGCTTGTGCCAGCCTCATATGCTGCATTAACATCAACATCAACCTCTACATTAGACTTAACCTTAGGAGCTAAAGTCATTACACTCATTTTGAAGAGGTTATTGGCCAAGTAGCCTTTGCCTACAAACATACCACCCTTGGTCAGAATAACTTTGTCGGACTCAAACACGAGCCGAAAGCCTTTCTTGTTCAGCACTGCTCCGGAGATGAGATTCTTTCGGATCTCTGGCACGTGGAGCACCTCGGTAAGAGTCAACTCTTTTCCGGAAGTCATTTTTAGCACAACCGTCCCTTTGCCTTCAACTTTTGAGACTGCTGAATTTCCCATGTAGCAGTGCTCATCATTCACCGGTTGATAGGTCTTAAACATCCATTTGTTGGCGCAAATGTGGCGAGTAGCCCCAGTGTCCACCCACCATTCCTTGGAGTTTCCTCCAACAAGATTCACCTCCGATACCACAGCACTCAGATGCATGTCATCCATGTCAGAGCTCAGATTGTCCTCAGCAATGTGGGCATGTGCAGGCCTCTTGCCTTTGCCTTTGTAAGGAACTATCTTCCTCTTACCGTCATTGTTTTGACGTTGAGTGCAGTTGTTTTGACGTTGAGTGCAGTCCTTGGCCTTATGGTTAGGCTTACCACACACATAACAGTCACCGGTGAACCTCCTTGTCTGAGTATCTCCCTTGGGTTCAAAAGTACGTTTGCGCTTATTCCCATGGGAGTTGTCCCCAACTTCAACCACGTTGGCCTTGGAAATCATTCCAAATGATTTCTTGTCAACTTTTCGGTTGTCTTGCTCGATGCGCAGTCTCCTGATAAGATCCTCTAGACTCATCATCTTTCGCTCGTGCTTTAGGTAGCTCTTGAAGTCCTTCCAAGATGGCGGTAATTTTTCAATCATCATCGCCACTTGGAGAGCATCATTTAGCCCCATACCTTCGGCAGCAAGTTCATGATATATCAGCTGCAGCTCTTCGCATTGCTCAACAACGCTCTTGCCATCTACCATTCGATAGTCATGGAATCGCCCGGCTACAAATTTCTTTGCGCCTGCGTCGTCAACTTTGTACTTTATCTCTAACGATTCCCAAAGATTCTTAGCAGTCTCCTTGGGGGAATACACATTAAAAAGTGCATCGTCAAGAGAATTCAGTATGTAGTTACGACAAAGGTAGTCGGCACTCATCCAGGACTCAACTATCACAGCAGATTGAGGATCCTCTTTGTCCTCCACCGGTTTCTCCTCCTTCAGAAACCTGATCAAGTTCAAGGTGGTAAGGAAGAACATCATCTTCTGTTGCCAACGTTTAAAGTTGGAACCCTTGAACTTTTCCGATTTCTCAAATTGAGAAAACGGCATTGGACTTCTCAGAATTGGCATTGCGGCCTCAGTACCGCTAGCTTTGATCACCGGAATCTCATTATTCACAGCAGGTGGTTGGGTAAACTGGTCAGCCATTAGCTAAAACAGAACAAAAATAGGAGAGCACAAATAATATGAACGCAGTTTTTTAAACAGTAAGTTTAAACCTTTGAAAAATTCATGAACAATATCTTAAGTAAATGTGAAAGCTGAGTTTTGATAAAACAGAACAAAACAAACAAAGAGATTTAGAGTTTACGATTGTTGGTTCTGTTTCTTAGAAAAACAAATAGACAAAGCATAAGAAGATCACAAATACTCTGTTATAATAAAATACTCGAAACAGTAAAAACTTACAACAAACAGTTTAAATAAATTGGGCAGAAACTTTGTTGTTGGACGAGGCCACAGTAAACCGTGTGCCCGTAAACTCTAAATTGCCCGCCTACAACTTCTGGCCTCCTGGACAAGAGAGTTCCAAGGTACAACGTCCCAAACACCTCTGTATGGGTTGAAGCAGAAACCCAGACAGACTCACTCGAACACTAAGAAGTGTGTAGTACTCTCAAGAAGATGATATGATATGCAAATGCAAATTCGGGATGAGATAAAGAATGAGGCTGGAGCAGCTTATATAGCTGCAACAGCAGGCCTACCAAAGGCCACAACTTAAATGACAATGCATAGTGGGTTAGATGAAAAGTCTCAACACTTAACATCATATTCATTTCGGATTTAAGTCTCACACTTAAATCTGACATCAATTCTGCAGGTAGGTAAAAAGTCTCAAACTTAATACTCAGCAGAATATGAAAAGTCAGGCATATGAAAAGTCATTTCAGAAATCCGTGTAGTAAAAAGATAGGACTGCCTTCGCGGCAGCGACACGCGCTGCGCGGCGCGGCGAGGCGAGGCGAGGCGTGACGTGCCGAGCGGACGGACGGACGGCGCGCGAGGGGCACCCATCTTTACTACTTAACTACACTCTAATGATTTGTATCTCAATATAAACAAACCATAAGTGCCTCAATTACTCAATGTGGGATTTCTTTAGCCTAATTGCCTTTCATAATTAACTTACCATAATTTTGTTCTCATTAACAAAATTAATAATAATATTGGGCTTTTAATTTTGAACCCAATAATCCTAACATTGATGACTCGATTACACAAAGCTCATGAGCCCATCCAATTGTCAAATCAGAAATTTGCATCTGCAAAGTTCAAATGCCAAGCTAAACAGGTTTCGGCCAAGTCTCTTACATGTATCATTCTTTTCCATGTTGAGGATGCCGTAGATGCTGCTTCAATCATGCATGGGTGAGCTGATGCACATTATTTTTTTGAGATGAAAGTTGTCCATAAGGAAGTATGTGTTCGAAATCGCCACCAAAGTTTCATAGAAAAGGGAAAGGAAGTGTCCTCGAGAGCTCTGAATCCTACCCCACCTTGGTCTATTGGTTTGCATAAACCCAATGATGTTTTTGTTCAGAATCTGAATCTCCCCACAAGAATTTAGCAAAGACTCTTTCTAGAAGTATTAGGGATCCTTTAGTTGGGTTCGCAGCTGTAATTAAATGGTGGGCAGCTATGTTGCACCGATACTACTAAAAATTTTACGATCAAGTATCGGATACTTCTGGGATACAGATACGCGCGGATACGGCACCGATACGTATCGGATACGCCACGTGGCGTATCTGGAGACAAAAATTAAGTTTTTATTTCAGATACGTTTTGGATACGGTCAAGATACGCCGGTGACCGTATCCGACACGGATTAGATACAGGAACTTTCAGATTTTTAAAAAAAATATGGTTGAAACTGTAATTAAAATTATATTATTTAACTTAATCCCTATTTCTTAACCACCCTAATGTGTTTAATGTCGATTATATGCTTGAAATTTTTAGATGTCCTAGATTAATATTCTACCATTTGTCGTGAATTTGGTGAGTTTGCAACTTTATTCTGATTTCTAATGTGTTTAATGTTGATTATATGCTTGAAACTTAATTTCTTACAAATATTATTATTTATATATTTATACATATATAAATAAATAAATAAAATTTGTCGTATCCAGACGTATCGTATCCTACAAATTTTGAAAATCCCGTGCAATCGTACCCGTATCTGCGTATCCACGTATCCGTATCCGTGCAACATAGGTGGGCAGTGATGATAGTACATGTTTGACAAGAATAATCTTACCACCAAATTTTCTTCGCAAAATACACATTTTCCATTATATTATTATTTTTATATAAAACATAACATAATAAGTTATAATTTCAAATATTAACTGTAAATAAAAAACACTCCAACTTTATTATATTTTAAAAAACATAAATTATTATATATAAAATTATATTTTATATGCATACACCACGTGTAAAAGTTTACTAGTAATAATAATATAAGAAAGACAAAGTCGTTAGAGAACATAGTAGATTTATGAGGAAATGACATAATGGTCCCAATTATAAAACAAAAATTCAAATAAGTCAATGAAAATTAAACATTACATAAAAAACTCAGTACAAAAAACAAGATTCACGTATGTCCATATTTTAAGTGTTTGGTTATTAAGTCCCATTTTCAGACGAAATACCCCTCGTATGAAATCATACTAAGATCCATTCTTTTTTTTAATTCAAATTCAATCCCCAAAATACCGCAGCACTGGTCATCAAGGCGCTCAAGGAACACGAACGTGATCGCAAGAAGAAGAAGAACATCATGCACAACGGCATCTCGCTAGATGACATCATCGAGATTGCCAAAGTAATGATGTCACAATCCATGGCTAAGCGGCATACAGAGAATCTAGGGTTTGGCTTTCCGTAAGCGGGCGTAGTGTTGTCATCGATTGAAGAGAAATCTCTCAGCGACGTCGATGTAAATAGAAAAATTTACTAAGGAAACAGAAGATGATGAATAATTTGAAGCATAAGTTGATGAAGAAGAGTTCAGGAGTAAATAATTTTGCGCGGATTGTATCAAATTTCTTTGTTTGTTTATTATTTTTTATACTATTATTATTTACAATGTATCATTTACAATGTAATCTATCAGATGCTTTGGAGGTCCCTTCAGTCATCATTCTTTTTAGCATGCTTCGTTTCTCTTCTGCTTCATGTTCTGTACGTGTAGTCATATCAATGTACCCAAGAAGTCGGGCTATGAAAGATGAGATCTGGGTTACATGGCAATTCAATTGATGTTTTGAGGCTGAAATTCTTGAACCGTGCACCATAATTTTTGAAATTTCAAAAATCGTGCATCACAACAGTTTTTCAAAAGTGATGCACGATTTTGTAAAAATATTAAAATGTATGATGCACGATTATGTAAAATTTGATGCACGATTTTTGCCCCAAAAATATGTAAATTCTGAAATTTTGGACTTGTGGTGCACAATTTTCACCCCAAAAATTCTGAAAATTTGGTCCTATGGGGTAAACAAATCGTGCATCATGGGAAGTTTGGTGCACGGTTCACGTTCAAAAAATTCAGACTTGTTGAGGGAAAAATCATGCAGCACTTGACAAATTTTTAAGAAATTTTTGGGACAAAAAAATCTTGCATCATGGGTAAAAAATCGTGCATCATGTGGGATGTTTGGTGCACTGTTAACGTTCAAAAAATTTAGACTTGTTGGAGGCAAAATCGTGCAGCACTTGACCGAATTTAAATTTTGGGGCAAAAAAATCTTGCATCATGGGTAAAAATTCTGAAATTCTTGAATCGTGCATAATGGGTAAAAAATCGTGCATCATGTTGGAAGTTTGGTGCACGGTTCACGTTGAAAAAATTCAAACTTGTTGGGGGCAAAATTGTGCAGTACTTGACAAAATTTTAAGAAATTTGGGAGCAAAAAAATCGTGCATCATGGGTAAAATTTTTGAAATTCTTGAACCGTGCACCATAATTTTTGAAATTTCAAAAATCATGCATCACAACAGTTTTTCAAATATGATGCACGATTATGTAACAAATTTCAAATGTATGATGCACGATTATGTAAAAGTTTCAAATTTCATTTCAAATTTCCAAAATTTAAAATGTATGATGCACGATTACTTAAATTTGGCTTGGTGGTGCATGATTTTTTTTGGCCGTGGGTGCACGATTTATTTTGGCCTGTGGGTGCACGATTTATTGGCCTATGGTGCATTATTTTTTTTGGCATGTGGGTGCACGTGCTACAATGCCGTGCTACAGTAACCGCGCGGGGGTTATTAATGTAATTTCAAGAGGAAATAGACTTAAATGAATTGCTATTGTTTTGGTGGACTATGTTGAATTGTTATCCATCAAATGGTACCTACTCGCAAGTGCTCATAAAGTTATATATGCTCATTATATATAGTTGCAGCTTATGATTGGGCCAAATAAATATGGGCCGTTAGCCATAACCACTGGACGATGTTGAAGCCCGTCATAACAATTATTATGGGAAAGAATCACTTTTATCACCCAATTTTCAACATAATATATAAAGCTGAGGCCCAAGAATGCGCTTTCTTGAATATAACATGCAAGTAATTTATATAATTTTTTTTATTATTGTTAACATATTCAAAGCTATAATATTTTACAAATTGAATTGTTTTCCTTAATAAATGCGTCTATTATTCGTTTATATTAAATTGTGAATTTACGTGATAAACTAATAAAAATAATTTATGAACTTAATTTAAATAGGCTTGGGACAAAATAGACATGCAAAAATTACCTATTTGTCCAATCAAATTCGAAGACTTCGAAGTACTCGATATTTGGTAACTGCATATGACATTTTCTTAAAGGTAATTATTGATCTTGGAATTTATTTTATTTATATCAAATTCAAATCGAAGTTCGCATTAATTAAATTAGACACAAAAGTAATTATATATATATATATATATATAATATGATATTATGGCGTTGATTTTTTTTTGCCTAGTTGACATTTTTAAATAAAACTACTAATTTGATTTATTCTTAAAATGGAAAAATGAAAAATAATTATGTGTATATAATCAATCAACCTAAGACTTCATTTGGACGAAGGATTTGATGGATTTCGATTCCAAATCATTAATACAAATGCAATTTTTTTTAGATCTATCATATTTAATTTTAAGATATTTTTTAACGTATTTTAAATTTAAAATCACTGAAAGTCATTTCAAACCAGTTCCACTAAATTCTAGGACTTTGCTGGCGTAGGACGGTGGTCGGGTCTACGGGGTGGTTGCCTTTTTATTACTTTTTAAATATTGTTTCTATCATTATTAGGAAAAAAATCGATTTTTGCATATTTAAGTTTGGAAAAGCAATCGGCCTTCAGTGTCGTATTCCCATAATTGAATTGATAGACATAAATAATAATTAATAAGATAATGGCGGAGAAACTTAAAACTTATGTTGCACGGATACGGATATGTGGATACGTGGATACGTAGATACGGGTACGATTGCACGAGATTTTTGAAATTTATAGGATACGGCAAATTTTATTAATTTATTTATATATATATATAAATATATAAATAAATATATAATTAATACTATTTGTAAGAAATCGAGTTTCAAGCATATAATCAACAGTAAACACATTAGAAATCAGAATAAAGTTGCAAACTCACCAACTTCACGACAAATGACAAAACTTAATTTTTATCCCCAGATACGCCACATGGCGTATCCGATACGTATCGGTGCCGTATTCGCACGTATCCGTATCCCAAAAATATCTGATACTTGATCGTGAATTTTTTTGGAATATCGATGCAACATAGCTTAAAACCTTGTAAAAATATTACAGGAAAGCACCAAGACGAGAGAGTCTTGTCCCTCCTCGTCAAAAAGAAGTTCCATTTTTACAAAAGTTCCAATTATTTCCTTTTGGCCTTATATCTTTGCATTTATTTATTATTATTATAATTTGTTGCCTTCAACGTTTCATCTCTTCCTGATGTCATTGTCCAATTTGGTAATTCACAATGCACGCTGCTGCTGCACACCTTTCCATATTCAAATTTCTCCATTGTTCCTTTTTCGGTTTTTTTTTTTAAGTTTTCACTATCACCTTCTCTCTCTCTTTGCTGAAATCATATTTTTTCTTAGCCTAGACCACTGAAGCTAATAGTGATACTTTTTGTTGGGATAAACTTAGCAGAGGTGTGTATTACCCGTTGCTGGATCTGTCTCATATTTACTTCCTCGGGTGACTCTTTCTCTGGTAATGAAACGAACCTTTTTTCACGTCTCTTGGCAGAAAAGAAAGAGAACGGAAAAAAAAACCACCTTTATCGTTTAACTATAACAAAGTTGTGCCTGTGGTGATTGGGTTTGTGGGGGTGCGTGAGAATACATTTTCTGCCTAGTTGACTCTTTTTCTGGTCACGAAGATTCTCTCGTCTCTTGGCAGAAAAGAAAGAGAAAGGAAAAAAAAAAACCACCTTTGTCGTTTAACTATAACAAAGTTGTGCCTGTGGTGATTGTGTTTGTGGGGGAACGTGAGTATACATTTTCTGCCTAGTTGTCGGTTGCTCCGTTTCGTGATGCCATATATTAAAAGTGGCCTTTACAGGGAGAAAATTTAAAATTGCATATGGGATATACTGTTATGTTCTTATTTTATGGATGGATCCAGTGTTTCAAAAATATTGTGTTTTTAAAAGGGTGTTTTACTTTCCGGAAGTTTCAACCTTTTTCCTCATTTCGAATTTATTTCGTGCCTATAACTCAGTGAGTAGTAGCGGAATATTTTGTTTTTGTTTTGCAGGTTTTCAAATTTCAATGGATGCCAGTGGTAAAGTTTTGAAAACTAGCGGAGAGATAAGCATGGTGGAGGGCCAGAAAAAAGAGAATGACTTGATCATTAACATACCTGCAGATGAAAAGGATTCTAAGATTCCGATTCCAGAATCTTCGAAGGATCAAAAGCTTAAAATTTCAGCTGATACACCTCATGGAGTATCAAATGATTCAGCTTTGAGTGCTCGAAAGTCAGTGATAACAAGTTGCCCTTCTCCTGAAATTGTAAGGTTCAGTCCAAGCCCCAATAAGCCTCCCAAAATCCCCGAAAGTGGGACTCTTACTCGTCGGACATCGCTTTCAAAGTCAGTTTACTCAAAGCCCAAATCTAGATTTGGTGAACAATCTGTGCCAATCGATAGTAAGATTTTAGAAGAAGATGAATCATTGGTGGATGCATGGGTGATATCTAGTCGGGGTTCGCCAAACACTAAAGTGGACATTAACAATATGAGCACCAGGACAGTGCCGATAACTCCAAAGACACCATTGATGGCATCCCCGGGTGGCTTTGAAGGAGTAGATAAGGATGAAGAAATATATAAGAAAGTAAGCAGCAGGAGGAAGCTAAAATATAGGAAAGTGAAAACTAAGGTTCTGATCGAGTGGTTCCTATTTTTCTGTGTTCTTGGGTGTTTAATTGCTAGCTTGACCGTTGATAAATTGCAACAGTGGATGTTTTGGGGTTTACGAATTTGGAAATGGTGTGTTCTTGTTTTGGTGACCTTTAATGGTATGTTGTTCACTAAATTTTTGATGCATTTTGTTGTTTTGTTGATCGAGTTAAACTTTTTGCTGAAGAAGAAGGTGTTATATTTTGTTTATGGTCTAAAGAAGAGCGTTCAGGTTTGTATTTGGCTTGCTGTTGTGCTCCTCACTTGGGTTTTCCTATTCGAAGAAGGGGTGGAGAGATCCCATACCACCACCCGTATTTTGGACTTTATTACTTGGACCATAGCTTCAATACTGGTAGGGTCATTCTTGTGGCTTCTCAAGACTTTGTTGCTAAAGATTTTGGCATCTTCATTCCACGTGAACACATTCTTCGATAGGATTCAAGAATCAATGTTTCATCAGTACATTTTACTCACACTATCCGGGCCACCAGTTATGGAGTCAGAAGCAATTCTGGGTCGAACAACCAGTAACATAACTCAGTTCAGTTTTCGGGTTTCAAAGAAGGGGAAGGACGGGAAGGAAAAGAAAGAGAGAGAAGTAATCGATATGAATAAACTCCATCAGATGAAACAAGAAAAGGTCTCAGCATGGACCATAAAAATGTTGGTTGATGTGATATCTAATTCAGGGTTGACAACTCTTTCAAATGTAATCGATGAGAGTGCTTATGGAGGTAATGAACAGACAGATAAGGAGATAACCAATGAGGAGGAAGCAATTGCTGCTGCTTATCACATTTTCTTGAATGTAGCTCAGCCTGGATGCAAGTGAGCAAATCTATCTTTTGAAATTAGAGACTTGGGTTTCAAGAATCAATGTTCATGACATTTTTTTCAGTATAATTTGATGTTTTAAATTACCAGGTACATAGATGAACTGGATCTTAGGAGATTCATGATTAAAGAAGAAGTGGATGCTGTATTTCCAATGATTGATGTGGCTGAGACTGGGCAAATTGACAGAAAAGTTTTAAGCGAATGGGTGGTAAGTCTGGCCCTTTCCCAGCTCAACTCTGAATTGTGATAATGAGTTTAATCTTTGCCCTTATCTAGTAGAATTATTGGAAGAAATTGCTTTGTGAAAAGTACAATTCCTTTCTTTTGTGGAGCAATTTTCAGTAGTGATGTGATAATTAAGCTCTTGAAATGCACTTCTTTCGATGCTCACATTAGTTGTCGTGCAGGTGAAGGTTTATAAAGGCCGCAAAGCTCTAGCTCATGCTTTGACCGACACAAAAACCGCTGTAAAGCAATTAAACAACCTTGTTACTGGGATTTTAATTATCATTATGATAATTGTGTGGCTTCTCTTGGTGGGAATAGCAACAACCAAAGTGCTCGTTTTTCTCTCATCGCAGCTTGTTCTTGCAGCCTTTATGTTTGGAAACACCTGCAAGACCATTTTCGAAGCTATTATATTTGTATTTGTGATGCATCCTTTTGACGTGGGTGACCGATGTGTCATAGATGGTGTGCAGGTAACTTTCGCAAGTTGGTTTTCATCCTTTTTGTTTGTTCTGATCTCTAATTCATTTTGTTTTTATTTCCTTGAAATTGTTTATAGATGATTGTAGAAGAGATGAATATCTTGACAACTGTTTTTCTTAAATTTGATAAAGAGAAGATATTTTATCCAAATTCTGTCTTGGCTACCAAACCTATTAGCAATTTCTATAGAAGCCCTGATATGAGCGATCAGCTCGAGTTCTCCATTGATTTCAAGACACAGGTCGAGAAGATAGGCGCATTGAAAGAAAAAATAAAAGGGTAACCTTCCTCTTCTAATGAGTCGTTCATATTAAGGTTATTTGTGTTTTTTATTGTCGTATTACGAATGATTAGGTACATTGAGAAAAATCCCCAGCTTTGGCATCCTAACCACAGTGTGATAGTGAAGGAGATTGAAAACGTGAATAAGTTAAAGATGGCTTTGATATTTAATCATACCATGAACTTTCAAGAATTTGGAGAGAGGAACAAACGCAAAAGCGAAATTGTCTTGGAGATGAAGAAAATCTTTGAAGAGCTGGCTATCGGTTATGATCTTCTTCCCCAAGAAGTTCATCTCCAGTCAAAAACAGCAACTAGACCAGAAATGAGCCAATGATCTTTGAAGTCTCGTTTACATGTGCATATCACTCATCTTTATTATCTGAAGTTGGTATTTATCTTGCACCACTCCATTTTACGTGTATTGATGCTTGCATGGACTTCAAATGAAACTGGTTGTGTCTTGTTCTTTACAGGTGAGTCAATGAGTATTCTCATCTGCATTTTGCTGACAGATTCCTTGAGAAAGAAGCTGAAAAAGAAACAGGACAGCTCTGCTTGATGTTAATGAGCCCCGATAACTTTTCGAGCCTCTGAAGACAAGAAATGGGTAAGAGTTAATCGAGGCGACTAGCTGCATGAGTTTCTGTTGCCGTGAGTTTTTGTAGTTTTTAGTGGAGCCTTCTGCTGGTTTCTTGATCTATTTTGTTTGCTAGTCAGGACTCTGAACTGAATGAATGAGACTGTTTTTTTTTTTTCTGGGATGTTCGACGAAATTAAAAGGATATAGTGAACATAACAAATGCTTTTTTGAGGGTATTTTATTACTGTGCTGCATGGATCACTTGTGTTAATTCACTGGCCTCACATTGTCTCTCTGCGAGGACCAAATTTAAATAGAAAGCTCAAAACTCATGTTGGATTTGAGTATAATAATATGCATGTAAAATTACAAGTATTTGGTTTTGCATGCGATTCTGTTCCCTCAGTTGCTTTGAAAATGAAAGGAGTCATTTTTTGGTAATTCGATTCGAATATTAACTAAGGATTGTAAAAATTAAGAATTTCATAGCAATACAATATAAGAAACTTAATGAAGGGATTTAAGGCCTCAAAACTTTTCAGTATTACATAAAAACCATATCACTATCAGAAATCGGTTAGCAGCTTCAATTTACTATATAAGGCTCTAGAAATTGCACCATTACACTATCTCATATCATTTCTTCTTCTGTACACCAGAAGTTCCTCCTCTCCCCAGCCTCACTTCAAATTTTATATCAAATGAAAATATTTCAACCAAACTAACTAATTTTTTTTTTTTATCTTAAAGGTGATATTCGTGAAAAGACTTATAAGTTTAACATGAAAAATACGTTTGGGTCTTACTTATACGCTTACGTGTAGGATCAAGTGCTTGCCGTTTTATCAAAAGCTATAGCTGATGGTAACGGTGCAACTTAAATCTTTTAAACCGTACAACAGAACAAGCACCACGTTTCGATCGATCACAAAGCAAGGTAATTGTTGCACCCCAACAATCTCCCTTCCAAATTGCTCTTCTTGCAACTCATGGGAATCGAACATGTGACATTGGCTTTGATACCAATTGTAGGATCAAGCGTTTGCCGTTTTACCAAAAGCTATAGCTGATGGTAACGATGCAACTCAAATCTTTTCAACTGTACAGCAGCACAAACACCATGTTTCGATCGATCACAAAGCAAGGCAATTGTTGTACCCAACATTACGTATCCTGATTCGATACAAAACTACAAAAGTATGCTCGAAATTCAGTAAAATTAGCTATAGATGTTTTGGTTGGTTTGAGCTTTGATCCTCCAAAACATCCATTTTGAGGTTAAATTCTTGAGAATGGAATTTAAGTCGAGAATCTAAATATATCCATACCCGCAATATTTATTGATATGTAAAGGAGTTGTTCCTTAGCACGGGTTTGTGATTTCTATTTAACAGCAAGACTTGATCGAACTTGTCGGGATTATATTCTTAAGACCGTTTTAGTTCATAGCTTTTGATTTTTCTCTGTAAATTTCAACATATTTGAGTTTATATCCTCACTTGTAGTTTTCATTTTATAACTTTTAGCAAAAAGACATGTGCGATTTCCAATCTTTTTTCTTTACAATTATTTGAAGTTCAACTCAAAAATTTCAATTTACTTTCTACGACTTAATTCCAAAAAAGCTAAAATTCCCTCCATCAGTTAATGATTTTATTTTAATCATTACAACAAACAATAAAATTAATCCACTATTTCACAATCATATCAAACATCACATTATATTATTTATCATCATCTCATAATTTTAATTATTCTCATACTACTTATCGTATACATTGCAAGGGTTGGTGTAATGTAAAGGAGTTAAATACCTTTTTTGTTTTTTTAATAAGTTGAATACCTTATGAATGATACCTTTGTATGGATATATTTAGATTCTTGTGACATAAGAATGATGTCATCGTGATTAATACACCTTAAATTTAGAAATATGCAGTGTTACATATAAAACTGCCAACATAGAGGACCAAACTTTTCTTCAAGTATACAAAGCCAAAAGGATTGACCAAATAACATGCTAACGCCATAATTCATTTCTCAAGACTTTAGTTCGACTATAAATCACAAAAATCTAAAAATATGAATAAGAATAAAGTCCGCAGGTGATCTTTTGCATATTGCAGAGACACTAAAGTCTGTTGAACTTATCTGTTTGGACAGTTTCACTAAATGAGCTAAAAATCAGAATGATATAAACAAACTAAACTTGAATGAGTGACGGGTGAGCGACATAGTGGACACTCAGGCTTTTCGTTACACCATTCCATGATGCAGTTCCTGCAAAATGACATAATGAAAGATGATGAATATCAAAGAATCGAAGATCAACAGATGGTGAGTATTTTTTAGTTACAACTTACATACCAGCAAAATACATGACCACAAGGAGTCGATGTGGGGTGTTGCCGGTTACTAAGACAAAGTGTGCATTTGGTTGCTCCACTTACTTGAGACTGAAATAAACAATCATTCAAGTTCTACTTTAGTACTTCAACACATAAATGGAATAGAATGCGTCTAAATGTGTTATCAGACTAAGACACGCCAGCAAGGACTGTTAAGACAATTTTCACATGATGGCAAGCTTACATATTCAAAACTTTAATCAATGCAAATGCTGTGATGTCATCCAAAGTACTTTATTCCTGCATATGTGCATGTATATTTTTAAAAATTGAATTATTCGATGTTTGTGAGTTCTGAACATAGAGCATGACTAAGTTTTTATATAATTGACACAAGCGCATGTTCTGCTATAACATAAGACGAACACATGCACGTCACACATGAGTAAAGGATAGAGAGATAGAGAGATAAGAACTGCAGATTGGGAATCCAGAGAAGTGTATACCTCTGAAGTTGACGCCAAATCTGAAATCCAACTACTCTTCGTAGAATCCTCGGTTATTAAATTACCTTCCTCATTTAAGACGGGTAAGCCTCTTCCTGTCAGTATCAATAAGCAGAAGTTCTCAATCAGAAGATGATGACCGAATCAATCACACCAAAAACTCACAGCAGCATCCAGAAATTAACAGAACCTTTTAAAATATATCATTATTGACAAGATAAATACAAAATTTAAAAATGGTCCTCTTGATAAAAAATTTAAAACCTTTTCAAATATGTCATTATTGAAAGGATAAATACAAAATTTAATAATGGTCCTCTTGATAAGATTTTTATATAATGAGGGCCTAAACAAATCATACAAGTACAGGAAATTGTCATTTGTCATACAATCATCAAGAAATATCAACAGCAAACAGTTGAGATGGATCAGTTTGCTTGGCAAAGGAAGAATAATTCATCCACAGTTCATTACAATCAACAAACAAAATTCTTACACCGGAAAAGTTAAAACTAGGATGATAAATGGTGTCAACAGATGTTTGCCGCAATGATGTTGCAAAAGGACAACCTGATGGAATTTGATAAGGGCCAACAGACGTTTGCTGCAATGATGTTGCAAAAGAAGATAAATTGCTTCTCCGTAATCCTTCTGCAGCGATGATGCATAGCTGAACCAGGAGGAAGACCCCCAATATTTGATATCTGTACTAGAAGAAAATTTTAGATATATTACCTAAGACTGAAATCCAATAGAGCGAAGCACAATGGAATTTGCTGAATCCAGTTAAATTTTAAAACAGTAAATGAAAGTGTTGGTTACAATGTAGGCATATGACATGACCTATGTCATACACTTAGATAAATGTGTCATATGCTTAGATAAATGAACATGTGTAATTAGTCATATCTTGCACCGAGAAACTAAATTTTCATGAAAAATATCAACACTAAGTGTTGATTCGTGTAACATACAAAAACTGACCCAACTTTTTTTTCCCCCAAAAAATATCTTGCACCGAGAAACTAGATTTTCATGAAAAATATCAACACTAAGTGTTGATTCGTGTAACATACGAAAACTGACCCAACTTTTTTTTTCCACAAAACCATATTGAAAAATATAAGGACATTAGTTTCCAGCTTAAAGTCAGCGAGGGTAAATAATCATTCAAAGTTGGAATGAACAGGAACCAACGCTCGCTACAAGGAAATAAGTTGAACTTCAGGAGAAAGAGAAAGAAAATCAAGAATAACACACTAGTTAAATTAATTTATTATATCATGATGATGCTAAAACGATCATCATAATGTCTCTACAGGTAAGAAGTAATGCGTCAACACATAAAAATGTTGCAATGTATTTATTCATTAACCACGTGCCAAAATTTGAAGGCAATGGGTCCAAAAATCCATTCAGAAGCAAAAGTTAGAAAAAACTGTCGGTAGGTCTCTCTTAGAAAGGTTTTTACCCCTAGAAAGGGATACTGTAGTGTGAATTGATATATGTACCTAGGCCGTTGATTCGTTGGTTTACCAATAAACATATAACGAATCCCAACAGCTCGCTTTGATAGGTGAAAATATAAGCCTGTCATGGGAAAAAGATGATAAGAATCAATGATTAGTATTCCTCTAAACAAGTACCAACTTTTCCACAATGAATAAAGCATAACATTTTACCTTCAAAATAAAAGAACATGAGGTTCATCCGAAGTACCAGTACAAAAAGCTCACGTGCAAAAGGAAATACCTGAATTGACCAGTTAAGGACAAGACTGTTGAGAAGAATAATTACAGATTTAGGGGTAGAGATGAGGTGAGGGAGCACGATGCACTATTCATAAGTTGATCTGTTGTGTTTGCATAAGCAACAAACTAAAGTGATATAGCAAAAACTTGGACCATTTATATGTACCTTATCAAACAGTTATTACATATACACTCAAGGATGAGTAATTTTTAAGAAAAAGTGCATACTGAGGGCCATCTCTGCATAGCAGTCAACCATATTCCAGTTATTCGGGATTTCAATCTTGACAAAGCTGAAACAAGTACTCCTGAACTCAAGGATGATGAATTTTCAGCACCTGGAGATGGTTGGACTTGACTGTATGAGGTAGTTGCATCATCATTGATATCACCATGCAATGTATCGGCCATGGTTATGCCTCGAGAAGCAATCCGCGTGCTATAGACCAGAATGATTGGTAATGAAGCCCATTAAGTTTTATATAACAAGACAAATCAAGAATGGACCATCTAAAAAAGATTGAAGTGGAAACAAGAAAAACCTGATACGTTCTGCTATGTATGGAAGAGCTGT
The DNA here is from genome assembly GCA_907163345.1 of Haberlea rhodopensis. Lineage (NCBI taxonomy): Eukaryota > Viridiplantae > Streptophyta > Magnoliopsida > Lamiales > Gesneriaceae > Haberlea > Haberlea rhodopensis. Next base: position 28,956,518 of record CAJQUN010000004.1, on the reverse strand, counting down.
CTGATAAAAAATAAAAAGGGAACGCCTAGCTGGGGTTGGAGGAAGTCCATATGGTCCTGCAACCTATTAAAGCATAAACAAAAAGATTTAATGCTAATGTGCGGATTAAAATTTATAATATATTATTAAGCACAAAAGAACCTCTTCTTTCATTTAACAAAAAATACCATAAAAATTTATTTTAGTAGATTTCTAACACATCTATAACCACCATATCTCAAATTCCAAAATTACTAAAATTCTAAAAATTGATTGAAAAAACTAAGCACGTAAATAATGCCTGCATGGATAGCTAGCATAAACTAAGCACTAACCTACAAATAACACTGTATACTAAAAGATCCCTTGGGGATGATGGTCCATGATTGGGACAAAGCTCAAAATTCAGAAGATAATAAAAATTATGTAAACACGACTTTACAGGTAAGTTTTCTCGTTATAGCACTATAATCTTATATAAAGATGTGATGACAATAACATGAACTTGAATCATGGGCAGATTTGCAAAGCCACTTAGCACAAACGAGCTACATGAAGTAAAAAATGCACACCTGCGTGATATCACAATATTCTTCTCCTAGAGTCTGTTTCCCTGCTCCAGTTGTTAACAAATAATAAAGCATCTGCCCCAAAAGTCTGGTCTGCAATAGAAAGACCCATACCACATAAATTTAATACCAATATCCAACATGGCAACCAAATCTAAGTTGGAACATCAAGAGATTTAATTTTCTACTTCTACAAACACATCATCACAATTCGTGTAGTAAAGCATTCAATCCATTCATATAAATTCTGACACACATTTAAGATACAATTCTGCATGTTGGCTCAAGAATAGAGTTGAAGACGGAAACCATGGGAAATTTATAACAATTGACTAAATATATTAAAATTTACATTTTTCATAATGCAAGTTATTATCCCCACCCCTAGGTTTGTCTACCTTGTTAGGATACTGCATATAGGAGTGTTGGCCATTTCTTCCATCTTCCAGGGTGTAAACAGATTAGATGAAAAGAGTTTCAAGTCAAGTTTAGCGTGTTTGATTTACTAATACATGTATCGGCATAAAAAATAAGCCGCTGGCCACCTAGTTAAAGATTTTACTTCCAGGCATACAGAAGATTTTTTAAAGAAAATTAAAAAATATATTGAGAAAGAAGATTTTTTAAAGAAAATACTTTCTAACATATTATCAGGTAATTGAGACAGTCACAGGCTGCCCGAATAAGATAAAAGAATTGCCCGAACATAAACCAAGGTTTGTAGGGCCGAATTTCACCATTTCGAACTTAATTTTCGGATCTCCATTGACAACCTCTCCTCCTCCCATTCCATTTACATTTTAAGTGATTAAATTCCCAAATGGTCAAAAAGGAAGAAGCTTCAGAAACCCCAGCATTAATAACTTCACCTTCGGAAACAAACTGAAAAAGAAAAGAGGCAAACCTCGTTCTGATATACAACAGCAACTCTTGTACCTGAAAAGAGACAGAAAAATTTCTGAACACAGTAAAACAAGATTAATATAGAGTGGATTAGTACCAATGAATTGAAGATTTTATATTGAATCATAAACACTGTAATTTAAAAACAAACTAACTGAGATGCATGACACCATTTAAAGTTCAATTTATGGATCTTAAAGATTTCAAATTAGGGAAAAACCGAAGAGATGGCGGAAGGCATCGCGGCAAGCGTCGTGGATGAAGGAAGCGAACTGGTCGTCCTTCTCCGCTGCTCTCATTATTTCTGGCTGCGCCGCCAACGGGAACCGCCGTACCCCACCGGTGATGCTGGGCCCGACATCTGAGTTGCTATTACTAACGGTATCTCCCGGAGCTGCAGTTGCTTCTCTAAGCACCATATCCTTGATTAAAACGACCGCGTTGTACAACTTCAAAGGTTGTCGGGTGGGCTTAAACGTTCAGGGGAAAAATTAACCTTCTGGAATTAATGTCCATGCTTGCTCTCAAACTTAAGGGCCACGGTTATTAAAACTTAGTTTTTTTTCCAGCTACAGGCACCACTGTAGGCGGTGGTAATTTTGGGTGTCATCCGGTGGTTTTTTATTTTTTTGGATAGTTGGCTTTCAACCGGGATTTGAATACAAAAATTTGCTTTTTTCCTTTGTCTTTCTTCGATTTATTCTTCCCATTTATCTTTATTTGTATCTTTTGATATAATGAAAAAAGTCCACTTCTCGACCACATCCTGAACTATATGGTTTGAGGGTACCTAATTTTACTCTGGTAGCCTTTGCACTATACGGGTCAAGGTCTTATGTTTCTGTTGTGATTCACTTTATCATTACACCTCTTAATACACCTCTTCATGGGTGTGTATTCGTCATTGCCCAAAATTGACATAACATTTGCTATTATTTTTGTTTGTCTCGTCGTGTCTTGGCGACTATCGGTTGGACCTTTGTTGTCTCTATCTATTTATTATTTTAAATAATTTTTGTTTATGTTTGGGAAAAAAATTAATTTTTTTTTTCCAATATGAATAAGATATTATATTGTCTTGAATCCAACTTCAAGGGAAGAAGCTAACATAAAATTTGAAGTAACTCTTTCAATCTCTATGTGAGGCTTTTGATCAAAATTTTAGACAACGAGATGGATCGAAACTCAATAAATCATCGAAAATTTGATGTTACACCCAGTGTCCCTCGTGGTGCATCAACAATTGAAAATGTCATATTCCAAATGCAATATGCAATTTCATATGTTGAGATACCGTGCAGTTAAAGACATCGTCAAGTAAAAATTCAGGGAGGAGATATGAGCACCATGCATCCTTATTGAGTTCTTATCTACATTGCCATAGTCAAACTATCCTCGATCATGATATTCACAATTCACAAATATTTGGACCATCAAAAGACCACAAATGTAAATATAAAAAGTAAAAAAAATAAAAAAATAAAAAAAACATTAGGCTAAGGCACATTCCAGGGGCTCATAACTCGTGCCATTGTGTCAATCCCTCTATCCGAAAGTATCTCATTTATGAATATAATTTGACTAAAGTAATATGAGGGTGTATAAAACTCCAGGTACAAAAGAAGAGAGATCTGAAACTTCAAATGTGAACAAACAACAATAACTAAGCATTTAATCACAATGAATTGGGGTATGCTACATGAACAATAGAGACATATTTTAATCGGTCACCGGGATTAGAAATCCAAACTCTATTGTGGCCCGTGAGAGCCTCTATTTTAATTTAACTTCTAAGGAAAATAGTTGTGCATTGAAAAATAGTGTTATGATTCCTGGATATGATCCAGCTTATCCTAGACTTTAACTATACCGAACGTGCTCAAGGGCATCAATAAATGGGTTGGGCAGGAACCTTTAAGTCCCATTCAAATAGGCAAACATCTGTTCCTGTTTTAGCAGAAAAGATATCATATATTATATTATATTATATTATACAATATTATAAGTGGAGAAGCTGCTGAACAGTAGTATGAGTCTTATTTACCCGAAATCACTGTTCGAATGAACAGTACTGGCCAATCTACTATTTTTTACGTTTTTGCCCTTGGTTTTCTCCCCTTGGGCTTAAGGCAATTCCTTGGTCCTGGGCTTTATGTTTCATGGGGTTAGGTTCGGTTTCATGGGGCTCGATATATCACGTCAATCCAGAGAAAATTTCAGGGGAGATAGATCCATTACTTCTTTCATATTTCATTGGTATATCATGTGCCTTCCCTTTTCTTCTCTTGCAACGAGCCGAGCAGCCACCGTACATTTGCATTTAATGTTCGGTATGTTCCCTGTTGTTTTGTCCTTACGCCGCCATGATGGTAGGTTAGGTTGTATTTTTTACACCATGGTGGTAGGTCACTCGATTGTTTCAGCTTTTAGGGACTGATAGCTTGATTTCTTGGGTTCGCGTGTACTCTCATCCTTTTACCCGACGGTTTTTGCCGTGGATCTTTGGTTTTTTGTTTGTTTCATTTTCTTACCCGACGGATTCATTACAGGATATCCCATCGATGGGGAGGCTTATCAATCGTTTCGCCCATGCCTTGCTGGTTTGGGATGGTTTGCTGATTTGCAATCTTTATTTTATCATCTCTAAGTTATGTGTTTGTCTTCCCATTTATTTGATTTTTTAGATTTTAGATGTTTCAGTTTCACATATGCCATTTTATTTCTTAATATTTACTCTGCTGAATTTTTTGGGCCTTGTGTTCGTGCGTCGCTTGCTGCTCGTTGATGATGGGGTGCTGGTTTTGGGTTGGTTTCGATTCTCCAGAATTGATTTATGTGCATCCTCATTTTTGGGGTTAAGGTCGTTTATCTCTGTATACAATGTGTATTTTCTGGGATATCATTTATCGTGCTTGTGTATATTTTGGATTTTGTTGTAATTTTTTGGATCTGGATAGCACTACTCTTGCTCACAGCCTTTACTTATCTTATCGATTTCTTCACTTCCTCAATGGCGAGGTTGTGTGCTGGTTGCTAATTAATTTTAAATTCTTGGTGGTGTTTTCTTCAGGAATGATGAGGATTTTTTTGCCAGATCTCTGTTGCATATTAGTGTGATCACATGTACGCACAAGGGCATAAGAACAGTACATAAATTAATTCCAATTTGAGGTTAAGTACTTTGTCAAAAAGTGTTGTTGTTTATTAAAAAAGGGAAGGTGTTTTTTAAGGAAATTTTCTAGATAGTGTGCTGTTGTTTTTTGTTCTTTAGGTGGTTTGATGTTTTCAACTGTGGAAAGTAAATATGTTGTCCGCTTAAAAATACTTTTGCCACCTTTATGTGATGCCTAAGAAATTTAGAGGCCTGTTTCCGCATGCTTTTGTGACTGTATGTATTGTTTTTGTTCCCAAAATCTATTATGCCGAGGGGCAGAGTGAATGGAGGTGCGGCTGCAAGTGAATGGAGGTCGAGTCTCACCCCCATGAATTTTTCTTAAAAGATGGTCATGCAGCAGAGGTCGGGGCCCAAAACGGACTGAGTCTACAGGCGAGGCGATGAATGATTGAGAAGAAGCCACCGAATCTGGATCGTATGAGCTTGGAATCGGATTTGATTCTGATCCTTTGAATTGATGTGCAGAATGCTCTTTCTCCATCCCGAAAATTAGTATCTTTGTCTAGCTTGTCTACCCTTTCATATCATAATATATAGGCGCTCAGATTGGATTTCTTGTGTTGTTTCAGTATCTGGAACGAAGAGAATGCGAGTGTGATACAAAAACTTGGTTAATTTTTACAAAGTGAGTTATTTCTAAGCATCTTGGTTGAATTTTGTTTGATGATAATCCCAACTTTTTACTCACAATTTTTCGATTGCATGAAGGTGAATCGGATCAACCATTTGTAACTGGTTTGATAGTGTGAGTAATCTTGACTGTTTTTACATTTTTGCAATGTCTTTAATGCAAGACTAACGTATCATAATTGTTTGCAGATTCACATCGACTTCAGACAAGATAAGGAATAAGTACTATTTAGAATCATCCACTTTAGAGGGCATGGCTACTCAAATAGCAACATTATTTGGCCATTGTGGAGACAACAGGGATTATCTCTTCCTCTTGGATAAGGCCATGTTGATATCAGTAAGCATGATGAAATTGGTTCTGATCCTTTGAAATTGAAACTGGAAAAAACAAACAAACCATCTTCTTTAATCTACCGGGGGACAGAGAATATCATGTTTCTTAATGAAACTCCATTTTTTTGGTCGTATGAAAATATTCACTATTTTTGAGACAATAAATAATGGAAGATTTGCAATTTATTCAGAATAAATTTCATGCACACTTCAGGCCCCATTTTCCGTAGATTGCTCATAATATTATATGTTCAATGTTGTAGGAGCAATGCTTTAGTATATGACATATTAGTAATTTATTATAGGTCAGGATGGGAAGGTCAGTGTTCTTAGTCCAAGAGAGGCTGGTATTCAATTCAACTCTGAAACAAAACTTTGCTTGATGTCCAGCCCACTCTCGATCATAAAAAGGTGAATATGATTTTCTCCATGCCATCAAGTTCACTCATTTTTTGTTTTCATTATTTCTGTATGTACTATCTTGATACACCATGTCGATGACTTTCATTGTCAAAAAGCATTTTATTATAGCTCTGTATTTCATTAGTTGAGAATTGGAAGCTCTCTTTTGCACATTTACTACCAGCTTGATCATTTGGTCATGATACGACGAATGTCATGGACATATTATGTTTTTTTTCCTTTTTGATTTGCTATATTATTGCGTACAATTTATATATATTTCCTACTCATTTAAGGCCCTGCTTGGATTCCAACTTTTGATATCGATGATTAATTTAATGTGGTACTCTCTCAAGGAAGATTACTGGATTTATGATGGGTATTATTTTTCTTGATTCTCTAAAGGACTTACAATCATGGTTTTTAATTGAAGCAACAATTTATTTCATTGGCATATTTCTGAAAGTTATTTTTTAATTACCAAAGGTCTACATGAGGTTCAATATTACTGGAAAAAATATTCTCCTTTGAATAATTTTTTATCTTCGTGATTTCCTTTTCTAGATGATCATAGTTGAGTGTTCAACCTGAAAACTATTTATAATTACCTATATCACTTATAACATGCATTTCTTCTTTTAAATTGGTAGTGTAATTTGATTTAAAAGATGATAGAGACATGCAAAAATTCAACTCCTAGAAAAGATAACTTATGATGATGGAGGAGTTATGATTCGATACCCCTTGATGCATCCATATTATGCTACACACCACCATATTTTGGGCTTGGTTTTGGTCGTAGGATAATGCTAGAGCAATCGATTTTTTTACACATTTGTTTGCATTTGTTATTATGTTACACACCATCAGAATTATGTTCTTCAACTTTGTTTTATGTTTTAGTTATTCAAACATATGTTCAAGTTTAACATTCCGAAAGGTGCCGATTAATAACTGTTAGCAAAGCGTTGTACTGGATGCCATTTGGCCAAAAAACTGCACACTGGCACCACGCCTTGCGTGGTGCCAAGCAAACTAGTAATAAATAAAGGCATTCCAATTCAACATACTCTTGGGAATGGGTCAATAGAGCTTAGAGATAGGGAAGGGAGTGGGATACAGGAAATATTGTGAAGAGTTGAGTGACTGTCTACGCAACTTCACTACCCTGGGAAGACGAGTCATCAATCCTTTTGGAGTGTCAGGTTGTGCTCGAGTGGAAGAACTCAACTCTTTACGAAGCAAGAGGCATCACACTTTTTTACTTAAATTGCCAAAAGTGCTTCTATTCCATCCTCTCAAACGCAATTGAATAGTGTTCAGGCTCCTAAGTAAATTGCTATTTCTCCCACGAGTCCTCCACATCCTTGGGGAAGTCCTTTTGCATTAACCAGGCAGATCCAAATTCCAGCAGAAAAGGTCTTAGCCCGTGTCACGGGCCTCGAGTGTAAAGCGGCCAATAAATCATAAAAGAAAGGCCCACGATTGAATATGTTGACTAGCTTTGCTTGGGGGAAAATGGAATTTCGTTGTACAAAGGATTACATCTGGGAACCTTATTTTCATTTTATGCATCATATTTCAGCTTATATCCTTCTTTTTGCTGGTTATTGTTGATATATATTAGTAAAAGTTTGTTGTTGTAACAATTGGTCCGACCTGCCAGATCTCTACGTCAGGAAGGAAAGGACAACTGCACGAGTTGATAAATGAAGCTAGAAGCACGCATGACAGCTACTGAAAAAGCTCATAAAAGAAAACGAGATTGTTCAACATGTTATGATTTCCTTGATTTTGCAAATTCTCTCACAATGCCAGACTCCAATATAATGATCGGTTAGAACAATCAAATTCATAAAATTAAACCCGGTTTTCAGGCCTGATTGTTACTCATAAAATTTATGTATGCTACGTCACGAGCAGATTCAATAACTCTGTAAATTCTTCAAAATGTATATAAAATAAAAACAGTATCTTGATCGATTAACCGACCAGGGTTAATAACTGGCGTTTATGCAATTTAAACATATCAAAGGAGATATATGTAATCTAACATAAACTATGAGTTCAGGCTCTTTATCCTATACAACTAAAAGAAGTTCAAAACACAGGCTCTATATAATCCTAACTGCACTATACCATTTTCCATGTCAAAATCCCAAGAATTTGGGTGCCAACAGGAGCAATGGTTCCAATGTACTCGGTGAGAACTTTCTTGCAAAAAGATGACATATTGAAGTGGAATTATCATTGTATGAGCACTCTTGCCCTTCCAGAATCCTCTTCATGAATTCCTCCGTGATATCTGTGCTGCCAAATGTCGCTGGATGGGCCCCACCCCTCGACCAGTCCACCCAAGTGACGCTTCGGTTTGCCAAGAGATTTGGCACCCGAATTGTCAACATGGTCGGAAAATAATGTTCGTCGACGTAGCAATTTGGTTTGCAGAACTCGGAAAATTTCGGGTAGAATTTTGTGTCCTCGATGATGTACAGAGCCAGTTTTCGGTTGATTTCAAACCATTGAGATCCTTTGCGCCATTCAGCAATGTTGACCTCTGGTAGCATGTTGTAGTTGTATCGTCCTCTCCCAAATGGCCCGGGGTCATCAAATGCACTGATGAAGCTATATTTGGACCTCGTTAAGTAGTTGTAGATTGTTGTAAAATTGTAAAAGGGGATGCAAGATTCAGACAGCAGGATGAAACGTTCGTTGGAAATGTCGAGCAAAGCATTAGCAAGAAGCCTTCTTTCGGCATCACACATACTCATCTTTCCCCATTCCGAGACCTGAAATGCGGAGAATTCATGCATCATAAGGAACTCGATAAGATCAAACCAGAACCAAGTACACACCGATGAGTTATTGCCACAATTAAGGGCTTTCATTCTTCTTCTTGAAGTTTGGGCTGCGTGCCAAATTAAAAGCCTTTCACACGCTATGCCCTATGTTGGTAGCATCAATGGTCCAGTTGTTAAGTATAGTAATCGAGAAATGGTGCTTAAGTTGGTATCAGATTAAAAGACCAGATTAGTTACATCTTCTGGTTTAGCGGCAAGCGCTTCTCTAAGGATGTTCCTAAGCGATGGTAACAAAGAAGCATATTCTTCCCAAGTTTCTAATCCATTATTTAAAAGTGCAAAAAACGGATTGCACAAATTATTATTGAATGCTATGTTTTGATGCAGGATCCTATATGTTATTTGGTAGAATTTATGTTGAGAAGTAATCCATCAACATACATCAGCAAGAAGAGATACAGATAATCAATCCATCAACATACATCAGCAAGAAGAGATCTGGGTTCACATCAATTATTACCCAAGTCAAAAAGTTCGCCATAAAAAAGGGTGATAATAATACAAAGGAGCCTAAAGAAAAACTAAAATCCAAGAACATATTACACATTTACAACTAACAACAAGGCACTGAATAAAGTACTTTATAAGATTGCCACAAAACAAGCTTGTCCAGCTGAGGTTACTCAGGAAAAAAGGCACACCAACCGTTGACATAGCAAACATTAGAGACTAGCGTGAAAAAAAGCCTAAAATTGGCAAGGACTTAACGGTGTCATCAACTACAATAAAATCAGTTATGATGCTAAAAAATTAAACAACATTCAGTTCAACATAAAAAGAAAATGGCATTATACACATACCTGACTCGGTATTTGCCTCTTATAAAACACGGATGATGAAGGGAAATCAGCCTTGAAAGTCGGTAGGGAATGAATATAGATGGAATACCGCCCCTCATGCCCCTTGAAAAACCTCTCCCAAAGAGGAGATAATGGCAATGGCCCTTTAGTCAAGAACATGAAGGCAATCTTAGGAACCCTTTCAAATGGATATTTCTTGACTAGGGGCACCAATGATGCTCTCCAAAACAACTCCTTGTCACTCATTTTGTGCATCGCATCTGACAGTGGCTTGATCCAATGGTCTAAATATGTCGCTTCTTCAGGGCAGGGCCCTAATCTCGGCCACAAAGCAGTATCCGTACTATTAGCTCCAAAATACCTAATCATGTAGATACTAACTACAGATAATGTAAAACACAGAACAAGAAAAGGTAAAAGTAATCGAAGCAGCCTGTGTGGTAAAACCCTAGAATGGCCTACCCGGTTCACCACATTAGGATTATTGCCTTCTTCCATGTATATACTATCTCTAGTCCGACTAAAAGAACAATCTACACCAAATAAATTCCCCCGAGAATTCCAATCCCAGCTTATCAAACACTTCCAAAAACTCTATGAAGGAAGCAACTTAACCCAAGAAATCCACGCCCAATTCTTGAATAACAGGCAATTCACATATACCTAGAATAATTCAATCTGCCCATCTCTGCTTTCCAATGTAAGTTAAGAATGAACTGTCCAATAGATAGCACCAAGAAAAAGTCCTCAACTGAGAAATTTTTCACACATAAAAACTAAAACCCAGAAATTTTTCCGCGAACTCTGAGATCAAAATAACAAAACAAAAATTACCCAGTAATAGATAAAACTAAAACGTGATATTTCCTCGGCAACAAGACAGGGGAAGTTATTGGGTACCTTGTAGATGGAAGCAAAAATTGCCAACTCGTAGAGACCTTTGAATTCATAAAAAGCTACAAGGACGTACGATAAAGTAACTAAAGAAACGAATGACCCGTCAAGACCAGAGCTTCAGAAAAAGATAATGGTAAGAAAAAAATTTCTCGGACATAACATTACGGAATTAGATCCGAGGCAATTAAATCCCGCTAATTTGAACTATTCATCGTGATTGAAAAAACCAATAATCAATCTGATTTCTTTGATTCAGTCTCTCCCGCTAAAAACACGCCAAACTAAACGTTCGGATGAGATTGTTGGAGAAAATAAAAGTGCGCTGTCAATCAAAGCACCGATGATTATCAAACAAAAATCTTCGCTGAAAAGTGAGAACAGGCAGTGCGGTTCCGTAAAGTTGACGTGAAAATATATGGGGGTGGAGAATCCAGAGGAACTTTGGGAAGAGGGATCTAAAGATTCCGGGTTTCTTAACAGAATGTAAGAGGCATCATACTATACAGAGGCTCGCGTGCTTAAAAAGGGGTGCATTGACCGATCAAAAAAAAAAAAAAAACAGGGGACCACTGTGGGTGGTGGGGTGGTGGAATTGGAGCAACGCTTTGAATATTTAGATGACGTTGAAAAAGATTTAAGGTTTTAAATATAGACCCTCTAATTTTTACAAGAGTAAGTACTTATTAAGATTTTAAATAAAGACCCTCTAATTTTTGTAAGAGAAATTACTTATTTTAGCTTATCTTGATATATTATTTTTAAAAATAGCATTTTTTATTATAATAACTAAACATTTAATCCCAATGAATTGGGGTAGACCAATAAACAATAGAGAGAATCAAGTCGGGTCGGACACATGCGCTAGTCTTCTCCAAATACTTATATCGGTCAACATATCTTCTGTAATCCCTTTGCACTCCAAGTCTTTGCGTATAACTTCGAGTCATGTCTTCTTCGATCGTTCTCTCGCTCTCGTGAATTGGCTGAAATTTATGGACTCCACTCGACGCACATGTGCACTGTTGGGCCTACGTCGAACATGACCAAAGCAACATAAGCGGTTTTCTTGCATCTTCTCTTTTATACAATCTACATCTACTTCAGTTTGAATATGTACGTTCTATATTTTATCTCTAATATTATAGAAATAGCCTTATATTATTTAAAGATCCTAAATACCCTCAAATTTTTATATTATTTGATTTTGATTTTCAAGAAATAAGACTACTACTATTTTTTTATCGAGCTTCTGTAGAAATCTTAGGGTGGCCAACTTTTGGAAGTAGTATTGTGTAATGTGTATACATGCCTATATGCATGTATGTCGTGTGTGTATATGTATATTGAAGGTTTCTTTGGAGCATTGTCTTTTTAACTTTTCGATTTTTTATTAAACTGAACGAATATTTTAAACATTGTAATCGTCAAAATTCTCAAGTTTATCCCTTCTTCTATAAATCACTTGTGTAATAATTCTCTGAAATAAGCTCAGACTTGTTCAATTTCCATTAATGTTTCTTATTAATTTTGGGGTAACTTGTTTGGAATGGGTTGTCCTGATCGACATTGATTTTGTCCGAATGTGACGTATTGTTCCCCACATCAAATAATAATAATAATAAATCCATCCACGATCATCATCATTATTATTATTATTATTATTATTATTATACTTATAAAAAATTATTATTGTTATTATTATTTTGTCCGATGGCTTTATAATTGAGTTCACTTGCATAGTCAAATTTATTGAATAATTGAAAGAAAGGTAAAAGGCTATTGTTTAAAAATATTTGAAGGATATATTTGGAACTTAAGGTTATTTTTAAAAATTAAATTAAATTAAGGTTAAAATACATTATGATAGTTTATAGGATGCCTTTTTAGAAAATTCCTCTTTTTCTAATTATTGTTTTAGCTTTCTTAGTTAAAAAATAACATATATCTCTCTGAGTGCATATTTCTATGTCAAATTACATGAGAGATAATTGTAATTTTTTCTTCATCCATAACAAACTAGAGAGAGTAAATTCGTAATAGAGTTATTTTATAGGTGAGTTCATCCATTATTATTCAAACTAGATAGAAGAATTCGTAATACATATATTTTACATGTAAGGCAATCGTAAGTATTCCATATATTATATTTGTACACGCAAAGAATGTATGTATATAACACGTAAATAGTTTTTTAACTTAAAGTTAATATATCAGCAAGTATGAATAAATAAAAAAATGGTAATTTGTATGGAAAATATTGGGATTAGTAATATAAAGAAAATAAATTATACTTAGATGAAATTATATATTAAATAGATTATACTTAGATGAAATTATGGATTATTTTAACCAATTTATCTAATTTCTTCACGAGGACTACTGCAGAAATTCACTTTTTCATAAAATTGTTTTTTTTTTTTTAGTTTAGGTGGCATGGATCCACTTTTTATTGATAAAAAATTAATAGTACAAGAGTGAGACTATATAATTACCCCTTATACGGTAAAATTATGCCAACGACATTACAACTAAGGAAAAATCATCTAAACAAATACAATCAAAATGTCTAGCACAAATATTGAACATAGACTAAGATGAATCTATTTTTTCTAGTTCGTCAGCCTCAACCTGTATGTCTTGGTGGTCGATGGTGGCGCTAGTGTCGCATGAGAAACAACTTCGATATCATCCTCATCATCAGAGCATCTATGCGCTCTCGATTTCTCATTACCATGTTTTCCCATATATTCCGCACTCGAGACTTTCAATCAGCTCAACATCGCATAATTTTTTTTCATCCGGAACAAATTATTCATATTCCTTTTATAGTCAGTCCGAAACCGGGAATGGAACCTCATCAACATCATCTACCCTCTCAGCTCATGGAATTTTTGATTGGTAAGTAGGGCTACTTAACGGGCCGGTCAGATACCGAACCGGTTAGCCAGATTCAAAATCAGAATTGAGATTACCGATTCCGGAACGGTTAGGAATCGGTTAGCCGGGTTCAGGTTCCGAACCGGGCTAACCGGTTCGGTTTCGGGCCGGGTCCGGATTGACGCTAACTAGCTGGGTTCAAAATTCTATCGGACGGTAACTATCTACATAGTACACATTATTCTGTAATTACTTCATGAAAATATATAATAATATACAAAAGATAAAAATATATTAATACTTTATTTTCATTTCTCATTTTCTAAAATATATTTTTAGAGAACAATAATTCTCTCTACTAGGAGAGCAGTTGAATAAAATATTTGAATTGCATTGTTATCGTTGGTTTTAACTTTTTGCAAATCTGCAATTGTTAGTCTATATATTTTTGAATGGTAAATTTGTAAATGCCAATTTCGTTAAGAATTTCATATTACAAATTTATAAATGATATAAGAATGTGTAAGTTTGTCATGTATTAATAGGCGCATTAAAATGTACATGCACTCAAATTTTTTTTTTTCAAAATTGACGTACTCCCTCATAGACACCCGCATCCACCGTCCGCTTTACGTGACTTATGGTTTTTCTTGAAAGTGAAGTCAATTATATAAGTAACTTCTTAAGTTTTGTTAATTATTAATAGCAAATTATCCACCAAATTAATCACTTCCAATTGAAGGATACATGGTTCGAAAGTAATCGGCTTAAGCCATTAGGACCATTGGTGCTGAGGTGATTTTGGATTAGCTCCTGCAGATGCGAGAAGGTGAAGCTAGCTACGCTGGGGAGTCTATTAGTCCGAGTTAAACCGAGCTATCAACATTATCCATCTCTCACATATTTTCCTTGCTTAATAACTTGTTTTCCCCCCTTATTTTTCTTTGCCCAGAGCAATAGAGGAAATAAGAGTAGGTATGGGGCATTTCCAAGATTTAGAGTTCCGCTCTTCCAGATTATTCTTAAATAAAATAATTTTGAATACCCTCTCTGTAATGCCTCGATTTACTTTATATACGTGTCACATGATAATGACGTAATTTAGAATAATTACGGTACGATGTGGACTCGAGTTCGGGTGGAACCGAGTGATGATCGAGGTAATAAAAGAATGAATTACTATGAGGTAACATAAACAAGAAACATAGGAGATATGTGAGTTGTGAACAAAGATATGTATAGTCTTGACATATGGATGATTTGATATGCAAAGGAAGGAAGAGATATGAATTGTGTAGTGGAACATGACCTTGGTGCACATTTATTTGCATTTGAAGATGCATTAGCATGTGTATTTGAGTTGAAGGTGCATTAACATGTATATGTGAGTTACATTTGAGTTTGCATGTGAAGAGGTGGTTATATATTACAACAATCAGAATTCTTTCACACAATACACCATAATTCACCTACAAATCTCTACAAAACCCTCTTCCAACTTTTGCTTCCTCTTTCCATCTTTTGCTTGGATTTCATGTGATAATCAAACTAGGAAGCTAAATGAAGTGACTTCATCCTTTCTTGGTAAGAATTGTATAGCATATGAAGTATATGGACTTAGTTAAGGGAAAATGGAAACATGTGATTTTTATGGTGTATGCTTTGAATTGATACTTGTTATCATGCAAAGAGTTTGAGTTGTATGAGGAGAGAAACATGTTTATATGGTGCTAGAGTTTGCATAAAACATGTTTTAATGTTGAATTTTGAGTTGTAGGAGAAGGGCTAGGAAGATAAGCTCAAAATCGCCATGGTTTAAAAAATTTGTCATCGACCGATCGATCGGTAGGATCGTACCGATCGATCGGTAAAACAGGGGAAAGTAAGGCGGTGTATGTACCGATCGATCGCTGAAAGCGACCGATCGATCGGTGAAATGCCGTAGCATTTTTGAGAAATTCAATCATTGAAGCGATCGATCGCTAGCTTTTGACCGACCGATCGCTAGGGTTACTTGTTTGGACCGATCGATCGCTAGAGAGACCGATCGATCGGTAGACCAAATGTTATATTTTTGTAGCTTTTGATATTAAAACCTCTTATAACATGGTCTATTGTTCATGTGCTTGTAGTATCATCACAGGGGACAGGGCAAAGAGGCAATTAGCCATCAACGCCTGAGTTATCGCTTTTGTGTCGCAATACAGGTACGTGTTGACGTACGGAGTATAGATATGATGTGATGATGATGTTATGGTTTTGATATCATATGATTTATGTTATCTTGTGTCATATGATTGGTAGTTTCATATGCATGTACATACATGGATTTCATATGATTGGGATGGAGGCCTTGATAGATATGTGTATATGCTTTGGTGAGATCATTGCCTCGATTGATATGCCTGGTGTGGTATATGCTTTGGCTGGGATCGTTGCCACGATAGATATACTACATATGCTTTGGCTTGAGAGATATACGCCTGGTGTGGGTATATGCTCTGGCTATTATCACAGATGAGTATGGTACTATGATATGTGCTGCTAATATGAAGATGTGATGTGGTTCCACTGACATATTGAGCTGAATAGGCATATCATATGGGGCTCGTGATAATAGGGTGATTATTGAGACATGTCATGACATAGTGCATTTGTTGATGCATGATACAGAACATTCACATTAGATGATTTATTGTGCTTTATCATTGATATTGATATTGTGTTTTGATATCGCACTGAGATAGTTGTTTATCTATACTCACGGTGTGAATGTTTCTGTAGGGACTCATAGACGTGGGAAGACGGGATGTGAGTCATTTTCCGCTGCGAGCTGAACCACTGCCTAGGAGTTATTTTGTAATAGGTTGTTGTTAGTACATATGATGTGTAGTTGGTAGGTTTTGAGAAACCATGTAACAACTTAACTAATAAGATACTCTTAATCAGTGTATGTTCTTACTTAATTCAGACTCACATATGTATGTTAACATGATACATAATGGATTAAGTAAAGAGGATCCCACATTAGTGGTATCAGAGCAGTGGTTCGAGAACGGGGTGAACATGGGTAGAGGAAGTGTATTAGGGAGTTACCTAAACACTTTGAGAATGGTAATAGCATGTTAGTATTTGGAATATGATGTTATTCTAACATGTTATATACTTGTGAATGTTATTGTTAACCCTTGATCTACAGCTATGACAGACAGAGGGTATCATGAGGATGTTGGGGATGCCCTGAGTGGCAATGCTAGTGTGAGGATGGTGCCTGTGCCACCACCACCGATTGACCAAGGGCCAGTGGAACAGGTATTGTTGCCTGGAGAATTGACATTGACGCAATTTCTGAGTTATCAGCCACCCAGGTTTGAGGGGACTGAATCAGGGGAACTAGCAGAGGAGTGGCTGGAACGCGTGGAACAGATATTTGTGTCAGCACCGTGTGCCAAGACTGCGTGGTTACGCTTAGCTGAATTCCAGTTAGCTAAGAAAGCTATGATGTGGTGGAAATCCACAGTGCTTGAGTTGAGGGCTTGAGGACAGACAGTTAACTGGGATGTGTTTAGAACGAAGTTCCTGGAGCATTATTTCTCTGTTGCTGCAAGGCAGAGGAAAGAGGATGAATTTACAAATTTGAGACAGGGATCAATGACAGTATCTGATTATGCTGTGCACTATTCTTCTTTACTCCGGTATGTGCCACATATCGCTGTAAACACAAAAGCAAAGATCAGACAGTTTGTGAAAGGGTTGAGGCCTGAATTATTTGATAGGGTCATGTCCAATAACCCTACATCATATGAAGAAGCGTTGACTAGAGCCGAGATGGCTGAGATTGCAGCAGGAATATATAAAGATGTTGGACAAGCCCAACCACCTACATCTGACAGTATGAGACCTAGAGGAGAACCATTTAAATCACCACGATGTGGTGCATCTTCATCTAGGTTTAGTGGGAAACGTTTTGGACCACGGAAAGGGGATGACCGAAGAGCTAAGGGGTAGTCCCAAGGCAGTAGTAGTAGTAGTGGACGATGATTACAATGTTTTAAATGTGGAGGGCCACATTATCAAAGAAATTGTCCACAGTTTGATACGGTGGTTTGTTTCCGTTGTGGGAAGCCAGGACATGTGATCCGTGATTGTCCTCAAGTGGGTGGACAACAGAGGAGAGGACCAATGTCAGAAAATACAGTGCAGCAGAGACCACAGGGTGTACCACAGTCTGGTGGAGGACAGAGGACAGAGGACAGGACCACCTCAGGCTCAGGTGTATGCACTGAATAGGGAGGAAGCAGAGGCAGCTCCTGATACTGTGATAGCGGGTAAGTGTACTTTGTTTACTTATCCTGCTTTTCTGTTGATTGATACTGGTGCATCACATTCTTTTATTGCACAAGCTTTTATTGATCAGTATCATATATGCTCGTCTCCACTGTTGATGCCTCTTTATGTTTCGACACCCATGGGAACTACTGTGATGACTTGTCAGAGTGTGTCTGATTGTGATATTCAGTTTGAGACTGAGTATGGACTACAAGCTGATTTGATTGTGTTAGATATGACAGATTTTGATTGCATCCTTGGAATTGATGTGTTTAGTAAATATCAATCTGTTGTGGATTGTTGTCAGAAGATAGTGAGATTTCAGTCTAATACTGGAAATCAATGGTTCTTCTATGGCCAAGGATCGACGGCGAGGATTCCTTTGATATCAGCAATCCGAATGTCGCGTTTGTTAGAGCGTGGACATGCGGGTTATTTGATTTATGCCCTTGATGAACAAAAGAGAAAGGAAAGTGGAGGAGATACCAGTGGTTGCAGAATATGCGGATGTGTTTCCAGATGAGATACCTGGATTCCCACCGAGTCGAGAAGTAGAATTTGGTATTGATTTGATACCTGGTACTTCTGCAATTTCACGAGCTCCTTATCGGATGGCACCAACTGAATTGAAAGAGTTGAAAACTCAATTGCAAGATTTATTGGACAAGGGGTACATACGTCCTAGTGTATCGCCTTGGGGTGCTCCGGTATTATTTGTTAAGAAGAAGGATGGGACAATGCGATTGTGTATTGATTATCGACAATTGAACAAGGTAACAATAAAGAATAAATATCCTCTTCCTCGTATTGATGATTTGTTTGATCAGTTGTAGGGTTCAAGGATTTATTCTAAGATTGATTTGAGGTCAGGATATCATCAAATACGTGTGAGGGAAGGAGATATACAGAAGACAGCATTCAGAACTCGTTATGGGCATTATGAGTTTTTGGTAATGCCATTTGGAGTGACAAATGCTCCCGCTGTCTTTATGAGTTTAATGAATCGGGTTTTCCAGGAATACCTTGATCGATTTGTCATTGTCTTTATCGATGATATACTGATCTATTCGCAGAATGATGCGGAACATGTTCAACATTTGCATATGGTATTTCAATTGTTGAGAACACATCAGTGGTATGCCAAACTCAGTAAGTGTCAGTTTTGGTTGACTAGTGTCGGCTTTTTGGGACATGTAATATCAGAAGAAGGTATATCAGTCGATCCAAAGAAAGTGGAAGCAGTGTTGAATTGGTCAGCACCTACTTCTGTGCCAGAGATTCGTAGTTTCTTAGGTTTGGCTGGATATTATAGACGGTTTGTTGAAGACTTTTCAGCGATCGCCAAACCATTGACACATTTGACACAGAAGGGAGTATAATTTCAATGGTCAGAGGCTTGTGAGCGTAGTTTTCAGGAATTAAAACATCGATTGACTACAGCTCCAGTCTTGATCATTCCATCGGAACATGACAGGTTTGCATTATATACGGATGCATCATTACTTGGTTTGGGTTGTGTATTGATGCAGGACAAACATGTAGTGGCTTATGCATCACGACAGTTGAAGCAACATAAAATGAGATATCCAATACATGATCTGGAATTGGCTGACATTGTCTTTGCATTGAAGATATGGCGACATTATTTATATGGTACGTCGTTTACCATATACACAGATCATAAGAGTCTAAAATTTCTTTTCACTCAAGCGGAGTTGAATATGAGGCAAAGGAGATGGATGGATCTGTTGAAAGATTATGATTGTGAGATTGAATATCATCCAGGAAAAGCTAATCTTACAGCAAATGCCTTGAGTCGAAAGGTACATCATACGGCTGATGAGATGATTCATTTATCCGCATTGATGACTTCTTGTTGTACTTTGGGTTATGATTTTGATGTGGAAATAGTGCCAGTACGGGTATCAACATTGTTGGTTGAACCCGACATTTTTGAGAAAATCAGAACGGCACAAATGACTGATGATGAAGTACAACAGTGGAAGGAAAGGATAAGTCAGGGACAAACATCTCAATTTGTACTTACAAGTGATGGAACTTTGAAGTACAGAAACTGTTGGGTAGTACCTGCTTCATTAGGACTACGTCAAGAACTACTACAACGTGCTCATTGTAGTAAATACAGTATACATCCTGGAGGAAAGAAAATGTATCATGATTTACGTACCCAATTTTGGTGGAAACGTATGAAACAGGATGTGTTGAGCTTTGTGAAACGGTGTTTGATCTGTCAACAAGTGAAAGCGGAAAGACAGAAACCAGGAGGTGAATTACATAGTTTGGAAATTCCTCAGTGGAAATGGGAACATATCACGATGGATTTTGTGACTCATTTGCCACGGACGTCTTCTGGTTGCGATGCTATTTGGGTGATCGTTGATCGACTCACCAAAGTATCTCATTTCGTGCCATATTGTATGACGTTTACATATCTGAGAATGGCACAGTTGTACATTCAACATGTAGTGAGATTACATGGTATTCCAGTTTCCATTGTATCGGATAGGGATCCGAGATTTACTTCTCATTTCTGGGAAGGGTTACAGACAGCGTTGGGAACTGAAGTGCGGTTGAGTACAGCATATCATCCTCAGACAGATGGACAAACAGAGCGTACGATACAGACGCTTGAGGATATGTTGTGTGCCTGTGTATTAGAGTTTGATACCTCTTGGCAAGAGTCGTTGCCATTAGTGGAATTTTCATATAACAACAGTTATCAGTCTAGTATACAGATGGCACCATTCGAGGCTTTGTATGGGCGATGATGTGACTAGAAATAGACACATCTTGAGTGCTTAATTGTCTACGATTTGGTAGGTTTTGATAGATAAATTGATACGTATGCTACCTAATCGTATATTTGTGTAATTGTAGGTACAATCGAAGAAAACGAGCTAAAAACGATGTGTAAAGACCAAGGAGAGACATGGACATGACAAGGACTCAAAGTTGATCAAGAAAAGGGCAAAAACGTAATTTTCGAAGTGGCAATCGATCGCCCGGAAGTGGCAATCGATCGCCTATGGACAGAAACATTTTCAACAAATTTGAAGAGTCGGCGATCGATCGCGAAGGAGTGGCGATCGATCGCCAAAGTCTACTGGAGCTCGGCGATCGATCGCCACTTTATAGCGATCGATCGCCTCAATGAATTTTCCGAAAAAAAAAAATAATAATAATGCAGCGATCGATCGCCACATTCAAGGAGATCGATCGCCGAAGAGTCCGAAAATAAGGAAATTAGGTCTTTTACCATGTTTAGAAGATTGTAACCTATTTTATCAATTACCAACCCCCATAACTCGATTTTATTCAGTCATTAGCAGCAAGTTTTCATAGTTTTTGATACTTTAGAATATTTTGGAGATTTTAGATTAATTTGTTTTCAAGTTTTCTTCAAGAACAACGAAGAACGGAACCGGAATTGACAAGCCGGAATCGTGATTTATAATAGTAATTTCTTTTCCTTTATTTATTTAATGTTTTCCATTGAATTTTTATTGTTTTTAGATTTAATTATGCTAGGCTAAAACTCTTCGATTCTTGGTTGAAGGTATACCTGCTTTTGGAATTGAACCTTTTATGAAAATTTGGTTTGATTGTTGAATTATATTTCGATTTCAATTCGTTTCTTAAATTTCGAATTCCATGATTGTTGTGTTTGTGTATTAGACCGATCACCTAATATTCAATTACATAATCGATAGTTTGTTAAGAAACAACTAAGAGCAATAATTAACCGGCTGTAGGTGTTGTTGAATTCTTAGGAGAAACGGTTGAATAATCAATTTTAACGGCTGTAGTTTTCATTGATTAGATTTATCGAACTCATTAGTTTTGAAAACTATCATCGATTTAATCATTAACGGCTGTAGTGGTGATTAGAGATTTGATAAGGGTTGAATTGAATGCTGTTTTCTCTTTGACTACGAATAAGATGAGTAGGAATTGAATTTCCAATCGATAGATAATTGAAAAGATTCGAATGTTTTGATTTGATGATTAAAAGATAATTTTCCAAAAGTACGGTTACCTGGAAACCAAGAATCGCTTCGCTCTCATAAGTTTAAATCATCTTAGTAATCTCGTTAATTAGTTTAATTTTAGAATTTGCTTATAGTAATCATTCATCCTATAACCCCCTTGTTACTATTCACTTTTGGCACAAAATAAATTTACCTTCCCTGTGAGATCGATCCCTACTTCCACTACTACATATTTTTTGTCATTAACTGAAGAAGAGTGTGCAAGTGAGCTTATACTTGTGTTAGTGTATGACTTGAACTATTATGGCTTTGCATATTTTGGATCTATAATTTGTACACAACACTTGTTTATGACCACACACACACACGTTCACCACTTCGTTAGGTACGAAATGTTTAGGGATTGAACTTGTTCCACTGTTAACTTTTCACCGCCGTTCATTATTATGCATGTTAAAATTGTTGAGGCATTAAAGTGAGGACAAGTTGCTTTGTTATGAATCTATGAGCCAACCAAAAATATTGTAGTTTTGTTTGTTTACTCGAGGTCGAGTAATGAGTAAGTATGGGGGAGTTTGATGTGACTAGAAATAGACACATCTTGAGTGCTTAATTGTCTACGATTTGGTAGGTTTTGATAGATAAATTGATACGTATGCTACCTAATCGTATATTTGTGTAATTGTAGGTACAATCGAAGAAAACGAGCTAAAAACGATGTGTAAAGACCAAGGAGAGACATGGACATGACAAGGACTCAAAGTTGATCAAGAAAAGGGCAAAAACGTAATTTTGGAAGTGGCAATCGATCGCCCGGAAGTGGCAATCGATCGCCTATGGACAGAAACATTTTCAACAAATTTGAAGAGTCGGCGATCGATCGCGAAGGAGTGGCGATCGATCGCCAAAGTCTACTGGAGCTCGGCGATCGATCGCCACTTTATAGCGATCGATCGCCTAAATGAATTTTCGGAAAAAAAAATAATAATAATGCAGCGATCGATCGCCACATTCAAGGAGATCGATCGTCGAAGAGTCCGAAAATAAGGAAATTAGGTCTTTTACCATGTTTAGAAGATTGTAACCTATTTTATCAATTACCAACCCCCATAACTCGATTTTATTCAGTCATTAGCAGCAAGTTTTCATAGTTTTTGATACTTTAGAATATTTTGGAGATTTTAGATTAATTTGTTTTCAAGTTTTCTTCAAGAACAACGAAGAACGGAACCGGAATTGACAAGCCGGAATCGTGATTTATAATAGTAATTTCTTTTCCTTTATTTATTTAATGTTTTCCATTGAATTTTTATTGTTTTTAGATTTAATTATGCTAGGCTAAAACTCTTCGATTCTTGGTTGAAGGTATACCTGCTTTTGGAATTGAACCTTTTATGAAAATTTGGTTTGATTGTTGAATTATATTTCGATTTCAATTCGTTTCTTAAATTTCGAATTCCATGATTGTTGTGTTTGTGTATTAGACCGATCACCTAATATTCAATTACATAATCGATAGTTTGTTAAGAAACAACTAAGAGCAATAATTAACCGGCTGTAGGTGTTGTTGAATTCTTAGGAGAAACGGTTGAATAATCAATTTTAACGGCTGTAGTTTTCATTGATTAGATTTATCGAACTCATTAGTTTTGAAAACTATCATCGATTTAATCATTAACGGCTGTAGTGGTGATTAGAGATTTGATAAGGGTTGAATTGAATGCTGTTTTCTCTTTGACTACGAATAAGATGAGTAGGAATTGAATTTCCAATCGATAGATAATTGAAAAGATTCGAATGTTTTGATTTGATGATTAAAAGATAATTTTCCAAAAGTACGGTTACCTGGAAACCAAGAATCGCTTCGCTCTCATAAGTTTAAATCATCTTAGTAATCTCGTTAATTAGTTTAATTTTAGAATTTGCTTATAGTAATCATTCATCCTATAACCCCCTTGTTACTATTCACTTTTGGCACAAAATAAATTTACCTTCCCTGTGAGATCGATCCCTACTTCCACTACTACATATTTTTTGTCATTAACTGAAGAAGAGTGTGCAAGTGAGCTTATACTTGTGTTAGTGTATGACTTGAACTATTATGGCTTTGCATATTTTGGATCTATAATTTGTACACAACACTTGTTTATGACCACACACACACACGTTCACCACTTCGTTAGGTACGAAATGTTTAGGGATTGAACTTGTTCCACTGTTAACTTTTCACCGCCGTTCATTATTATGCATGTTAAAATTGTTGAGGCATTAAAGTGAGGACAAGTTGCTTTGTTATGAATCTATGAGCCAACCAAAAATATTGTAGTTTTGTTTGTTTACTCGAGGTCGAGTAATGAGTAAGTATGGGGGAGTTTGATGTGACTAGAAATAGACACATCTTGAGTGCTTAATTGTCTACGATTTGGTAGGTTTTGATAGATAAATTGATACGTATGCTACCTAATCGTATATTTGTGTAATTGTAGGTACAATCGAAGAAAACGAGCTAAAAACGATGTGTAAAGACCAAGGAGAGACATGGACATGACAAGGACTCAAAGTTGATCAAGAAAAGGGCAAAAACGTAATTTTGGAAGTGGCAATCGATCGTCCGGAAGTGGCAATCGATCGCCTATGGACAGAAACATTTTCAACAAATTTGAAGAGTCGGCGATCGATCGCGAAGGAGTGGCGATCGATCGCCAAAGTCTACTGGAGCTCGGCGATCGATCGCCACTTTATAGCGATCGATCGCCTAAATGAATTTTCCAAAAAAAAAATAATAATAATGCAGCGATCGATCGCCACATTCAAGGAGATCGATCGTCGAAGAGTCCGAAAATAAGGAAATTAGGTCTTTTACCATGTTTAGAAGATTGTAACCTATTTTATCAATTACCAACCCCCATAACTCGATTTTATTCAGTCATTAGCAGCAAGTTTTCATAGTTTTTGATACTTTAGAATATTTTGGAGATTTTAGATTAATTTGTTTTCAAGTTTTCTTCAAGAACAACGAAGAACGGAACCGGAATTGACAAGCCGGAATCGTGATTTATAATAGTAATTTCTTTTCCTTTATTTATTTAATGTTTTCCATTGAATTTTTATTGTTTTTAGATTTAATTATGCTAGGCTAAAACTCTTCGATTCTTGGTTGAAGCGATACCTGCTTTTGGAATTGAATCTTTTATGAAAATTTGGTTTGATTCTTGAATTATATTTCGATTTCAATTCGTTTCTTAAATTTTGAATTCCATGATTGTTGTGTTTGTGTATTAGACCGATCACCTAATATTCAATTACATAATCGATAGTTTGTTAAGAAACAACTAAGAGCAATAATTAACCGGCTGTAGGTGTTGTTGAATTCTTAGGAGAAACGGTTGAATAATCAATTTTAACGGCTGTAGTTTTCATTGATTAGATTTATCGAACTCATTAGTTTTGAAAACTATCATTGATTTAATCATTAACGGCTGTAGTGGTGATTAGAGATTTGATAAGGGTTGAATTGAATGCTGTTTTCTCTTTGACTACGAATAAGATGAGTAGGAATTGAATTTCCAATCGATAGATAATTGAAAAGATTCGAATGTTTTGATTTGATGATTAAAAGATAATTTTCCAAAAGTACGGTTACCTGGAAACCAAGAATCGCTTCGCTCTCATAAGTTTAAATCATCTTAGTAATCTCGTTAATTAGTTTAATTTTAGAATTTGCTTAGTGGTAATCATTCATCCTATAACCCCCTTGTTACTATTCACTTTTGACACAAAATAAATTTACCTTCCCTGTGAGATCGATCCCTACTTCCACTACTACATATTTTTTTGTCATTAACTGAAGAAGGGTTAATTTGGGCGTACACGATAAGCGCTACCAAATTTTGGCGCCGTTGCCGGGGAAGGCAATATTATTTTGTGTCGATTTTTTTTTATTTTTTATCCAGCATTACTACTTTGGTTTGTTAATGAGTACAGGTGGATCGTTCAATCACGAAGATAACTTTCACTACGATCCTGAGATTGAGAGGACGCTACATCAGAGGAGACGAGACGCACGAAGAATTTTGGAACAAGAAGAGGAGGAAAGGAACAACATGGCTGCAAATCAAAGCTTGAGGCAGTTGGCGAATCCTAACTTGGATCAACAACCGCTCTGCATCAGTTTCCCTGCTCTGGCCAATAACGTAAACTTCGAACTCAAATCTGGTTTAATTCACTTATTGCCAGCTTTTCATGGTCTTGCAGGTGAAAATCCGCATAAGCATCTGATGGAGTTCCACGTGGTGTGCACTACCATGAAGCCGACCGGAATCACTGAGGATCAAATAAAGCTAAGAGCATTCCCATTTTCTCTAAAGGACGCTGCAAAAGACTGGCTCTTCTACTTACCATCCGGATCGATCACCACATGGACTGACTTACAAAGAGTATTCCTAGAAAAATACTTCCCAGCTTCAATGGCAACGAACTTGAGGAAAGAGATATATGGTGTGAAGCAGCTCTACGAGGAATCACTACATGAGTACTGGGAGAGATTCAAGAAGTTGTGCGCGAGTTGTCCACAACACCAGATAAGTGAACACCTTCTCATCCAATACTTTTATGAAGGTTTACTTTCTTCTGACAGGAACTTAGTGGATGCGGCAAGCGGAGGAGCATTTATAGATAAAACAGCGGAGGAAGCTAGAAGGTTTATAGCTAACATGGCGGCCAACTCCCAACAATTCGGATCTGTGCGCCATGGACAACCGCAACGAAAAGAGGTAAACGTATCAAACTTAGAACAACAACTGATAGACCTCACTTTTCTTGTGCGTGGTATGGCAGGTGGAAATGTAGGAAAGACAAAGCCGTGTGGAATCTGTCTGGCTGCGAACCATTCCACAGACGCATGCCCCTCACTACAAGAGACAACCACGGAGAACGTAAATGCTGCAGGAGGATTCCCAGGCCCCCCACAAAGGAGTTATGACCATCCACCAAACAACTACAATCAAGGGTGGAGAGATCATCCGAACCAAGGCTATGGGAACCCGCAGATGCACCAAACTCAACCCTATAGACCGCCATACCAGAGGCCTCCACCACCGCCAGCGCACCCTCCTTCTGACAGGTTAGAACATAGCATTAAAATTATTGCTGAAAATAGCTTACAATTTCAACAGGAGACGAGGGCAAGCATCCAGAGCTGGACAACACAGATGGGACAATTGGCGACTTCAATCAGCAAGATCGAAGCAAGGATTTCAAATGGACTGCCGTCACAACCAGAGATGAACCCCCGGGAAAATGTGAGTGCTATCACAGTGTATGTGAATGAAGATGCAGCTGAAGAGAAGGTGGTACTGACGCCACCCCAGAAAGAAGAGATGACGGAGACAGAGACAGATGTTGAAGAGCCAATGCAAGGGGAGGAACCACGAGGTGAGTTCCCTAAACTTTCTGAATATAAATTCCCACCCCCTTTCCCCCAAGCATTGAAGGACAATAGGAAAGGTGCCGGACTCAAAGGGCTCTACAAGATGAGTACATGCTGCAAAGAGCAAGCCCCATTGCATGAGACCGTGAAGGAGGATCAAAGCAAGGAACACAAAGGGCAGCCCAAGGTCGAGCTCAATGACAATGTTTCGGCGGACAACCGAAGAAGCATCCCCATTAAATGCAAGGACCCAGGTATGTTCTTTATCCCATGTGAGATTAGAGGTCTTAGGATTGAGAAGGCCATG
The DNA here is from genome assembly GCA_907163345.1 of Haberlea rhodopensis. Lineage (NCBI taxonomy): Eukaryota > Viridiplantae > Streptophyta > Magnoliopsida > Lamiales > Gesneriaceae > Haberlea > Haberlea rhodopensis. The sequence goes on along the minus strand of CAJQUN010000004.1, from coordinate 28,929,015 downwards.
CTCGATTTAGGATCATCCATAAACGTCATGCCTTACTCAATGTACTCTCAACTGAAAATGGGACCTTTAAAAAGAAATAGCACAGTTATTCACTTAGCTGATAAATCCACGGTCAAACCTAAGGGGATAGTAGAGGACGTAGTTGTGCATGTAAAGAACTTGGTCTTCACAGCCGATTTCTATGTCTTAGACATGAGAAATGGTGATCCTTCTAGTCTAATTATTTTAGGAAGACCATTCTTGAAATCGTCAAACTCAGTAATCAATATGAATAGCGGTTTGATAACCATGGAGTCTAATGGTGAAATTGAAAAATTCAACATGTATGAACCCATTAAACCTCTTGAGCATTCTAGTTACGCTATTGATGTACATGACGATTATGATTCTGATTTTGATAATGATGAGTTGTAGGAGATGGAAAAGGCTACTGATGGCCTTAACGATAAGAAAGGTATAGATTCGAGCTCTTTTCCTACCGTTCATACGATTGCTACTCTGTCTACTCATGATACTTCTGATTCTCTTATTTCTCACTTGCAGGGTCGTACCAATGGAAAGAAGCATCCTCCGGATAAACCATGTCAAGCAAGTGGTGAAAGAGTAAGGACTGGGCATAACCACTCAAAGACCAACAAACCGAAATATGGAGGAGTGAAAAAGATATTGAGGTGGTTAAGGAAGGATAGAGCGACATCACATCAACCACCTTGATAGAGGACTAGCGTCGGGCCACCGACGTTAAACAGAGGCGCTGCTTGTGAGGCAACCCAAGGGGAGTTAGTTTCCCTTTTACCCTTTTATTTTATTGCTTTATTAGTTAGACTTTTCTTTTCTCTTGTCTTTTGCCTTACATTGGGGACAATGTAAGATTTAAGTATGGGGGAGGGATTAGTAGTGTGTTATTGTTTTTCTTATTGCAAAAATACAAAAAAATCGAAAAATTTGAAAATTTTGAGCTCATAGTTAGTAATGAACACATGCTTAGAATCACTAGCCCATGATGAAACCTAATTGATATCATGCATGCTTTTGAACATAGGTGGATTGTTAACTTTGGAACACTTTGAACTCTAAAGCAAAGTGTACTTTGACTTAGTAAGTTGAATATTTTGAGCACATTTTTGTCATGACTTGTGAAGTGTGCATAACTTAGTGAAGATTGTGTGAACTTTGTGATAGTCTTAAGAAGTCTATAATACATGCTAGAACTTAACTACATGCTCTTTGAGGCGTATGTCTAGACTACTTGCAAACATGAAAATGATATAGGCGATCTTTGATGCGTTTGAGCCTTTCAAGCCTACCATGTAAACAAAATCATTCTCTAGTACCTATTTTGAGCCTTAAATGTAAAAGAATGGTAGTATGCTAAGCATACTAAAGACCCCCATTCAACATTTCTTGACTAGCTTATCATCCTATCCTTTAAGCCTAAATGTGATTTTAATCCATACCTTTTAAGGGAGTATGATGTATTTCATTCAAATGGACTTGGGAATCAGTGAAGTATATTTGTGAGCTTAATTATCAAAAGAATGGAGTGCATGAAAGAAAAAGTGATGCCTTGAAAAAAAATAGATAAAAATATGACTCCAAGGGGAGCCAAGGCACAAAAGAAGAAAAAGTGTTGAAATAAACCTTGTGAAAAAGAACGAAGTCGAAAAATTCATACAAGAAGAAAAGCTTTTAGTGTGCATTTCATCATACTCTCTTGTTTGAATATCCTTACCCTTTCTTTCATAAGCCAATACCTAGGCCAAGCTACAAGCTAATAAAGACCTACTTGATTTGTGTTTGCAAAGTGGCTAAGATAGTGGAGAAGAGTGTGCAAGTGAGCTTATACTTGTGTTAGTGTATGACTTGAACTATTATGGCTTTGCATATTTTGGATCTATAATTTGTACACAACACTTGTTTATGACCACACACACACACGTTCACTACTTCGTTAGGTACGAAATGTTTAGGGATTGAACTTGTTCCACTGTTAACTTTTCACCGCCGTTCATTATTAAGCATGTTAAAATTGTTGAGGCATTAAAGTGAGGACAAGTTGCTTTGTTATGAATCTATGAGCCAACCAAAAATATTGTAGTTTTGTTTGTTTACTCGAGGTCGAGTAAAGAGTAAGTATGTGGGAGTTTGATGTGACTAGAAATAGACACGTCTTGAGTGCTTAATTGTCTACGATTTGGTAGGTTTTGATAGATAAATTGATACGTATGCTACCTAATCGTATATTTGTGTAATTGTAGGTACAATCGAAGAAAACGAGCTAAAAACGATGTGTAAAGACCAAGGAGAGACATGGACATGACAAGGACTCAAAGTTGATCAAGAAAAAGGCAAAAACGTAATTTTGGAAGTGGCAATCGATCGCCCGGAAGTGGCAATCGATCGCCTATGGACAGAAACATTTTCAACAAATTTGAAGAGTCAGCGATCGATCGCGAAGGAGTGGCGATCGATCGCCAAAGTCTACTGGAGCTCGGCGATCGATCGCCACTTTATAGCGATCGATCGCCTCAATGAATTTTCCGGAAAAAAAATAATAATAATGCAGCGATCGATCGCCACATTCAAGGAGATCGATCGCCGAAGAGTCCGAAAATAAGGAAATTAGGTCTTTTACCATGTTTAGAAGATTGTAACCTATTTTATCAATTACCAACCCCCATAACTCGATTTTATTCAGTCATTAGCAGCAAGTTTTCATAGTTTTTGATACTTTAGAATATTTTGGAGATTTTAGATTAATTTGTTTTCAAGTTTTCTTCAAGAACAACGAAGAACGGAACCGGAATTGACAAGCCGGAATCGTGATTTATAATAGTAATATCTTTTCCTTTATTTATTTAATGTTTTCCATTGAATTTTTATTGTTTTTAGATTTAATTATGCTAGGCTAAAACTCTTCGATTCTTGGTTGAAGGTATACCTGCTTTTGGAATTGAACCTTTTATGAAAATTTGGTTTGATTGTTGAATTATATTTCGATTTCAATTCGTTTCTTAAATTTCGAATTCCATGATTGTTGTGTTTGTGTATTAGACCGATCACCTAATATTCAATTACATAATCGATAGTTTGTTAAGAAACAACTAAGAGCAATAATTAACCGGCTGTAGGTGTTGTTGAATTCTTAGGAGAAACGGTTGAATAATCAATTTTAACGGCTGTAGTTTTCATTGATTAGATTTATCGAACTCATTAGTTTTGAAAACTATCATCGATTTAATCATTAACGGCTGTAGTGGTGATTAGAGATTTGATAAGGGTTGAATTGAATGATGTTTTCTCTTTGACTACGAATAAGATGAGTAGGAATTGAATTTCCAATCGATAGATAATTGAAAAGATTCGAATGTTTTGATTTGATGATTAAAAGATAATTTTCCAAAAGTACGGTTACCTGGAAACCAAGAATCGCTTCGCTCTCATAAGTTTAAATCATCTTAGTAATCTCGTTAATTAGTTTAATTTTAGAATTTGCTTAGTAGTAATCATTCATCCTATAACCCCTTGTTACTATTCACTTTTGGCACAAAATAAATTTACCTTCCCTGTGAGATCGATCCCTACTTCCACGACTACATATTTTTTGTCATTAACTGAAGAAGGGTTAATTTGGGCGTACACGATAAGCGCTATCAGGCGACGATGTAGATCGCCATTGTATTGGGATGATGTGGATCAGTCTTCCTTACATGGACCGGATATGATTCATGACATGGAAGAGAAAGTAAAGTTAATTCGATTAAAACTTAAAGCTGCTCAGGACAGACAGGCTGCGTATGCCAATAAGCGACGTAGACCACTTGAATTTTAAGTTGGTGACCGTGTGTTCTTGAAAATCTCACCTTTTAAAGGTGTAGTACGGTTTGGTAAGCGTGAAAAATTGTCTCCACGGTATATTGGTCCATATGAGGTGTTGCAACGTATTGGTACGTTGGCATATCGCTTGGCACTACCGCCGACCTTGAGTAGTATTCATGATGTTTTTCATGTTTCACTGTTGAGGAAATATGAACCAGATCCGAGTCATGTATTACAGTTACCTGATGTACAGTTGGATACAGATGTGTCGTATGAGGAACGACCGGTTATGATCTTGGATCGAGCTGAACGCAGGTTGCGTAATAAAGTGATTCCTATGGTTAAGGTACAGTGGGACAGACGGGGTGTCGAAGAGGCAACGTGGGATACGGAGCAGCATATGATGCAACGGTATCCGGATTTATTTTCTGGTATGTTGATATGTGATTTATACATGTTTCTTATGTTCCATATCTCTTATATGTTCTTATATGAAGCATGTATTATGAGGTTTGTATATGCAATTTAAAGGACGAAATTTATTGAGTAGGGGAGAATTGTAATGCCTCAATTTACTTTATATACGTGTCACATGATTATGACGTAATTTAGAATAATTACGGTATGATGTGGACTCGAGTTCGGGTGGAACCGAGTGATGATCGAGGTAATAAAAGAATGAATTACTATGAGGTAACATAAACAAGAAACATATGAGATATGTGAGTTGTGAACAAAGATATGTATAGTCTTGACATATGGATGATTTGATATGCAAAGGAAGGAAGAGATATGAATTGTGTAGTGAAACATGACCTTGGTGCACATTTATTTGCATTTGAAGATGCATTAGCATGTGTATTTGAGTTGAAGGTGCATTAACATGTATATGTGAGTTACATTTGAGTTTGCATGTGAAGAGGTGGTTATATATTACAACAATCAGAATTCTTTCACACAATACACCATAATTCACCTACAAATCTCTACAAAACCCTCTTCCAACTTTTGCTTCCTCTTTCCATCTTTTGCTTGGATTTCATGTGATAATCAAACTAGGAAGCTAAATGAAGTGACTTCATCCTTTCTTGGTAAGAATTGTATAGCATATGAAGTATATGGACTTAGTTAAGGGAAAATGGAAACATGTGATTTTTATGGTGTATGCTTTGAATTGATACTTGTTATCATGCAAAGAGTTTGAGTTGTATGAGGAGAGAAACATGTTTATATGGTGCTAGAGTTTGCATAAAACATGTTTTAATGTTGAATTTTGAGTTGTAGGAGAAGGGCTAGGAAGATAAGCTCAAAATCGCCATGGTTTAAAAAATTTGTCATCGACCGATCGATCGGTAGGATCGTACCGATCGATCGGTAAAACAGGGGAAAGTAAGGCGGTGTATGTACCGATCGATCGCTGAAAGCGACCGATCGATCGGTGAAATGCCGTAGCATTTTTGAGAAATTCAATCATTGAAGCGATCGATCGCTAGCTTTTGACCGACCGATCGCTAGGGTTACTTGTTTGGACCGATCGATCGCTAGAGAGACCGATCGATCGGTAGACCAAATGTTATATTTTTGTAGCTTTTGATATTAAAACCTCTTATAACATGGTCTATTGTTCATGTGCTTGTAGTATCATCACAGGGGACAGGGCAAAGAGGCAATTAGCCATCAACGCCTGAGTTATCGCTTTTGTGTCGCAATACAGGTACGTGTTGACGTACGGAGTATAGATATGATGTGATGATGATGTTATGGTTTTGATATCATATGATTTATGTTATCTTGTGTCATATGATTGGTAGTTTCATATGCATGTACATACATGGATTTCATATGATTGGGATGGAGGCCTTGATAGATATGTGTATATGCTTTGGTGAGATCATTGCCTCGATTGATATGCCTGGTGTGGTATATGCTTTGGCTGGGATCGTTGCCACGATAGATATACTACATATGCTTTGGCTTGAGAGATATACGCCTGGTGTGGGTATATGCTCTGGCTATTATCACAGATGAGTATGGTACTATGATATGTGCTGCTAATATGAAGATGTGATGTGGTTCCACTGACATATTGAGCTGAATAGGCATATCATATGGGGCTCATGATAATAGGGTGATTATTGAGACATGTCATGACATAGTGCATTTGTTGATGCATGATACAGAACATTCACATTAGATGATTTATTGTGCTTTATCATTGATATTGATATTGTGTTTTGATATCGCACTGAGATAGTTGTTTATCTATACTCACGGTGTGAATGTTTCTGTAGGGACTCATAGACGTGGGAAGACGGGATGTGAGTCATTTTCCGCTGCGAGCTGAACCACTGCCTAGGAGTTATTTTGTAATAGGTTGTTGTTAGTACATATGATGTGTAGTTGGTAGGTTTTGAGAAACCATGTAACAACTTAACTAATAAGAAACTCTTAATCAGTGTATGTTCTTACTTAATTCAGACTCACATATGTATGTTAACATGATACATAATGGATTTAGTAAAGAGGACCCCACACTCTCCCCTTGCCTTGTCCCGCTGGCCATCGGGGACCGAGTGGTAAGGTGCTTTAGGGCGGATATCAACCTTCTACTAATCATGGAAGCTAGTGTGACCAATGCACAAGCAAAGACAGAAGTTTCACAAGTTGCAAAACTAAGTTGTGGCGTTGCGTCGCCTATGGTAAGGAATCCGATAACAAGCACGCAGCGGAATATAAAACTTTTTGGATTCCATCAGTGATCTATACGAAGTGAAGCCAATCAGTGTTAAGAGTTCATACATTGAAGCGTGTTTGAAGCAAACTGCCGAGTGTGATACGTCCACGAGTCATGAGTAAAACGTCTACATTCTGCCTCTATGGTATCCACACGATCAAATCGTCTAAATGATTCAAAACTTTCAAAGTGCTAGCCTTGAAAGATCGATCAGCACAAGAATAATTTCGGGTGCTTATATTTTTGTGGCGGCTAGGTTTATGTGACAGAATAAATCAATTATCAAATCAATTATCCAGTTCGAAATTGAATTACGCTATTGTCATGGTCAAAAATTACTACACTTTTGATGAAAAGTAATGTTAATTGTTAGGTTCGGTTCAGAAAACTCCTTCATGTTTAATTGCTTATCACATTGATTGATATCGCAATATAAACATGTGTGTATATATAAGTCTAAGGCTGGGTACGTCTAACCATTGATATTGAATTAATATTGAGATATTGAAACTATGTAGAGCCTTCTCGAGCCTTTGGAGAAAAAAAAGGTTGGCCTAACTGTGAATTCTTGTGATAAGGTATGTAGTAACATACTAGTAGGTATGTTACGAAGTAATTATACTATCATTACATGTACGTGTTTATTTATTATGAACAGCGATATGGAAAATGTGCATAATACGAGGGATATGAGTTGAGTTTTGATGCTTATGACATATGGGATATGAGTTGAGTTTTGATGCCTATAGCATGATGGATATGAGAATCGTTGAGAATAATCTTAGTTGATAGGCATGAATGCCTTCGACATGTGGTTGATTATGATTGAGTAACAATGTAATGTATTGTGGGTGTATCGATTTATCTCGATAACGAATATCATATTTTAAATAACGGTATAGAACTTGATGATTTTGGAATTGTGGATATTAAACAGAAACAATTCAAGAAGCTTATACTTGTTCAGATGTATTCAGGGAGTACATTATAGATTTTCAATAATCTTATTTTATTGCATTACGATTTTATTTATTGATATGATTATGATTATTGTATTAGAGTGTGTTCACCTACTGTAGGGACTGTTTCTGTCAAAACATGTACGACGTCGTTCCAAGAAGTAAGTTCGAGCTCATTGGATAGTGTTGCCTACAAAACCATTGTACCCGTAATGAGAGACGAGGGAGTGTAATATACTCAAGTTGATTTATACTCGATTATTCATGGCTCGTATGTGAGCATACTAATGCATGTATACGGTTTGTATATGCTTTGAACTTTCCCTTTCCATTTGGTTGCCATAGTTGTATATTAATTGTGGAGAACGTGCCTTATGAATTGAGCATTGGGGATTCGATTATGTATTGAGTATTGGGTAATTGGTTATTTTGTTGGTTATTGATTGAAGAAGATGTGGATTATGATTTGAGCATTAAGTAGATCCATTTATTTTGGTAAATTACGGGGATGGTTTATTACTTATTATGTTTATTGACTGAGGAATTGATTATGGAGCATATGCGATTTATATTTTTTTGGGTAGTCAATTTGCGGGGGACTGTGTTGAAAATTTTATAAAATCCAACGTAATAATTATGAAACAATAGTGAGAGTTTCAAATAATGAGAAGTTATATAAACATATGACATCATAAATGTTTTATTTACGAGATGGGGCGCCGGGGCCTCACACCGCATATATCATATATATTTATCAAACAGTATCCCACATAATATATAATATAAATCATATCTCATATGTTTAGATATGTATTAATCAACGTTATTTAGCATATCGTATAGCATGAATATTAAACTCAAAACAGATAACATGTTTATCATATAATCCGATATGGGGCTTCGTACACTGCTCTGATATCACTTGAATCCGATAACAAGTACTGTTGGAATCGAAGAGGGGGGTGAATGAGATTCCTTGGCTACTTTAGCGTTTTAAAATGAGTTTGAAAAATAAAAGAGTTTTGCGCTTTGCGGAAGCCTTTAGTCAATCGATAAATAAAAGAAAAAGTAAATAAATGCGTAATGAAAAATAAAGCAATAAAAGAAACAAAGATTTGTTATAGAAGTTCGGCGATGAATCGCCTACGTCTCCTCTTCCCGGTTAGATACCTCCAACCGAGGTTCCACTAGAACAATTGATCTTGGCCTTGAGGGCTCCAAGTTAGCCACAACACAACTCTTCCCGAGTTACAAAGCTCTTCCCGAGCACACTACTCTTCCCGAGTACACAAGCTCTTCCCGAGCACAATACTCTTCCCGAGTACACAAGCTCTTCCCGAGCACAATACTCTTCCCGAGTACACAAAGCTCTTCCCGAGCTACCAACACTCTTCACAAGTCTTCTTGGCCTTAAGGGCTCCAAGGATAGCCACACACTTGCACCAACTAGACTTGTTGATGACTTTACAATTTTCCAACTTGCTTTGGTGTTGGAGACCTTTACAATAGATCAAACACAAACACCTTCACGGTGCACTCACACGAAGACAACAAGACTCTAACAAAATAGAAGAATTACAATCTCCAATACAACAACAATGTATGGAGATTGCAAAGCTATTTAAGAATTGAATTGGCAAAGCTTTGATGAAGTTTGTAGGCTTGTTTCTTAGCTTCAAAATGCTCCAAAGCATCAATATTTATAGTGTAAGAGACCCCCTAGGCTCCTATTAGCCGTTGCTACACAAAAGGCTGAAATCACTCCTCGATCGCCTCAGCCATCGCCTCAGGCGATCTCCATCGCCGCGCCCCAACGGTCAGCATAAATCACGCATCGCCTCAGGCGATGTCCCGATCGCCTCAGACGATCCAAATTAAATTCCAATGCCGTAGCCTCAGCAGCCTAAAATCTTGCATCGCCTCGGGCGAAGTCCACATCGCCTCAGGCGTTCCAGCCATCGCCTCGGGCGTTCAGCCCATCGCCTCAAACGATCTCCCCTGTGCGCATGCCCGCGCATTGCCTCGGTGTCGCCTCTGTCGATGTGCGGGGCGATGTCGCTCCTGGTTGCCATCGCCTCAGGCGATGGTCATCATCGCCTGGAGCGATCTTCCTCGCATGCTCGCCTAGCCATCGCCTCTGTCGATGTGTGTGGCGATGCTTCGCCTGGCACCCATCGCCTGGGGCGATCCAGGCCAGAATATGCACACTCGATTTTCTTCATTCCAACCCACTTTTCATCACTTAATCTGCACACTAAATAGATGCATTATTATAACAAACACAAGTTTTGTTGATCATCAAAACTCAAAGATTGACCGGAGATAAACGCATTAAACGCAACCATGCGTTTAAGGCTCAACAATCTCCCCCTTTTTGATGATCAAAAAACTTGATAAACTTGAATAAGTAATATGCATGAAATGTGAGTAAAGATGACTCCCCCTTAACAATTGCATAACACATACAAGTTAAACAAGTAAAGCATTAAACAAATAACTCTCCCCCTCAAACCATGCATACACAAGCTCTCCCCCTTAAACTATGCATGTATTAAGGTTCAAGTTTATCACAAAATTCTCCCCCATTTTGTGATAATCAAAAAGCATAAAATTTAAATAAATATAGCTCAAATATGTTGACACATAGCCATATTTTAACAATTTTACAGCTGGTCCTCACCAAGCATGTAATAGCTATTAGATCAAATCAATTAGTGAAATACACATGCGTTTAAGGCACTCAACAATAAATTCTAAATGTTGCAATGTGTACATATGTTCATGCATTCATGCCCAATAAACAATAAAATTATCAATGCATTATAACAAATCATATAATTGCACATTTTCACATAGCATATTCAAATTTGAATGCAAGGCATATCAAGATACTTACTATAAAAAGATAAGCATACATCATGCATTTAACAATTATGCTAAGGGGTTATGCATATTACTCCAATGAATATTGAGCTTCAATATTTATTGATCACAATTGATTTGTGCCAATGAATTTTGAATTGCTCTTTTAAAATGAATAAAATAAATTTTACCTTGATGACAATAGTTCGTTCTTGTCATTGGTCCAATGCCTAGCGCCTCCTCTATTGAGGTGAATAGGATGAACTCTTCCTTTGAATTGCTTGTGCCTTCATCCATCCCTTTTTTGTCCCTACAAAACAAATTAACAATAGGAGGTTCTTTGGTACCCATTTGATTTTTGGGTCCTTGTGGGTTAACTTTCAATGGCACTTTTAGAATCCATTTCCACCTCTTATTAGGTTGGTATTGGATTCTAGCAAACCTACACTTATTCTTAGTGTGGCCATTTTTACAACAATAGTTGCAAGTAGGAGAATCATGCTTTGTTTTGGCTAACAAGCTAGAAAAAGTTTTTGATTTGCTTGAGTAGCCTAACCCGGCTTTGTCAAAGCTACAACGTTGTAAGCCAAGCAATTCACTCATCTTTTGACTACTTTCACTATATTTGCAAAAAGATATCTTTAAAGAATTTAATTCATTTTTCAATGAATTATTTTCTTCATCTTTCTTAGCAATCTCAAGTTTGAGTAATTTGTTACTCATCTTGGTTTTGCCAAGAGCATCAATAAGTTCATTATAAGACTCTAAAAGTTCATTAAATGAAGGTACCTCATCGTCGCTTTCATCTTCTTCATCTCCAAGCGCCATTAAACAAAGATTTGTGGCTTCTTCTTCATCGGAGTCGCTATCACTCCATGTGGCTATAAACACCTTCTTCTTCCCCTTGTCCTCATTCTTCTTCCTAGGACATTTGTTAGCATAATGATCTTTATCTTGACAATTATAACAAGTTACCTCATTTTTTGGATTCTTGTTTGGTAGCATTAGAGGTCTTTGACTTGCTATGTTTGTTGAAGAACTTCTTGAACTTCTTTGTGAACAAGATCATCTCCTCATCATCATCATCTTCTTCATCATCGGAATGGTCTTTCCTTCCCACCAAGGCAATCCCATTTATTTTGGATCTATCCTCCTCCTTTACTTCACTCCTTGTGGCAACTTTAAGTTCATGAGTCACCAATGTGCCATGGAGCTCATCAAGGTCATTGGGAGCACTTTCTCCTTTGTTTGACTCGATAATGGCCGTTCTCTTTGCATCCCAATCCTTTGGCAAGGCTCTTAAAGCTCTCCTCCATATTTGCTTTGGAGGGTACTTCTCTCCAAGTTGGGCAAGCTCGTTTATTATTTGAGTGAGCCTTCTAAACATAGAATCCACCTCTTCTCCGAACTCCATCTCAAATGTCTCATATTTGAGTTGCAATAGGTCTATCTTTGTTTCCTTCACTTGGTTGGTTCCTTCATGACAAATTTGAAGTTTGTCCCAAATCTCCTTGGCGGTTGAGCACATCGAAATCCGGTTGTACTCCTTCATATCTAAAGCACAATGCAAAATATTAATAGCTTTAGCATTTTGAGATATTAAAATCATATCCGCTCTAGTGAAATCGTCCATTTCTTTGGGAACACTTATTCCCCCAACTTCCTTTAAAGGAATGTGTGGACCTTTCACTATGATTTCCAAAGGTCATAATCAACGGATTGGATGTATAGAGATATTCTATTCTTCCAATAACCGTAATTATCACCCGTGAAGAGCGGAGGTCTATTTGTCGATTGACCTTGAGCAAACTCATTTGCTAGATTAGCCATATAAAAGATTTGATTTAAAAACAAAAATCAAATGGCTCTGATACCACTTGTTGGAATCGAAGAGGGGGGGTGAATGAGATTCCTTGGCTACTTTAGCGTTTTAAAATGAGTTTGAAAAATAAAAGAGTTTTGCGCTTTGCGGAAGCCTTTAGTCAATCGATAAATAAAAAAAAAGTAAATAAATGTGTAATGAAAAATAAAGCAATAAAAGACACAAAGATTTGTTATAGAAGTTCGGCGATGAATCGCCTACGTCTCCTCTTCCCGGTTAGATAACCTCCAACCGAGGTTCCACTAGAACAATTGATCTTGGCCTTGAGGGCTCCAAGTTAGCCACAACACAACTCTTCCCGAGTTACAAAGCTCTTCCCGAGCACACTACTCTTCCCGAGTACACAAGCTCTTCCCGAGCACAATACTCTTCCCGAGTACACAAGCTCTTCCCGAGCACAATACTCTTCCCGAGTACACAAAGCTCTTCCCGAGCTACCAACACTCTTCACGAGTCTTCTTGGCCTTAAGGGCTCCAAGGATAGCCACACACTTGCACCAACTAGACTTGTTGATGACTTTACAATTTTTCAACTTGCTTTGGTGTTGGATGACCTTTACAATAGATCAAACACAAACACCTTCACGGTGCACTCACACGAAGACAACAAGACTCTAACAAAATAGAAGAATTACAATCTCCAATACAACAACAATGTATGGAGATTGCAAAGCTATTTAAAAATTGAATTGGCAAAGCTTTGATGAAGTTTGTAGGCTTGTTTCTTAGCTTCAAAATGCTCCAAAGTATCAATATTTATAGTGTAGGAGGCCCCCTAGGCTCCTACTATCCGTTGCTACACAAAAGGCTGAAATCACTCCTCGATCGCCTCAGCCATCACCTTAGGCGATCTCCATCGCCGCGCCCCAACGGTCAGCATAAATCACGCATCGCCTCAGGCGATGTCCCGATCACCTCAGGCGATCCAAATTAAATTCCAATGCCGTAGCCTCAGCAGCCTAAAATCTTGCATCGCCTCGGGCGAAGTCCACATCGCCTCAGGCGTTCCAGCCATCGCCTCGGGCGTTCAGCCCATCGCCTCAAACGATCTCCCCTACGCGCATGCCCGTGCATTGCCTCGGCGTCGCCTCTGTCGATGTGCGGGGCGATGTCGCTCCTGGTTGCCATCGCCTCAGACGATGGTCATCATCGCCTGGAGCGATCTTCCTCGCATGCTCGCCTAGCCATCGCCTCTGTCGATGTGCGTGGCGATGCTTCGCCTGGCACCCATCGCCTGGGGCGATGCTCACCATCGCCTGGGGCGATCCAGGCCAGAATATGTACACTCGATTTTCTTCATTCCAAACCACTTTTCATCACTTAATCTGCACATTAAGTAGATGCATTAGTATAACAGACACAAGTTTTGTTGATCATCAAAACTCAAAGATTGACCGGGGAAAATTTAACGCATTAAACGCAACCATGCGTTTAAGGCTCAACAAGTACGCAGCATAATATAAAACTTTTTGTATTCCACCAGTGATCTCTGTGAAGTGAAGCCAAACGGTGTTAATAATTTATACCTTTGAAGCGTGTCTGAAATAGATTACCTAGTGAGATATATCCACGAGTCACGAGCAAAATGTAAACATTATGCCTCTATGATATCCACATGATCAAATCGTCTACGGGTTTGAACCTTTCAAAGTGCTAGCCTTGAAAGATCGATCAGCACAAGAAGGTGCTTATATTTTTGTGGCGATTAGGGTCTATGTGACTGAATAAATCAATGATCAAACCCTATGCCTACTTCTCTCTCTCTCTCTCTCTCTCTATATATATATATATATATATATATATATATATATATATATATATATATATATATATATATATATATATGTCGGCCCATAATATATAACATTTATATACCGGTCCACATGCATAATTTTATATTTCCTTTTATTATGACTCTTCCTAATTTAATTCATCAAATGAATTTCATCTCCCTTTATCGATTTAATCTTTTGTGCAACACGTTAGGATCTTGTAACGTTGGTAGTGACATAGAATTTTATTTTATGTCACAAGCAATAGCAGTATCTAGCAACATATCAAGGCTAACCAAATTACAAGAATGTCATTGACTCGACATTACATATTCGTTTGTGATAATATTTCACATGTAACTTAATATCTTTGTCCTAGGTATTTAGATTGAACATGAGTTATTGAATATGTCACACTCTTAAAATTCAATCTTTTATTTCTTGATTCCCGAGTAGACCAAATTTAACAATGAGCTCGATATCACATATCAACTCATTCAAGCATGACCATTCATATTTAGTTGGTGTTTGCAAATATTTTTGCAAGAAAAAACAGTTTTTGAGTGTTTTGTTTCATTGCTTCTCCTATTGATTCTCTAAAAAAATAAGCTGAAAAACAGAAGCTGAAAAGCAGACCATGACATGCTTTTGACCGGTTTAAGTTGTTCGGTGTCAGTTTTGCAATTAATTGAAGTTTATTAAGTTGTTTTTTTTATTTATTTTAATAGCAATCAATCAATGCTTTTACTTAATAGCAACTTTTTTTAACTTTAAGCAAAAGCAACATAAAAGTGATTTGAATAAGTAATTGCAAACACACATTTAGTGGGTGTTTGCAAATGCTTTTGCAAACTGGTTATCAGCTTTTCAGATAAAAAAATAGATTTTGAGTGTTATATTTCATTGCTTCTATAAAAATAAGCAGAAAAAAGCAGAAGCTAAGAATCAGGTCATGACATGCTTTTAACTGATTTAAGTTGTTTGGTGGCAGTTTTGTAATTAAATTAAGTTTACTAAGCTGCTTTTTATTTTAATAGCAAACACTCAATGATGTTGCTTAAAAATAACTTTTTTCAACTTTAAGCAAAAACAACATAAAAATGATTTGAATGGGCAATTACAAACACATTCTTAGTTGGGAAAATTTCGGGCCGGTACTATTTTGTAAAAGATTTTTCGGCCCAGTCACCCTAAAAAAAATTCTTTCAACTAGGTCCAATTTTGGTCAAAATGACCAAAATAGTCTTCTGCCTTCCTTGGATCACCTCTTTCAACATCAAAACCCTAGTCTTCAACCCTCACATCAGCCACATGTCCCAACCGTCAACGCCGTCGTCGGAAGTTGTCGCTCCTCCCATGACGTCGGAGCTGCGCGCACGGGTCAAACGAAAACAAAACGGTTGTGCAAGAAGACAAAATCATCGCATTCTTCTATTTATCATCTATTTACCGATTGTGTTGATTTTGTTCTATATTTCTTATGAATTTCAATTTTTTTGTAATGTCTGTACGTAGATTTTTAATGTGAAACGTAAAAGTATAATATATTTGAATTGTTCGATCAATTGTTTGATGGAAATTTTATATTTATTATGAATTTCAATTTTATTGTAATAATTGTTTGTAGATTTTTAATGTAAAACTCAAAATTATAATTATTTGAGATGTTCGATCAATTGTTTGAATGAAAATTTTGAGAATGTAATGATATTGAAACCATTGGTGCATGTAATTTACATGCACCGACAGTTCATGAGTCTATCGGTGCATGTAATTTACATGCACCGATAGACTCAGTGGTGCATGTAATTTACATGCACCAGCAGTTAATGAGTCTATCGGTGCATGTAATTCACATGCACCGATAGACTCATTGGTGCATGTAACTTTCATGCATCTTTAGACTTAGGTTTGCTTTCTTATTCAGTTTGTTATTTCACGTCTCATGCCTTCTATTTCAGTTTGCTATTAAATTAAAAAAAATTAATGAGGAAAAATGTTACATATTCAAAATTATATATTAAAAGGCTATGTTTTTTAAATATAGTATAAGTCTATATGTGCATGTAATTTACATGCACCAAAATAGACTTAGCGGTGCAATTCACATGCACCGACTTGCTAAAATTTATCGATGCATGTAATTTACATGCACCGATAGGCGGAGATGCACTAATATACGATTTTTTTTATCTAATTACTAAATAACAATGATCAAATCAAAAAAATGTGAATTAATTTTTCATTCTATAATTTTTACAATTGATCTTATAACAAATTAAAGATACAATATATTACTTTAGACATTAAATTTTATTATGGATGAGTATATACTATATGATAAATTATTGCATAATCTCATAACAAAATTCTATTATTTTTCAAATGATAATATATTACACAAACATGTATTAATTTTAAGTGTTATTTGTGATCTTCTTTAACACTTACTATCTGATACTTATTTATTATGTAATTTGAGAACCAATGCAAATGTTGAGTCTACCGATGCATGTAATTTACATGCACCGGTAGTCTACCGGTGCATGTAAATTACATGCACCGGTAAACTAGGGCGCATGTAATTTACATGCACCACATGAATACATTTTTACATGCATCGCATGATTAATTTTTCATACAGAACATGATAAATTTTATTCATACACCGAAGATGTAAACAATCACACCAGCTACTCACGTGATTGTAATCGAACACCTCCAGAGCACAATGAACGAGTACAATTCAATTGCAAACGAACTATCGGAATTAATTCACGACGAAGAATTCAATTCCCAACAGTTGTCCTTTGCCGTCGCCATATTCCAGAAGAAAAGCGATTTTTTTTTTTTTGCAGATTTGATATTAGAATTCACGCAGCAAAAACATCACAAGATCGCAGAAAAATTTGGCACAATTGAAAGCGACGATCATGAAGCAAAAAAATTTAACAATTGAAGGTGAATGCTATGGTGCGATCATACGTCAATTTAGAAACAGCTCGCAACGAAGAAGACGAAACCAATTTAAAGCAATAGATCGGAAAAAACAGAGAAATTGATTGAAGACGAGGATGAGAACGACAATGAGATTCAATTTGTGAAGAACAAAATTCGATATTCGTTCTGAAATTTAAAGCAATTCAACCAATCGAATAGTCTGCCATTGAGAAAATGGATTAATTTTTAAGTCATAAAAATGGATTAATTAGATTAGGGTTTCATAAAATAGATTTATGTGAAATATATTTTTTAAAAGATGTATTTAGTTGAAAGAAGAATTTTTTGGGTGATTTAGTTGAAACATATTTTGATAAGTAGTACCTATGTGTAATTTTCTCTTCTTAGTTTCCCTCGATCAAGAGCCCAAAAAGCACTTAGTAAAAACATCTATTTCCTTATATTTAAAAATACTAAAATACAATAATAACTAATATATTAAATTATTTTATATCGAATATGATCATTATTACAATATAGTTTCTAAGAAAATATACGGGTAACAATGGTTATAATAATAAATGAATGATTTACTTGTTTTTTCATCATTTTTATCAAGAACCGCCAATAATGGCTTTTTTATTAAATTAATCGAAAAAAATAAAACATTTAACAAAAAATCCGAATTTGAAAATCATTTTTAAAATGACCCAAAACGCCATCCCAGATGGCGCCTTCAGGTGAAGGCGCCATCTGCGATGGCGTCTTCTGTAGCTGAAAAAAAAAATAATTGAAGGCGCCATCTTGGATGGCGCCTTCATATAAAAAATTAATATTTTATGAAGGCGCCATCTTGGATGGCGCCTTCAGTATAAAAATAAATCGCCGCCCCCTCTTCTTCTTCCTCATTTCTCATCGGCTTTTCTCTGAAATTTCTCATTCTCATCTCAGATCTTTGCTTATTTTTGTGCAAAAATTACAAAATCATCGTGATTTATCATTTCTGGAGCTTGCTTGTTCAACATTTTTGAATTTCAGGTAACATTACAAGTTTGAATTTAAATTTTTGAAAGTTGTAAAATTTGAAATATGTTGTTGGTTGTTTTTAAATTTTGTTGTTTGGTAGTTTTTATTGAAAAATTAATTATAGTTTCGAGATAATGTCAAACCGTCGGATGATTTACAAATTTTAAGTTTTTGCCGTAATTTTGTACTCCGGCACGGCGGCGGCTGCGGCGGCAGCGGCGGCGGCGTCAGCGTCGGCGTCGGCGGCGGCGTCAGCGTCGGCGGCGGCGTCGGCGGCGGCGGCGGCGTCGGCGGCGGCGGCGGTTGCCGTGTTGTCACCGGTAGGGGCGGGTGGTGGTTGCCATGTTGATATTTTGTTATATTGATATTTATTGTGTAATATTTCAGGATGGATTTACAAAGAGGACCAGGACCGATTGACAGTCATCTGCTATCATTGCAGTCAGGTCATCGATCTGAAGCTGTTTGGGCAGGTGATATTGATTCTACACTTCGAGGCAGAAACCCTGATAAGTATTTTTGGGATCTTTGCCCCCTCGATACTCGTGTTGCGAGTTTGTTGGACAGTTTTGGTTTTTATGGTGTTTATAGGTCTGGTAGAATTACACTTGACTTTCACCTCATCACGGCTTTAGCTGAGAGATGGCGCCGTGAAACACATACTTTCCATCTTAGATCCGGAGAGGCGACCATCACACTGCAAGACATTGCAGTTATATGGGCATTGCCAGTAGATGGTAATGTAGTATCCGGTATTGATTATGATAGGAGTATACCTGACTGGCAAGCATATTGCCATATGCTTTTGGGATTTGTACCGGATACTGCACACTTTAAAGGTGCAAAGTTATTTTTATCTGCCATAAACAATCATTTGGTGAATAATGCTCTTACTGAGCACAGTACGGAAGAAGATGTAGTCCGTTATACTAGGGGCTGTGTGTTATTGATGTTTGGTGGAATTTTGTTTCCTGATTCGTCCGGCAATACTGTAAAGTTATTATATTTACATATGATAGAGAATATTCATTTAGTTGGTAGTTATAGTTGGGGGAGTGCCGTATTGGCATATTTGTACCGTGAGTTATGCACTTCCTCGATGAGAGGCAAAAAAGTGATCGGTGGTGCATTACAGGTCGTACAGGTAAACTTTACATTAACACTTTTCAAATGTTTGAAATATTATTGTCGTCATAATAGCTGATATTATTCCTGATAATATTTTAGATTTGGGCATGGTCAAGATTACCTGGTTTAACTCCTCAACTGGGTGATGCTAGATTCGACACTGGCCCAATAATTATCAATGAGGAGAATATCTTACCTGCTGCTCCATATGGTGCAAGGTAATAATGTTTTTATGTTTTGTGCTATTTTATATGTTTAAATTTAAATATATTTATAGATTTTGTAAATGTGTTTTTTTCAGGTGGACATGCCATTTAAGGTTCACGGAAACAGGGAGGCATTCTGTACGTATCATTAGGGACATTCTTGATGAGCAGCCATCAACTCAAGTAAGCAGTATATTAGTTGTGTTTGTTATGAAAGTTAATAATGTTGTTTATATTATTTTAATCCAATTTTGTATTTGTAGTTTAATTGGCAGCCATACCCTGATGAGTGTACTGAGCATCTGAGCCACCAGTTATGGACATATGCCGGCCCATTAATTTGTTATGAAATTGTTGAGATGCACCGTCCTGATAGGGTTCTTCGTCAATTTGGAATGCTCCAAGACATCCCCACAGATCCACAATCAAGGGATGATAAATTGCATTCTGTTGATCGAAGAGGAAGTATGAACAAGGATTGGAGTGCACATCATATTGGATACGTGCAGAAATGGGAGATGGCAGGTGATTTATGTGTGGACAGACCACTATATTGTGCAGTAGTGGTTGGATATAGTGAGTGGTATGACCGAGTCACCCGCAGATATATTGGCCATCAAAGGCAATTTGTACAGACCGGATACCAACATGGTGACGGCCCAGCGTGGCATCATGTGGTAAGTAAATATATTCAAACTTTGTTTTGTAGAATATGTCATATGGATTTATAGATTGAACATGTAATTATTGTTATTCACTTTTCAGCTTGATCAGATGCAACAGTTAAGTGTTAGTTGCGACCGCTATCCTGCTGAGGGAGAATCTGTTAGCACGTATATGGAGTCGATGAGAGATCATCATAGGGCAATAGCGTAGGATGTGATGCAAGTGGCTCGTGAACGACGAGACAGAAACTTCCCACCAGACGAAGAAGTTCACGAGCCTGATGAAGAACCAGTACAGACTGATATCGCAGGGCCTTCTATGTATACACCTTTCTCGACAGATGAGGCAGGTCCATCTACGTATACACCTATACCGACAGATGGGGCAGGTCCATCTACATCTTTTACTGGTTATTATGTCCCGCAGCCGCAGATGTATGATCCTTCACCATTCACTCCGTATGCTCCGATGTACACACAGCAGGGTACAGATGTGGGATATGAATTTCCACAATCATATACCACATCTGCGGGCCTCGATTTTGATGTATCACCTGTTGCATTTCCACAGTTCACACCATATCGACCACCTACTGATGTACCTGTGGATAGGAGGCAGAGAGTTCGCAGAGAGATCATTCCTCCTCCTTGTGGTACCGGAGGTCATTTACAGACGAGGCCTCGTGGTCGTGGTCGTGGTCGTGGTCGTGGTCGTGGTCGTGGATGATATTTGTTGTCTTTCTTTTGTAAATATTTGATATTTGATATTTTTTTGACATATTGAACAATGTTGTTTTGTGAGCAATTGAACATATACTAAAATAGTGTGATAGACAAACAACCAATTTTCACAATAACGTAAAATCATTTACAAAATAAATTTACAATAAATTACACATAAAATTATTTATTGATTTCGAGAAGATGAAGCCATTTGTCGTCTTGCACGGGCTTCTGGCCAGTCCATCTCATTCTGAATGCGCGTTGTTCGATCTCGACCCACTCTTCTGGTTTTTCGCAGAGTGGAGTTATGGTACAACTCAAAAGATGGGGTGTCCCAATACTCCTCCCCCCATATTGGTTCGAACTGCCCTTGATATGTGCTCCAATATTCATTCATATTGTAATATGCCTTCACAAATGTTTTTGCATTTAGGCCATACTTTCGACAAACTTGGATCACATGTGAGCAAGGTATTCCGAACTCTTTCCATTTTCCACAAGAACATTCTCCTGATTTTAGATGCACAACATGGGTGTTACCCCCACGTCCTGGTCGTACTCTTGTGATAACAGAAGCTGTAAGGTGTCTACGATCGAATATCTGGACATCATGATGGATGGAATGATAGTCGGCACGACCATATCTTTCCAACACAGAATCTGGCCATTCTTGATTATTTTCAATAATTCGCTCCATCTTCTTAATCCGTTCGACAAAATATAGTACACAACGATCAAAAGTTAATTGCACAATGGCGGTGATTGGAAGCCGACGAGCACCTTTCAAAACTCCATTTATGCATTCTGACATATTTGTGGTCATGATACCACAACGCCAGCCTCCGTCATGAGCAAGAGACCATTGACACTTATCGATACGACTCAAGTAATCAAAAGCCCTTGGCTCTATAAGTTTTATCTCTTCCATTGTGCGATCAAATTTTGTGAGTTGATTTTCTGATCCCGCTCTCCAACATAAGTCTTTCAAATGAACGGATTTGAAACGACTATTAAAGTTTGAGCAAACATGTCTCAAACAAAATCGATGTACTCCACGCGGTGATTTGAAGTCAGGAATACAATCGGCTGCTGCAATGAGGCCCGGATGACGATCAGAAATCAAACATGCACCACCCTCAGATCTTCTCACAATATGCTGGCTTATCATCTCCAAAAACCATCTCCATGACAGAAACTTTTCTTCGTCAACAATTGCAAATGCCAAAGGTAACACTTGATTATTAGCGTCCATTGTCACGGCAATCAACATCTTATGTTGATATTTCGTATACAGATGTGTTCCATCCACGCTTATTACCCGGCGGCAATGTTGAAATCCTTCTACACATGGTCGGAAGGCCCAGAACACGTAATTCAATGTCTTCTCTCTTGGTCTGGCATTGTCAAGGTGAACCCACTCAATGACGGTGCCGGGATTCCATTTTTGCAAAGCTCCCGTATAGTAAGGCAGTTTCTGAACGGAGCTCTCCCATGTCCCATACACATTCTCAACAGCACGTCGCAAACTAAACCATCCTTTTGCATAAGAGATCTCAAATCCATATTTGTCTTTGACTGTTTGAATTACATACTTTATCTCGAAAGCTGGATCACGCCGAACAATTCCCACTAACAAGCTAGCAATCATGTTTTTGTCCAAATTTGCATGATCGATAGACAGCTCACTCAAAAGGCAGGTGTGAGAACCTCCATATTTGTTTATTTTGAATAATCCAACTTTCTTCTTCAACGAGGCGCGCATGTACCATCTACAAGGTGCATCTTCTGTACTGTGTTTGCACACAACTTTCCACAATGTTTTTGTACTTTTCACAACGCGGTACTCTCGTTTTGCAACACGTACAGAGTAATCCTTCACAGCTGCCTGCAGATGTGCTTTATTTTTGAAGACCATATCTACATGCAGATCCCCTTTGGAGTAATCGTAATAACTACCCCATTTACCTGTTGGAATGTCTACTGAGTCTGCAAATACTTCAGGATGTGTCATTGAGAAGAATGGAATTGTTGGATAAAGGACATGACTAGTTGTCGTGGTTGTCTCCGGTACATTAACTGACACTTCCTGGGTGATTGGGACCCCTTCATCTTCATCTGCAATTGTTTCTGACATGACACAAATGTCAACCTCATCGTCATCAGCATCATCCTCGGACGGAATATCATCTGGTTCTGACTGAATATCATTTCCCAATTCAGCGAAACTGTCTGCTAGTGGCTCAGGAGCAATAACATCAGCATCTATTGGATCGTCATCGTGGTGTCTACCGGAGACAGTCGGTCGTTCTGCAACTACAGACAAACAATCTACATTTTCTGGAATATAATCATAGTTTCTTTGTTCCGTTTCTATGTAAAGTTCCAAGCAACTAAGACCTTGTTCTGAATCCAATAGCCATGCTAAATTATAATCATTATCGATTGGCAAAATTGTCTGTCGTACCCCGGCATAATCTCTAAACATATGTCTTACATGTATTTTCAGAAGAAACTGGTTGCCATCGATGCCCGTGATATTATATATTTCGGTCAACAACTGCATAAAATTAATTGTGCGAGATATTGTGGTAACTCTTATTGGACCACGATCATATCTAATGGTATCCAAATCCTGTAATATATTACCTCCACAATATAATAATATTTGAATCGACATATCTGAAAAATTTATAAAATATTACAAATAATTAATAAATTTATAAAATCCATATGATAAAAACAATAAGATAAAATCAATAATATAACAACATTTTTACCTGAAAAATACTTCGAGAGTGGTTAATTGAGATTGGAGATTGAACAATTTTAACGATAAAAATAAGATAAGAAACTATGATGATATGTGATTTTCGCTTCGGTATGAAAAAATGAAGGGCTCGGCCGCGGTATTTATACCCGAGAAGGCGCCATCTTCGATGGCGCCTTCATAAAAAAAAAATTTTTTATTTGAAGCCGCCATCCAAGATGGCGCCTTCAATTAATTTTTTTATCAGATACGAAAGGCGCCATCTCAGATGGCGCCTTTACATGAAGGCGCCATCTGAGATGGCGGTTTGGGTTACTTTAAAAACGAATTTAAAATTAGGATATTTTGTTAAATTAATTTGTTTTTTCGATTAATTTAATAAAAAACCCGCCAATAATTATGTACACGAACTAGTATTTCTCACGTGTCATGGACAAAATCCCTTTCCCAAGCTGCCTTTTTAGACATCGATACTGGTAATTGGATATGAACATTTCCTATTGAATAAAATATGAAATTTGGATTTAGAATTGGAATTGGAATTGGATTTGGTTTTGGAATTCCATTGGTTTAATATTCTATTTGGTATTATTTAAAAATTTGTAATATTATATAAGTTTGATTTGACACTAAAAAATACTATTATTTGATATTAATTTTTTTTATTACATTGCTTAACAATTATGTAAGTATTCATGTATTGTTTATTATTATATATAAACAAAATATTTTAAAATTAACAAGAAAATTATATTTTTATTAAAAATAGTTTTTAAAAAAAAGAAAAAAAAAGTTCATCAAAGAAAATTTAGAAAACAAATTGCCAAATTTTGATAAATTAGATTTAATTTTTTTAAAAATAATGAAGGCTAAGTAGTAGAAATAATTTATATAGTTTTCAAATATAAAATATTTTAAATTGATTTTAAATAAATTTTCTCTAAATATTATTGATTTTGATACGATTCTATCTCTTTAGGAGCTTCTAGGTTTTGTTCTATCCAAAAATTGGGGACCACAATTTCCTGAACTTTGCGCCTTACCCTTTAACATTTATCCCTTCCGAAAGGCTAAAGAATTCGTAATCACGTTTTCCACCTAATTCTCGAATCCATTTTGATTTCACTGATAGTTCCCTCTTTAATTACTTCTACAGTGGGTTTCTTTCTGTGATGAAAGGTATTTGCTTATCAGGTTTTCTTCTCGTTGATGTAGAAAATTGTTCGTAATATGCGCTCGCTTCCGTTTTGCTCAGAAATCTACTACTTTTTTTTCCTTTTTGGTAGAAAATTGTTCGTTATATGCGCTTGATTCCGTGTTGCTCTGAGATCTACTGGTTTTTTTTTTTTGCAAGAAAGAGAAAAGAATCGATTTGGGTGGATATATATTTTTTCTGTGCAATTGGGTTGTACACTTTCGTTAATTGTATTCAGAGGGAGCACTATTTGGGTGTTTTACAAGTGGATTAGTCTGGATACGATTTTTACCTAGATAGATTTGCTTTATGTATCGGGGCATCACTTTCTCGAGTGTTTCTACGAGTGGGTTTTCAATGGAAAGCAAAGTTTCTGGGTAACAATCATCTGTTGATTAGACAGAAGATGCAATCTTGGTATCTGGCTCTTTTGGTTCTTTGCTTATGTATGTGAAATAGTTAATAATTAACTCGAATTCGGAAATTCGAGTTTATTCAGTTCTATAGAAGTATTGTATTGTGAACAGTAAAGATGAAAAGAGGGAAAGATGAGGATAAGACGATGTGGCCTATGTTTCCAAGGCTTCATGTTAATGAGATTGAGAAGCGAGGGCCAAAAGCACCACCTAGAAACAAGATGGCCCTGTACGAGCATCTGAGTATCCCTTCAAAAAGATTAACTGGGACAGCGGATTTGGTGCAAACATCGAGCCAGGTGAATCGGAAACTTCTTCAGTTTGTTTTTCTTGTACTTCGTAAAATTTGATATTGTGGTGCTTGCATATTATCTCTCCCGCAGAATTTCTGTTCAATTGGTAGTTAATAGTTTTTTAGTGTTGCTAGTGATTGATTAGACTCGGTCATGGTTACTACAGATACTAGGCATATTTGGTGCTCACATAGAAGAATCGAGCCTATGTGAAAAGGCAAAAGATGAGACCTGCATCTTTCCTAAACTTTAAGAGTGCGAAAAGAAAACTTCTTCAACTATTATACGGCAACAAGGCAAATATCCATTAGTTTATAAGCAAACACAAATCACCCTTACCTGGTATTTTTCCCGGATTTACCATGCCTACACTTAAGGTGCGCTAAAAGGGGGGCTTGAAGGCCTGAACCTTGACCTGCATCCTGGCACGAGGGTTGAGTCTCAATGCACCTTGAGCCTAGACTCATGTCTTGTAAGCTTGCATTCATTCTGTTTTGAACAATTTCGTGTTCCTTTCTGGACCATTCTCTATACATGGATGTTCAGTTCAAGGAAGGCAATATACACTTTAAAATTGAAACCTGGGTTGTGCTTGTGCTTTTGTTGTTTCGAAATAAAGGGCAATCACTCAGATTAATGTACAATGTCATTTTGTTACCTAATTTTTGTTCTGATCGATGCCAACGTGTTTTTGCAGGGTGGCGGAAGTGAAAAGGGTATTTTTGTTTCTCCGCAGCTGCCACCAAGGCATCAATCCGAGAAGCAGTATAGCCAATTTTCCAATTCGAGTACTTCGTTGACACAAGCTGATCAAAGAAAGGAATTGGATGATGATGATGATTTTAGAGTTCCCATTTTCGTACACTCCAAATCTAGTTTAGAACATGGTAAATCTACAAATGATTCCATTGCGGAAAAATCATCCCCGTCCAACATTTCTCACCTCAACCCCTTGTTCAAATTTCGAAAAGCCAACATCCAAAAGGAAGAGAAAGCAAAAGAGCTGGTGGCTGATCCAGTTAAAGCCATCTCAAATTCTTCATCTCTTTGTCATGAAACAATAGTTAACCCTCTAGATTGTATCGAAATATTGAATAGTGGTGGTAGTGTGCAATTAGACGCCTGCGCTGAGCTGCAACCTGTTAGCAATACGCATGACTCTGCTGTTTATGGGGAGGATATATCCACCATGGGGAAAAGTTCTTCTGTTATGGTGAGAGCTCTTGGTTATGGTGCAGAACCTAACAAAGATCAGCCAAGAGTTGACACTATGTCTGAAACTTCCATTACTGATACTATATCCAGACTGGATATAACACCGGATGATGTCGTTGGCATGATAGGTCAGAAACGTTTTTGGAAAGCCAGGCGGGTAATTGTCAAGTAAGTTATTATACCCTTTTTGGATGAGATTTTTCACATTTTCTGTAATGGACGCTACTTTTCTTGCTTCCATAGAAATCTCGTTGGCAGTGACGTGAAACTGTTCTTTATAAACACATACATATATATACACACGAAACAATTAGATGACAATCTTGGGTTATGCTAGTTGCTGTGGTGGTGATACATGAATCTCAAACAAGCAAGGATTTGATTTATAAAGATCCAGACGGGTGAAAATGGAGGAAAATCATAAAACGAAAAAGCAAAACTATGCTCTTCAAGGTTTCCATTTTGATTTCCTGTATTGAATTTGAGAGGATGTGATGATACAAGGACTGTATTGTGCTAGTGGGCTTAATGCTTTATTATTTTTCCTGCCAAGTCTAACCAGTTCTCTGCTCTGCGGTTATGTTATTGCAGTCAACAAAGAGCGTTTGCTGATCAAGTATTTGAGTTGCATAGATTAATGAAGGTTAGAGCTGTTGACTTGTTTCAAGATTTAACATTATATAGTCGTTACTTTACTTCTGATTCAATTTGATTTCATAATAATAATAAAGCTGCACGTATTAACTTTTTTATCAGGTCCAGAAATCTATAGCCACATTGCCACATTTTTTGCTAGAGAATGTTGCCCATATAAGCAATTCTGTGAAGGCTTTGACCGAAAAGAAAGTCCCCTTGGATTGTCCCAATAAAGCTCTTCCAAATGTTTCCAAACCAAAAGGTGACTCGAAAAAGCCTATCACTGAAGAAGGTTCAGCTGAAGATTCAGTTGCCAAATCGTCTTTATCATCTCTTCAAAACAATGCGCTGCCTCCAAACTACAGAATTACTTGCAATCAAGCTAGACCATGGTGTTTTAATCAACCAAATGGCCCACAATGGTTGGTTCCTGTTATGTCCCCTTCCGAAGGACTAGTATACAAACCGTATCCTGGCCCTGGGTTTGGGACCATGAGTCCCACTGTACCTGGCAATAATTTCATGACTCCTGCGTATGGAGTTTCTGCTGCACATCCGCAGTACCAATTCCCATCATTTCCATCCCCTGGTTCTCACCCCTACTTTTCAGCTTACGGCATGCCTGTCATGAATACAGCATCTTTCTCCGGTTCTTCCATTGAAGAAGTGGACCAGCCGTCTATACCAGGGCAATTTCAGTTAGCCAATCTGCCCAGCCAGAGGAACAAATCTGGTCCCGGCCGGGATAACTTGCAATTATCTGAGGATATTGAAGTACATGCTAGCACAGCAAGTAGCCCAAGTGAAAGAACACAGGGTAGTGGATCAGGCAATGTCTTGGATAAAAGAAATGCGCTCCAACTTTTTCCCACGTTTCCGACCGAACCACAAAGCCTCACTCCCGCTCGGGTGATTAAGGTTGTTCCTCACAAGGCAGGATCTGCGACTGAATCTGTTGCTAGAATTTTTCGGTCCATTCAAGAAGAGAGAAAACAGTATTGATTTGTTGTAGGCCTCGTCATTACCTGCCTTATTTTCCGTTGCCTTGCCTGTTATTTTTTGGTAACTGAACTTTATATTATAAAGATTAATCTTGTGTAGATGCATTAGATGAATTATGACGGAAGTTGTATTCCTAGTTGCATCAGATAACTGAAGGTGCAGTATTATTGTAATCCATCTTTTGATTGTTGTGGTGGCCTTTGTCACTCGGTTCGTTTGTGTTCTCCACTTTTTGCAGTCAATCTATCTTTTCCTTTCTTGATAAGAAAGGTAGTTAAAACAACTATAAATATCCCTATTACCTAGATCGGCTCACAGTTAACATCCTAGACAAGTATTTTAAGTAATTGGCTTTGTGCTAGACAATTATTCTCTATTTAATTTAATACGTAGGTGGTCTTCACTCGATAAATCTCTAGAGTTCTAATGAATTCATGTATTTATGTTAAGACATAAAGATTTAAATTAACGGTTGCTTGATTTACCAAACTTGGAAAGATAACTAATTATTTTTTTCAGATAGGATATAATGAATAAGGACAAATTTGAAATTTTAATGGTTATATCAACAATTTTATTAATTAACATATATTTATATATAACTAGATTTACAATGTTAATGTAACTCGTTGTTCAAACAACCATTCTTCCTAGAACTCATTGTAAGGGTTGTTGGGAAACCTGCTACCGGACTTGATTAATGACCCTTTATTGAATCATTTCATTTTTGTAATTTTTTAATTGTTTCAAAGTATTAAGTTGAATTAACTAGATTCAATTTCCTCGCTCTATCTCGGAGTACCTAAACCTCATCGGCTTCTATTTCCACTTTTCGTAAGCGGGCCTTGGCAGCTGTTCAGCCCCTCACACAGTTCTTCTGAATTCATATAGTATTCAAGATCCTTTGTTTTTGATAGGGATGGTAACGAAGCAGGAATGTGATATGTTTGGCTAAACCAATGAGAGCAGGTTTGAAAAATGGTCTAAGAGTGACATCATTAGTATAGTATAGCATGATCATCTGTCTTATGTCGTTATCATACTAAGATGTTGATCCAAAATTCGACTTTTCCTAGACTCTACTTTTCGGATCTGGAACCTATACCGGCCTGGGATCTATTTCAAAGGAAGGAAATATGCTAAACCACCACATGAAGGTTGCCCCACTACACAAAGATGTTCCCAGACCAGCCCAAACCTGCAATTATTAACTAAAAATCAATTTTGAAGCATACAATTTGAGTTTAGTGATTATATTCGTAATAAGCATTGTAAAAACTATCTTTAAGTTACTAGATCTTTATTAATTCGCTCTTACTCCCTTCAAAATGTCCAACTTCTTTAATATGAAACATGAGTTTGATGTAAAATTAAAAATGTACATTATGATTCAGCCAAAAAAGTGGAATATATATTCAATATTAAATTTTAAATTTTTTTATGTATACCGGGCGGATTTGGCCAAATTCGGAACATACACCTCTTCTGGACCAGATCAAACGGGTCTATACTCGCCCCAAAATGTGTGAGATTTATTACGGGTCCAGGTTAGACCCGGACCCGTTGCAAACTCTAGTTTTCTATTGTCTAATAAATGACTTATTGATTGCGAATAACAATATATATGATAAAGTTTACTACTTGAATAAACGTAGACTTCAAATTTTAAACCCTCAATTATTAAAGGATAAAGATGTATTGTTTGACATAATATTATTATTACTTAATTCTTAGAAAGGAGGGTCTAACTAAATTTTTAATCACACTCCAACTTATTTTTATCAATTAATTACCAAGATTACCCCCACACACACATGCTAGTTATTTTTCAAAACCTTCCATAAAATATTTTTCATAGCTACTATAGTAATTATATGTTAAAATTTGATCATAATTTTTTGTCTTATGTAATTATAATAATAACCTAAAGTTTGATCTCATTCTTTGATTAATATATGATATATTTGGGATATATGATATATAAATGAGATTGAAGCAATTTTAGTTGAAGTTTAATTTCATATACTGATCACTGATTTTTTTTAAAATATTGTCTACATTATTTTGATTCTTTATTTTCTAAAATTTGAACACATTAAATATATCAACGTTTTAAATAAATTTTGCTATAAATATTTTAATTCTTTAATTTTTTTATTTTGATTATTTGAATTAAACTTTTGTGCAACAACCAATTAAATTCTACAAAGTTAATATTAATTTGATATATTTTTCTTGTTGGCAAACGACTTATGTATTGTATACTTAAATACGTTAAATAAATAATATACTTTATTAAATATAAATAAAATATATTTTAATTTTTTAGAAAAAAACGTTATATTAAGGTTTTAAATAGTATAATAGAGATTTTTTTTTTGTTTTTGTAATAATAACATTTTGGCAAATCAAAATATTATACACTCCAATATTTTTTATATATTTTGTAAAAAAAATTGACCAAAAAATTATATACTCAGCTAAAACTTTGGATAAACCAACTAATCGAAAAAGCAAAATCCAGGTGTAGCAACTTTAGACTGAATCGCATTAATTGGACAGAAAGAAAATAGAGGTGAAAGCAGCTTTCTTGAATGTAAATTGACTCTCACGTCCAAAGAATTTTCCAAAATTCTTACATGGCGTCCCCTCGTCAGACCCACATTCCTCTGCCTCCGGGACCTGGTAATTTCTCTTTCACCCCCTTCTCGTTTGTTTTGGCAATCTCAACTTTAATTACCTCTAATTTGATTTCCATTTGGTGCCGGGCGAGGTTGCAAGAATCAAGAAATGGACTCGCTAGTTAAATTTCTTTGGCATTTGATTTAATAGTAAACGATTCTTTGTAGTTTAATTAATTTTTTGGAATTATTTACTGCTAACGTATGTTGTGGTTACGGTTAATTTGTTGTTTTGATCAATGTTTCTCAACTTTCGGGTCTTTTGTTGGGGCTTTGGTGGATGAGATGATGGTATAATCCTGGGGGTATAGTTTCAATTTTGTTTCCTCCTTTTTTTTTTCTTTTGGTTGGTCCATAAATTGGTAAAATACCACTAATTACATTTTTGCTACTGCAGTTTGTTGTGAATGTGAGGTGGTTTTTACTTTGAAAAAAAAGTGGACAGAAAGTGGTTTTGTGTATTTATGCGAAATTATAAGCACATCTGTTTGGCGTGGTGTGTATGTGTTAAATAAACAAATGGCACGACAGAAGATTGAAGTTAATAGATTCTTGATCTTATCAAAAGAAGTTGATAGATCTTTGGAATATTTTTTACTAATTTTTATCGGCGGAGGAGGTGCAACAATTGGGATTGAGAACCATGAATTTTCCCAATTAAGGGAGATGGTACAACTTCAACCAGATGGCTAGTGGTTGTTTTTTAGAAGATTTGCACTCGATAAAAGCAAATACTGTGGGCATTGGTCTTTAAGTTTAAGTCAGTTGATGGCTAATGCAATACCAAGTTGGATAGATCGTCTGTTTATTTGAATATGTGGTACATGGGGAGAAATATAAGTACTGTCTGGGCAAGGGGAAGTTTATTTCAATTTGTTGGTGTGTCGAAGTATTTGCTTGGTTGGGTTCAAAGCTTAAAATCATGGTTTTTCGAGGTCATTCGAAGAGATCATCATGATCACATTTAACCTTAAATATGTACTTAGAAATGAGAAATAACTTAACCATGTGAAACACGCTCACATAGTTCAGAAGGATAGTTGGGAAAATTGTATGAGGTAGTACCGTCACAGTTCATGATGTTTCAATTGAGATCTTATATGTTTATTGCGAAAAAAATTCTCATATTTCAAAAGCTAGAAATTCTTGCATTCAACTGGATGTTAAAAATATGCACATTCATCATTTTAAAGGTCGCTTGCCTATGACTTTTGCAGGTGATAAGCCCATCAAGAATGAATCAGACTTATCTACTGTTTCTATCCATGTAGTCACCTGTGCATCTCAACTTCCTGCAGAATTTTTGCAGCCTTCGCGTGAGAGGCAACTGGTCATAGGCTTTGATTGTGAGGGGGCTGATCTTTGTCGACATGGGTCTCTTTGTATTATGCAGGTATTCCACCAGTCCTTATTTTTCTTCCCGCACATTATGTTATATTCTGCAAGAATACTGCAGATTTTCTTAATATCAAGATATGGTTTCAACTGTTCGTTTGATGAAGATCTCATATTTCAGTTTTGTACACACCAATTGGGTTTTAAACAC
The DNA here is from genome assembly GCA_907163345.1 of Haberlea rhodopensis. Taxonomy (NCBI): domain Eukaryota; kingdom Viridiplantae; phylum Streptophyta; class Magnoliopsida; order Lamiales; family Gesneriaceae; genus Haberlea; species Haberlea rhodopensis. Next base: position 28,896,548 of record CAJQUN010000004.1, on the reverse strand, counting down.
TGGCATAGTATTAATATTGGAAGGAGAACAGTTGTTATTTTATTGAACAAGAAGCCTCTGTGTAAAATAATCTTGATCTTGCCTTCTGGAATAAATTAGTGTGCATGAAGAGTTGTTGTAATACCCATAAGTCGCCCCATTTGTTGCCCCATTTGTTTTGGTGAATTAATGATTTTCACTCCCGTAACATGACAAGGAATTTGCATGGAGTGTTTTGCAATGACTGATTTCTGTGCTTAAAGAAGGGTGTCTCACACTTTGCTTATAGACAATAGCTACTTGATTGTTTGCTTATTGCGGACTGCAATTTACGAGCTGTTTATTTTAGCACAAGTTTGTGAGCGCTAGGTGGGACACCACATTCATTTTGATATGACAGACGATAGGACCTTCAAAGTTTTTGTTATCTAAGATTTTTCAACCTGTAAATTCATGGATTAACTAATGTGGTCAAGTGCTTTCCACTCACGTGCTTTATATTTTGTAGCTTGCATTTTCAGATGCCATATATCTGGTTGATGCCATTGAGGGTGGAGAGACTCTTGTGAAAGCCTGCAAGCCCGCACTTGAGTCCAGTTACGTCACTAAAGTTATCCATGATTGCAAACGAGATAGTGAGGTCTCTCGTTGACAGCCCTCTCCACTTCATACTTAATATTTCTGAAAAAAATCAGTAATTAATTTTATGGCCGCTTTGTATGTCGCAGGCACTGTTCTTTCAGTTTGGCATTATGCTAAATAATGTTGTTGATACCCAGGTTGGTATTTTCTTAATTCTCTTATTTTGGAGACAAATCAATTAAAGTTGGGCATCGCCTTTGATGTTAGTTCTATTATTATACCACTTAAGCATGTTTACATTTTTGTTGAGCAGATTGCTTATTCTTTGATTAAGGAGCAAGAAGGGCACAAAAGAGTGCCAGATGACTACATATCATTTGTTGGCCTCCTCGCTGACCCTAATTATTGTGGTAATTAGTCTGTTTTGCGTTTCATTCTTTATTTTTTGTGATTCTGGATCATGTGGTTGTGGATCACCTGTCTTGAATTTTTTTTAATCATTTCGTTGGCGAAAATGGATTTTATGTGATTCACTTTATTTCACACCCATAATTTCTATATCGTCAGACAAATGTGATAGAAGTAAATCATACCACCGGTAACATTATCAGTTTAGCTCTATCTTATCTACAAAAATCATTTATCCTAATCCCAATATCCCAACAGAATTATACGTTTACAGCACCACAAAATCTTTTCTGATTCATCCTAATCGCTTGTTCAGCTCTGGAGTGGGCATTTATTAGTGTCAAACTCGTTTAGCAACTTCTTAAAGAATCATTATACTGGACATGACAAGAAGGGAAACAAATATTATATAAAAACCAATAAGTTTCCTGACGTGGTTTCACATTTTCCCTCATTTATATAACAATCCAAGCTTGCTAGACTTTCTCCATTTCTGAAACTATATCTAACAAATGATTACATTTAGTCAACAATACTTATGCATTATATGTTTACCTTTGCATGCTGTATTCTGGCTCCTGTTTGTAATGTTTGTATTTCACATGGCATTGTTATTAGTTTGTTCATATGCTATTTTCTGATACTCTTCTGTATGAGAAGTCCTGCAATGTACTGTGTTTTGTTAAAGTCATACTTCTTTGTGCTAGGATATCCTTTCACTCTAAAGAATTTGTGACAGGCATATCCTATGATGAGAAGGAAGAGGTTCGTGTTCTTTTAAGGCAGGTTAGTCTTGGTTTCTTCTCAAGCTTTTCTGTCAGGTTTTGCTAAAAGCATGTTCACATTAAGTATGTAACTGTAGATAAAGCGTCTTAAAATTTCAACCGCAAATTACATGAATTTTCTTGGTACTCATTTTTTTGGCTCCAGGATCCCAACTTTTGGACATACAGACCATTGTCTGAACAAATGGTTCGTGCTGCTGCAGATGATGTTCGCTTTCTTTTAGTCATCTATCGTAAGATGTTGGAGAAATTGAATCAGAGATCTTTGTGGTATCTTGCGGTTCGTGGTGCACTTTATTGCAGATGTTTCTGCATTAGTGATAATAATTATGCTGATTGGCCAGCTCTGCCTCCACTTCCAGGTATTTATTCTCTTCTATCCCGTTTTATTCAAGGTTCTATAAATATGTTCACGCTCATGAACGGTAGTGTCTCAAATTATAATTAACCTGTTAAAACTGGTGTTGCATATCGTCTAGATTATAACTTTAAGTGCTGTTTTATATTTCTTTTCATCGTTTCAGACAATTTGATTGCTGATAAGCATGCTGTAGAGCAAGAAATCCTTTCAGTTCTTGATGTTCCCCCAGGGAAAATGGGGTGTGTTATTGGGAGACGGGGAGCTAATATCTTGTCAATAAAGGAATCATGCAAGTATGTCATATCGTCATGTACCATAAATGGTCGACATTTTATTATTTCCACACAAGTGTTCCTTCATCTCAATTTAATTTATTAAATTCCTTACCTACTTGAACCATAGTTGTCTGTATGCATGATAAGTAACATATGCTTTTGTTTAATTTTATCATATTGTAAATCCTTTGGCTTTTTTCTTCTTGTGAAGTTTGGGAATGCTTTCAACTTGTTCTAACAAACATGTAATTATTACATTTGCAGCGCTGAAATATTTCTTGGAGGTGATAAAGGTCCCCCGGACAAGGTTAGTCCTTCATCGTTTGAATCATGTGAATACTGTCACCTTCCAGACTGGAGTTCCAGAGTAAATATTCTTATGCATTTGTTTCCAGGGGCAGATCCAGCAAGGGGTAGCGAAATCGCCCCCTCATCAAATAAAATAGAAATATGATTCATAAAATTGCAAGTTTTACACCTCTCTATTTTCCCTAGTCGGCATCTGCTTGGTGCCACGTCATCTATCACGCTGACTGCACTTCATTTCTTCTAGGACACTTTAATGTCTCGAGAAGTTCCTTTTAACTTAGTGAGACACTCAAGGAACATTCAGTTCAGTGGTGACAAAGCACTTGAAACAACTTTTTTTTTACTTAAATTGCCAACCATAGAAAACTTTTGCCTCTCATTATTATGTTGAGTTTATAATCTTTGTCTTGGAGTTTAGTTCGAAATGGTCTTTTTCTTTGAAACTAAGATAGTCTGCAGTAGAAATACAATGTTCATTTAAACGTGCAGGTTTTCATAATTGGGCCAGTAAAGCAGGTTAGGAAGGCACTAGCCATGATAAGGGGTAGAATGCTGGATATTTACTAGAAAGCTGCAAGCTTTCAAGATACTTTGCAACAGCCCAGGAAGATGGATCAGTCTGCATGTACTCATTGAAATATACCCCATATTTGTGTGCATAAATAAACTGTAGTAGTTAAGCTCTGTGGCTTATGAAAACTGGGGCAGAACCGAGGTTCTATTTTTTTTTATGTAAACTGAAGGAGATTTTACATACATTAGCTGAACTAGATGTGGTGACTTCATTACCCCTTCCGGTGCGAAACTGATCGTCCTTACTTGCCCTTCGATGGTCCCATAATTCGGTCTGTTATGTGGTACCTTGAGTATTTTACCTACTTCTATGTTTTGATCGTAATGGAATGTGTTAATGGTATATTTTATGCTACACATGCAAATTATGTACATGGTTGTGAGCGGAATCTTGGGGGATACATCTCAATAACTAAAAAAATAATAGGATAAGCAGATACCATTAAAGGACGACCGGAAAAGGAGCTTCACCAAAAACCTTCAAAGCCCTTGGCATTTGCAACCATAGCCCTCTATCTTGATTGAAGAGTTTAGTGAGAGCAAGCTAAGGGATTCCATACTATACATCGAATGATTTTCTCGGGAAAGGCCAGGTCCCTAAAGTGATGTTTATATATGTATATTGAAACAGATGTAAAGTAGACATGACCGAGGTTTACAATTAACCGCGGCTTGACCCAGATCGCAACCGGGTCAATGGGCCGGTCACCCGTTGACTCGGTTCGAAGGTTCCGAACTGTAACCGGCCCGTCACTGTACGGGCCGGTTAAGGTTCATGGGCTGAAAATCGGTCACAATTTTTTTTACAAAAATATTTATTATTTAAAATTAAAGTGCGTTTATGAAGATTCGAACTCTTGCTATCTATCATATATACAGCTTCTTACCACAAAGCTATTGTCTTGATTATTTTATTTTATATAATTTAAATGTATATACTAAAAGATAGTATATATTATATGTGTAATACAATAATAACTATTTTATATTGACAAATAAAAATTATCTAAAAAAATATGTTATGCTATTAAATAAAAATTATATGTATAATACAATAAATGTTATAATAATGAAGCAAATTATTACAAAACAAATATATTATATACCTTTTAGTTATTCTACAGGTATTTTATGTTCATTATTTGATTTACATTATATATATAATAATTATATAAGTACCAAAGTTATATATGTTTCATACCAATTTTATATGTAATTAGTATCATAATTGTAAATGTTTCATACCATTCTCTTTTGTAATTAGTACGAAAGTTTTATATGTTTCATACAAATTTAACATATAATTAGTATCATAATGGTAAATATTTCATGCCAATATCATTTGTAATTACTACTAAAGTTGTATATTTTTCATACCAATTTCATATGTAATTAGTATCATAATTGTAATGTTTCATACCAAGCTCTTTTGTAATTAGTTCCAAAGTTGTATAGGTTCATACGAGTTTCATATGTAATTAGTATCATAATTGTAAATGTTTCATACCAATATCATTTGTAATTAGTACCAAAGTTGTATACGTTTCACACCAATTTCATATATAATTAGTACCATAATGGTAAGTATTTCATACCAATATCATTTGTAATTAGTACCAAAATTGTATATTTTGCATATCAATTCATATGTAATTAATATCATAATTGTAAATGTTTCATACCAAATTCTTTTGTAATTATTACCAAAGTTGTATATCTGTCATACTAATTTCATATGTAACTAATATCATAATTGTTAATGTTTCATACCAATTTCATACGTAATTAGCATTGTTAGATAATCAGATTCAATAAATTAAAATTGCATTATCTTATTTGTAGGCCCATCGAGTTTGAATCAATGTGGTAAGTTTTGTAAGGTTAATATGCGACATAGAAAATTTCCACTAGATATACCCACAAGTTGGAACTCAAATAAATTGTTAAATGATTTATATGAATATAGAGAGTTAATGACAACTTAAAAAGTTCAAATCTTTCCATCCACTTATATTTCATTTGTTTTTTTTATAATTATTTTATAGTAATTTTTAAAATTTTTTAAATAAAATTTTAATTTTAATTTTTTAATTAAAAAAATATAAGGGTTGAACCGTAATCATAACTGGTGGTTAACCGTAACCGTAACCGGAACCATCTACAAAGGTAAGGTTAATGGTCGAGCTCTTTTGAACAGTCAAATCGGCTATTCCGAATTGTCAACCGGCTGTTCACGAAATGTGGCCATATCTAATGTAGGCCAAGCCGAAAATAGCTAGAGAAATCTTACCCATCTCTAAATCCTATTCGTCCGTGACATTTAGTGATTCACAGACTGTGATGCCACACTTCCTTCCCAAGCCATCTAGCTCGTTATGAAGTCTCCATGAATTGTCGACGACTTTTTCCGTATATTTTCTTAAATACAAATGAATCCGGCAGATTCTTATCATCGGGTCAAACCACAGGTTAGTGATAATGTAAGTATACATTTGTTTATTTTAATTTAGATATTGATAATGACTATTGTTTTTATTGGTTATGGATGCAATTTGTTAAATTGGACGAGTTTAGGCTGATTTTGTTACTGTTATCTGTGATAAAATTACGTTGTTTCCCATTTGGTTGCAGGGTTGACTCTTTCAATTTTTAGTTTTCCGAAATATACTTTGTATTTGAAGTAAAATAATCGGCGATGTTTACGCGGATTTTCGGAAAGCCTCAGCAAGAGACGAATGCTCTGGCAACTCTAGACAAGTTAAATGAGGTAAAAGTTTGATCTTTGATCATTTTGGAATCTCTCGTATTTTTGTTTTGATTTTTTGTGTATAATTTGAAAGTTTGTGTATTTCCTTATTGTGCTGCCTTGACTGTTTACAGCTTTTTTGAGTTCTAAAAATGTCTTAGCTGAGAGATTTAAGATATGCATCAGTTCGGAAATTATTTAGATACGCTGATGAAAAAATTTGTATTGGTATGTACCTTTTGATTGCTGCAGATTAAGCATTGATGACCATCCCGTGCTTCTGGATTTGTTTATTTGGTTTGTACAAAGAAAATTATCATTTGACATAGAAAGGACATTTGGTGAATGATTATATTTAACTTCAGCATTCCTCATTTGGGAATCCACTCCTTAAGGTTTTGGTTAAAATATTATCTCTGGTTTAAGAGAATGCTATGTTTATTCACTTATCATTCAACTGATATCCGTTCTCATGTGTTTATACTTCTAATTACAGTAGTTGGTTTAAGGGACTTGCTTCATCCTTTTCCGTTCTTCACGTGTTCCACCTAGGCTCCTGCTTTATTAGTTTAATGAGTTCGGTGAATAATATGGGGTAGAAGAGACCCCGAGGTTGAGTTCCTATCTTAGGCTTATACTTTGAAGTTTTCGTTCTATGCCTTCATATATTCATAGTAGCAGCTGGAGGCACATGCACCATGTTTAGTGCGATGTCATCGGCAAAAAAATAAAATACCATGGTCGAGACCAAAGCATTATAGACCAAAGCATTATTGACTAACATTGTGATTTTAGTGTTTTTGCAACTTCAGAAGTTGTTTTCGATTCTAGACCAACTGATGTAAATATCCCTTCTTATGCATTTTTTCTTTTATTCCCTTCCTTCGCATGGTATGCAGACTCTTGAGATGCTAGAGAAAAAGGAGAAAGTTCTCTTGAAGAAGGCAGCTGCAGAAGTGGAAAAGGCTAAAGAGTTTACTAAAGCTAAAAATAAAAGGGGTAAGATATGGTGCTTGTAAGAAACTCTTTTACTTGCTAGATATTGTGTTTGTAAGAAATTCTTTTACTTGCTTGTTCAGTATTTTAGAATCTTAAACGAATTTTGCATTCTGTTTCATTGTCCATCCATATGAGTGGTTGTGTGCCATGAATAACACATTGCGTTATGTGCTTTGTAATTTTAAGAATAACAGTGTGCTTTTAACGTTGTATTGTAATGTTTTAGCTGCAATACAATGTTTAAAAAGGAAAAGGCTCTACGAACAGCAAATTGAACAGCTTGGAAATTTCCAGTTGCGAATTCATGATCAGGTGATCTGGAGACACATTAACCATTTAGTTTTCCTGTTGACATAGTTGTGTTTTTTATCTGGTCCTTTTAAAAACGTGTCTGTACGTGGGTCCCAGATGATAATGCTCGAGGGGGCCAAAGCTACTACAGAAACCGTTGATGCTTTGAGAACTGGAGCAGCTGCAATGAAAGCTATGCAGAAGGCTACGTAAGTTGCATTTCCCCCAATTTAATGGAGATTCATCGATATGGCTTTGTAATGATGAATTTAGAAAGAAGAAGGTTGTGATCAAGTTGACAGACAACCCGTCTATGCGGAAGAGAAACCAAGTCCCCAAAAAAATGAAGTTAAAAATTAAAAAGAAAAGATAAAAGTCATTTTTTAGTCAGAAAATAAAACCTCGGACAAAGAAAAATATATCTTGAAATTGTTTCGCATCGTATTATGGTTTATCACAGTAATCAAGCAAGAGGGATTTTTGAAGGCTACACTAGCGTAAACGCTTTTCAATGTATTTAAATTATGTGTGATTTTGTTTAAGAAGGGAATGTAGTTCGTTACGTTAGTCTTAAGGGAAAGCAAATTACGGACTGGTGACACAACCACATTAATTTCATGAACATAGAATTATGTTACCTCGTATTCTCTAATGGCTTTTGCAATGTAGTAATATTGATGATGTGGACAAAACAATGGATGAGATCAATGAGCAGACCGAAAATATGAAACAAATTCAGGAAGCACTGTCTGCACCACTTGGCGCAGCAGCAGATTTGATGAGGTAAGCAGTAGTTACTGACAGCTGCTTGTTCTCACAACTTCTTTTGAAGATTGTACCTTACTCTATTTCCTTCCACAGGACGAGCTGGAGGCTGAGCTTGAAGAACTTGAAGGAGCTGAACTAGAGGAACAACTTCTGCAACCAGCAACAACAGCTCCTGCTGTTCCTGTTCGAGTGACTGCCGGTAGGCAACCAGCAAAGAAGGTTGAAGATGAAGATGATGAACTTGCTGAATTGCAGAGGGAGATGGCCCTTTGAGGAGGTATCCTCTGACCTCTATTATTAGTTGCATAGCATGTTTGCACGCTGACAAATTGTAAATTTGCTAATTCATTGACTTGCATTTGATGAAACCGGTGTATATGAGAGAATATAAGCTATGATAAACATTAGCAATGAAAATGGTTATTGTTAAAATTCGAACAGGGCTGTGCTAAATTGAGAGGATACTGATATTTAATAGATTTTAACTGTAACTGGAAAAAACTTTGCAATTATGTTTTAGATGGTGTATACAGAATCTAGTGCCAACTGAACTTGTTGCTAGATTTTGGTAGTTGGTTGGGATTGTTTGATAGTCGTTGTTGTATGCAACATATAGGGCTTTCTATTAACCAAACAACTATGATTTCCTCTCCAAATATTTGCAAAGTTTGAGCTCTGGGGCTCATGCATGTACGAACCTACCTCACAGCGTGGATAATGGCTAATTTATCGCCCAACTTGCAGTTCAGTATCAAATTTCGAATATCAACATGGGTTCTACTGTATATTGAGACACTGCTACAGCTGCTACCTCCATCCTCTGATGAATTTTACAGAGGTGCATTTACCAGTACAGAGATTACCTGTATAGATGACTTCAAATAATTTGTATTCAACCTTTGTGGTTTAGCAGATGAAGAGTGTTTTCTAGCATGCACAATTATTTGACAAATGTGTATGATGTGTGTTAATTTTACTGCCACATGTTTACTGAATTATAAGGGACGATATCGTGTCATAAATGCTTGATATGGTGTTTTAACACACTAAAGATAATGTGGCGTATTTTTGTTTTATTTAGGTACTGTTTGGTGATGTTGATAAAATGATCATCGATTGTATCGATTGTTTAACTCACGCTCAAACTACACATCAAACACGATATACACATCAAACGCGATATGATTAATCAAACCATATAAATTACCTATGTCTATCGATGTTTTTATCACTCCTATTACACATCCATATCATTCGGTCATCATATACCATGTACGAACTTAAAGTATTATACATCTCTAGGCGAGATTAGGTTCTGCTTTAAGGACTGTTTCATCTTCTAAAAGTTGCCATGTTTGCTTTTACATTCCAGAAATGGTTTTCCATCCCTCAGTATTAGAATAAACAAGACCATTTATTTTTATTTCCTCCTCAAAATTCATTTTCCCTCGCTCTCACACTTTTATGACTGACCTTTTGTATTATATAACCGAGTGATCACTGATCAATTTCTTCATCCTTGAATTAGCAATAGCCCCATGCAATTTACATGACGTTGACTAGCATGATAAAGAAAGAGATTCTTATTGCACTCTTTTTTTCCTCTTTTTTTTTTTTTTTTACTGCACTCTTGTTTCCATATCCTTTCACATTGCAAATATGTGCCACAAATTCAGGTCCAATATTTGAGAAAAAAATTCCGTCGTTATCGTTGCGATACATAGATAAGGGATAATACATTAAAACGTCCCTAAATTTTGGGTCAATTCCCGGTTTCACCCTAATTTTTTTTAAAAAAATCTGGTTCAGACCCCGACGTTAAATCAGTCGTGAGAAGCAAACGTAGAGGGATTGAATCAGGAATATTTTTTAAAACTTTACGGACATGTGGCCTACCTAATGTCGGAGACTGATAAGGAGTAAACCTGATCACCGAAATTTTTTGCGGATTGAACCGAGAATGAATCCAAACTAAAATGATGTTTTAATATATTTCCACCATAAATAAGTATTGTTTACATGGACAAACTTAAAATTATCAGAAGTTTATAAACTTGTAGCGCCTACAATAAGAGTTAAATTTATAGCATTAAACTTTGTTCTTTGACTCTAAAATTTATTGGTCGTTAATTTCTTTACCTAGATCAATTTATTTCATATACATGACATCACAAAAAACGTAATAGCCATATGAAAAGTCCTTTCTTCTACTATAGGTTAGTGACTTTGACTAGCTCCTAGTGGTTTAAAATCAAAATGGAAACAGAGCAGCAAAATCTGCATTTCTGTCAACTTCTATGGCTTCCATTGGTGACCAAATGGTATTTTGAACTTCATATGAATATTCATCGACTGGCACTCCCTTGAAGCCATAGTTTTCATCCATTTCTAAGATAGATGGAATAAAAGTACCTGAATCTTGGTGGGACGGAGGATAGGGAGTAATTATATTTTGATTTAAATGTTCATTCGATTCTTTGCAAATGATTCTTGGTGTTGGAGAATTGTTGGGATCATCTGAAATTGTACCATTTGAAATTATAGTTGGGCCGTTAGTGGTGTTTGGTGGAGATGGTGTTGAGTAAGTCGGTACCAGGGCTAGAGAACTCGCTGAAGCTCGGAAAGGCATGATCTTTCTGACAAAAGTGGTGGTGTTGACAGCGTTGGAGGTGGCTGCAGCCACACTGGTGGTGGTGGTGGTGGTGGTGCTAGTAGCCGAAGAGCAGCTAAGTTCTGCCAGTAGCTTCTTTTTCAACTTAGTGTTCCAGTAATTCTTCACATCATTGTCTGTTCTTCCTGGCAAGTGTGAAGCTATGACAGACCATCTAATATGTAAAACAAAAGGTAAGAGCGGTTACTCATACATTCATGATAAAGAAACAAAAAAAAAATTAAAAATATTAAAGAATAAATGATAAATTATCTAACACATCACGCCAGTTTGTTATTGGAGGCCCATCAAGTATATTTTCTTGTGTGTGGAGTTGCATCGACGTTAGCTAAAAACTCTATCTCATCTAAAAGCTCGAGCTTTTTGAGAGATTAGACAATTTATCGTTTGTTCTCTAATACTAAATATAATATAATCATTCAACTTGCCTGCTTCCGAATATGTTATAAAGATTGAAGATGATTTTTTCTTCCTCTTGTGTGAAAGCACCATGTTTAATATCAGGTCTGAGGTAGTTAAGCCATCTGAGACGACAACTCTTTCCACAGCGCTTGAGGCCTGAGGCACAATATTAAAATCATCCGGGAATTAACCAAATAATGCTTGACGCATGGATCCAAATAAACAAATTTTCATGCATCATTAGTACAAGATTTTCGAGCAACTTGTTTGGACTTTAGAACAAACAGGATCACGATTAATCTCTAATATGTCTTTTCATAAATTTTTGGCTTGGGATAATACATTATAGTTTGGATTTATTCCCGATTTGGTCTTCAAAATTTTCAGTAACCCAGTTTAATCCTAAAGTTTTAAAGAATTTCGCGGCTCAGTCTTCGATGTTAAGTCGACCGTGAGAAGCAAATGGAGAGGGACTGATTCATGAATATTTCATAAACTTTAGGGACTAAACCGGCTCTGGTTTATTCTCAATTCAGTCCCTAAAGTTTTAACATATCCTAGATCCAGTTCCTCTGTGTTTGCTTCTTACGGTCGACTTTACGTCAAGGACTAAATTGAGAAATTTTTTAAAACTTTAGACAGTAAATCGGGTCATTGAAAACTTTAGGGACTGAATCGGGAATGACCCATACTACATAGATTTTTTTTATTGTATTTCCCCTTATGCCTTGCTTCATGATTTAAAAAGGACCCTTACTTTAACAATTGTTATCAAAAATATGTAACAAACATCCGATTAATGGAATAACATGTATACTAAGCTTTGCGTATTTTGAAGAATGAACTAATGTGATCGAAGTAATCCGGGAAATTCTTCGGTACATCGGGCGTCAGAAACACCAACACATATATATGTACTTATGTGTATGTATATGTGTTAAGTGTTTCTGAACACCAAGTGCAGCGAAAAAAAATCCAAGTAATCCCAGATGAAAACATAAAATGCAAATAAAGGAAGATATGATAATTTTTTATTAAGACAACATTGAAACATTCGAAGAACATAGAACTATGGTGGGAGGGCAAGAAATTCGGTTTTACTGAAAATAACTTATTTTTTTTAGACGAAATATCTCGAGTCGAGAGAGGATGATTGCTCGTACCGGCCTTTTGAGGCAAAGCTATCCAGTTGCCACCAGTGCCATGCTTGTGGAGGTAATCCTTGAGAGTTGCATCTTCTTCTGGAGACCAACTTCCCCTTTTCACCTTAGTTTTATCACAGCAAGGGCTTCTCCCCATTATACAATTTCACATACAAACACACTCACCAAGGGAGGAAATCTGAAATATGTATATATAGGTGGAGGAAAATGTAAATGTGCAAGTACCAAGTATTTTCCAAGATACGAAAAAGGCAAGAGTCTTCTCTTGTTTCCACATAAGTATGTTTCCCTAGTCTCCATATGCTGACTTTGCATGCACTTTCACATACTAATAAATCTTTATTTTTATCTGTGACATTAACACCCTTCAGTCAAATTATAGAATATGGTCTCGATTCTTAAGTGAGAAGATTAAAAAAAAAATTACAAAAAATAATGATGAATTTGAAGAATTTTCATTGAGGTTAAATAGGAAAAGTGCAACCAAGATGATAAGCATACTCTGGTGTGATGGATAACAACTTGATTTTTCCATATTTTTTTCATCACGCGTTTAACTTGAGTTCTACAATAATTGGAGTTATACATCATTCTGTTATTCATACCTTTAAATTTATTATCCCCATCCTACATCGTAATTTATCTCATTGATATACTGCGGGAGAAAGACGACTGTGTTCAAATATCCACTGAACTTAACCTTGGAGGTATAATTGTAAGGTTAATATTCACCCTTATGAAGGTCGACCTCCCGACCTCCCTCGGTCAAGACATGCGCCTCAATAACAAGGTGTATTGCCGACCTCCCGACCTCATTTGGTCTAGACATGCGCCTCAAGGGCAAGATGTATTGCCGACCTTCCGACCTCCCTTGGTCAAGACATGCGCCTCAAGGGCAATGTGTATTGCCGACCTCCCGACCCCATTTGGTCAAGACATCTACCTCAAGGGCCATATGTATTGCCGACCTCCCTTGGTCAAGACATGCGCCTCAAGGGCAATGTGTATTGCCGACCTCCCGACCTCATTTTGTCAAGACATCCGCCTCAAGGGCCAGGTGCATTGCTGGCCTCCCTTGGCCAAGACATGCGCCTCAAGGACAAGATGTATTGCGGACCTCCCGACCTCATTTTGGTCAAGACATCCGCCTCAATAACAAGGTGTATTGCCGACCTCCCGACCTCATTTGATATAGACATGCGCTTCAAGGGCAATGTGTATTCCCGACCTCCCTTGGTCAAGACATGAGCCTCAAGGGCAAGGTGTATTGCCGACCTCCCGATCTCATTTGGTCAAGACATTCGCCTCAAGGGTCGGGTGTATTGCCGACCTCCCAACCTCCCTTGCTCAAGACATGTGCCTCAAAGACAAGGTGTATTGCCGACCTCCCGACATCATTTGGGTCAAGACATCCCCTCAAGGGCAAGGTGTATTGCCGATCTCTCGGCCTCACTTGGTCAAGACATTCGCCTCAAGGGCAAGGTGCATTGCCGACCTTCCAACCTCACTTGGACAAGACATCTGCCTCAAGAGCAATGTGCATTACAGACCACCCGATCTCACGAGGTCAAAGCACCCGCTCCAGCTCTAAGTTTGTGACCAATTTCCCTGATCTCCCGAGTTTTGGGTAACCACATTTTTAACTGGAGCTCATTCAACTAGTCATTGAGCCAAATTCACCGATCTACAGACCTAATAAGGTAAAAACACATGCCTTGACTCCAAGTATATGATCTGTTCACCGATCTCCCAACCTGATGAGGTCATAATAACTTCAAGACCTCCTATCTCTAGGAGTGTTTTGACCGGGTATAAACCTTTTGACCAAGTCCAGGTTAAACTTACACGTCCCGAGATTTCAGGAAATGATGCAAATCATTGTCCTATAAGTCAGCCGACGTGTTCCGAGATTTCAGGAGTCATGTAGAACATAGCCTTACTGGTCCAAGCTACACACCCGGGAGGTAACACCTATAAGTAGCAATCTAAGTCAGGATTTCGTGTATGCATTTTTCCTATACACACCTACATACAACAGCTATTCCCTTACATATTTTTCCCATATCTCCCATCACCTGACTTGAGTGTCGGAGGGGACCCGCCAAAAAAATCTTCCGTCACACTTCTAACATTTTGTTTCAGATCTTAGCAGGTCATTCATGATCTGTCCCTTGTTATTTGGTCCATTGAAGTTCATAAAGAGATGTAATTTAACATCTTATTGATACTTAAAGATCGTCATTTTTTTAGAGTATCACTCATTAGCCAAACGATACCTTAACCGAATCTTCGAGAGGTAATCAAAAACTGTTCTCTCTTCTAAATAACTAAAGAAGTCCGATTTTTACTGCATCCATTCACTCCACTCGAATACGTGTTCTTGAATCTGTCGTCGTTTGCCTTGTGACATAGATTTTCTTGGTGAAATTTCACCGCATATTCCCAAATTGACTGGAACAATGTGAGCACGTATGATGATCAGATGTCATCAAATATTTAATGCATGCTTTGGCAAAATTTCTATAATGGAAATTTCTCGATACTCATCAATCAGAATCTATTTAATTACTTAATTATGTCTCAATTTATCCAATATATTCACATTTTGTTTGCTTTTTATTGTTAGATATTTATCCTTCCCATTTTTTCAGTTTCATAATTATGTTATTGACTTAATATTAAGACATTATTTACACAAAAAAATCAGGCCCCGGGTGATAGCTTAACAAGGCCATCCATAGAAACGTCTTTATGCAACATTTTTCCTATGTCTAGTAGAATTATTCACATGCCTATGTTTCCATAATGGTCATCAAAACTTTTGAAACCACGAAATAATATTGCTACGTCTAAGTTTGACTACTGAGGCACATGCGTTGCTAAGGAAACATTTGCATGCACTCAGTTTGACCCTCATTTATATATCAACTCACTATTAAGATACAACACATTTTAAAAAATAAATACATAAACTAACATACCAACCGTACCAATCATATTGGTTTGGTCCATAAGTGGGCTCAAACCGGGTTCAGACAAGGATTTTCCCATTGCTAATGAATCTCATTGCTATATTTGATTGGACGTCATAAGCTTGGTCATTTCAAACATTGGCTCATTATATAATAAATTAATTTGACATTCAAACTCTCCATGTTGAAGTTGAACACATCCATGCAATTTTAAATGTCCAACTCTATTTTTTTTTTTTTGAATTATATGTTAAAAATTTTAGTTGAGGACATATTATATATACTAGTGTTATCGTGCATGCGACAGGTGCTTGTACAGTTGGTTTTTTGTTAAATTAAGGGTTCTATACAGTAAGTTTTTTTGGATGCGAATCAAATTATGAGGGACATTATGGTAAATGGATATGAGTAAGAATGTAATTGTCAATATTTTAGGGGGTATTATGGTAAATAAACTTTGGTTTTAAGTTGGACGAACCATTTGTTGGTCTAAGGGCCTTATTATATATATATATATATATATATATATACTATATTATAACCGCTTGTCTACATCACTAGCAAGGTAATAATATTTAGTAATTGGCTGAGACTTAAAGGCCCAAGGCCCAAAATCATGAAACAAACCATTTGAATTTCTTGATTCGTTAAAAGTATTGATCCAATAATGTTATTGGATCCAAAAAAGAGTGAATAACTCATGGAATCGATAAACCAGTTCATTGTGGTCTAAATATTCCAATTGTTTCTGAAATATTGGTTTTCAATATATTAAATTTGGAAATAAATGTAATTCATTAAGGGTGTATTTGGATCGAGGATTTGGAGCCATGGATTTTAAACCCTTGATTTCAAATCTATTTAATTGTTTGGATGGATTTCTATATCTCAAATCAACGTCTACATTAATTTATGTAAATATAATAGTAATTGTGTTTGATTTGAAACACACTTCATTTCAAATCTAAGTTTCAAATTCATTTTCAAATCAAATCCCTCAATTCAAACGAAATTCATCCATACAAACATAACTTAATAGAAAGAAGGCGGGTTGCCCCTCGTTAGCTTTGCACCGGACGAGCTCAACTCATTCAATCATTATCTCGTATTTTCTTTTCTTAAATCCCGTCAAAAGTCCAACTTAAATATTCAATTTTCGCAGTTTTACTAATTATAAATTAAACAAAGGAGAAATATAAAGGTGAACCTGGGTTGGCCCGATCAACATAATGAGCCAAGACCCAATGAGGCCCAACACACACACATATATATATATATATAGAGACAAATGTAAGGCAGAAGCGGATGATGATGTGCCCCGAGGAGCATGGTTGCGGTCCCCGTCGTGGTGGCTGAAACGGAGGTCATCGTCCAAGTTCGGATAAGATTTTACGGAACGCTCATGTCGCGAATTTAAAAAAATATATTGAAATTCAAAGAAATTGAATTTTTGAAAAAAAAATTGAGTAAAAATATTTAAATCAAAGTGAATATTTAAAATTATATTTAAAAATAATAACAAATTTAATTTTTTTCCTAAATTGATGTACACTTTATTAAAACATAAATTTATTCTCAATATAGACTAAAATTTTCACAACAATATCAAAATGCATATGTGATATTGAAATTTTTTTGGCGTATAGTAAATTAATATATTGAAATACTTTCATTTGGACGGGTATAGGTTCACCCAAATTGGCATCAATTTAGAGTGATGGACTGATGATGCTTAGTTCATCAACCGGTGTGCTTTACTTTCCGATCTTTGTAGTGAAATTAATGTTGAACATATTAAATTACACATCCAATGCATATATTTGATAATAAAATAACATTATTAAACTAAAATATAAATCAAGGAGTATAAAACATGCTTTTGAAAAGACATTTAAAGATATGGTTTTTATATATTTTATAGCTTACCAACAATTTCTTAACGATTAAAATAAGCTAATGTATTTAAACACAATGTGTGAGTATGATTCAAGCACATTCTTGAAAATGTGTAAGAACGCAAATCAGCGATTTCTGCGTGTATAACGTTTTTTCAGAACAACCTCCTTTACTATCTGGACTTCGGAACAACAATTACCATTTCTGTTCCGCGACTGTTCCGATAAACCATGATAAGGACGAAATGTAATGACGACATGCTAACCATGGATGCCTCGTGTAGAAATGAAATAATGTGGGTTATTTGTAGTTAGCGTGAATTTCTTATATAATATAGGATTACTGGTGTCTAATCAAGAATTCATTTAAGTCAATCTTATATGTTATGGTTCATAATCAATAAGCAAAGTACTCGAAGGTGAAAGGCTTTGAGAAGATATATTATTGTTTTCGCACACTAATCGTGTAAACAGAAAGTAAGAGCATTCTGCCCACACTGGTTTATTTGACAAACCACTCACAAAATTTGAGAATTTGATAAAGAAAATGAAGGACAATACCCACGTACAATTGTCTTACTATATTGTATATAAATGTCAATCAGCGACAATGGAAAGCATAAAACCCTAAAAAGAGGAGATTTAGCAAAAAGAAATCGCACTAAATAGAGTGAAATAAAACTAGCGAGTCTTTTTAGGTCAGGTTCGTGCAATTTAATCCTGATAACGCTTTTTTAAGGGAGGGAATGACTAAATATTTTTTCGCATACTGTGAGACTCGAACTCTAGTCTCTCCAAAGTGGAGGTGATAATGTTTTTAGTGGTTATAAATGTGATTGTTTATATTTTTCTTTTCAAATTTGCCAAG
The DNA here is from genome assembly GCA_907163345.1 of Haberlea rhodopensis. NCBI lineage: Eukaryota > Viridiplantae > Streptophyta > Magnoliopsida > Lamiales > Gesneriaceae > Haberlea > Haberlea rhodopensis. Next base: position 28,878,501 of record CAJQUN010000004.1, on the reverse strand, counting down.
CATGTTAAGGTTTGATTAGAAAACATAATAATATTTAATTTTAATAAAGAGACAAAATTATGTGTTTTGAGAAATTAAAAATAAATAGTTTAAAAATCTTTCATTTGAACCGAATCGTTGTTTATGTGTACGTCTATTCCTCACCAAGTCCAATGCATCAAGGCAAGGAAATTGAAATAAAGGAAAGTAACAAAATAAAAATAAGAAATGAAAAGAAATTTGATTGGTAATTGGAAATGTAAAATCATTTTTATTTCTTCTACAAATTTTTTGTTTATGTAATTTACCTCGTTTAGACAAAAAGACAAACATTGAAAAATTGACGCTTTCACAAGCAATGTCTCGAGTATGCTTTTGTCTTATATATCATATAGGACATTATCCTATGTGGTAGATCTATCATGCATTGAAAATATCTTAATATAGTTATATGATGGATTTAGCCCATGGATGATGCCACATGGGATAGCCAAGACCCTTCCCGGGAATATACAACCATTGATATCTCATTATATTGTAATAAATGTTAATGTATACACCCACTTTGAAGAATTATTCAGTAATGTTTCTGTAGTACAAAATTTTATTGGTGTATATTTTAATAAAGTATCAAGCAAAAATAACAAATGGCTTTGTATTAAAAATGTCGAGGTGAGATTTGGAATATCTGTCCTTAAGACAATATCGCCTCGCTACAGTGCTGACGGTTTAATTTGGCAATTTATCTCCCAAGATACAATGACTATGATTTATGATAGGAGCACTCCAAATCATAAATTCTCTGAACCACAAAGGTCTAAAAACGCTCAACCATAATAATGATGAAGACTCACAAAATTACTCAAATTTTGATTTTCAAATATGATGTGAATTTCGAAATTCCATGCTTAAAACAAGTGGGGTTATGTTATATATATGGTAAACCAAAAACAAGTCCGAATGGACACCATTTGGAGGCACTATATCGACAAAAATCACACCATAAACGTGAATGGACATATCATTTCATAAAACAGATACTGTGCTCGATCGATCGAGCAAGGAACTCGATCGATCGAGCTACTGTTCACGAGGCACGAAAGTTTCTGGCCCGCTCGATCGATCGAGCATGTAAAATTAATTTTGTTCATTTTTTAATTCACTTTTTCCAACAATCCCCCACATGAATTAAATTCATGCATATATGCAATTGAGCTCTTTTAACGAACTATTATGACACCTGGAGAGATAGCTTGCGACTTTGAATCTTTCGTAGTAATATTCAATCGGATTTACTTGACTTAATAGTGAACTTATAGTCTTGAACTATTTAGTCATTGGTGTAAACCAAGACAATTGAACCCACACAATGATAATTCTAACCTTCGTATTGGTTTCTTACGGTTGTGTCCGTTTCGACCATGGACCACGCTTGGTTTCATAAGTGCTTTTCATCTTTGAAGCGGCCACACTTCGCACTTACGTAGGTGATCTCCCAGAAGAGTATCCCGCTATACTCCAACATATTCTTATATGTCTTAGGAATCATTAAAGGCCTTTTGTCTATCACCGTACCATTTTTGCAGGCTACACCCCTTATCATAGGAATGGGTTCGAGATTGATCTCCAAGGTGTTTATACAATCTCATAATTTGTTCCTTTTGACTAGATCTTGGGATCTCCAGTCAACAAGGTTGGGTATCCACTATGAGATTTTGATTATAGGGTTTTAACCCCATTCCCCTCGATAAACTTCCACATAATCTATCGGTTAACCATTTCATATGCGGATCCGCGGTTTCACATAATCACTCACGATTATGCCACTAGAGATCATTTTGTCATATAGCATTATTCGCAACACATTTTAGTTGCATGCCAATGATTTTTCTCTAGCAACATATAAAGCCACTCGGACGAAGAAGCTTTATATGTTTTGCATAGAGAATTGTTCACAACAGTATATCTTCAGTTTGGGTAGTCACATTACCTCTTTTGCATCATTTTATCATTTTAGGATATTTCCATCATCAAATTTTAAGCGTTGTTAACACGTTATTTCTTACAAAATTCGAGACCAGAGGAAATACTCAACTTCAATTCACAATTCAAAATTTTTAAGCGCATAAAAATTACAAGTTCAAGATTCCATTTCTTGCAAACTTGAAATTTAAACACAAAGCTTAAAATTGAAACTCGAATTAATCCTTGAGTTTTTATTCTTCAAATGTCTTGGAAACTTTAATTCCAAGTATTGTTCTTGATGCACACATTTCAAAAATGTATCGTTCACATTTTCCTTTGTTTACTTGATGATTTCTAAATTGCTTCTCTAGTGAGCATATCATCAATACACAAGCATACATATGCTTAGGAGTGTACACATTTATCACACTCGTTGATCTATTTGACAACATTATTTGTCTCATGTCACTTATTTGACGTTTGTTATGACTTCACTTTAGCATTCATATTTCTAGTTTAGCCAAGTACCCCAACATTTCAAATATTGTAGGAAACTCTCTTTTCCTTCAATCACAAGGTTTTTCGTCATTGCCTAAATGCGGTAAGTGATTGAATCCTAGAATTGCAAACCCCACAACTTCGGGTAGTAACGAAGTTCACTGGTGTTCAAATTTTTGTATTTCAAGTTCTAAGCGTTATAGTCTTATAAATCCAAATTCAAGTTTTTATTTCTTGAAAATTTTGGATTTAAGCGTACTTGCTTACAAAAGTTGAAACTTTGATAATATTCTCAAACTCGGTTCACAATTTGCAATTTAACTAACTTAGAAAACTTGAATTCAAGATTTTAAATCTTGCAAATTCATGTTATAAGCGTACTAGGTTAGAAATTCAAAATGAACAAATTTGAGATATTACAACGCCTAATCAAAATTTGTGGCTTCGATTTATCACTTGTGCTTTATGCTTACAAAGCTTAGAAACTCGAATTCAAGATTTTATAGTCCTGCAGATTCAAGCTTAAGCGTCAAATTCTTAGACAACACAAGTATAATCTACTCACAATTTCCCATAGCAAAACTCATTTGCTAAATTTTATTCCAATTTCATTCTTAAAGTGTTTAAACACCTCACTGGCCTCGTTTTTGCTTCATAGCAAAAAAGTCACAACAATATCATGTGCAAATATTGATAAAGTAACAAATTACTTTTCTCACATCTCTAGTTTGCACAATCTTTCCATCCCAAACATCATTGTGAGTAAACTCTAGAGACGTCACAATTCTTCTAACAAATGAATGACGATTTTGTTGACTTAGTGCCCATATAAGTAATAAATTTAATATTACAATTTGTGCTGCGAACTATGGTTTAAATGATCTAACAATAATGCCACAAACCATAAGATTCACTACAAGAAGTAATACATAAATTTTATTGCTTTCAACAAATATCGTCATTACAATTTATTTAGAATCACTACATTCTTTGAGTTTACAACTTTCAAAGATACACAATCTAATTTAAGCGGTAACCGCTAGATCATCGAAATCAATTGAGAGACGATCTTCTTCGATCACATTTACTTGATCCATAGCTTTCACGCGATCGTCTTTATTGCGACAATCATTCTCCATGTGATTGGGTTTTACACATTTGTAGCACTTTCCTTTGAACTTCTTCGCCTTTCCAGATTTGGAGGCCATGCCGTCAAACTTCCGCTTTGTTCCAGCGTTTTTTTCCACTAAGTTCACTCGTGCTTCATGTTGGTGCCAATTTTCCTTCCTTTTGGAAATTTTGTTGTCCTCTTCGATTCTCAAGCGAACCACAAGGTCTTCAAGATTCGTCTCTTTTCGTTTATGCTTGAGATAATTCTTGAAGTCCTTCCATGACGGATGAAACTTTTCAATCATGGCGGCCACTTGGAATGGGTCACTTAAAACCATTCCATCCGCATGAATTTAATGCATGATTACTTGCAAATCTTGCACTTGTGATATTACAGGCTTTGTATCAACCATTTTGAAATCCAGGAATCGCCCAACAATGAATTTCTTCATGCCGGCATCCTCGAATCTATACTTTTTCTCCAAGGATTGCCACAATTCATTGGCCGTCTTCACTAGACAATACACATTGTATAATGTGTTGTCTAGTCCGTTGAGAATATAATTCTTGCACAGGAAATCGCTTTGATTCCACGCATCAATCGCATCCATCTTTTGGTTGTCGGTTTCACTCTCCATAATAGTAGGAGCATCCTCATTGAGGAAGCTTGCCAACCCCAAGGTTGTCAAATAAAACAACATCTTTTGTTGCCATCGCTTGAAATCGTTCCCATTGAAATTTTCAGGCCTTTCACCATGATGAACGAGAGTCGTTGTTGCACTCGACGAAGCCTTTTGTTGATAATATTGTCTTAAGATTGTAGTACAAAATTTTATGGGTGTGTATTTTAGGAAAGTAGCAAGCAAAAACAACAAATGGCTTTGTATTAAAAATGTCGAGGCGAGATTTGAAATCTCTGTCCTTAAAACAATATTGCTCCGCTATGGTGCTAGCGGTTTACTTTGGCAATTTGTCTCCCAAAATACAACGACTATGATTTGTGATAAGAACACTCCAAATCACAAATCCTTTAAACCACAAAGGTCTAAAAACGCTCAACGATAACAATAATGAAGACTCGCAAAATTACTCAAATTTTGATATTCAAATATGATGTGAATTTCGAAATTTCATGCTTAAAACAAGTGGGGTTATGTTATATATATATAGTAAACCAAAAACAAGTCCGAATGGACACTATTTTGAGGCACTATATCGCCAAAAATCACACCCTAAACGTGAATGGACTTACCATTTCACAAAACAGATACAGTGCTCGATCGATCGAGCAAGGAGTTCGATCGATCGAGCTACTGTTCACAAAGGCACGAAAGTTTCTTGCCCGCTCGATCAAAATCTGAAAGATTTTTCTCATGTATGAGCAATAAGAATTAATATTTAAATGGGCTGCAGGCTCTTGAGAATTATAATATGATACGTGTGTGTAAAACCATGTATTATGGAAGATTGAGTTTTTGGCAACCCAACATGCGATTTTCAAATAAACAGTTTTACATTCATGTGATTTGAAAATATTATTTATCCCCTATAATTTTCAAATTGATGTATCATCATATTTTGAAAATATACAGTTTACCAGATATGATTTATTAATAAGTGTAAAACGCATCCTTCATATAAGAGGGATAATGTGCTATATTTTACAAATCATAAAGAAGTAACTATCTATTTTGAAAATCACAGGAGATGATCTATCTATTTTCAAATTATAATGGTGTAAATTACTATTTACAAATTATATTAGATAAATTACTTATTACTTATTAGCGATACACATGACATGGGATATATTTATAGAAGATTTAATCATTTTTTATAACAGAATACCGATATTTACAAAAAAAAATATTTATAAAAATAATTATGAAAAACCACATTAGAGATTTACCGTATAATTATCACAATGGTACCCAACACATCGGCTGCCGATGCGAGATTTCATATGTACATAATAATTACAAATTGGCAAAATAGAGATTAACTAATTAATATCCTTAAACCCAATCCACTCCCCGACCCGAACCGGTTCATCTGATGAGATCCGAACCCCACCCAATATCAGGAACCTTATCCGGAAAATCAACTCGTCCAACCCGCTCCAACGAGTTCTCTTTGCCGAGCTTGGCGTATAACTTTTCGCGCAGTTCTCTTCCAGACTCTACTCTCTCCATCACCTGCTCCTCCTCGCAAGAGAGTTCCCATGTGTCGAAAGCCACGAGTCCTGATCGGTTAAGGGCACCGACAGGAGTAGAAGGCATGCTCGAGAATCCAGGTCTGATAGTTGATGGGCTACGAGGCGATCCGAACCCTGGTTTCCACGTAGGTTGGGTCATACTCAAGCCGATGCCCATTTTCATCTTGTTGATTTGCAGACCATGCAACGATTCGGTTAGCTGATTAATCGACCCGCTTTGTGATACCGATGATGACCCGGTGGTGGGAGAAATCGGCGGTGAGTACATAGTAGATTTTGGTGAGGAACCAAACAAACTCAAGGCGACGAACGAGTCGTGGCCGAGTCGGCTCGGAGAAGTTTCTGGGCTAGTCGTAAACGGCAAAACTCGGAGTTGTTCCGGTGTGTGAGCGAAGAAGCAGACGCGACGCCGGCAATGAATCCCGTCTTTGCACGGATGCGTGCGATAACGAGCTGGGTGGAGCCAGCACTCGAAAACGCCGTGCGCGTACTCACAGAAATCGCCTCTGTTACACGCTCCCTTGCGAAAGTCTGGGCAAGCGCAGCCGGAATAATTCCACTTACGCGGGTCCCGCCGCCGCGCCTTCTCACCGGGATGTGCAAAAGGGCACTCCGTCCAGTCATGCGGCCTGGCACGCGTGCATTTCTTCACCTTGAACTCGAATATTCGGAAATTATCGCATGAGAATGTGTCTACCGGGACCTCAAAATCACCAGAATATTCATTTCCCGCCTCTACGACGTCATCTTGGTTAGACGGCAGGTAGCGCTGAAACGCCGCAAAAACATTTTCGAAGTGGAAATTATCAGAGTTGTTTGGGTAGATATTATGGGTGGTGGGAGATTGAATGTGAGCAGACGGATCTTCTACGGGATGGTACTCCCAAGATGGGATTTGGACGGTGTGATTTGACAGAGGAGGATCTCCGATCATCATCATCATTTTTCTCTACATATATAAAAATTCTTAACTAATAGGACCACTCTAATGCCACTGTTATGCTCGCCATAGCTTTGCATGCGGCGAGTTCAATATAAACTGGTTCTTTTAACTATGGTAGTAGCAGTTGACGTAACCATGGTTGGGTTAAAATATTATTATTTGATTTTAGGCTTTTTAGCCGGGAATTTGAGGCATTAGTGTATATTAAACCTGCTATTCAAAATATTTGACTATTCAAAATATTTGACTAGAAAATCGATATTTATCTAATTATAAAATGTATGCTACAAATTTTAAACACGATCAATTGAAAAATATAATGTGATCCGATTATACAATATATATTAAGTTCTTATTTATTAATTGAAGAAAAAAGTAATAATTTTTTTAGAGAAGAACCAATCCTTATGCCAACCCGCAAAAACATACGGTCCAAATGGGTTGTTTCGTATAGGCTCTTCTTCTGGCAGTCCCAAAAAATCTTGATTCAATCCATCTATTTGGTATGTCATGTTGGGCCAATCCGACGGACCTGACCGCTTTTTGACACATGTAGGAACTACATATTCATTGTTGTGAATTAGGAAAGTGAAGTAGTAGTATTACATGGTTTATAATCCAATATTTACTTTAAAAAGGATATAAAATTCAGTAATAATATTAATTATTTTATTACATTTTAATTTTATAATATACTGATGACATGCTTTATTATAACTAGTAGTCGACACACACGTATTGCGTGTGTGATGAAATTTTAATTTTATATATATACTAAATTTTTACTTTGAAATATCTGATTTAAATATGATATTTTATGGGTAAGAAAAAAAATGCCTAAATATTTTCGGAAGGAAAAAAAACTGGTGAAAGATTGAAATTGAATTGGGAAGTTAATAGGTGATCTTCCTATATTATCCTTTATCTCATTGTCGCATAGCTATTACTAAAGTAAATAAAGGGTATTTTTGGAATTTCACAATGGACATACCAAAGTGGTTATTCTAAGATACTCGCATATTATAATATATATATATATATATATATACTAGCAGCCAATGCACACGCGTTGCGTGTGTAATAAAATTTTAAATTTTATATATTGTAAATGTATACTAAATTTTTATATTTGAAATATCTAATTTAAATATGATGTGGAAGTGAAAAAACTGTTGCACATATTTTTAGAATGAAAAAAAAATGATGAAAAATTGGGAACTAAGTTGGGAAGTTAATAGGTGGTCATCCGATATTATCCTTTATCTCATGATCTTGTGGCTATTACTATAGCAAATAGAGGGTATTTTTGGAATTTCACAATGACCATACCAATGTGGTTACTCTAAGGTGCTCACACATTATAATATAGTATAGATATATATATATATATATATACTATAGATATTATAGATAATAATAAATCACGTTGCTATCACTAATCTATTATTACAAATTATGAAGCAGCAAAAATATCAACCGTTTCTTCAAAAAAATTATGTATTCAAATGGAAAAAAATATTTAGACCGGAACTAAGCTTATCCTATGCGTTTACTTCAAACCATGGACTTTTAAGCTGGGAAATATTGTATTGACGGGTTTGAATCTTACTTATAGATCAATTTAATATTTTAATATTAATTTGACGTATGTATAACACAACAAGTATTTCTCCTTTTGAGGTGATTTGTTTGGGTGCACAAGTAAAGTAAAAAAAATCCTTGATTTTTGGGACATTTTAACTTTGTTGTGCTTGCGGATGCAGGATTTTTAGGAAAGGGGGCAAAAAAATTTAAAATAAAAAAGTTAGGCAAAAAAAAAATTAGAGGTCAAAATTTAATTTAAGGGGGCAAAATGTAATGTTTAAGGGTCAATTTATAATTTTTTAGGGTAAAATTGCAATATTTTTTTAAAAAAATATTTTTTTAAGGTAAAAAAAACTTATTTTTTTGGGGCAAGGTGGTGCACTTGCCCCCCCTTGCCCCTTAATAGATCCGCCCATGGCTTGAAGTATGTGTATCTCACTCAGTTGTTACTCAAGGTAGTCTTTTCAATTTTTGGGAATAGATCATTCATTTCTTCAAATGGACGGTTTCATTGGATTCTTTCATAAATTTTATTATTTATTGGTTGTGACCACAATTATTCTTCACGAGACAAATATTATAAAAAAAATCATTTCTAGAATAGTTTCGTTGAAAAAGAAGTATTGTCTGTTTCAAATCGCGAAATATTAGCATGATATATATGCTTTCAAAGCTAATAATTAAAAGGGATAATTACATCTACATCTCATCGACTTTGATCTATTTATAGAAAGCTCTCATCCACTTTCAAAAATTACAGAGATCTCCCCTGCCGTTAGTAAAATTAAATGCTGTTATAAAAACCTCCCAAATTTTTATTGAAAACCCCAAATTGCCCCTGGTCAACATTGACCACTATTTTGACCTAAATTTTTAGAATGTGTGTCTTTGTAATTATGATATTTTATAGGGGGTGTGATCTTAATCAAACTATTATTTTATTTTTCGAATGGTTTATTTCAAATAATTATTACTTACAAAAAAAATTTATTTTCCTAGTAATTTTAATATTTATCATTTTTATTCAATCTTGTAAAATATCAATATATACCATAAAAAATTCAATATATATATCATATATATATATATACCATTTAAAACTTTTGTTAGAAATAACGACATTGTGTAATATTATGAATTAAGTAGAATTGAAAGTCAAATTAAAAATTAATATGTTTGATTGTCATTTTCGAAATTGACGTCAATAAATATTGGTCAGCCAAAAATACCAAACTTGATAATATATAATCATCAAAATTTTCAATAAATGATTTAAAATATAAATACTATATGATTAATAATTTGAGGAACGAGATAAAAATCTAAATTTTGAAAACAAACTACCCATATACGAGTTCAATTGGGGGTGAGCTTCATAACCGAATTTTAAATTGAACCGACCAAATTTATTTTTCAGCCAACCGAAGTGGCTGATTTTTATATTAAATCGAATAAACCGATTCGATAAAACATCGAGTGTCATTAAAGATCATGACTTAAAACATATCATTTAGTCAACGTCTAAACATATTATTGTCATTAAAGATCAAGGCCTAAAATGAAAGATCAAGGCCTAAAACAATATCATTTTATCATTATAATTACAAGAAAATAAAATACTATAATAATAATACAATTAGATAATACTGAATGTATATTTTATATATAAGTAGTTTTAAAATATTATCATTAATATGAAAGTTAGTTTATAGTTTAAAAATATTTAATAAATAATTCTTTGAAATAAATGAAAAAGAACAAAAAAAAAGAAATATAAAAATAAAATAAATAAATAAAAATAATATGACGCAATAGGGGTGTAACTATAACATATAGTATACTATAGAGGGTGCATATGTAATATTTTTATAATTTTATATTACATATAGTATAAGTGGTGTATATGCGACGTTTTGATAATTTTATATTAAATATACAAGAAGGCAAAAACATCATTTTGTGCATTCTGTTAATTTTTTTTGACGGTGTTATGTCTGGAGGGAAGGTCTGTTAGGATCGATTCCGGGGGTGGGTTGCCATTACACACCCGAGTTCAACCAACTTGAGCTTCAATAGCTCGTGTTCTTGAAATAATTGCACCGAGATATTATATCGAGTTCGGTTACAAAATCGAGCGGAAGACACTCGACATTACCCTCTCTAAAACCGATTTCTCATTTGAAAGATATTTTAAAGATATGCAAGAAAGTATGTAAAAACAGTTAGGTAAATAAATGCAGTAAAGTAAATAACACAAGCATTTGTTTCTGGAAGTTCGAAGCACAACGCTTCTATGTCTCCCATTCTTCCATCTCATGGAAGGACGCACTAGAAGAATTTGATTTATACAACTCTTTGTACAAACCCGATCCAGTTGGACATTCCTCATCCAACAAGAACTCCTAGCAACTCAACTATGTATGTTCTTTAACGTCTCACATACAAAGACCTTTCATCCAGTTGTGATGAATCACAAACTGTTACAATGGTATTCACTCTTCTATGTTACCACACAAATATAATGAATAGAGTGAATACAAAGGAACAAATGATTCCATAATGAATATGGTACAGCAAGGTAAGAGGTGCCAAAGGTTTGGGGAACGCTCTTCATTTAGCAGGTTTTGTCTTTGAAGTTCCCCAATTGAATCCCAAGTGGGTTTTGCTTTGGAATGCTTGGATTGATCTTCAATCAGCTGTTATTGAGATTCCAAATCATGTATATATAGCCTCAAGTAATGATATATACGTTAGATACAAGAATATAGTCGTTGGGACATGTTTGGTAAGCTTTCAAACATTGCAACAGTCATATTCTGCTTTCTGGGCTATTTTTAGAAGTCCGCTGGTCAGGTCCGCTGCCCGAGTCCGCTGGTCTAAGGTCTGCTGGTTCAATCTCCACTGGCCTGAGGTATGCTGATTCAATGTCCGCTGGCCTAAGGTCTGCTGGTACAATGTTCGCTGGCCTAAGGTCTGCTGGTACCCTGCTGTCCAACATATGTTATTCTGCTCCTTTGGTTATAGCTCTTGATTCATAGATTTCTGGGCAAAGTTATCTACATAAAAGTTGTAGCCATTTCTCTTAGCTTTCAAAGGAATCAAGAATCGCTTGATTTCCAGATCATATGAGAAAGGTATGCTCGTAATACGAGGCGATGCTCCTGCTGTAAGTTTGCTGGATGCACCAGCACATTGCGTGACTTGCAGAAGCTTTTTGGCCATCTTAACGTCCGATTCAGTCTTTGGCTTCGAAATATGATTTGTAGATCTTTGTCTTAGCTTTCCAACCCATACTGAATCATCCCGTTTCGATAGGTGAGCTGAGAGTTATGGCCGATATACCACAGCTGCTCCAATCTGTACGCTGCTGTTCAGCTTTATACCAGCAGAAACTTGTAGATATGTTTTCGTCAAGTAAACCTTCGAACCTAGTTTGTTGGCCTGAGATACGACTTGTAGAGAATTGAGTTGGCTATCCAACCCCTTTGGAAGCGTGCCATTCAATGTCCGAGCTATGAGATATGAATGATTTAGTCAACAACGCTCGGGGTCCAGCGGAGGTTGGATTCTCATTTCAGCAACCAAACTCAAATCATTCCTTAGCACGTCATCAAGCTGTAAGATATCATCTATGAATTGCACACTTGATGAAATATGCTAGCAACATAATAATAAGTTTTGTTAACATCAAAACCAAGATTATTCGATTTCTCAAAACCCAACAAGGTCTCTGTAATTTTCCAAAGTCGATGGGAGCTTTCTGTAAATAGGCCAAAGTCGAGGGGAGCTTTTTATAAATAGGCCAAAGTCGAAGGGGTGTAGATGTGATTATCCCTAATTAAAATGGCGTAAATATATGAGCTCTTTGTCTTCACATGATGAATAAGAACTTATGCTCATTTTGGGCATACTCAAGTTCGAGTCGTGCTTGACACTGATTTAGCCAGAGGCGATCGCTCGCGCCTGGATGACTGATGGATCGTGTCTGACAGAATCTTGGTGGCCTATATTTTTGATCTGCTTGATTGTACCGATGCTTAATTTTAATTAACTAAGAATTTTTCCCAACACCCATATCATCACGAGCTTGTGTACAATTTCAATATTTGGTACGCAATGTGGACAATATAATATGGTTTTGTCTTAGGTGCACCCGGTGTTTGATTGTACCAAGGTTTTTTCTCGAAACACCGGATGCACCTAAGACGAACCCATATAATATAATGCAGCCAGATGAATATTATCGAAATTTTTCGATTGGAATCTTTCTCATGTACTCTTGACCCTATATTGTCCAAAACATTTAATTTCCATCAGTCGATTCTCAATCATCATTAATAAATTCACTGTAAGGAGATGCTGCTATAAGGATGTAAGAGTAGTGTTCTTGGGCAGCATCAAACAAAAATATTATTTTAAAAAACATGGCGTTTGATGTTGCTTTTAATGGTAGCATCAAATCAAAGAATCCCAAAAGCTGACAAAGGATTGGACTCGACTCATATTAGGAAGTAGACATTGACGGCGATATAGGAGATGGGAATTAGATCATTCTGATAATATGTTTAACGGTATAAAATAACTCATTATAATAAAGTTGTTGGATTGTTCATAGAAGATGTATGATTTGTATAAATTACTCAGAATACCCATATGTACCAAGATATCCAACAATGTACTTGAATCTTGTTTTTGAGCCTATGTAACTAGTCCATTTGGTAAGAGCTCACTTCCACTTTGGAGAGATTCGAGTTCGAGTCCCTCAGTGTGCGAAAAAATATTTAGCCCATACCTTTTTTTTAAAAAAAAAAGATATCCAATAATGTATGCGGCATATGTCATGTTTATTTTTAGAACTGGTATTATTAATTTACTAGAAGCTAACAAAATTTAAATCAGAGATTAATCCAATGAACTTGAAAATAACGACGAGAAAGAAATTTAAGGTTGCTTGGTGGAGATGTGCAAAAACAATTATTCGTCTATTTGTTTTAGCTCCCATTTTCGTCTTTGGTAAATTTACCAAGGGCTATAGTCATAGTGATCCTCTTATTCAACTACTTCGACCATTTCCGAGCACCTCATAGTATTTTTGGGCGTCTGAAGATTCTGAGTCGTCATATACACATACTAAATATTAAAACACAAGTTTAAATTAAAAAAAATTAAACTAACATACCAACAATTTTAGATTGAGTTCATCCATTATTGAAACCCACATCGGATGTATATAGTATTTTCCGTCATTACTTGTGATCCTAACTCACAAATATATTAATGAAACTCTTCTTGCGAGTGCAGGTTAAACTCGGAAGTTCAAGCTTGAGCTCAAAACTTCTTTAAATTGAGATCAAGTATGAGAGTATCTTTTAGGACTCTGTAAAATTTCCTTGAATTTTATTGATTTATAATGTTCAATTCACCATTCACAAATTATATGTACAATCTGATTTTCAAGAACTCATGCAAGAGTATAGGAAAACTCGAAGGACGATCGGGGCATGTGACCAAGGAGTACGGTTCTAAATTGGTTTCAGCCGTTTAATAAAGAAATCACAGAAAATGCAAGTCAGTCGACGAATGAATGCATTCGGTATAAGTTGGGTTTTTGTCATGTAAGAGATTATAATTAAATTGTGGCTGTAATTCAACCTTTAACTAAACAAAAACGTAAATTTCGGTACATTGTGGCCTAACATCCCTTTAAGTGCTTATTTGGTTGGTGAAGAAGAAATCGACAAAAGGATTTGGGATTCTGCTTGTTGGTTGCGGGGCTCGCAATAATCTCTAAATTCATTGCATATTTTGTTACGCTATCGATGTCAATCGTAATATTCTACATTCACGCACAGGTAATAACTAAATTATTTGATAAAATGGGTGCTAGAAGCTCTTGTTATTTGCGTGGTTCGGGCAAGAGTTTGGTCATTTTGGATATAATTTTTGCAGTCTTGTCCGGCAAATTTAAATAAATAATATAAAAAAATTTAAAAATAAATTATTTACGATTTTAGCGTTAATCGCGATACGGGGTCGCGACTAGCGATTCTACACCAGGAGAGAGAAACGTGAACCACTCTCTTGTTATTTTAATAGGAGAGAAATTTTCACTCTCCTTTCTCTCTCTCATATTTTATATTTTATCTCTTCTATTTTCGATTTCTCTGTCCTGGTTCATGTTTCTCTCTCCTCCAATTTTTAGAATTTATCTCTCCTCCATCTTTTAACATTTTTCTATCATCCACATTTGTTTTCCACTTTAAAGTTGCATTGAGATATGGTTAATGTAATGCCCGGTATGACTCATATATATTTTATTTGGTTATTGGATAATTATGAGATAATTATGGTATGACGTGGACTCGGGTTGGGGTTGAACCGAGTATGAATGATAAAATGAAAGAAATGACTAATTGTTTATGTTGCAATGAATGAAACATAAATGGAAACAATGAAATGATGTTCATGTGCAATAAATCAAGTATATTATGAAATGGCATGAAATAAGACCAATTGTATGGTATTGCTAGACTTGGTGTAATATATATTAGACTACATGAAGCACACTTGACATGGTTTGTTGAATGTGTAGTAAGATAATTCATGTTGTAGAAAAGGGTATGAACCACACCTAATGGAAGAACTAATATATATGCATGTGACTTGGAATTGAATGAGAACTGGTACATGTCTTGTTGTATCATGGACAAGAAATAAAGGACAAGTTGACATGATGTATGACGTGTATAGTGGGATACTATGTTGCTATGCATGTCCCATGTATTTGAGAGGAAAGTCACTTGAATTTGCATTTGACTTTGAGTTTTCATTTGAATTATGGGGGAGGAGGCTATATGAGGTAAACTTAGCTAATGAACTCACATAATACACCTCAAAACACCTAGAAAATCTCTACACAAGCTCCTCTTTATTTCCTTACTTGTTCTTGCTTCTTTTCTTGGATTTCAACTTGAAAATCAAGAGAGAAAGTTATATGAAGTGAATTCATAGATTCTTGGTAATGATTATGTGCTTTGTATGCTTGTTTTATGTTGATGTAACGATGAGTTGGAGTGAAGCATGAACTTGGTAGTTCTTGATTTGATATGAGTTATAATGTCAAAACTTGAGGTGTAATATGATGGAAACATGTTCATCTAATGATAGAGTATGCATTTATCAAGTTCTAATGTTGATGTTGAAGATGTAGGAGATGTACCATGATGATAGACATCAAAATCGCCATGTTCTGAATTTTACAGAGCATAGCGATCGATCGCTAGAAGTGTAGCGATCGATCGCTAGAAGTGTAGCGATCGATCGCTCGAAGAAAAAGTGTTTAGCGATTGATCACTAACAAGTACCGATCGATCGCTAGAAGGCTGAAACATTTTGTGCAAATTGGACTGAAATAGTGATCGATCGCTAGGGTTATCAAAATTGAAGCGATCGATCGCTAGAAATAACTGATCGATCGCTAGGATGAATTTGTTGAAAATGTTATATTTTGTGGAAAGTTTGATGATGAAGCATATTTTAACATGGTATATTGTTGATATTCATAGAGCACCATCACATGGGACATGATAGAGAGGTGATTACTCATTGACGCTTGCACTTTATATATGTTGTAAAACACAACATGTACGTATTGACGTACGAGTATTGAATACTGATTGTTGTGATGTTGCTTCTATATGTTGAGATTACATTATATGATTCTTGGAATCATATGAATATACATTCATGTTAATGAGATTGATGCCATGAGGGGTATGCTCTAGTTGAGTATATGCTTTGGTATGCGAAGTATGCTCTTGTTGAGTATATGCGTTGGCATAACAGGTATGCTCTTGTTGAGTATATGCTTTGGGCTGTTATAACCTGTGAGCTGGATATATGATATATGATGCTAATATGAAGATGTGAGGAGGTTCCACTGACATATTGAGCGGAAAAGCAATATCATATGTGCGTCGTTATAACATGATGATGAATGAGACATGTCATGACATATTTGCATTTGGTTATGCATGATACAGAACAATCATAGTTGAGATTTTACGATGATGATTTATCGTACTATGTCTTTCTTATTGATATAGAACTGAGATGGTTGATTATCAATACTCATGTTGTGTGATTGTTTATGTAGGAACTCATAGACGTGGGAGGACGGGATTGTGAGTCTACCTTCTGCTGCTAGGAATGAAACTGATAGAGATTGTATGATTGTGCTATGTACATGATATACAAAATGTGGTGTATATGAATAATGTAAGGGCAAGACAATAGTGCAAAATCTTAATCAGTAGTGATAACATCTTAATCCTGACAAATAAATTATGTGATTAACTGAATTGAACCTACAGTTAAGGATTAAGGTGACGAGGCCCCATATTAGTGGTATCAGAGCAATGATTAGATGATTGAGGTGAACAAGGGTAGAGGAAGTGAATTAAGGAGATGCCTATTCACTTGAGCGTATGTTATATCCTTAAGGTTGTATAGGATGTTGTGCTAACATGCTTTATATGTTTCCTTCTTGTTGTTAACCCTTGTTTTGCAGTATGGTGATACGTCTTGGTATGCATCCCCAAGAATGTTAGAGGGGATGTTGTGAGTGTCACTGTGGTTAAAGTCAATTTGTGTAATATCATTTCTAGTGGGCCAAGGGCCAGGGGAACTTAGATATGTTTATCTTGGGGACTTGCCAGTAATTCAGCTCTTGAATTATATATGTCTCGATATGAAGGAACTGAATTTGAAAAGCAAGTTGAGGAGTGGTTGGAGAGTGGTAACCAGATCTTGGTGTCAGCTCCCTGGGCAAAGTCAGTGTGCTTGAACAATGCCAGGACGGAACAATGACTTCCATAACATGTTATGATCTGGAAAATGTACCAAAAATGAGTTTTGTGTACTATCTTTCTGTTGTGACAAAGCAAGTTTTGGATCGTGAAACAGGGTATGACAACGGTATTTGTTGTTGTCTTCTTCTTGTTGTTCTTGGGAAGATATACGTGTGAGGGACTTGAGGCCTCGATTGTATGTTAGGGTTATTGTGATAAACCCTATGTCAGTTTGTCAATGTGGTGATGAAAGCCGAGCTAGTATATGTTGGAGATAATGCACACCGCATGAGAATTGCGGTGACGGCTGACAATGGACACTTTGTGCTGCGAGTTTCGTATGTACTGACTATTGTCTAATAGGAGATGGGTATTGATACCATCGGTATGATGTGTGATGAGAAAGACATATATGGATGTCTCTACGGTATTATGTGAAAGGAATGTCATGGGTTGACATACGGTTGTCAGTCCCAGATCGACACGAGAGTATGAAGTTGAGTATGTTTGCTTGCAAGATGTATATTATGGGATAAATATGTGATGAATAACACTTTGTATGTGTCTATGCATTGAGTTGATTGATATGGACATTGCATGCGTATGGCAATGTCGGGAAGCACAGCTCATGCTCTACGAATGACTATGCCATTAATGTCTCATGAGTGATGATTGGGATGTAATAGTTGACGACTTTGGCAGATGTGATTATCTGTATCTGGCCGTGAGATTGGGAAGAGGATGTTCTCTTATCTCTTCTGTGTGTATTCTCATAAGGACTTCGTGATGGGAATAATGACATCATGATGGGAGCCAGGAAACGTCTATGTAGTCGTAGTATGGGACATCGTGTGTGATAAGTGTATTTTATACACTTATATTTCCTCTTATTTTGCATGGTTTAGTGTTAGTTTTCGATCAGAATTACACTTTTGGTCTTGTTCTGTGTTGTTTTGCAGGAATCCAAGGAATTAAGCATTTTATTACTAAAAGATGATCAATAGTGCATTAATGTGTCAATGACACAATTTGAGGCTCAAAAGTGAAAAATCGCTACCATTAAATTCAGAAATTGAATTTTAGAGTTCAGTTTCACGCACAGATGTATAGGATGGAAAGAAAATATTGACCAAATATTATATATGCCACATGTGCAGATTGGAGATTGACTAAAGTGTGAGAGGAAAAGCATCGAAAATTAAGATTGTGATTGGAGAATATATTAAGAATAACATACAGATTTTGGGGATGAGAATTGACTAGACTCACGTGATTCTTTGACACACAAGATTAGAAGGAATATTTTATTATCTTAGGAGAAAATATTTAAAAAGGAAAGGATATTTTATAAAAGGGGAGACGGACGTGAGGAGAGGGGGACTTCACGCACGTGCAGACTTGAGGAAAGAAAAGAAGGCAGTAGACGTGCGAGAGGGAGCGAAGGAGGAGACGTGCGAGAAGAATTGACGAATAGAAGAGCAGCGTGAAGAGAAGAGGCAAACGTGCGTAACGTGAAAGGGGAGAAGATCATTCGAGGCGGTGCGCTTACAACGAAGGTTAGAGATTTTGACCACGGAGAAGACGACGGCGACTACCGGGGACGGAGGGCCATCATCCAATTCGTTTGATTATCTATTCCCTTATGTTTATGATGATTAAAGACATGTCTATGTGTTTATTTAATGTATTCATGAACTAATTTATTATTCTAGAGTTAGACGGATCTTGACTTGAAGTTTATTTGGATTTCCGTATGGTTTATTTATGTTTTCCTGTTCTTAATGCTTTTAATCTACTGGCCATGGATTGAATGATTCCATATTCGTGATCTATCACTCGGGAGAGGGGGTTGTGAATAGGAAAGAAGGAATTCGTATCGTGGTAGTTATATTGTTCGGAAGGCCTATAACTCCATAGAAGTCGTCAAAGGAATTACTGCGCTTTTACAATTGTTTGATAATTAATCTTAGATAGGGATATCAAGATTAATGTTAGATAATTACTTCTGCTTAACACCCGGGAGGGGGAGTAGAAACAAATAAGAATTCTCGGCTAGTAAACTAGGAAAACACGACATAGTGGATAGTTGAGTGAAGTCGAACCTCTAGAATCCGTTCTCATTGATTTTCTCCACTTAAATTACCATCTTGTTAATCTTTTATTCTATTTTCGTAGATTAGTTTAATAAATATTGTTATCGATTGTCTAAATAAAGTCGAGACTATTCTAATTACAGTACTTGGTGTAACTTAATTTTCAATCCCTGTGGGTTCGACATCCGTATTTTAAAATTCTATACTAAAACTTGACACCGTACACTTGCGGTACGTTTCACACGCATCAGTGTGCAATGTTATCTAATCCTTGATTGTCTCGCATGTTGGTGGTGATGTTAACACTCAGGAGATACCATGAGAATGAACTTGTTGTATCCATTCGATGGAATGTGGGTACCGCTTATGATGAATTGCATGATGTGACAATAATAGCTTATTGTACATTTGGTTCTCAAGCAAGCGTGTGTATGTATTTATACATTACCAAATGGTATTCTTAACAAATCAGTGATGTTGGTGCGACCAACGTGTGTTGAGCTTGACGCGTACCAGACGTCGAATGGTACGCCTATGTGTGAGTATGATGGAGAATGTTAATCTAAGAGGATTATGATCTCCATTGGGTTGATTGTACACTGAGGATGTGATGGTGAATTGTAACCAGAGTTGTGGGCCATATGTGGTCTAATAACATGATATTGTCAAGTTTCGGTTGGGAACGATATCTGATGTGGAGCCAATATGAGCTTGATTGCATGGTCATAGCGAATGAATTGCCTTGAACGGTACTGTAAGCATTTTGGCATTTGTGAGAGACATTGTACGGATTCATTGTGACCGTAGTTAAGTCTTATGTTGTTACTTCACAAGCATTGTTAGACTGTATATCCATTGCATAACCAGATGTAAGAATGATTTGATAGGAGCAGTCGTGCACTATCAGGTATGCATTTGAATTGTACTATGTGGTACATGTTTGATTGAGTTTGACAGGTGATGTTTCCTAGTATGGCAAAATGACAGCATTAACAACATTGTTGAGTTATTGTGATATTGATATTCTTCTGTAGAAGAAGAACGGAATGAGTTATCATTTGTCTGCGACATGTGGGATTTGTTGGATAAATCCAAGTGGAAGTTAGTGTGGGGCCTGATTTACTTAATCCATTATGTATCCATTAAACATACATATGTGAGTCTGAATTAAGTAATATACCATGCACGGATTAAGAGTTCATACTAGTTAAGTTGTTTACAAGGTTATCAAAAACCTAACAAACTATACATATCATGTACATAAACAACCTAATTCAAAAGAACTCCTAGGCAGTGGTTCCCCTCGCAGCGGAAATCATGACTCACGCTCCCCACGTCTATGAGTCCCTACAGAAACATTCACAACGTGAGTATAGATAACAACTATCTCAGTGCAATATCAAAACACAATATCAATATCAATGATAAAGCACAATAAATCAGATAACGTGAATGTTCTGTATCATGCATCCACAAATGCACTATGTCATGACATGTCTCAACAAGTTCCCTATTATCACGAGTCTCATATGATATGCCTATTCAGCTCAATATGTCAGTGAAACCACATCACATCTTCATATTAGCAGCACATATCATAGTACCATACTCATCTGTGATAATAACCAGAGTATATACCCACACCAGGCGTATATCTCTCAAGCCAAAGCATATGTAGTATATCTATCGTGGCAACGATCCCAGCCCAAGCATATGCCCCACACTAGCATATCTATCCAGGCACCGATCCCAGTCAAAGCATATGCCCAACACTAGCATATCTATCGTGGCAGTCAAAGCATATACCCCACCAGGTATATCTATCAAGACAATGATCGTACCAAAGCATATACACATATCTATCAAGGCATCCATACCAATCATATGAAATCTATGTATGCACATGCATATGATACTACCAATCATATGACACAACGATAACATAAATCATATGATATCAAAACCATAATAGCATCATCATATCATATCTATACTCCGTACGTCAACATGTATCTGTACTGCGACACAAACGAGATAAAGCAGTTGTCAATAGCTAAGTGCCTCGTTGTCCTGTCCCCTGTGATGGTGCTACAACAATGCCAACAATATATCATGTTATCATAGGCATTTAAAATCAAATTCCACAAAATATTTTATTTTTCAAAATATTAACACTGGCGATCGATCGCGATCAACACCGATCGATCGCCAAAACTCTCTGCCCCCTCGCGATCGATCGCAACAACTTGGCGATCGATCGCCACAATGCTCTGTTCATCGCGATCGATCGCGACACTTTCACCGATCGATCGCCATCCAATTTCACCGCCTTCAAATGTTACTGTCATCGGCGATCGATCGCTTACTCGCACCGATCGATCGCCGATGCCCAGAAAAGTGAGAGCATGGCGATTTTCAAGCTTATCTCTATGAATCTTCTCCTACACCTCATATGAAACCATGTCAACATGTTTCTTGCAATCCCTAGGAACATATAAACATAAATCTAACATCATAGATTCCAATTCCTAGCATATAAACATGTTATGATTGTACACATGCACACTTGAGCTTTTCCTTCACATATATCAACATTAATGAATAATTCAAGTATACAACTATGAATTTCTTACCAAGAGGCTAAGAAATCACTTCACCCAACTTCCTAGCTCACTTCACAAGTGAAAATCCAAGTTTTGCCTACCAAAAGCTCTAAGGGTTTGGAGAGGAGCTTGTAGAGATTTTTAGGTGAAAGTGGTGTATTATGTGATTTTGCCTCCATCATGCACTTGATATAAGGTCATTAAGTCCTTAACTTACTTGATATCATGTCATTTGGAGATAATTACATGGTAAATCACATGTACATGAAATGAACCTCACATTCAAATGCAACTCCAAATTCACATGACATTCAAATGCCCACTTGCAACTCAAATACACATGCTCATGCACCTTCAATGCATACAAGTTCAAAGCATATCTTTACACTACATTTTGTACATCATGTTTTCATGTTTTCATTCTTTCTTGGTTCCACCTGAACCCTATTATTATACCGTGAAATGATATAATTACACCATAATCATATCATACGTATATAACACAAATCAAGGCATTACAGTTAGATTGCACATGCTTGGAATAACGGGATGATCAAGGCGTGTTGTTTTCAACTGTTAAGCGGTATATGTTTGTTGAGAATTGAACAGTGTATAGAGAGTGATGGACCTCTAGAGCTTGTGATATACTCGAGAATGGTAGTCTCGAGGGAGTAGTTGATGCAAAGGAATGTCATTATTGAATTGGTTCCTTTTGTTTGAGGAAAGAATAACTTCCCCGGTAAATGTGATATCTAACCATGCAAATGGTGTGGATAAATTTATGAGAGCATACTCATTGTACCGGATTCGATGATTCACAGAAGTTAGTGCGAAATGACCAGAACTCAAATTCATTTGGTTATTGATATATATGTGGTCCGTAGGTAACGGCATATCGTGCATGCTTTCTGATGTACACTGCATGTTGATCATGGATTATACGAATAATGACATATGAATTTTGTGTTGTTTGATTGCTGAGGGTTGCTCGATTTAGTTAGCAACCGATGTACTTTCTCTCTTGATTCCATTAGTTGTTATGGAATATGAGATGTAGGACTGTATGCAGATTTGACATATGATGATAGATGGAAATGTTTCGTTTGACACATTGTATAATTGCATTATACAACGCAAAGTGGTGAGATGTTATATCAGTGATAGCTCTGTGCACATTTACTTTGTGGAGATATTAGTGTGAAAGTAATGAATTACTTGTCTTTGGTGAGATTAATTGGTTTGGGAGGGTGAAATCCTCAGAATTGCTATTTTGGTTATGATGTATATAATTACACAATGTTGAGCTCATGCATAGTTAATGCTGAGACAAGGACAACATATTGGGCAAATGTCTGGTCTAAATTGGTAGATTGTTCCCCTTGCGTGAAGATGCTTAGATATGAAATTCATATGAGAGGACAAGTATTGTCCAGATATATGGACTGTCTGTTGTAGTACAAGGTGCGGAGACAATGACATATCATTGGATAATGTCACTCTCAGTGATTGGTCTATGTCTTGTATTGTGATGCAAGCTTGCCAGACTAAATATGTACAGGGAAATACATATGTATTGTTGTGTATAACACAACCAAGTAAGATGTTGACTCGAGTTGATTGTCAGATATACCGGAACGTAAGATCTCTGCTCACGGTTCCTTGAGAGTAGAAGAGTGTTGATGGAGCTGATATGTGAAACATAGTCAGTAGATGATACCGCAGTATCCGGAGTTATTGTATTGTATGTTTACTTTACATTACTGCAATACTGGTAAGTATATACTTTGGCTGTACTTGCGACGGTAAAGAGTATGTGTTTCTTATTGCAATGTTCAATACATATATGAGTCTTGTGACACGATGTCATGAGTTCATGATTCAATTTCGAGGACGAAATTCAATTAGTAGGGGAGTTACTCGGTATGACTCGTATATGTTTTATTCGGTTATTGGATAATTATGAGATAATTATGGTATGATATGAACTGAGTATGAATGATAAAATGAAAGAAATGACTAATTGTTATGTTGCAATGAATGAAATATAATTGGAAACAATGAATGATGTTCATGTGTAATAAATCAAGTATATTATGAAATGGCATGAAATAAGACCAATTGTATGCTATTACTAGACTTGGTGTAATATATATTAGACTACATGAAGCACATTTGACATGGTTTGTTGAATGTGTAGTAAGATAATTCATGTTATAGAAAAGAGTATGAACCACACCTAATTGAAGAACAAAGATATATGCATGCGACTTGGAATTGAATGGGAATTGGTACATGTCTTGTTGTATCATGGCCAAGAAATAATGGACAAGTTGACATGATGTATGGGGTGTATAGTGGGATACTATGTTGCTATGTATGTCCATGTATTTGAGAGGAAGTTCATGCATTTGACTTTGAGTTTGCATTTGAATTATGTGGGGAGGAGGCTATATGAAGTAAACTTAGCTAATGAACTCATATAATACACCTCAAACACCTAGCAAATCTCTACACAAGCTCCTCTTTATATCCTTACTTGTTCTTGCTTCTTTTCTTGGATTTCAACTTGAAAATCAAGAGAGAAAGTTATATGAAGTGAATTCATAGCTTCTTGGTAAGGATTATGTGCTTTGTATGCTTGTTTTATGTTGATGTAATGATGAGTTGGAGTGAAGCTTGTAACTTGGTAGTTCTTGATTTGATATGAGTTATAATGTCAAAACTTGAGGTGTAATATGATGGAAACATGTTCATTTAATGATATAGTATGCATTTATCAAGTTCTAATGTTGAAGATGTATGAGATGTACCATGAGGATAGAAATCAAAATCGTCATATTCTGAATTTTACAGAGCATAGAGATTGATCGCTAGAAGTGTAGCCATCAATCGCTTGAAGCAAAAGTGGTTAGCGATCGGTCGCTAACAAGTACCAATCGATCGCTAGAAGGCCGAAACATTTTGTGAAAATTGGACTGAAATAGCGATCGATCGCTAGCAGTGACCGGACGATCGCTAGGGTTATCAAAATTGAAGTGACCGATCGCTAGAAATGACCGAACGATCGCTAGGATGAATTTGTTGAAAATGTTATATTTTGTGGAAAGTTTGATGGTGAAACCTATTTTAACATGTCATATTGTTGATATTCATAGAGCACCATCACAGGGGATATGATAGAGAAGTGGTTACTCATTGAGGCATACACTTTATATATGTTGTACATCACAACAGGTACGTGTTTACGTACGAGTATTGAATACTGATTGTTGTGATGCTGCTTCTATATGTTGATATTACATTATATGATTGTTGGAATCATATGAGTATACATTCATGTTAATGAGATTTGTTGGAATCGAAGAGGGGGGGTGAATGAGATTCCTTGGCTACTTTCACGTTTTAAAATGAGTTTGTAAAAATAAAAGAGTTTGCGCTTGCGGAAGCCTTACGTCAATCGATAAATAAAAAGAATAAGTAAATAAATGCGTAATGAAAAATAAAGCAATAAAAGGCACAAATATTTGTTATAGAAGTTCGGGGATGAATCGCCTACGTCTCCTCTTCCCGGTTAGATAACCTCCAACCGAGGTTCCACTAGAACAATTGGTCTTGGCCTTGAGGGCTCCAAGTTAGCCACACAACAACTCTTCCCGAGTTTGCAAAGCTCTTCCCGAGCACACTACTCTTCCCGAGTACACAAGCTCTTCCCGAGCACAATACTCTTCCCGAGTACACAAAGCTCTTCCCGAGCTACCAACACTCTTCACGAGTCTTCTTGGCCTTAAGGGCTCCAAGGATAGCCACACACTTGCACCAACTAGACTTGTTGATGACTTTACAATTTTCCAACTTGCTTTGGTGTTGAAGGACCTTTACAATAGATCAAATCAAAAACACATTCACGGTGTACTCACACGAAGCAAACAAGACTCTAACAAGAGAATGAATCACAAGCTCCAATA
This sequence comes from Haberlea rhodopensis, assembly GCA_907163345.1. Lineage (NCBI taxonomy): Eukaryota > Viridiplantae > Streptophyta > Magnoliopsida > Lamiales > Gesneriaceae > Haberlea > Haberlea rhodopensis. Next base: position 28,852,697 of record CAJQUN010000004.1, on the reverse strand, counting down.
CAACAACAATGTATGGAGATTGCAATGCAATTTGAAATTGTAATTGATCAAGACTTTGTATAAGTTGTAGGCTTGTTCCTTAGCTCCAAAATGCTCCAAAGCATCAATATTTATAGTGTAGGAGGCCCCCTAGGCTCCTACTAGCCGTTGCTACACAAAAGGCTGAAATCACTCGTCGATCGCCTCAGCCATCGCCTCAGGCGATCTTCATCGCCGCGCCCCAACGATCAGCATAAATCACGCATCGCCTCAGGCGATCCAAATTAAATTCCAAAGCCGTAGCCTCAGCAGCCTAAAATCTTGCATCGCCTCGGGCGAAGTCCAGATCGCTTCAGGCGTTCAACGCATCGCCTCGGGCGATCATGCCATCGCGCCAGGCGATCTCCCCCTGCGCGCATGCCCGCGCATGCCTCGGCGTCGCTCCAGTCGATGGCCGCGGCGATGCCCTCCCTGGCTGCCATCGCCTGGGGCGATGGTCACCATCGCCTGGGGCGATCCACGCCAGATTGTGCACACTTGATTTTCTTCATTCCAATCCACTTTTCATCACTTAATCTGCACACTAAGTAGATGTATTAGTACAACAAACACAAGTTTTGTTGATCATCAAACTCAAAGATTAACCGGGGATAATTTAACGCATTAAACGCAACCATGCGTTTAAGGTTCAACAAGATTGATGCCATGAGGGGTATGCTCTTGTTGAGTATATGCTTTGGCATACGAGGTATGCTCTTGTTGAGTATATGTGTTGGCATGAGAGGTATGCTCTTGTTGAGTATATGCTTTGGGTTGTTATAACGTGTGAGCTGGATATATGATATATGTTGCTAATATGAAGATGTGAGGAGGTTCCACTGACATGTTGAGTGGAAAAGCAATATCATATGTGCGTCGTTATAACAGGATGATGAATGAGACATGTCATGACATATTTGCATTTGGTGATGCATGATACAGAACAATCACGGTTGAGATTTTACGATGATGATTTACCGTACTATGTCTTATTGATATAGAACTAAGATGGTTGATTATCAATACTCATGTTGTGTGATTGTTTATGTAGGAACTCATAGACGTGGGAGGATGGGATTATGAGTCTATCTTCTGCTGCTAGGAAGGAAACTGAAACCGATTGGATGATTGTGCTATGTACATGATATACAAGATGTGATGTATATGAATAATGTAAGGGCAAGAGATGGTGAAACATCTTAATCAGTAGTGATAGCATCTTAATCGTGACAAATAAAGTACAATTAAGGATTAAGGTGACGAGGCCCACAGTTAATGTCCGGAGTTGTGAGATAAAAATGTGGGAAATAAAGTTTAAAAATATTTGAAATATTTTAGATTTTAAACTTTTGGTATTTTTTATTTCAAAAATTATTTAACAGTATTTATTCAAAAATGAATATGTCAAAATTCTTTTCCAAAATATCTTTGACTTGTTTGTCAAAAAATTGGTATTAGGGGAATAAAATAAATTTATTTTAATTACTTCATTACAAATAAAATATGTTCCGACTACGTTTCAGGGACACAGATATGGGGACATGGGTACAACACGACACGGACTTTCAAAATTTACGGGACACGACACGTCTATGATACGTGTATATATATATATCTACTACTATCTACTACTATATTATAATGGTAGAGGCCCTTATAGAAACTATATTGGTCCGACTTCATTACACCAAACTATATTTACAACTATAGCCTTTTTAATTAACTTAAAAACCAAAACAAAAGGGGGGTAAAATAGAACTTCCATGCACAATCATTCTCCATAACCCACTTCCACGATTTCTGAGATTTCAGCATATCTCATCCGCTCAACTGCACGTTTCTTTTCATTCCATTACTTTTAATTTCAGATCCCACGTGCAGTTTGGAAGTTATTTTCCCAGATTTCAGCATATCTCATCCGCTCCTCTCCTTTCTCAACTGCTAGATTTCTCTCCCCCATCGTTATATATTATTTGCATCTCTTTCTAAACAATATATCATCATCTTTCAATAACTAATATTTAAAACCTAAAGCATCCATATTTATGGAATTATCCTCCTCCGTTGCAGTATAAGGTAATAAAATCTCAATTTTTACATATTATTTTTTTTAGATTACTTATGTTTCTTAACGAATTGTATTCTGTAACTAAGATTTACAGCCTCAAAGCATCCAGAATTCTGTAGTTCTTCTCCTCAATTGCAGTATTATATAAGGAATTGTAATCGTTTTACTGTTTAACATTGATCGAAAAGTATCCTCATATGAAATTAATGCAAAGGCTAAATAACTAGACCAACCACTTCGTTTTACTGTTTATGCTTCCTTTCTTTATGGTAAGTCAAGTATGTATCACTTCGTCTTCGCTTTGAGGAGGAGTAGGGATTTGCTACCTTCTGATCATCTTGAACTCTTCTTCAACGTGAGCGGCGATCCCAGATCTTATAACCCACGCAGACGCAGGTATCAAGTAAAAATAGATGCATATTTAAGATTTGCTACAGATGTTAATTTTTAAAAGATGGTACTATTATTATTTTAAAACACCCCCAACTCCTATCATTGTTCACACAAATTTCTGTACAAATTCCTCATATTTCTTTACACCAAGATGATACATTTATTTACTTATTTAGTTTATTAAAATTTTACCTATTAACAAAATTATTAAATGAAAAATTAAATTAATGTGTATCTTCTAGATGCATTTTCATTGTTGGCACAAATGTCGATACAAACTTCATAACAAGAAAATTTTCACATATTTCTTTACTGTAAAGTGACACACATATTTAGTACAAATATACTTTCATTTTAGGATATTTGGTTTTTGTGTTTTAATTAAAATCCTCAAGTTCAGTATATTATGACGTTGCTACGTAAGTGCTTAATTTATCCTTTTTTGCTCCATCTTAAATAAATTATATTTTACTTAATAAAATTCGTTGTTTTTGAATAATTTTTAAAATAAAATTGTACCTATTAACAAAATAATTAAATGAAAAGGGAAATTAATGTTCATCTTCTACATGGATTTTCACTGTTAATGATTTCGTTTGAATTGATGGATTGTTTAATAAATTGCATCCCACTACTTTCATATATTTCTACTTTCAACCGATGGAAATAATCTTTTCTGAAATTTAAGTTTTGTATATTAATTTCTTTTAGTTTTTAATACTAACAAAACATACACTGCACATATGAAATATTTCGTCATTTTTATTCAAATAATACAGATATAAAGGATTATTGTAGTTTCAATGTCTTCTTCTCCTCCACGTGCTACTACTGATGCTTATCAAAATGAAAATCACATAAGTCAATTAAGCACAACGCTTCAACGAATAAGAAGACAATCAATGACAGAAGAACGGCGACAAGAATATCTTTCCCGCCGCCGATCCAACTATCAACGACGAAGATATGGGATTGCACCCCTAACATCTCCAGATGACTCCACCATGAATATGTCTAATATTACTTCCAATTCGCTTGGTATGATATATTCATTATACAAGTATCTCAACCATTTGTTGTACATTTCTACAACATTTTTTAGTTAAGCTAATTCAGTATTGTTCTTTTATTTAATTTTTTATATATTAAATTAATAATAACATTCCAAAGGTGAAAATAACATCTCTCAACGACGAGAACAACGAAGAATATCGGACAGAAATAGACGGCATTTAATGACTAATGATGAAAGGACTACGTATTTAGCACATCGAAGAGCATCTTATCAGAGAAGGACCCAACTTTTCACCTCTTCTTCCAACGAAGGTAATAGATTCAATTATAAAAATATTATTTATCTATCACCATTCTCAAGAACACAAAGATTTTATTTCAAATTATTATGTAGTTATGCTAATCAAAAATGGAAAATATCTAATACGTAATGCTAAATAAATATTTATATGCATTGTATTTTTATTTATACCTTACTATTAAGATGGAAATATTAAAGATATTTACATTCAAAAGTGATGCTTCGAGTTCAGTACCACAAACATCTCGAGTATGCCCAATAACACAAGATACCAACAACTCCACATTCGAAAGCGGCAACACAAGCACAAATATCCGAGCTCCACATCGAGAAGAAGGTAACATGCGTTTCTGTTTATATCTTCATGTTCAGTTAAAATTATTTATTATTATTGACATTCATATTTGGTATTTCGAGTTCAGTACAACAAACCTCTCGATTATGCCCAATAATCTACAACACAAACAATTCCAGTTTCGATAGCGGTGACACAAGTACACATCATCTTCTAGCTCCACATCGAGAAGAAGGTAATTTCTTCAAACTTAGCTACGTAATTAATTTTAAAAATATATTTTTTTTACATTTTAATAACTGCTCTAATTTCCATGTCTTATCATCACATATATTATGTACACATTCAACTTTATTATTCTCATTGGAGAAGTAGAATTCGGTCAAAACTTAATCAACAGCGATCTTATTATATTATTATTTTTATTTAAAACAAATTACTAAATTTTTAAAAAAGTTATGTCGGAATAATTGTGACGAGCACATTTCTTTCCATGTCAATATCATGAACCATTAATCACCCATTTTCAAAATTTAAGTGATTATCTAATCTGAGAAGTCCTATAGGATATCATAATAATTATCTTATTAACTTTACACAATTGCAGGGAACGACCTTAATCCAAATATGACTACAAATAATATTGTTCGACGTTCACGTCCAAGACGATATCATAATCTAGGTAGAAATTTCGAAGAGGTGCAAACACATGATCGATTCCTTTTGCTTGGTCCAACTAATTGCCCACACTGTGAAGCTTTATTATTTCACGGTGAAACATCTCAATTCTGTTGTAGAAATGGACGCACAAAATTGTATCCCATACAATCACCAAGCGAATTGCAACAATTGTTTGCTTTGGAAAATGAAGAAGGGAGACATTTTAGGCAATACATAAGGTCGTACAATCATGTTTTCTCATTTACATCAATGGGAGTTAACATAGATGAAACATTAGGCAACTGGTGCAAATGGAATTTATGTGTTTCGTGCCCAGGGTACAATATATCATTCGATTGGAAGTCTTTTGCCAAATTTAAATAGTAGGCCTAGATATATGCAGGTATGGATTGTCGATACAGATCATGAAGTAGACAACAGACTTTTAGAAAACAGAGAACTTAGACGAGAGTTGTTGATAAAGATTCAAAACATTCTTGATCAGTACAATCCATTTGTTCACGTGTTTAGACAAATTGGTCAGCGTCAGGACATTCCTACATGTAGACTAATCATCAAACAACAAAAACCCAATCAACATCAATATAGTCTTCCAACAGCATCTGAAGTCGCAGCAGTTATTGTGGACAATGACGGTATGGAAAGCTTGAATGGTAGGGATATTGTTGTTGAAGGTGTCAACGGGCGTCTTACAAATATTCAAGACATAGCTGGCTATTACGATCCTTTACAATATCCCGTTCTTCTACCATATGGTACATATGGTTGGGATATTAATAGTCGGAATCTTGATGGAACTCGACTGACATGCTTAGATTTTTATGCCTTCGTCTTACAGGTTAGCAACAATGCAAAGAAAGAATTATACATAAATTATATTTCAAATATATTACTAATTTCATGGTTTAAACAAAATTTTATATAGATAAGAAGAAATTCTTCATCACTATTGCTGCGTGGAGGTCGCTTATTACAACAATATGTTGTTGCTAATTATGTGAAGATCGAAACACATAGACTACGATGGATACGAACAAATCAACATAATATCCGATCAGAACTTTATCAAGGGCTACAAGATTGTTTACATGGAGGTGAAAATAATGCAGGTTTGTTGGACTAACTATCAATACATCATGTTTGTTAATATAATTGTTATTAATTTATTACATGCTTATAACAATAACATAATGCAGGAAATATTGGTCATAGATTTATACTTCCCTCATCCTTCATCGGTAGTCCACGTGATATGTATCAAAGATATCAAGATGCCATGACTTTGGTCCAAACATATGGAAAACCAGACATAATGTTGACAATGACATGCAATCCACACTGGAACGAGATAAAGGAACAACTATTGCCTGGCCAACAATCTCAAGACCGTCCAGATATAATTACAAGGGTATTCAGAGCAAAATTTGAAGAGTTTAAAAAAGATATTGTGGAGAAAGGTGTATTAGGAAAGGTTCTCTCATATTCATATGTCATTGAATTTCAAAAAAGGGGTTACCTCATGTTCACATGTTGGTAATATTTGAAAACATTGATAAGCTGCATACTCCCGATGATTTCGATTCAATCGTGCGTGCTGAAATACCATCAAAAATCGAGGAACCTAATCTTTATGAATCAGTTACCCACCACATGATACATGGACCATGTGGATTACTCAATCGTAATAGTTCATGTATGTCAGATGGTAATTGTAAAAAGAAATTTCCCAAACCATTTGCAACATACACTACTCGAGGAAATGATTCATACCCTATATATCGGAGACGTGAAGGTGCTCCACTGCCGATAACCACCAATGGTCAAGTAATGGTTGATAATGGCTGGGTTGTCCCGTACAATCCATGGCTCTTGATGAAGTATGATTGCCATATAAATGTTGAAGTATGCGGTGGGATAAAATGTGTCAAATATATATATAAATATATTCATAAAGGACCTGACAGAGTGGCATTGGAATTACATAATAGGCACAACTCTGATGAAATACAACAATACGTAGATGGAAGGTGGATTTGCGCACCCGAGGCACTATGGCGAATTTATTCCTTTGAACTTAGCCAGATGTATCATTCGGTAATCAGATTGCAAGTACATTTACCAAATCATCAACAAATTACTTTCAACTCAATTCAACGTGTAAGTGATATACTTGCAAATGATGACAACTCAAGGACCATGCTCACAGAATTTTTTGACATGAATCGTGATCCTGCCTTGATCGGAAAGTATTTGTATCGTGAATTCCCACAACACTACCGATGGATAAAAAATCAAAAGAAATGGGCTCCACGAACAGGAATGAATAAAGTTGTCGGTAGGGTATATGTCGTGTCACCATCAGAAGGTGAAAGATTCTATTTGCGTATCCTTCTAAACCATATAAGTGGACCAAGGTCCTTTGAAGATTTGAAGACCATGAATGGCATCATGTGTCCAACATTTAAAGAGGCTGCTGAAACTCGGGGATTACTTCAACATGATGATTATGTTCGTCAATGTCTTCAAGAAGCATGTAGAGTAAAAATGCCATCCTCATTGCGAAGATTATTTGTCTCGATATTAGTATTTTGCCAACCGTCACGAGTTCAAGAACTTTGGATTGAATTCCATTCATACATGTCCGAGGATTATGGTCGTTCAAATTCATCAGACAATTATTTCATGACAAATAAATTATTGCTTGAGTTACGAAGATTGTTACATCAATATAAAAAAAAAATCGAAGAGTTTGACTTGCCCCCAATAAGTGTTGATTTTTTGGACGACACGCCACTCCCTAGGATAATTGAGGATGAGCTTTGTATTCCAATTCCAGATGAAGATTTGAGATATGTTCAATTTTTGAATTCTCAACAAAGGATGGCTTTTGATTCTATCATTCAGAATATTATGTGCAATCGTTCGAAACTATTTTTCATCGATGGTCCAGGAGGAACTGGAAAAACTTTCTTATACCGCTCAATATTAGCTCATCTAAGAAAGGATGGTAAAATTGTAATTGCGGTAGCAACTTCTGGAATAGCCGCAACATTGTTACCAGGTGGAAGAACGGCACATTCACGTCTCAAAATTCCTCTTAGGCCAACAGCAGAAACACTTTGCAAAATCGAAAAACAGAAAGATCTTTCTAAATTAATAAGACGTGCATCAGCTATAGTGTGGGATGAAGCTCCTATGGCTAATCGTTATGCTTTCGAATCTGTAAGCAAAACTTTTCAAGATATTATGGAAAACACTTTGCCATTTGGAGGAAAAACTATGATTTTCGGTGGAGACTTTCGCCAAGTTCTACCGGTTGTTAAACGAGGATCGATAAGTGAGCAAATTGCTGCAAGCATTTCGAGATCGTCATTTTGGAATTTTGTAAATATCATTCACCTCCAACAAAACATGAGATCTGCACAAGATATTGAGTTCTCGCAATTACTTCTGCGCATAGGTGATGGTCTGCAACCTACAGTAAATGTTGATTTTATAAAACTACCAGAATCGATGATAATACCGTGGGAAGGTGAACAATCAATTTACCAGTTGATTGATTCAATTTTTCCAAATATGACAGAACATGTGAATGATGCAAATTATATGGTTGACAGAGCCATTATCACCCCTAAAAATGTCGATGTTGACAAAATCAATGAGATCCTCATTTCAATATTTCCTGGTGAGGAAATAGAGTACACATCTTGGGATTCTGTAGAAGAAGACCAAAACAACCTGTTCCAAGATGAGTTTTTAAACTCTCTCAGTCCAAGCGGTTTGCCACCACATAGAATTTTGTTGAAAAATGGTTGTCCTATTATGCTATTGAGAAATGTTGCACCCGAACTTGGTCTATGTAATGGAACGAGGTTAATATGTCGCACTCTAGGAAGAAATTTCATAGATGCAGAGATCATAACTGGACCTCACAAGGGTATAAGATATTTTCTGCATCGAATGCCTTTGAAAAGTGAAGATGACTCCGGATTGCCATTTGAGTTAACACGCAAACAATTCCCAATAAGATTGAGTTTTGCTTTGACAATAAACAAAGCACAGGGGCAAACAATTCCACAAGTCGGCATCTTTCTACGCAATCATGTCTTCAGCCATGGTCAGCTATATGTAGCACTTTCAAGAGGAGTTTCACAACACTGCACGAAAATCTTGGTAAAGGATGGCAAATTAGAGCGACGCTCTGGTGTGTATACTAAAAATGTTGTTTACAAAGACGTGTTATTACCAAATAATGCGTTATAAAAATGTGAGACATTATGATTTACTTCTTCATAATAAAACTAAATCTTTTTTTTTTCATTATTTATAATGCTCATATAATTTATCTTCCTATGCAGGTCACAAAGATCAACAAAGTAGATTGCATTTGAGTGCCATGCGACGAAGAGTATGTTTTGTTCATAGACTATTTTATTTCATATTACATAAATGATTCATGCATTAGTTTTAAAATTATTTTAGTTTAATGTCGTATATGAAATTTGAAACTTACCAGGATGCAATAAATTTGTCTCGGATGGAAAACTACTATTGGAATAATGCTTATGACTTTGGTCTATGGATTATAGGATTTGTACGGAAACAAAATAAGCATATGTAAGCAAGTTCATTACGTGCTACGCCTTCTCAAATTTCATTGAAAAATTTGTAATCCAAATTATTTATTTTATAGTGCAAAAATAATTGCTTTGATTGAAGGATGAGATCTAACAAATGTATGATAACACATACTTATTGTGATCTTTTATATCCATCATGTAAACATCCAATAAATACTTTGCTTCAATTCTACAACCAACATAAGTCACGACATAGAGATATACTGTGATGACAAGTTAGAGAAAATCTTCGATGCTAAGGATAATGTGGACTTCCCAACAATAGCAATATTTGACTAACCATTTTTCAAATATTGCATAAAGTTTGCTAGAGTGGGCTAATGCATTTTAATCGGTTTTTATATTAAATTGATGTGTTGAAGGGTCATGCAGTCTCTCCTGTTTTCATGTTCCTGCTTTATTCAACAATTTTCTGCGTACGATTATATAAATGCACAAATGATGTATCATGTAACTTATTAAAAAATGATCTGATAAATGTGAAGGGGTATTCTTGCTGTGTTTTTTTCTTTGTTGATGTATTTTGTATTGCAAAAATAATTGCTTGGATTAAAGGATGATATCGTAGATTTATTCCTATGATATTACTTATTTCGTTATACACACGCAACGCGTGTGCGTCGTCCGCTAGTATATATAGTTTTCTAATATCTACATATACATTTTGTTCTAATATAAAATTCAAGAAAAAATTTAATTGTCAAATATTTGAATAATAAAATTCAAGATGGTGTCAAGTTGTAGACACTTACAACTAATACCCACTCAAACTATATAATCATAAAAAGTTATACTTTTTTTTAACATTTTTTTTAAAAAAATATAATTTTTTAATACGAATTTTTTCTAAAAGTTATAAATTTTTAAATATTTAACAATTCGCTAGACAGAATATGAGCTAGATATGAACAACTGAATATATATTAATATTAATATGATATAAAAGTTATATAATTTGATTAACTAGTTTAATTTTAGTATATTAGAACACATATATATATATATATATATATATAAATGTCGTGTCCCGTAAGTTTTGAAATCCGTATCGTGTAGTACCAGTGCTGTCATGCCTCGATTTGTTGTATACACGTATGATATGATTATGGTGTAATTATATCAAATGGTGGTTTGTTAATGAGGGGTTCGGGTGGAACCAATAATGAAGAAATACATGTATGAAATGATATATGGCAAGGAATGAAACATGATGTACAAAATGTAGTGCAAAGATATGATTTGAATTATAGTATGCATTTGATAAGAATTTCATATGCCTTTGCCTTTCATTAAGGTTGTATTAGCATGTGAATTTGAATTTGGAGTTCATTTCATGTACATGTTACTTAACATGTAATTACCTTTAAATGACATGATAACAAGTAAATTAGGGGACTAAGGATCTATATCAAGTGGATTAGGGAGGTGGAATCACATAACACCATTTTACACCTACAAATCTCTACCAAGCTCCTCTTCCTCTCTTTCAAGTTTTTGGTGGTTTGAGCTTGGGATTGACTTGTGACTTGAGTTAGGAAGGTGTGTGAAGTTAAAGTGTACCATCTTGGTAAGGAATTCTTAGCTTTACACTTGAAATATGTCATTGGTGTTATATATGTGAAATGAAAATTCAAGTATTCAAGTGAAGAATCATATCATGTTTCTATGCTTTGAATTTGAATCTATGATGTTAGAAACATGTTAATATGTTCCTAGGGATTGCAAGAAACATGTTGAAATGGTTCAATATGAGGTATAGGAGAAGAACCATGGAGAAAAGCTTGAAAATCGCCATGTTCTAAACTTTCTGGACATCGGCGATCGATCGCGAGCTTTGTGGCGATCGATCGCCGAGGCAGAGTAAATTTTAAGGCGGTGAAAATGTGTGGCGATCGATCGGTGAAATTGTCGTGATCGATCGCTGTGAACAGAACATTGTGGCGATCGATCGCCAAGTTGTTGCGATCGATCGCGAGGGGACAGAGGGTTTTAGCAATCGATCGGTGGAGATAGCGATCGATCGCCAGTGCCAAAATGTTGAAAAATGAAATATTTTTGTAGAATTTGATTTTAATGCCTATGATAACATGATATATTGTTGGCATTGTTGTAGCATCATCTCAGGGGACAGGACAACGAGGCACTTAGCCAGTGACGCCTAATTTATCTCGTTTGTGTCGCAGTACAGGTACGTGTCGACGTACGGAGTATAGATATGGTGTGATGATGTTATAAGATTGATATCATATGAATTGTGTTATGTTAGTATCATATGATTGGTAGTATCATATGCCTGTACATTCATGGATATCATATGTATGTGAGATATACGCCTGGTATTGGGTATATGCTCGGTTATGTATTTGAGATATATGCCTGGTTTGGATATATGCTCGGTTATGTGACATAGAGATATATGCCTGGTTTGGATATATGCTCGGTTATGTGACAGAGAGATATACGCCTGGTTTGGGTATATGCTCGGTTATGCTATATAGCAATATACGCCGGTTTTTGGGTATATGCTATGGCTATTATCTTTTGAGGACGGTACTATGATATGTGCTGCTAATATGAAGATGTGAGGTGGTTCCACTGACATATTGAGCTGAATAGGCATATCATTTTAGTCTCGTGATAATAGGGTACATGTCATGACATGGTGCATTGGTGGATGCATGAGACAGAACATTCACATGAAATGATTTATTGTGCTTTATCATTGTTATTGATATCGTGTTTTGATATTGCACTGAGATAGTTGTTTATCTATACTCACGTTTTGTGAATGTTTCTGTAGGATTGCATAGACGTGGGAATTGTGAGTCTTATTCCGCTGCGAGGTGAACCACTGCATAGGAGTTATACTGGCTTAGGTTGTGAATTTTACATGTAATATATATGTAGAAAACAAAGTTAGTTGGTTTTTGTACTCAGGATTTGATACATCTGTAACAACTTAACTAGTAATACTCTTAATCAGTGCATGTTATTACTTAATTCAGACTCACATATGTATGTTAACTGGATACATAATGGATTAAGTAAAAAGAACCCCACAAGTGCCCTTGTATCCGTGTCCGTGAAACGTAGTCGGAACATATTTTATTTGTAATGAAATAATTAAAATAAATTTATTTATTTCCCTAATACAAGTTTTTTGACTAGTCAAAGATATTTTGAAAAAAAAATTTGACATATTCAATTTTAAATAAATATTGTTAAATAATTTGTTGAAATAAAAAATACCAAAACTTTGAAATCTAAAATATTTTAAATATTAAGCTTTATTTCCCACTTTTTTATCTCACAACTCCGACTATTAACCCTATTTCAATACAACTTTAAAGTGAAAAATAAAAGTTAATGATAAAAAATTGTTAAAAGATGGAGGAGTGAGAAATACTAAAAAGTGGAGGAGAAATAACATGAATCATGAGAGAGAAACACGAACCACGTTCGCGTTTCTCTCTCTTGGTGCAGAATTGTGATCCTGAATCGTGATTCACGCTAGAACTGTAAATAATTTCTTTTATCTTATTTAAAAAAAAATTATATTATTTATTTAATTTTGCCATCTTGTCCTGTGCTATAAATAGATTATTTCTAGGGTTTTTTAATAAAATAACCTTAAATAAATAATTAATACTCAAAATAACCCAAAATATAATTTATTACATAAGTAACCTAACAGTTGGCGGGACCAACTTTGAAAATTGGTCCCGCCAACTCGGTTGACGTGTCCAAAAGGACACGCCAACTGAGTTGGCGTGGCCAACTTTCAAAAAGTTGGCCACGCCAACTTTTGTTTAATTTATTTATTTTTTTTTGTTTTTTTTTTCCTTTCTTTTTTTTGAAAATAAAAAATAAATTTAAAATAAAATAAAATAAAAATATATACAAGTCTAATATCTGTATGAATTTTACGCATAATTCATAAATCAACTCAATATGATTAGTCTAAATTGAATGACATATTATTTTATATGTTTTTTTCTCTGTAAAATAAGCTATGTTGCACGGACCCAGTTAAAATGGTGCTGCTGGTTGTAAATTTCCTAATTCTTGGTTTTATTGAATAAAAATATAAACATTTTGAATAAAAATATAAAAATATAAAAGTTGGCTGGTCGGCCGTGCCGGAAAATGCTTTTATGGTGATTTATATTTTTATTCAATTCAAGAATTAGGAAATCTCCAACCTGCAGCACCATTTTAACTGGGTCAGGGTCTTCAAACAGGCGTCATCCCCTGCAGCCGAAAATGCTTACTTTTATGGTGATTTATATTTTTATTCAATTCAAGAATTAAGAAATCTCCAACCATCAGCACCATTTTAACTGGGTTGGTATCTTCAAACACGGTTCATCCCATGTAGCCGAAAATGCTTTTGATATATCTGATTTGCGTTCAACTTATACATTAATTCAAAATAAACTTATATTCTATGTTGCACCGACACTGATACATATCGGATACGCCACGTGGCGTATCTGGGGATACAAAATAAGTTTTTATTTCGGATACGTTTTGGATACGGTCAAGATACGCCGCTGAACGTATTCGACACGGGTTAGATACGGGAACTTTCGAATTTTTTTTTTAAAAAATAGGGTTGAAGATTTCCTAATTCTTGAATTGAATAAAAATATAAATCACCATAAAAGCATTTTTCGGCACGGCCGACCAGCCAACTTTTATATTTTTATTCAAAATGTTTATATTTTTATTCAATAAAACCAAGAATTAGGAAATCTACAACCAGCAGCACCATTTTAACTGGGTCCGTGCAACATAGCTTATTTTACAGAGAAAAAAACATATAAAATAATATGTCATTCAATTTAGACTAATCATATTGAGTTGATTTTTAGACTAATCATATTGAGTTGATTTATGAATTATGCGTAAAATTCATACAGATATTAGACTTGTATATATTTTTATTTTATTTTATTTTAAATTTATTTTTTATTTTCAAAAAAAAGAAAGGAAAAAAAAAACAAAAAACAAAAAAAAAAAATTAAAGACAAAAGTTGGCGGGTTAGGTTACGTATATAATAAATTATATTTTGGGTTATTTTGAGAATTAATTATTTATTTAAGGTTATTTTATTAAAAAACCCTTATTTAAGTATCGACTCCATGTCTCGCGATTTATTCTAGAATCGTAAAAAATTTATTTTATCTTATTTTTAAATTTTTAACTTTTTTAAAAGTATTTATTTAAATTTGCCGTCTTGTCCTGTACTATAAATAGATTATTTCTATGATGAATCCATGTCTCCTATTCATATCTTAAATTAATTATATATTTTTTTTTGTGCTGAACTGTTTATACGAACATCATGCGCCACGCGTCTATCACATAGAGGGAAGCAGAGCAGTCAAATGTAGGCACCACGTTTTTGGTGGCATGTCCCCGTTGAAAGCGACACGAGACGTCTTGGGGTGTTGGATATGGACAGCAATTCTTAGGCTTATATCTGCCTCATTTTGGCAGTGCAAAGGTGTCACTATAGTAATAATAATTAAAAATGTTATAATATGGACAGCTACATCAAGTATACTCAAACACCACCTCATATATATATATATATATATATATATATATATATATATATATATATATATATATATATATTGGTGTTTGAGTATGTCACGCTCTGAGATCGAGGTCAATAACACAAGCATTAAATTTCAATCACAACTTGAAATCAATAAGCCTCGTAATATCAGATTCAACGAAAACCACTATATTATTCCATAAAAATAACTAATTGTCTTTACAACTGAAATTAAATTCCATAACCAATTCCAAAAAGTCTTAAAACGAAATAAAATAACGAAATCATAATTAAACAAAATTTAAAGTCGTTAATTCAGAGAAACGCAGCGGATCACCAAACCCAAAATTGGTGTTGTTCTTCGTCTTTAATTCTTTTCTCGTCTTTATCTGGGGAGGGAAAGTAAGATGAGTGTTTTGGAAAACACTCATCAAGCGGGGGCCAATCGATGTGACAATATAATACTTTTTCATAATTATCCAAAACATATATCATAATCGGCTCATAAACTTAACAGAATTGTCCTAATCAGAGCCAGAACAGAACACGTCATATGAAAATATTTTTCATATACGTTAAGCACAGTAAATCCTCTAATTTTCTCCTGGTACAGAATTCAGTTCTAGGCTTAACCCTCATAGAGATAAGGTCAGAAACATCGGATCACCCACGAATAAAGGGTCTGGACTTTCCAGAACAACGGTTAACCACCGTAATCAGGTCAGAATGTCGGTTATAATCCCACCGCATCAGGGTCAGAAACAGAATTCAGAATTCCCATCAATTAGATTTCGAAATTTAAAGTGCTTCAAAAATATAATTTTCATCAAAACATCAGAATTTCATAGTTTCAATATAATTCACATAATCGATTGAGATTTTAAAACATACATATGATTTTTCAAAAAAGGAACGAATATATAACAAGAGCCCACTTACAGTCGAAGAGCGATTGAGCGAATTACGGGTTCAGAAAGTAGCACAAAATCTCCTCTTCCTTTACCTTGAAGGTTTCGAATTAAGCGTGTGTATGTGAGTGTGATGTTTTCGAAAATGCTAAATGGTAGAATATGATCTTTTTGCATAGATAGTATGGGTTTTAATGTGGTGTGGTGGTTTAGTTTAGATCCACCTTTTTGGCACCAATTGGCAAGATTCAAGGTAGGCCATAAGGTAATATTTTAAATGGATGATATTATTCATTTCTTTAGCCTTCTAATCACAAGAATGGAGCTACAAGAATGGAGCTAAAATAATAATTGGATGGCTTTATGATAATTGGAATATTATTAAGTAACTAATGAGGTAATGAATAGTAATCAATATGTAATGTAAGGGATTGATTGTAAATTCCGTGACTTTGGCATCCTAATGATAATAATTGAGTCAATGTATTGATTATGTCATCAATGGACAAAATGAATGGAAAAAAGAATGGAGTCATCACATGTTGACCATCTAATGTCATA
This sequence comes from Haberlea rhodopensis, assembly GCA_907163345.1. Classification (NCBI taxonomy): domain Eukaryota; kingdom Viridiplantae; phylum Streptophyta; class Magnoliopsida; order Lamiales; family Gesneriaceae; genus Haberlea; species Haberlea rhodopensis. The sequence goes on along the minus strand of CAJQUN010000004.1, from coordinate 28,836,251 downwards.
ATTTGGGCAAGACATTAAATGACTCACTTGATTGGGAAATGCACTAGAATAGGCAAAATTTGGGGTCATCACATCCCTATCTCCTTATTGGAAGTTTCGTCCTCGAAACTTGAGTCAGTTTAACCTTAAAAAAGATAAGGGTATTTATGGCTTAAGTGCTAGTTCCTCATAACCACTTGGAAATAATGAATGCGTGACACCACAATCAAGCAATGCATATACTGGTAATTTGTTTAATAAAACGGTACCTGCCACGGCTTCGTTCGCGGCCTCTGTTTTCTCTTGGGTTATGGCATAGACCCGAGCATTTGGTTTGTTCTCTCTTGGCTTGTTTGGAGGGGCACTATTTCCTGAACCTGTCCTCCTTTTCTCGGCTTAAGGACAATCGACAATTCTATGTCCGAAAACCATATCGGAAGCAAGCTCCAGTCTTTCTGTGACATTCACAGGTATGCGCGAAGTCACAAGTCGGGCATTTTGGAACCCTATGATTGAATGGGGTGGAAATGGGTCTCTCTTGTTGATTATTGGATTGGTTTGGTCGTTTGAAATCCTCATTGGCGGCGTGTTGGCTAAGGGGAGGTCACTTGCGCTTAAATTCCTCTTCACGACGTTGTATATCCGCTTTAGCCCTGATGGCTGCTCTCATTAAGTCTCCAAAGCTTGTGGTTTCATAGATTGCTTGGGCATATTGGATACGTCTGTTTAACAAATTCCTGAAGCAATGTAGTTTCAGGGTCTCATCTGCCATAATAGTTGGTGCATAATTTCCTAGAGTGTTGAACTTTGAGGTATATTCTACCACCACATGTCAGGAGTCTGTATCAAGTGCTCGAACTCTCTCAGCTTCTGAATATTGCATGGCTGTTGGAAAATATTGCTTTAAGAATGCGTTTTGGAACCTTTGCCAAGTGATTGGTCCCGTTTCCGCCATCAATGGTGACACGTTTTCCACCATTTACCCGCCTGATCAATGAGAAATGATGTTTTGGCTTCAACCTTGATGTTTTCAGGTACTTCAAGCAGTTTGTGGTGATTTTCTATTTGCTTAAGCCAATTATGGGCAATTTTGGGTTCTGGGTTGCCATCAAATGTCGGAACCATGTTCTTACGAAGAGACTCATAATGATACTTGACTCCTTGTGGAGGTGGGCAGGATGCGGTTGTGACTGGTTGTTAGCAGGGTTACCCATGCCTTGTAGTATTGTAACCACAATGGTGGCTATTGCCATCAAGTCTTCGCGGCTCAGACCCACCCTCGGGGGTTGTGGCGATGGAGGTGGAGGATTCTGGTCTCTATCCGTTCTCTCATCATTAGTGTTAGGAGGAACTGCGTAGTTGAGGTTTCGGTTGTTACGAATTGGTCGATTGGCAATTTCCTACAAATTCGTAAATCTCTAAGATTGTTGCGCAATGTTTATAATGAGAGTTTGCTCGAAATAGACAAAATGGAGACAACTTTGAGTGAAATAAAATAATTTTGTTGATAGTTGAATAAGGTTCCCAATGAATTCAAATGAAATTAATAAAATACAAAAGATTCTTAATATTCTTATTAAATTGAAATATATAACAATTTATTAACGTACTTCTTTTAAACTAATCGATAATGTCTCCATCTTCGAATTCCTCCTCATTATCTTCTTCTACGGGGTCTACCTCGGGGTATTCCTCCTCTTGCATGTTGTTGAGGACCCCATGCATCTCTTCGAGGTCGTGCAACCACCCATGGTTCGTCTCTGTGAGCTATTCGATTTGCATCTCGAGGGCCATAATCCTAGCCTCTCTTAGCACTCGACCCGTATCGTATTCCTGCTGGAGGTTCTCATTTTGGTTTGCCATGGTCTGGATTCTATCAACACCAGCTCTACGGAGATTGGTGAGCCTCGTGATCTCTTATTTAGCTTCATTGACCTCTTCCTCAGCTCGGCTGTGATAATATGGAAACTGTTAGTTACGGACCTTATCAATGAGATTTTAAAGATGACAAAACATATCAGACAGGATCGAGAGAAATCAGACTGACCAGAACGATCGCCCAAAATAGATCAAGCTGATAAGATGACAAAGAATATCAGACCGGATCGAGGGTAATCAGACTGACCAGATCGATAGCTCAAAACAGAACAAGCTGATAAGGCATATTACTTATCAGACCGGATCGATGGATTTCAGACTGACTAAATCGATGCTTCAGATCGATCTCAATCTCTATCAGATCAGAGCAGTCTAGGATACATAAAGAATGGCTCCTCAGTCCGAATCATTAACGGCTATTTATTGTAGCATTTAATGTCGTAATTAATGCTACAAAGGACCAAAGACTGAAGATTGCCATAAAAGGTAAGAAGACAAAGAAGAGCTTACCTGACAGTCGTCGAAAGTATGAACCAGAACGGCAAGTATCCTGAAGAAGAAGACTGTAGCCTATTCAGAGTTTAAGCAGAGTCAAAGTTGCACATTAAGGGAAATAATGTCGTTGGTACTTACAACTATAAAAGGATGCAACAAAAGGAATATAGAAGACTCTCGCTGATCAATTGAAAAACGCACAAGAAAGCAAAACAGCACAAGCTTACAAGCTCAGAAGCTCTCGAGCTGAAATTATTCTTAAGCATGTTTACTTTGTAACATTTGATCATTTAGGATCACTATGCGCATCTTGTGTTTTCTGTGTTGAAAAATAGAAGTGAGAAACATATTGTAACTGTCAGACAGAGTGTGTCTGAGCAGATCGAGTGACTATGAGTTTCAGACTGGTAGTGAGGTAAATCCAGCCTGAATCGGGTTTGTACAACAGGATTGTATAAATCAAAGTCTTCTAGTATAAACCTTCCTTAATTGGAAGAATGGGAGACGTATTACACCACCTTCGAACTTCCAGAAACATATCATGTGTATTATCTTTCTGCACTTGTTCTTTCATACTAGCCATCGAGCCGTTCTTACATATACAAGAACAGACCGTTCCGCACTTATACTTTCAGTGGTTTGTTCTGTACAATAGTTGATTAAGAAACAGATTTCTTTCACTAATCTTAAAGAAATCACAAGGGATTAAATTTTACAAGGAGTTTTCATTCACCCCCCCTCTAAACACTCCGGACCGATCCTAACAAGTGGTATCAGAGCAGGTCATCTTAATCAGCACAAAGACACTTGAGCTGATGGCATCTTTCAACAAAATTTCTATGTTCTCAAAAGAAGACTATGGTGACTGGAGAATCAGAATGCAAGCTCATCTGGCAGCTCAGGATGACGATATGTGGTTCGTCATCACTGATGGACCAATGAAGATTCTGAAAGTCAATACAGCAGTCGCCATTACTGATGGTGAACCACAAATGGTAGAAAAGGACAGATCCCTCTGGACGAATGAGGAAAGAAAGAAAGCAAATCTCGATAATGTGGCCAAAGACATCTTGTTCAAGACATTGGACAAGAACATGTTCAGCAAAATCAAAATGTGCTCTACTGCCAAAGAAATTTGAGAGAAGATAGCACAGCTATGTGAAGGCAACGACCAGACCAAAGAAAACAAGCTGACTGTTGCTCTTCAAAGATTTGAGAGCATAAAGATGAAGAGTGGAGAAACTCTAAATGAGTTTGATGAAAGAGTCACTGGCATCATAAATGAACTGAATGGTCTGGGGAAGGAATATTCTAACAGAGAGATCGCTCTGAAAGTTATGAGAGCTCTGCCAAAGGAATGGGATGTTAAGACCATTGCCATGAGGGAATCAAAAGATCTTAACAAGGTTGAACTCCATGATCTGTTTGCAGATCTTAAGGCCTATGAGTTTGAACTGATAAGCAGAGGTGAAGCAGAGCCATTCATCTCTCAACCAAACAAGGCCCTGGCAGCCATTCCAAACCAGACCGCCTCAACATCAGACCGATCCTTTGAACAGATAAGTAATGATGCTATGTCATTATTTATCAAAAAATTTGGTAAATTCATGTATAAAAATACGAGAAACTTTAAACCCTCTCATCATTATAAGCCAAGAAAGGACGATGCTGTTAATGATCAGGCTTGCTACAATTGTGGTAAGACCGGACATTTCATTGCAGATTGCACCAGACCGAAGAAAGAAGAACGGAAGGAGAAGCATTGCGATGACAGGAAAAAGAAGCACTACAAAGACCGCAAAAATCATGGAAAGTCCCAAAAGGTCCTAGTAGCTGAAGAAGGAAACAACAAATGGGCTCAGACTGACTCCGATTCAGACAGCTCCGAATATTCTTCCAGCGAAAGCGAAGAAGATATTCAATGTCTGATGGCAGATGAAGAGATGAGTCAGACAGACAAGGTATTTGACTTTGACTCAAATGAATTTACACGTGAAGAGCTCATGTCCGCACTGCAAGACATGGCTAATGATTATAGGATCTTAGCTGAATCATTTGAGAAGAATAAAGCTAAAGTCAGTGATCAAATAGATGAGCACAACAAACCAAGCTGCTCTGAGCAGGGTGAGTGCAACAATCTCCAGATCGAGCTGAATAAGCTGAAAATCTCCTACGATCAGCTCCATGAAGAAAATAAGAGAATTAGCACACAAAATGCTAAGCTTTCTCATATATTCAAGACATGGACAAAATCCAGAACATCTTTGGAAGAATTACAAGAGGTACAAAGAAACGTTGGTGATTTCACCGGCATAGGCTTTGACACCAAAGAATCCACCAAAGATGAATCTGAACTGTTGCTGGTAAAGAACAAAATCAAACAAATGACATTTGTTAAATCCAGCACAGTATATGAGACTGAAGCACCTTACGATTCAAACGGGAGTCTCTTTCGTGAATCAAGGTTTGAGAAAAGGAATTGGATATGTCAACCAAGCCAAAGAAAAGGTACCTGCAAGCTTTGCGTCTTTCAGACCAAATCTAAGGGTGCAAGATCGAAGGCAAGGAAGACAATACAATTACTATAATTCAAAACCGATTCAACGAAGATATAGACTACCTTATGAGAATCAAAGGTTTCCACAGTGCACACATTATCACACACAACATCAAAACAGACCAGCACACAGCACACCTTACACACACAAGCCATTGAAGTTGATATAGGTGTGGGTTCCCAAAGGGCTAATCCGTTCTGGACCCAAATAGGATTGGGTACCAACAATAATTATATTTGATGACAGGTACCGAAGAAACTTGCATCAGACTGGTATTTGGACAGTGGGTGTTCCCGTCACATGACTGGAAACATCGAGCTGCTGTCTGAAGTTGTAGAATGTACTGGACCCAAGATCATCTTCGGAGATAACTCAAAGGGTAAGACCGTGGGCAAGGGTAAGATTGTCCATGGTAACATTATTATCAATGATGTGCTGTTAGTTGAAAATTTGTGCTATAATCTGATTAGTATAAGTCAACTCTGTGATAATGGTTATGCTGTAGAATTTCACAAACACACTTGCACTGTTAAATCATCAGACGGTATAACCATGCTTGTAGGAATCAGGAATGGAAATACATATAAGATTAACTGGAATCATGCTCAACCTGATAATCCTACTTGCTTCATCGCTAACAATGATAATAAACACTGGCTATGGCATAAACGCTTGAATCATATCAATTTTAAGACTATCTCTAGCCTGTGTAAACATGATTTAGTCATCGGTCTACCCAAGATCGATTTTGCTAAGGATAAGATCTGCGAAGCTTGCCAAATGGGCAAACAGATCAGATCATCCTTCAAGAACAAGAATGCCAAATCCTCCTCCCGTTGTTTAGAATTATTGCATATGGACCTGTTTGGTCCTATACCAATAACAAGTTTAGGGGGAATGCGGTATACTCTTGTTGTTATTGATGATTACTCACGCTTTACATGGACTATATTTTTGAGCAGTAAAGATCAGACCGGTCCGAAGTTGATCAAGCTGCTGAAACGCACTCAGAACGAGAAATCATCCAGCATAGACAGGATTCGTAGTGACAAAGGCACTGAGTTTTCAAATCAGAATCTTGAATCCTTTCTAGAAGATCATGGAATCAAGCATGAGTTCTCAACCGCTCGAACTCCTCAACAGAATGGAGTTGCAGAACGAAGAAACAGAACGCTCAAGAAAGCAGCAAGAACAATGCTTGCTGATTCTGGAATTTCGCAAAAGTTCTGGGCAGAAGCTGTAAATACTGCTTGCTACACTCAAAATCGGTCTATGATCAACAAGAAGCTGAACCTTACTCCATATGAAATATGGACTGGTAACAGACCATCTATTTCTCACTTTCATGTTTTTGGCTGCAAATGCTTCATTCATAACAATGGTAAGAATCATCTTACAGCATTTGAAGCTAAGTCAGATAATGGAATATTCTTGGGATATTCATCAACTAGCAAAGCTTATAGAATTTTTAATAATCGAACCTTAACTGTAGAAGAATCTCTTCAGATCGAGCTGGTCCGGATGTTCCTCACTCAAATGTTAAAGTAGATGCTGATCATGTTGCTACTACTCATCCGACCGGACCAGACAATCCAGAGTCAAGCTATCGATGGACTAAGAAGCATCCACCCAATCTAGTGATTGGTGGTCCCTCTGCACCGATCAGAACCAGAGGACAGATGATGGATGAGTTCACTCATGCTGCCTTCATCTCAACTCTGGAACCTAAGAAGATCGATGAAGCTATGACTGATTTCAACTGGATTAAAGCAATGCAAGAAGAGCTTAATCAATTAAAACAAAATCAAGTTTGGAGTCTAACTCCCAGACCAAGCGATCTGCCTGTTATTGGAACCAGATGGGTCTTCAGAAATAAGCTGGACGCAGATGACCGTGTTAGAAACAAAGCCAGACTGGTGGCACAAGGATTCAGACAAGAAGAAGGAATCGACTTCGATTAATCATTTGCACCAGTCGCCAGACTTGAAGCTATCCGAATCTTTCTTGCATATGCTGCCTTTAAAGACTTCAAAGTATATCAGATGGACGTCAAGAGCGCCTTTCTTAATGGAAAGCTTCAGGAAGAAGTCTACATTGAGCAACCTCCTGGATTTCAGAACCACTCATTCCCTAATCATGTGTATCTACTGAATAAAGCAGTGTATGGTCTGAAACAAGCTCCAAGAGCCTGGTATGACACTCTATCTCAATTTCTGCTGAACCATGATTTTCAGATCGGCTCAGTAGATAAAACTCTCTTTAAATTTATTAAGGGGGAACATACCCTATTAGTTCAGATTTACGTTGATGACATAATCTTTGGGTCAACTAACCCCAAATTGTGCGAGAAATTTTCTAAGTTAATGCAAGGACAGTTTGAGATGAGCATGATGGGAGAACTTTAATTCTTTTTGGGTCTCCAAGTAAAATAGCTCAACAATGGTATTTTCATCAACCAGACCAAGTATACCAAAGAGCTTCTCAAGAGATTTGGAATGGAATCATGCTCAACTGCATCAACTCCAATGAGTCCAACAATCAAGTTAGACAAAGATGAAGGGGGAACGACAGTTGAAGTAACCATGTATAGAGGACTAATCGGATCGCTATTGTATCTTACAGCGAGCCGGCCTGATATTATGTTCTCAGTCTGTATGTGCGCCAGATTTCAGTCAGAACCAAAGCAATCACATTTTATTGCTGCCAAGCGTATTCTGAAATACTTAAAAGGATCACAGAACGTTGGTCTTTGGTACTCCAAAGATTCAAACTTCAGCTTGATCGGATATTCAGACGCAGACTACGCTGGGTGTAAGATTGATCGTAAAAGCACCAGTGGAACATGTCAATTTCTAGGTGAAAGATTGATCTCTTGGTTCAGTAAAAAGCAGACATCGATTGCCACATCTACAGCTGAAGCAGAGTATCTAGCCGCTGGAAGCTGTTGCGCTCAAATGCTCTGGATTCAATACCAGCTCAAAGACTATGGCATCCAAGCTGTTGACTCTCCGATATTTTGCGACAACACAAGTGCAATCGCTATAACGTACAATCCAGTTCTGCACTCTCGAACAAAGCACATTGATATACGACATCATTTTATACGAGATCATGTTGGCAAAAAGGAAATTCGGATCGAGCACATCTCAACAGAGCAGCAAGCATCAGACATCTTCACCGAACCGCTCCCAGAGGCTAAGTTTCATTATTTCCGTCAAATTCTTGGTTTAATTGACTTATCTTAATAGTTTAGATGTTTTCTTACTTTCGCACTTAAAGATTTTTGTTGCCACAGATCGATAATACAATGTTCAGAAAGACACAGACCGGTCCGACCTTTCAGACCGATCCATGTCAATCTGATGTTATCCCATGATCTGTCTGGTCAATACATCTTTTGTACAAAAACAGCCCGGACTGATCGCATTTTAACCGCCTTATCTATCTGTTATCCTGACCATTTATTTTGAATTTCTTTTTATCAGTCATTGAGATAAAGACACATGTCTTCTCTCTCCTATTTAGCGGGCTGAACATTTCATCTTCTTTCACTTTTTACAATTTACCGCTATCTATTTTCTTATTCTCTCACTCTCCAGCATTTCTCTGACAACTGCATGTCACTCTCTCAACGTGTTCTAGAAGTTCATCAAGGTCAAAGGCTTACAGCTTTGGACTTTGATTCATTCAAAGAGAAGATGGCAGCCAGTATAAGCAGCCTTCAGCGAGGACTGAATGATCTGTTTTCTCAGCAAGCCACTTATAAGAACAGCCTGAGAAAAGAGCAGATCGAGCTGGCCACTGAAGTCCGAGCATCTGTTACCAATTCCCTCCGCGCTCAAGACGTTCGTCTTGACGCTATCAGCGCGTAGCTCGGACAAGTTGTTGATTTTCTTCAAGAGATTGCTGCTGACAAAAAGGGGGAAAAGAAGAAAGACTTCAAGCCGCCTCAAACTTCAAGAAGACAGCAGTCTCTTTGATTCAATTTTTAGACTGACTGTATGCGAGATTTTTATCAATAAAAATCTTTCTTTATTAAGTCCTTGTTCATTTATTTTGAACTTTAATAAAGGCTTAATCGATCCAACTTAATAATGTTCATTTATTTTGAACAAAGAAGAAGTAATCGATCCGAAAGTTTTCGCTTCAGAGTTCTTATCAGACTAGTTAAACAGACTTAGAAGCTAGGTTTTGTCATCATCAAAAAGGGGGAATTTGTTAGTTCCGGACCTTATCAATGAGATTTTAAAGATGACAAAACATATCAGACCGGATCGAGAGAAATCAGACTGACCAGAACGATCGCTCAAAACAGATCAAGCTGATAAGATGACAAAGAATATCAGACCGGATCGAGGGTAATCAGACTGACCAGATCGATAGCTCAAAACAGAACAAGCTGATAAGGCATATTACTTATCAGACCGGATCGATGGATTTCAGACTGACTAAATCGATGCTTCAAATCGATCTCAATCTCTATCAGATCAGAGCAGTCTAGGATACATAAAGAATGGCTCCTCAGTCCGAATCATTAACGGATATTTATTGTAGCATTTAATGTCGTAATTAATGCTACAAAGGACCAAAGGCTGAAGATTGCCATAAAATGTAAGAAGACAAAGAAGAGCTTACCTGACAGTCGCCGAAAGTATGAACCAGAACGGCAAGTATCCTGAAGAAGAAGACTGTAGCCTATTCAGAGTTTAAGCAGAGTCAAAGTTGCACATTAAGGGAAATAATGTCGTTGGTACTTACAACTATAAAAGGATGCAACAAAAGGAATATAGAAGACTCTCGCTGATCAATTGAAAAACGCACAAGAAAGCAAAACAGCACAAGCTTACAAGCTCAGAAGCTCTCGAGCTGAAATTATTCTTAAGCACGTTTACTTTGTAACATTTGATCATTTAGGATCACTGTGCGCATCTTGTGTTTTCTGTGTTGAAAAATAGAAGTGAGAAACATATTGTAACTGTCAGACAGAGTGTGTCTGAGCAGATCGAGTGACTAGGAGTTTCAGACTGGTAGTGAGGTAAATCCAGCCTGAATCGGGTTTGTACAACAGGATTGTATAAATCAAAGTCTTCTAGTATAAACCTTCCTTAATTGGAAGAAGGGGAGACGTAGAAGGATTACACCACCTTCGAACTTCCAGAAACATATCATGTGTATTATCTTTCTGCACTTGTTCTTTCATACTAGCCATCGAGCCGTTCTTACATATACAAGAACAGACCGTTCCGCACTTATACTTTCAGTGGTTTGTTCTGTACAATAGTTGATTAAGATACAGATTTCTTTCACTAATCCGAAAGAAATCACAAGGGATTAAATTTTACAAGGAGTGTTCATTCACCCCCCCTCTAAACACTCCGGACCGATCCTAACAGAAGCCATTTGTTGGAATCGAAGAGGGGGGGTGAATGAGATTCCTTGGCTACTTTAGCGTTTTAAAATGAGTTTGTAAAATAAAAATATTTTGCGCTTTGCGGAAGCCTTTTAGTCAATCGATAAATAAACAATAAAATAAATAAATGCGTAAATGAAATAATGCGATAAATAACAAAAGGATTTGTTATAGAAGTTCGGCGATGAATCGCCTACGTCTCCTCTTCCCGGTTAGATAACCTCCAACCGAGGTTCCACTAGAATAAATGTTCTTGGCCTTGAGGGCTCCAAGTAAGCCACAACACAACTCTTCCCGAGTTACAACGCTCTTCCCGAGCACACTACTCTTCCCGAGTACACAAACTCTTCCCGAGCACAATACTCTTCCCGAGTATACAAAGCTCTTCCCGAGCTACCAACACTCTTCACGAGTCTTCTTGGCCTTAAGGGCTCCAAGGATAGCCACACAATTGCACCAACAAGACTTGTTGATGTCTTTACAATATTCCAACTTGCTTTGGTGTTGGAGGACCTTTACAATGAATTGTACCAACAAAAACACCTTCACGGTGTACTCACACGAAGACAACAAGACTCAACAAATGAAAACAATCACAAGCTCCAATACAACAACAATGTATGGAGAGTATGATATAATTTGAACCAACAATTGATGAACACTTTGTATGAGTTGTAGACTTGTTCCTTAGCTTCAAAATGCTCCAAAGCATCCATATTTATAGTATAGAAGGCCTCCAAGGCTCCTACTAGCCGTTGCACTTCAAAAGGCTGAAATCACTCCTGGATCGCCTCGGACATCGCCTCGGGCGATCACCCATCGCCGCGTTCCAACGGTCAAAATTGCACAGATCGCCTCAGGCGATCGCTGGATCGCCTCAGGCGATCACTGGCTAAAATCAAGGCCGTAGCTTTAGCACCTTCACAATTTGCATCGCCTCGGGCGAAGTCCACATCGCCTCAGGCGTTCCAGCCCATCGCCTCGGGCGTTCGTGCCATCGCCTCGGGCGAACTCCCTGCGCGCATGCCCGCGCCAAGCCTCGGCGTCGCTTCAGTCGATGTGCGGGGCGAAGTGTCTTGTGGCTGCCATCGCCTCAGGCGTTGATCACCATCGCCTGGGGCGATCTTCCCCGCGTGCTCGCCTAGCCATCGCCTCTGTCGATGTGCGTGGCGATGCCCCTCCTGGCACCCATCGCCTGGGGCGATGATCACCATCGCCTGGGGCGATCTCGACCAGATTGCACACACTTGAAAACCTTCATTCCAATCAACTTTACACCACTTAATCTGCACACTAAGTAGATGCATTAGTATAACAAACACATGTTTTGTTGATCATCAAAACTCAAAGATTGATCGGGGATAATTTAACGCATTAAACGCAACCATGCGTTTAAGGCTCAACAATCTCCCCCTTTTTGATGATCACAAAACTTGATAAACTTGAATAAGTAATATGCATGAAATGTGAGTAAAAATAACTCCCCCTTAACAATTGCATAACACATACAAGTTATCAAGTAAATCAATAAACAATTAACTCTCCCCCTCAAACCATGCATACATAAGCTCTCCCCCTTAAACTATGCATCTTTTAAGGTTCAAGTTTATCACAAAATTCTCCCCCTTTTTGTGATAATCAAAAAACATAAAATTTAAATAATCATGGCATAATTATCACAATTTTCACATGTTCATAGGCATAACAAGCCTAAGATTAAATCATAGAGATGAATTATAACCATGTGTTTAAGGCATACAACAATTAATTCTAAAAAGTTGCAAAGTGTGCATATGTTCATGCATCCATGCCCAATAAACTCATAAAACTATCAAGGCATAAGTCATATAATTGCACATAGCATATTTCCAATTTGAATACAAAGCATATCAAGCAACTTACTATAAAAAGAAAAGCATATATCATGCACTTGACAATTTTGCTAAGGGGATATGCATTTTACTCAAATTTAATATTGAGCTTCAATAATTTATTGAACACAATTAATTTATGCCAATGAATTTTTGAATTTGCTCTTTTAACAATTTAAAAATAAATTTTACCCTTTATGACAAGAGTTGGTTCTTGTCATTGGTCCAATGCCTCTTGCCTCTTCTATGGTTGTGAACAAGATAAACTCCTCCTTTGAGTTGCTTGTGCCTTCACCCATCTCCTTGTTGTCCCTACAAAACAAATTTACAATAGGGGGGTCTTTGGTACCCATTTGATTTTTGGGTCCTTGATGGTTAGCTACCTTAGGCACCTTTGGGATCCATTTCCACCTTTTATTAGGTTGGTATTGGATTCTAGCATACCTACACTTATTTTTAATGTGGCCATTTTTGCAACAATAGTTACAAGTAGGAGAATTGTGCTTTGCTTTGGCCAACAAGCTTGAAAAAGATTTTGATTTGCTTGAAAAACCTAACCCGGCTTTATCAAAGCTACATCGTTGTAATCCAAGCAATTCACTCATCTTTTGACTACTTTCACTATATTTGCAAAAAGATATCTTTAAAGAATCTAATTCATTTTTCAATGAATTATTTTCTTCATCTTTCTTAGCAATCTCAAGTTTGAGTAGTTTATTACTCATCTTGGTTTTGCCAAGAGCATCAATAAGATCATTATAAGATTCTAAAAGTTCATCAAAAGAAGGTACCTCATCATCATCCTCTTCATCTTCATTTCCAAGAGCCATTAGACATAGATTTTTGGCTTCTTCTTCATCGGAGTCGCTATCACTCCATGTAGCTATGAATGCCTTCTTCTTCCCTTTGTCCTCACTCTTCTTCCTAGGACACTTGTTAGCATAATGACCTAATTCTTGACAATTGTAACAAGTTACCTCATTTTTAGTTTCTTGTTTGGTAGAATTGGAGGTCTTTGACTTGCCATGCTTGGTGAAGAGCTTCTTGAACTTCTTTGTGAATAGCCTCATCTCTTCATCATCATCATCTTCTTCATCATCGGAATGGTCTTTCCTTCCCACCAAGGCAATCCCATTTCTCTTGGATCTATCCTCCTCCTTCACTTCTTTTCTAGTGGCAACTTCAAGTTCATGGGTCACCAAAGTGCCATGAAGCTCATCAAGATCATATGAAGCACTCTCCCCTTTGTTAGACTCGATGATGGCCGTCCTCTTTGCATCCCATTCTTTAGGTAAGGCCCTTAGAGCTCTCCTCCATATTTGCTTTGGAGGATACTTCTCTCCAAGTTGGGCAAGCTCATTGATAATTTGGGTGAGCCTCCTAAACATTGAATCCACATCTTCTCCGGTATCCATCTCAAAAGTTTCATACTTGAGTTGTAGAAGATCTATCTTGGTCTCCTTCACTTGATTGGTGCCCTCATGACAAATTTGTAATTTGTCCCAAATTTCCTTTGCCGTTGAGCACATCGAGATCCGGTTGTACTCCTTCATATCTAAAGCACAATGTAAAATGTTAATCGCTTTAGCATTTTGGGATATTAAAATCATATCCGCTCTAGTGAAATCGTCCATCTCTTTGGGAACACTAATTCCCCCAACTTCCTTTAAAGGAATGTGTGGACCTTTCACTATGATCTTCCATAGGTCATAATCTACGGATTGGATATATAGAGATATTCTATTTTTCCAATAGCCGTAATTATCACCTGTGAAGAGCGGAGGGCGATTCGTCGATTGACCTTGTGCAAACTCATTTGCTAGATTAGCCATACAAAGATTTTGATTTAAAAACAAAAATCAAATGGCTCTGATACCACTTGTTGGAATCGAAGAGGGGGGGTGAATGAGATTCCTTGGCTACTTTAGCGTTTTAAAATGAGTTTGTAAAATAAAAATATTTTGCGCTTTGCGGAAGCCTTTTAGTCAATCGATAAATAAACAATAAAATAAATAAATGCGTAAATGAAATAATGCGATAAATAACAAAAGGATTTGTTATAGAAGTTCGGCGATGAATCGCCTACGTCTCCTCTTCCCGGTTAGATAACCTCCAACCGAGGTTCCACTAGAATAAATGTTCTTGGCCTTGAGGGCTCCAAGTAAGCCACAACACAACTCTTCCCGAGTTACAACGCTCTTCCCGAGCACAATACTCTTCCCGAGTATACAAAGCTCTTCCCGAGCTACCAACTCTTCACGAGTCTTCTTGGCCTTAAGGGCTCCAAGGATAGCCACACAATTGCACCAACAAGACTTGTTGATGTCTTTACAATATTCCAACTTGCTTTGGTGTTGGAGGACCTTTACAATGAATTGTACCAACAAAAACACCTTCACGGTGTACTCACACGAAGACAACAAGACTCAACAAATGAAAACAATCACAAGCTCCAATACAACAACAATGTATGGAGAGTATGATATAATTTGAACCAACAATTGATGAACACTTTGTATGAGTTGTAGACTTGTTCCTTAGCTTCAAAATGCTCCAAAGCATCCATATTTATAGTATAGAAGGCCTCCAAGGCTCCTACTAGCCGTTGCACTTCAAAAGGCTGAAATCACTCCTGGATCGCCTCGGACATCGCCTCGGGCGATCACCCATCGCCGCGTTCCAACGGTCAAAATTGCACAGATCGCCTCAGGCGATCGCTGGATCGCCTCAGGCGATCACTGGCTAAAATCAAGGCCGTAGCTTTAGCACCTTCAAAATTTGCATCGCCTCGGGCGAAGTCCACATCGCCTCAGGCGTTCCAGCCCATCGCCTCGGGCGTTCGTGCCATCGCCTCGGGCGAACTCCCTGCGCGCATGCCCGCGCCAAGCCTCGGCGTCGCTTCAGTCGATGTGCGGGGCGAAGTGTCTTGTGGCTGCCATCGCCTCAGGCGTTGATCACCATCGCCTGGGGCGATCTTCCCCGCGTGCTCGCCTAGCCATCGCCTCTGTCGATGTGCGTGGCGATGCCCCTCCTGGCACCCATCGCCTGGGGCGATGATCACCATCGCCTGGGGCGATCTCGACCAGATTGCACACACTTGAAAACCTTCATTCCAATCAACTTTACACCACTTAATCTGCACACTAAGTAGATGCATTAGTATAACAAACACATGTTTTGTTGATCATCAAAACTCAAAGATTGATCGGGGATAATTTAACGCATTAAACGCAACCATGCGTTTCAACACCATTGTACCTCTCCGTGCAAATGGTCCCTAAACTCTAGAAGCTCTGCTATGGACTCCTTGAGTTGTTCCATCTCCTGCTCCATACGACGGATCCTAGCGGTCTGTGCTCGGTTTATCACCTAAACTCAATTGTCCAGTTAAATACTTAAGTAATAATTTATATATTTTAAAAATTGTAAGGGTTAATAGCATGAGGGAATCATAAAAATTAGTCTGATTTTCTTTTTTTCTTTTTTAGGGTTCATGAGGTTGGAATTAGGGTTGTGAATTTCATCATAAATCGTCGAATGTAATTTAAAATTAGAAGAGGGCTTTTAACGTACACTTTGAGATGATTCATCATCCCGGTTTAATTGAAAAAATATGAAACGATGACGGAGAAATCTGGGATGGAATTTTCAGCCTAGGGTTCATTTGAGTGGCGAGAGAAAATCGAAAAATCGGCGACACTCCGGTAACTGTGAGTAATGATGGATAAGGGGCTTTAGATCTTTGTTGGATAAGGATCAAATTCCCATAGTTAATTGAAAAATTGTTATACAGTTTTTAAGAAATCGGGGAATGAATATTCATGGCTGTTAGGGCTCTTGAGCATGGTTTCGATCGGGTTCTGGTCGTCGTATGGTGATTGTAAGTGGTCAGGGATAGATGGCTTTTGCTCCAGGGGTGATGCTTGTCAAGTTAGCATGTCAGATTGGTCAAGATATCCTCGGCGGTGATGAGATCGGAATAGGTAGCGTGAATGGGTTTGGGCGAGGGTTAATCGCGCGATTGAAGGGGAAATCAAACTACGATGGCTGTGAAATTTGGAGAGTTCATTCATCAATGGATGGCGATTCTGTTGGTGTGTCTGCCGTCAGTTATGGTGGCGGCAGGCGGCTGTGGCAGCGGGTTAGGTAAGAGTTTTCAATTTTTTTATTTTTTTTTTGTAAAATTAAAACTAAATAATCGTTGCTCACTTGATTAATCAGACTGGAACTCTTCTGACTATCTTATTAGCGGGAATCGACTTTTCCCAACTGATTTTGTTTCCTTCAGTTGGTCTGTTTTACTTGGTTTGATAATCTAGTTATATCTCAACTAGAATTCGTTTCCCAGCGGGATTATAGAATGTGGTTCACTCTGATACAACTAAAATATCACGCCCCGAGATCGGGGTCGATAACACCGGCATTGATTCCTAATAACAACTTGAAATCAATAAGCCTCGTAATACCATTTCAACGAAAAACCAGTCTATTATTCCATAAAAATAACTAATTGTCTTTACAACTGAAATTAAATTCCATAACCAATTCCTAAAAGTCTTAAAACGAAATAAAACAATGAAATCATAATTAAACAAAAGTTAAAGTCTTTAATTCATAGAAACGCAGCGGATCACCAACCCCAAAATTGGTGTTGTTCTTTGTCTTCAATTCCTTCCTCGTCTTTATCTGGGGAGGGAGAGTAAGGTGAGTCTTTTGGAAAACACTCAGTAAGCGGGGGCCAATCGATGTGACAATATAATACTTTTTAAATTTTCCAAAACATATCATAATCAGAGCATAAACTGATATGAATACTGAAACATAAACTTAACAGAATTGCCCTAATCAGGGCCAGAACAGAACATGTCATATCAGAAATATTTTTCATATACGTAAAGCACATTAAATCCTCTAATTTTCTACTGGTACTAATATCAGTTCTCTAGGCTTTACCCTCATAGAGATAAGGTCAGAAACATCGGATCACCCACGAATAAAGGGTCTGGACTTTCCAGAACAACTGTTAACCACCTTATCAGATCAGAATGTCGGTTACAATTCCACCGCATCAGGGTCAGAAACAGAATTCGGAATTCCCATCAATTGGATTTTGAAATTTAAAGTTCTTCAAAAATATAATTTTCATCAAAACATCAGAATTTCATAGTTTCAATATAATTCACATTATCAATTGAGATTTTAAAACATATATATGATTTTTTCAAAAAATTGAACAAATATATAACAAGAGCCCACTTACAGTCGAAGAGCGATTGAGCGAATTACGGGTTCAGAGAGTAGCACAAAATCTCCTCTTTCTTTGCCTTGAAGGTTTCGAATAAAGTGTGTATGTGAATTTGATTTCGAAAATGCTAAGTGGTAGAATATGATCCTTTTTGCATAGATAGTATGGGTTTTAATGTGGTGTGGTGGTATAGTTTAGATCCATCTTTTTGGCACAAATTGGCCAAATTCATGGTAGAACATAAGGTAATATTTTAAATGGATGATATTAATTGTATATTCATTTCTTTAGCCTTCTAATCACAAGATTGGAGCTAAAATAATAATTGGATGGCTTTATGATAATTGGAATACTAATAAGTAACTAACTGAGGTAATGAATAATCATCAATGAGTAATGTAAGAGATTGATTGTAAATTCCATGACTTTGGCATCCTAATGACAATAATTGAGTCAATATATTGATTAGGTCATCAATGGGTAAAATGAATGGCAAAAAGAATGATGTCATCACATGTTGGCCATCTAATGTCATAATTTGGGCAAGACATTAAATGACTCTCATGATTGGGAAATGCACTAGAATAGGCAAAATTTGGGGTCATCACAGAGTACACCGAATATACTATAGCATTTCCCTAATAATAATAATAATAATAATAATAATAATGTTACCTCATTTTTGGTTCGTTTTTGTAACAATAGATTAATATTCAAAAAATAAATGGAACATAAAGATTTTTACGTGAAAATCCCAAAATATAGGGAAACCACGGGACCTGGTCCAGTATAAATTCCACTATAAACAAATGAATGATTTACGCGTTTTACTTACAAGAAATGAGCTAAGAATAAAAAATGGTGAAATGGGAAGGCTTCGGCTGCTGCTTGTTCTTGAGGAGGAATAAGACATGCCCTCTTGAGGAGAGAATTACCTGGTATTTATATGTGTAAAACCCCGACGTCCCAATACGTCAATAAGGAAACTATGACATCACATATACTAATAAATTACCAGTCTTTAAAGCTCGCACTATATGCTTCATAATTACTGTGTGAGATTTTATAAAAATTTGGGCAAAGTCTCCCAATAAACTTGACTTCCCAAAAAAAATAACAAAGGAGTATAACAATATCTCCAAGTCAACAATAAAATCCCCAGCAATAAATCCTCAATCAATAACCGACATCATAATCATTTCCCCCAAGAAATCATAAATCACATTCTCCTCAAAATAACATGCATCTATAACACTTGAATAAAAGGAGAACTTCGAGACATGCATACAAACCATATACAGGCATAATGCGAGCAACGAATAAATGAATGCCAATTAAATGCATGAATAATGTATGCCTTCAACCCATACTCAAGCTACACTCCTGGGAGCAGCATCGTTCAATGAGTTTGAGCTTGCCATCCCAAAACATCGTAGTACCTGTCGTACCTGTTCTGCATGTTTTAACAGAAACAGCCCACACACCGGGTGAGCATACTCCAACTCAATAATCATGCACACATCAATATACGAAATTGTAATGCAACAAATTATTGAAAATCTATAATAATATACTCACTTTACAATTCCGAACCAGCATAGCTTTGACAAGCTGTTCATGTTTCAATCTTATACATTTTCATAAACATCAAGTTCAGCACCATTATTCAAGACATGATACTCATCAATGCAATAAATTCAATACAATCACAGTTCATCATTTATGTTCAGTCATAACCAATCTCATATCGAATGCAACTCTGCCTATCAGTTAATCTCATTCTCAACCATTTCTAATATCGACCATGCCAAAGGCATCAATACCCATCTCCATATACGGACCACATACATTTACATGTCCACCATACCATATATATCAAACTCAATACACATATTCATTTCCTTATATTTAGTCATTACATTCAACAATACATGAATATGAAATACTTCATAGTATACCTGCTTGTACGTCACTACGTACCTTAAAGCCGACAATATGATAGGCTATCCCGACATCCGGAGAATCGTGTAGAATCTATATCAAAATCACCACTCAATATTAGCTCATTTACAACACAATTAATATCATATAACTTAAATATCCTCGATTCACAACTCAATAAAATGGACATTGTTACATGGACAAGGCAATCGATATTACTCTAAGCACTATACATTTAGTTCATAGAATTGCCATTTAAATATGAAATATTTCACTTTAAACAAATAAGGTTATTACTTTCTTAAGGCATCATACATCTCATTTGTACTAATTTTCTCACAATCCCAACACCTCAGTACACATATTCCACTGATTACTTGGAATTCTTAACTCGCTCACACATTAAGAATTTATACAATTCGAAGTATTAGTATATATTTATCACATGGTAATCGAATCCACCTTACTTACATAGCGATGATGCTTTACGTATACAATTTAATACCCTTAAATGCACCTACACTTGCATATACAACAACTAAACCTACCAATACATGCTGAAATATACACATATGTGTATATATATACATACACACACTAACACACATTTCCAGCACACATACTCATTCAGACCCCAAAACACACACCAACCACAACACACACAACTCACGCACATAGCACACACTTACACATAACACCACCAATTCCTCACACCCAACTCAAACAGTGATCTAAAGCCAACTAGCAAGGATTTCAAACTGAAACAACACCAAAATCGAGCCAAAAATCACATATTTTTTGTTAACTTATAATAGCAAGAGTTTTTGGACCAAAATGTAGCAGAAAATTCGAGCCTTTACCAGGGGCGGCTAGTCAATAAAGCAAGTGATGCACTTGCTTTAGGCCACATCCTAAATTAAGGCCCACTTTTATAATTATATTACTAAAAAAATCATTACATAATGCCTCATTTTTATAACTTGTCTTAGGCCTCTGGAAAGTTTGAGCCGCCCCTGGCCATTACATAAGGTTTTCGAACCAAGAAGGCTTCAGATTTTTCGAACTAAAACCATAGAATAAATCAAACCAAAACAACAACATTTTTCGAATCAAAATAGCAGAAATTTTTTTCCAATCTCGACCCCAAACAACACAAAACTTCGAACCAAAAGCAGGCAAGGAAGAAAAGTATGAGAACAAACAAACCATACAAGAATATACATTCAAACTTTCTTGAAACCGATGGATTTTGTTGGGGTTGAGTGCAGATCGAAAATGGGGGAAGGGGGAGTGAGTGTCTGCCGAGAGAGTGAGGGAAGGAGAGAGAAGAATGCATTTTAGTTATAATCCTAGGTTAAATCTCAACCATTCAATTATCATCTCCACCCAAAAATAATTATCTTCAAATTAAATCAAGCAATTTATTATTGTAAGGAAAACCCCTCTTAAATTTAATTTACATCACAAGTTCAACCCAAAATTATTTATTCCAACTTCGGCCCAAAAAATACGATGCCCAAAATTAAATCTCAAAATTATCTTAAGAAGTACCACAATTAAATCAAATGAATTATTATCAATTATTAAGGGCATTACAATATGGGAGGGGATGACACAATCTGTAACTGCCTACCTAAGGTCTAGGGGACACTATGTGAAGCTGGAGGCGTGGTCAGAGTCTGAGAGGTGGGGGACCACAGACAACTATTGCACTCTTTGTACGATTCCTGCAGCTTTTAAGATATTATTCGTATAAAGAGACATGTTTTGTGCCTCTGATTTATGATATCACTTCTCAGGTGGACCACACTAGGTGTCATGGGTCTGCTCGGGAGTTTGTCCTCTAGTTCCTCTTCTTTTCATCTTCTACAGCAAAGGATAAGACTCCCCTCAGAGTCCAGCACTAGCCTTTTTCACATGCTTTTAAGGTGCCTGGAGAGCCGACCTGATGTGGCCGAGCTGTAGGTCTTTCTCGAGGCCGATCTGGGGTGGCCAAGATAGAGGTCTTGCCCAAGTCAGATTTCGGTTGTCCATCCTTTTACCAGGGTAACAAATAAGAAGAAAACAATAGTGAAAATATGTTAAAAGCTGAAACAATTGAATATTTTTATCGAAAAGGTACTGTTAAGCACCGTTTTATGTGGTTGAGAGAATGATAATTAAATAAGGATATATTTCTTATACATATAGATCAACGACAGGATCCACTTTCATAAACCCGGCTTTGTAAATACCAATACACATACAAATATTATATATACATTATGTATCTTTTTATTTACAGATAACCACCGGTCCATATAAGTATTTTTCCATCAACGATCTACTTTTAAGATGAAAAATGCTATTAGAATAAAATTGTAGCATCTATGAAATTGGTACCCGGATCCATCAATTTGCATTCCCTAATTATGGATATAAAGATCTTTATTGCAACAAGAAAAAAAAGACTTATATTAAACTCAACTTTTTAAAATGAATTCTAAATAACAAGTGAACTACTTCTATATTTATAAATGATAGTTACAAAATAAGTATCAAATAGCTTCCATTCATCCCGAAATAGCGGGTTTCCCGTCATAAAAAAAAATTGTAATTGGTTCGCTCCCGCTTGTTACGCTAGTTACCCCCAATTCATTAACCGCACAAGTGGCAGTGGCTTAATTTTGACCTTTTATTCATGATCTATTTCCAGGTATCCTTTAGTCGGTTTCATTGTTGCTGCCTTTAAGGGCACTGCCCTCAGAAACATCATCCACCATCCATTTGAAATCTTTTTTTTCTTTTTTTAAAAAAGATTCCAAATGAATGGTGATGATGCCCCTAAAGGCACTACCCTTAAGGGCATCATCAAACAAACCCCTTTAGTCTTATCACCTACATATTTATCTGCCAAATAACTAAATTAATCTGTTACGTAGTTTAAAATATTATTTCTAACCAAATGCCATATTAATGTAAGTTTAATGTGACTATAATAAAAAATATTACGTTATTAGTTTCAACACAGTTATTACTTACTGGCTAGTTATTAGCTAGCACTTGTTATTTCCAAAATATTTTTTTAAAAGCAAAAATGGTCGAAATTTCTATGATCAAAATGTAGACCATCACACTAATTCAAATGTTGCTTCGAATGGGCTGGCTTGTGTGAAATTGGATTTCCAATCCGTATTGGATTGAGGTCCAACAAGGAATCTAAATTTATTATGATAATTACAAGTAATATAATGTATTTTACAGTATAATTTTTTTTTTGTAAAATATTAATTAAAGGAATGATCAAATGGAAATAATTCATAAGGAGTAAATGCTAAGCTTGAATCTTGGTGAGAAACATTGGAAGTAAAAGTTTTTGGATTTAATAGAGTATAAACAGAATATATAGAATTTAAATTTAGCAATATGATATGTAGTCGGACAATGATTGATATAAGAGATAACGAGTATCTAAGATGTTGATAGAGATGTATTACATAATATATAAGCATAATGATTGAAATGAAGGAGTCCATGACGTATTCTTTGTGATTGTAAGGTATCTCTAAGGCTTAATAAAATGTGCTATGCATCTTAAGTTGAATATTGGACTATGAACCGAGTCCACGAGTAAAAAGATGATGTTAAGGTAGATGTGCGGAAATACGAGGATGGACAAAATAAGAAATGAAAAAATTAAAGAGAAAGTTAAAGTTGTGCCTACATAGGAGAAACTTAGAAAGACACAAGTGAGATGGTATGAATGTACTTAAGTGACCAATAAATACCGCAATTATGCGATGCTTAACCATATCAAATACATACATTAATCGAGGAAGATGATGTAAAAGAAAATTTGGTTGATAATAATAGAACATGATACAATTTATTTAAATATAAACACGGATTTAGTAGGAAGATAAAAACATAATAAAGTATGAGAGCCATTGAGTCGACCTAATTTAGTGGGTGAATGGTTGATTGTCGTTGTATATATTATGCATTGTCGGTAAATTAATAATCTAAGATGAAGCTGTCCAAACGGCAAAATCCATATTCATGGTTTAAACAATTTTTATACATTCTGACACAACACGTGGATAATTGCTACATGTTTGTCCTTACGTGTAAATAAGGCGTTTTTCTAATAGGCATATATCATCTACTCAGATACATAAAATGGGTGCCCTTATGGTAGTATTTTACCATATATTAGAAATATTCTACTCAGATACATAAAATGGATTTATTTGATGCTACATCTTACTATACAATGAAAATATTTCAAATGAAATATTCCCAATAAAATGGATGACCGGATCGCCTTTTGCAACAGAAATTTGGACCTGTATTAATGTTTCGGATCTGGTGACTGCATATGTTTTCACTAACCTGATCCAGCATATAACTAGTTAATCAGCCGACACTCAAGGACCTTAAAATTAAAAACACAACTCCAAGTAAAATTATATCGGACAAATTCTCACTGTTCCATATATTATACAATCAACAATACAAGAAATACGTACAAGATAAATTTAGTGCCCGCAGCTGAGGCATCTTAACAGATCGGTAACCTTGAAATTTGTTCCTACACGACCCAATTAATCCAGTATTACGGTACATACTTCATACTTTAGAGAGATGGCACATAGATCAATCTTGGTGCCTAAACGTGAATTATTCAGTCATCATTGTGTCCGTGTTACCTGAGTTCTCGTCTTCCCCATTCCTTCCATTGTCTAGCAATTGTGTTGGAGGCTCTAATTCTTTCTTGAATTCATCGACCTCTTTAGGGCTTAGGAAGCTCGGTTGATTAGTTGAAGACAGAAGCCTTGCCCACATCCGGTCAGTAATGACAACATTGTTTTGCTTTTCAGTAATACGCTGCATCCAAACATTTTTTTGGCCATGGTCATGAGATATCGAGTCCAGAGCATAAATCTACTATCTAAATATAATACATGAAGCATATGCCCTCAGTGACGAAATTCTCACTTTGTGACTGGTTGGATACCAAAGAGCATGAGACCACATAATTTATTAATTTAATTTGTAAACAGAGATAAAACTCACATTGAAAGGAATATATGTATGCCGGCCATTGACAAACCCACTAGTGAAGCCAGTGTACCCTGCCATGGCTCCATGAACAGCACTTTGAGCAAGAAGTGTGCAATACACATTGTCAGATGCATTGCTAGGAATAGCACGTATCATGTAAGTTGGATCTGGCACCAGATAGTTAAGTTAGTTGCAAATAATGGCAAGAAATTGGATAATTTCATAACGAGTGTACTGACCTATGTATTTAAGAGTGATCGGAATTTTACGCTGCCCCAAAAAGTGTTCCTGTAGAAAGAGATGCGACAACAATTCAATTCACCAACATAATTTCAACTCCATGTTCATGAATAGTCTTGCTTTCTGTTTATGAAACATATTTGTTCCATATGACATTATCAAGAAAACATATAGAGCAATAGCCTGATGAAGATCTACCTTTATTTTTTGGGAAATCCACAACCCAACATCTTGAAGTAGCTTATTCCCTGAAGCATCTTTTTCATTTTTTGCTGTAAGAAGCTCCTGTCCTGCTCCTTCAGCTATAACAATGACCATATGTCCATTTTCTTTAAGCCTTTTTTCGATGTATTCAAAAAGTCCACCTTTTCCTTCAAGATAAAAGGGTGATTCAGGAATCAAACAGCAGTCAACATCTCGGCTAGCCAGAGTAGCATACATTGCGATAAATCCTGCACCAAGAATCCCAACAAGCATAGAAGAAAATCACAATTATGCAAGCATAAAAAAAATTAGATTGAAATAGTAATTGTAAAGAGGATGCAACTCATGCTTTCTTAGGCCTCCAAATGTTTCTATTATTGTAAAGGATAAAAAAGTATGTACTAAAGTACAAGCAAAGTCAGCTTTCTCACCACACCACAAAAGGGTGGAGAATGAAGTCCTTCAAACAATAATGGATCATTTACTGCTGATGAGTGCATATTGAAGCGTATAAAAAGCCATCTTACCACTGTAGCGACCCATTAGTTTCACTACACCAATTCCATTCTCTGCACTCTCAGCTTCAACATGTGCAGCATTTATGGCACGCTGTGCTTCCTCTACAGCGGTATCAAAACCAAATGACTTGTCAATAACCTGATAACAGAAACCAACACATAACTGAATCTTTTCAGAAAGCAACAAGTTCTATATACAAAGAATGCCACAAATCAAAGGGAGCCACAAACTCTCAAATAATAGTAAAAGTGAAAAATTTCAGAAGATGTGGGTCATCTATTAACCAGAAAGTTTGGAAGAACCATGTCAGTTTTGTAGGATATAATACTGTGATTGGTCTTAAAAACCACAGATTCTTTATCTTGGAAAAAGAAAAGTTGGAAGCTCAAAGTTATAAAAACAGAAGCATTCCCTGCAAAATGCCATCTGGTGTTTATTTTGAGGTAATAACATGAGAGGAACCATTGCAAAAAAAATTGTCCACCAAATAATGAGTGAAGAGTGACAGTTACCGGAATATCATTGTCAATTGTCTTGGGTATCCCAGCAACAGCAACCTTTAGGCCCCGCTTCCTAATTTCCTACGAAAAAAATGTAGATATATATTATGGCCACTCCCCAAAACAGAATCTCATCAACAGTCAAACATCCAACACAGAAAATCATAATACCAACTATTTTTATGAAAAAATGGCATTGAACCAGTAACCAGCATGCCATTTCAGTCAATAAAACCATAACAGGAAAATGACCCTAAAAAAATGCATGATTCCGTAAGACATGCACAAAAGATGTAACAAACAGATGCTCTAAAAAAGTCAATTAATGGTGCTCTTCGAGAGATGTTTGATGAAATCCATTTTTTAAGTCAATTGTTAAGGAGCATACACCCTAAATAATGATACCTCATAGATTACGGATGCTCCTTTCTGGGTGCCATCTCCTCCAATTATATAAACCTGAGCCAACAATGCTGTTCATCAGAACCAAAGTGCAGTTCATCATAAGCCAAAACACTGGATGATTCTTATTCTTTTTAAGTAACACACTTGCCTGGTTAATTTCACGGTCCTGAATACTGTCAACAATCTTAATGGTATCATGGCCACCTCGAGATGTTCCCAAGATTGTCCCACCACGCTTATGTATGTCGTTCACAACCTTCGGTGTCAAAGTAATAGTATTCTTTGAATAAAAACCCCTATAGCCTCCCTAAGAAAAATTTGCACAAAATGACAAAATTAAATATCTTCATTAAGATACAAAAAGGAATGTTAACAATAAACTGCTTACGAGATTCACAACAGCAATCAAAACGATGTTTGGAAGGGAAAAACAGTGAGCAGTAGAGCGAGTATCATGATCTAAATGTCTAATCCATGAAAGACAATGACGAACCTTCTAAAATAGATATCAACATGATCAAAACTATGACTAGCCAACTTACATCAATTCCAAGGACTTTGTCGACCCCATACATATAATCGAGGCTGTGTACAATTTCCCTGATCACAGTGTTCAGCCCTGGGCATAAACCGCCACATGTCACGATACAAGCATGCACCTCATCTGAAGAAAAAAAGACCTGCACAACATCAAAGTATCTAACCAAAATTTGCACAATTTTCATGATGCTTTAACACAAGTAGAAGAAACACACACCTTTTCACGAGGCCCAGCTCGCCGAAAATGTATTCCTCTTGGAGTGTCCTTGTGAACAACAATCTGTAAAGAGATGACGAATCGTGACAAAGCTTCGTTATGATATTCATAACTACTGAAAGAAAACCAAAGGTTTGAATCTTCTGGACCGGGTAACATTATTAACAAGTTTTGAAATGTGAATACATATATACTAATGAACTGATGTGAAAAATGTGAAGATATAAGCTGAAAAAGGATGTAGAGTATATCAGACGGTAAATAATTGGCTAGCATTATCGAAGTAGATGATACCATACACAAGCATACAAATTTCACAAATCTCACGCCCCAAAATTCAACAACATGAATTAAAATTCACACAGACAAATTACAGCAATTTCATAGTCCAAACTAGAGAAATGTGCATTGCATCACAATGAATGTATAAAAATGACACTGTATATCTTCTTTTTTTTTATTATTTTTGAAGTGGTTAATGATGACCTCTTAGCTGTTTTCTATGATCTTTAAATTGACATTGTTGTTCAGCACGTTTTACCCTATCATTCAATGAGCACATTGTTGCCTGAAATTAGTTAACCTAAATGCATGCTTTGGCCAAGTTTCCTCAGCAAAATTGGAGGAAGAAAAAGAAGCTGAACGGTATCAGAACAGTATCGCTCACCTTTTGAGGGACAGTGTCATCCATGTCAACAAAATACTGCCTGAAACATCACAAACCCTATATTATCATGAGCAAAAATTAATGGCAAACAAGCAACAAGATACACATATAAGGAAAGAAAAAGCAAATACAACTCACTTAACAACTGAATATGCAGGGTTGAAGCGTAGTGGATTAGGATAAGTCTGCCAAAAATCAAGTGACAAAAAAAAAGTTAATGACATAACCACCGAGAAACATGGATAAGATATAAGCCGTCCGACTACATTCAGTCTTTAAGTGAGTAAATTGATCATTTCACTGATCCGTATTGCTAATTTTTTTTTTTTTTTAAAAATCAACTTTATACAAAAAAGTTTCATAACATGTTTATTTATCTAGGCCACTCCACCGGATCAGAGGATGATTGAAATCAAACTTTCAAATAACTCACTTGACACGATTTCAGTTTGGTATCTTTGTGTGTGCTTGCCTTCAAAAGATGGATTGGAAAAATTTACTAAATTTCACAAATTATGCTCACCGGTAAAATTGGTGTCATTGTGCATTATAATTTATATCAACCTTGTGCTAACCAAAAATTGCCGTTCACCAGTAAAAAAATAAAAACAAAATCAAGCACTTATCTCATCTTGAACTGCTATATTTATTTTAGGTTTCTAATTCCGACAATTCCAATAAAATAACTTCACCAAGATGCTGAATAATTCTAAAACCCAAATTAACACGCTAAAATCCTTTCGACGCGATCATAAAAGATAAATAATCTTCAAATTAATATTCAACTCCACAGATACCAAAAAAGCGTGGGATCAATAACATATTTCCATAACATAATCATATCTGTCCAATTCTTCATCTCAATGCACCAGTACTGCACAAAAGCTACATATAATAATCCTACAACAACACCACAAAATGGTTACAAAACCAAAGCTGAAAACAAAAGTTCATCGAAACATGATCACACAATAAATACCATCTTTCAAAACATTACAATTTGCGATTACACATCAATTCCTCTATATCATTGAAAAATGCTGAGGCCATATCACCAAACAGCAAATCATAACTGTGCACAGCAAAAAAGAAAAAGAAAAATTGATGACGTCATAACATATGCATTATCATAAACTATAAACAAAAAATAAACATTTTAGAAAAAGATTTGATAGATTCAAATTGATGTAAACATGTTCACGCATTATAAGTCGTAATAAAACACGCAATAATAGACCACACTGATATTTTATAACAGAACAATAACGTGACGCAATGAATTTACAAACACAACAAACATTGTGAAGCACAACTAATCATCAAAACAGATGTGCAAAATGAAGCGAAAACATACAGGGAGATCAGATATGTAATCGGTCAAATGAGGTACATCTTGAAGAACGTATCCAAACTCTCCGGTAACCACCTTCATCTGGAAATTGTTCTCCGATCCCAAATGTACAGCTTCCTGTTAATGAGGATCAACGAAAACAAGAAAAAAAAAACAAAGATTAACGAAAATGTGACTACTGAAATGGTAATCAAGCATTTAAAAAAATTGGTGCTAGGAAAGTGGAAATGAAGATCCTCGACTTTAGGCTTTTTTTTTTTAAAGACTTTCCAGGGTTAAATTTTAATTATTAGAAGTTTACTAAATTATTTTTTAACTGATAAAACCGGTGGCGCCACTCTACCTACAGTCACTAGTGGTATTAGTATGGAAGCCTAAGTAGGGATGTCAATGAGATGGAATCCAGACCCAAATCTACATTGAACCAGCCCCACCGAGGTCAATCTGGACCCACCTCGACCGGGTTTGAAAGTGGGACGAGGCGGGTCCTAGGATTGGCCGAACCAGCCCGCTATACATTTTTAATTTTTTTTAAAAAAAAATTGATATTTAATATACATTTTACTTATTTGATTGAACAATAAAGTGTCATTATTTAATTTGATATCAAAATTCATGTGTCCATGTTAAAGAAGTTGGACATTTTGAATGAAATGATATCAAAATAATAAATATTTATGAGTTTAAAGATAGTTTTACAATGCTTATTATAAATATCTACTAGATAAAACATGAAATTTAATTACAAAACTCAACTTTTGTGTTTTGAAATTGATTTCTAGCTAATTTTTTAAAAAATAAAAATTAAAAAACTGGAACGGGAGCAGGGCGGGTAAACCCTGGGTTTGCGGGTCTAAGCGGGGCGGGCGGGTCCAAGTTTTATGTGTAACGGGGCGAGTTCTGAGATTGGCCAAACCCGTCTTATTGCCATTCCTAAGCCTAAGGTACAATACTTATTTGACGTGGATTGTTGAAGATTCTGGTCAACCACATCCACCGGGGTCAGGTCCACATTATATATAAAATAATATTATAAAAAATATATTAATTTATTTTTCTTATCAGTATGTTCTCCACTTCTGTTATCGGACTCAGGAATTTCCGTGCCAGAGTGGATACAAGGACCAAAATGATTCGAGGCACATACAAAATATCACTATAATTAATCATATTGTAGGTATGGAATGTTTTTTTTTTATTTGACGACGAGGGAACCCGTAATTGTTAATGTGTATTAGTTAAACTCTGGATTGATATAGTAGCCTACAAATCATATTAATCAAGTAAATCATACTAGACAAGTCGGTTGGACAAACTCAGACCGATAAAATTTTGGCAGGAGGAATCGAACTTATGACCTTAAGATCTCAAGCTTACCATTCTCCACTGGATTCTTATCCATAGAGTGATGGGATTTAGGTTGAGAATTTTGAATTAAAATTTTAATTATTTAATAAAAAGAAAAAGTGATAAAATATCCATATAAAACCCACGCAATAGAAGTCGGAAGAAGTCATAATACAATCCGATATTTTTATAGAAAATAAAAACTAAGTGCCATGACTTTTAATGTCGATTTCTTTATAAAAAAAATTCAATAATTTTGAAGTGTTAAAGAAAAATATATTTAAAATGTATTATAGTTATTAATATACAAGTTTATATTGAAAAAAAATTAATTTGAAAATTTTTACATTTCAGTATTATTCAATTAACTAAAATCGGTTTTAAAAATATAGGCCGCTTTTGGTTCAAATATATCCCCAAGTAAATTAGGAGACGTAATAATTATAGAAATATTAATCCTTTTATTAATAAAATAAAAATGTTTCTAGTAATATAATATATCAAATAATTTATTAATTTATAATGTAAAATAATAATTCATTTTTACAATAAATAAATATATACAACGATATAGGCAACTATAGTACTATAGTAAAAGAAAGGTTAATCACAGTACGCAGATGTATTAGAAAAGCCCTAGTCCCCAGTTCCCGACCCTCGTTTTTTTCGACCTCGGCCATCTCTTCGTTAATCGCCGATGCGAGCCTCGACACCGTGCTGCCGTTAAAGCCTTCGTCTCAGCTACTCATTAAAACACGGATCATTCGGAGCTGAACGATATCACGGTTGTTCGTCTCTCGTTGAAAGTTTAGGTGAAATCTCGGTTTTTCTCTCATTTGTATATACACATGCGTGATTGTGTCTGTGTATTATTTTTGTCTTTCTTATCATTTATTTTGCATATGATGGTTGGTTACCTAGGTTTCTGCAGCATTATGTTTGACTAGGAATTTATTATCAGTAATTTAACAATTATGTGTATGTGATCTCCTATGATGCACGGACACGGATACATGATACACCGATAAGGATACGGTTGCATGGAATTCTTAAAATTTCTAGGATACTAGTGGACACAATAATTTTTTTCACATATACATCAATAATATTTAGGAAAAATTATGCAAATATCTTATAGTTTGGCACAAATTCACTTTGCAAGAAAGCTGATGATGTAAGTGTAAACTATAATTTTTCAACCAATGGTTTCAAAGTGAAATTTGGACAAATTTATAGTATGAGTTACGTAGTTCTCCCTAAATAGATGTATATAATTAAATAAATGAATATTATTGCATACCAACTTATATCATTTTATAAATTTTGAAAATCTCGTGTTCATGAAAGTTGATGTAAACTGTACTTTTTCAAATAATGGTTACAAAGTGATATTTAGATCAACCTATAGAATGTTAAATGTAATTTTCCTAATATTTATAATAGCTCAATTTTCAAACATATAATCAACTTTTTACACATTAAAAGTCAAAACAACAAATATGGCGTATCTTGGCCGTGTCGGATATGGTCCCAGACGTATCTTTGACATATCCAAACACATATCCTAGATTAAAAATAAATTTAAAATTCCAGATACACCATATGGCGTATCCGATACGTCTGAGTCAGAAGTATTGGGACCGTATCTAGACATGTATCCGAGATAAAAATTAATTTTTAATTCAGATACGCCATGCGACATATCCGATACGTATCGGTGCAGTATCCGTGAGTATCGGTATCCGAAAACTATCCGATATGTGACCGCAAAAATTTTAGGAGTATCCGTGCATCATAGGTGATCTCTCTTAGTCTTAGGGTACCAAAATTGGAGGATATAGCAAACATGTTCTCTTTTATATGAAGATACCGTGTAGATACATTTTAATTGAAGATATTATGTGGAACCAGCAGTCCGTTTTATCTGCTCAATTTGATTTTTGAATTCGGGTATAATGGTTCCTTTTGCTTCATGCGACCCCATGCCTGGCTCTGAGACTAGGCTTTGAAAGGAAATCCTCCCTGCCCAAGGAACAGCTTGTCCCCTTCTCCTACAACGAATCCAGTGCTATTTTCCACGTGGTATTTAACTCTTTGTAACGCATAAAAAATATCCATAAACTAAAGGATGCAGTCAACTGATTGGCCGGAGAAAAGTCAACTATTATTGGTTCTTTACCATTAAGATCCATCCTTGCATTTAATCCTTGATACTTTTTAGTAGCATGTTTTTCTTCACGCCTCCTAGCTTTAATGTGTTTATGGTGCATATTTAATGCTAGGTGGATGTGTCGAAGGATTTTGTTCTCTCGCTTGAATACCTATCGAAATGAAGCCAAAAATCAACGAGGCACATAGGAGGCCTAGAAATCATCAGGATGGAGGCCCAAATTGGATCCTTGTGGCAGGGGGTGCCTTGTTGAGTACATTATCAATCCGCCTGGGCTATAAACTTAAGCAGTTTCTTGATACCAACCAACCGGTGACTGGGAGCCAAAGTTTTAAAGGTAGTGTAAGTTAGTATGCCTTATTCTGTCAAATATAAGTTACTCTATGAAAGTTACTTCTAGTGCAGGAAATAGAAAACCTATGGATCGGAAGAAGTCAGCAAGCTGCCCCATGAACTCTGATACCTTTTGTTTTCGTCAAGATAAAGATGGTTACTACAATTATAGTCCGAGTTACATACTTTTCTCTATATTGTCTAAGTTAGAAATCAAACTTCGCATTTACCCTCCATTGTTAGTATAGTACATCGAATTTTATAAAAAAAAATGTTGATTCTTTTTATGTTTCACAGCAATTGTTTCCATGGTTATTGCTTTAATTTTCAAAAACTAAACTTATGGTGTGAAAACAGAATACAAAGAATTTATTGAACTGTGCGCATGTTTAAACACCAGCTTCTAGTAATGGTTATCAATTTGCTAATTCTTGCTAGTGGGACACTTTGCACCAATAGGTAGAGGGATAAAAAAGTGAATGCTATAGTAACTTTGCTAATGACTCGCAAGGTCGAATTTAGATCCTGATTTTATACACACATAATGAATGCAATCTGGCAATCACTCTGATTGCTGTTTCAGTTAATTCAGTGTTTGCTGGTTTCAGAATTGATGTGATGTTTAAGTAATTTTCTTTTGGTAATACATTTAAGATCTGTCTTCTAACTTGATGTTACATGAACAGGATCGAGGAATGTGGAAGTCAAACAAAATAGCGAGGGCGAAATGATGCCGGAACCTGAAATGTCTCTTCCCCTTGTGACTGTTCCGACACCTGAATTCAACAAAGAGAATGGTATGATGTGGTCATCTTCTCCTGACTGCCTCGAGCTACCCCGAAAGCCTTTCCACCGGTCTAACAGCTCTGACTCACCTTGTGTTTCGGAATCTGGTTCCGACATTTTCAACAAGCGGGAAGTCATACAAAAGTTGAGACAACAGTTAAAGAGAAGAGATGATATGGTACTTGAAATGCAGGATCAAATCGCTGAACTTCAGAACTCCCATAGCATGCAGCTTTCACATTCTTCCCATCTTCAATCTTTGCTGGATGCTGCGAACAGGGATTTGATTGATTCAGAGAGGGAAATCCAGCGATTGAGAAAGGCAATTGCGGATCATTGTATCGGACACATTAGCTCTGGCGAGAAGTCTCTTCCTGTTCCCACTTGGCCAGCTGAGTGGAGGAATGGTCATACAAATGGATATCTGGAAATTGAAAGAAATTCGGAGTTGTCGGAGAAAACCAGAGGGGATGGAGAAAGGATTGAACTTTTGAAGAGGGAAGTTAGTGAGTTGAAGGAATTGATTGAAGGAAAAGACTACTTGCTGCAAAGCTATAAGGAGCAGAAATCCGAGCTCTCGATGAAGATCAAAGATTTGCAGCAGAGATTAGATTCTCAGCTGCCAAATATTTTGTAGGCAGGTTCAGTTTTTTGTGCATTCTTGTGTGCTTCTTCATCAGTTCTTTGTTTTTCTTTTTTCCATTTGCGAAGTTCTCAGTTTTGAAAATCCTCAATTCCTTTCAGGATTGTATAGATTCCTCAGGGATTTGCCCATTTTAAGTGATTTTGGAGTGATCAATAGACTCGAAACTGTGTTGCTAGCAATGATGTTGGCTTCCCGCCTGGCAATCCATCGCCATAAAGATATCAAATAAAAGTTGCACAACAATCATCATCATCATCTCAATTCTCACATTACGTATTACAATAATTAAAAAGAGGTTTTACAGTTTTGTACAAAGATGACGTCCACATTTCAAATGACTTGAAATATGATGTCAATGTCAATGTCCACTTTGCTCGTAACGTACGTTAGTTTTTAAATTTAGTTCTAAAACGGACCAATTTTAGAGAATTCTTCTGCAGACCATGGATATATGGATGGCTTCATGCAGAAAATCAAGTTTTAAAACGCCCTATGCAACAAATAAAATGCCAATACATACTCAATTCATAGCTAACAAAGAGACTAATATTAAATTATTAGTTCGAACTTGTACTCGCTTGCAAATTTCATTTGACAAAATCACCATTCTTTTCCTATTCCATGACCTTCAAGGGCGTGTATTTTTTGAGACTCTTGTTAATTCCTTGAATGGAGCCACATGCTGCAGCCACTGCAACGACCAAACAGACCGAGTTTATCAGTTGAAGACCGAGCCAACTCCATGTCCATCTTCTCATATTAGTCTTCACAATGTGCAGTTGTATCGGAAAATATACAACCAGAGGCCAGTATCCTATCGCCCCAAGAAGAGCCAGAATGTCGTTGAAGAAGGGCATCATCAATGCTAGAAACGTTGCAAGCATAACACAAGAACTTCTCCATACCAGTCTCAAAAGGTTGATGCTACACTTAAATTGTGAGTTCGTGTCACTTCCTATGTCGTACCCTTTCGTTACAAAATCCGACTCAGGCCATTTCCCCACGGCCCAGGATTCGACCGCGCTAAATACTGGCTGTGAATATACCTATGAACAATATATAACTTCAAACGTGAGGGAATTTCTTGAAAGTAGATCATGTTTATAGCCTTTACTTATGAAATTTTTTGATACCAGAACAATTCAAGACCTGATATGCTCCAACCAGATGCAACACAATGCATGCATTCGCCAAGTCCACCAACCAGAATGGCTCGTAAAATCCAAACCCTGTGAGCAAATTCCCCGCTGCATTGTTCCCAAATGCAGCATAACCGAGGCAGCCACACATCAAGTAGAATGTTGTTGTCGTTGCAACTGCCACAATGTTGGCCCTTTTCATCACTTGGTTTTCAGGAGGGGACGCCTTAAGCGTATCCTAGAAGTAAAAAATAGTCTGATGAGCACAGTTTGACACAGCTGAAAGAAAAGTTGTAGAAGGTTTGTAGTTCGATCCATTTTACCTGTATTTCCACCAGAACTTGAGAGTAAGCGTAAGCAAATGCAATATCACCCAATGCTCTGAACATTCTCCAGGTTTTATCTGCTGCTGATACACCTATTCCGACCTCGACTCCGGTTAGAGTGGTATTTTCTCCTTTTCCTGCAAACAACATTATGCTAATCATCAAATAGACATGCTTACACACTCGTATAAAAAGGCAGCCAAAGCGAGAGGAATTCACAATTGAAATGCATAATTATGTGCCCTTAAGTGGAGGCATGAAATGAAATGGTTAGTTCTCAGATGGAGCACGGGTGGACTGAGTGGGGGGTGAAGTGGTCGCTCTCAATTCTAAAATGTTAAGAAATTAAGTTTTCATGTGTAGTTTTTTTCTAAACTTTAAGGTAACTCTTTGCATATTTACTGAATCCCCTTATCTGGTCTCGCCTCCCCTGCCCAGCCATGCAAACATTTCCTTGAAAGTTGAAACCCGAGAATGAATTTTATAAGAGAGAAACTCACCCGAGATGATTTTTGCAAGGGCGAGTCCTATGCCAATAGACGAATAACCGAAAGACATAATAGCCGCAACAAGAGAGAGCCAAGATAACTTGTGGAAGTTCGGGATTTGAGACAAAAATATTTCGAAAATTCCCATTCCAATTATATATGGATTGTAAGAGACACTGCACGAAGCTTCATGGCCTCTTTTGTGAAAGCAGTCCGACTTCTTGATTGCCCTGACATGAGACATTAATAAAAAAAACCATATCCTTCTCACCGTTTTGTATCAAGAAGACCCCAAACCCAAAATACAAGTGTTTAAATGGGAGAACCTATCAAAATTATAAACTGCTCTACACAATCACTTGTGGAGCCAATATGGGATCATTACATCTGCACCCTGACCCAAGTCGCCCATAACTTGTGACAATGCAAACCATATCAAACTCGAGGAGGAGCCAGTAATCAATATTAGCTAGTGATAACCGGATTAGGTAGCCTTACGAGATTAGAGAGTTTGGCTAAAAAATAAAATTTCTGAAAATTAACACTTTTTTTGTTTCTGTATCAAACAATTCGAGTTAAATTTTAAGTATACTTACACCATGCTTATTGATGCTGTGACGGTATATCCTACCATCGCTCCACAAAGGAGAGCATACTGAGCCATTATACAGGCCATGTACATCGTTCCACCTAATACACTCAACAAAAAGAGATCAACATTTCAAGAAATTCTTTTGTTTTGGTAGAAAGCAAGGTATATAATAGAATGCAATGATCATTACCTAGGTTGGTTTTGACAATTTCTTTGTACGTATAGTTTCTTTTTCCGGTGACTGGAGATCGATAGCAGTCTGCCAGGAAACTGGAAGTGTACAATGTGATGCCGGAAAAAAGGAGCAGGGTGACGACTCCGGCAATCCATCCAAGCTGTGCCACACCCCAGGCAAGTGAGAGGACCCCAGAGCCTATAACTGCTGTAATTATGTGTGCACTTGCAGTCCAAACATTCCCTTTTAAAAAAGCAAAGAATAATGCCTTAAAAATCAGATATTTCCAAAGGGTTTATATAAAATTCAGTAAAGAAATTGTTCTATGGTAAAATTCATTTGCAAATCTCCAAATCGCCATGCATGGAGGTCAACAAAACGAATATCTTCAAATTGAATTATTTATTTTTTTTAAAAAATATATAATCTTTGAAAACCTCTAGATACCTGTTCTTCTGGGCTTTCCATCATCATCTAATTCTACAGTACTAGCAACTTTCTGAATCTCCAGGGCAGATTCAGAAGCCTCAACTTGATTACTTTCGTCTACAAACCTCATCAATTCTAATTCTTGGTTTCTCTAAATAATCTGACAGTGTTTATTATTGATTATAACCAGGGTATAATGCCAAGAAAATGTCCATGCAGGTTAAATATTCCAACACTTTGGCAAAATGGCACCGAACCAACCCTGGTTTATAGCCCATATACATGAACAAGGGAGACCTTGGAAAAAAAATTATACAACCCCATTTAATGACTGCAAAATTTGTCAAACTACGCGTAAATGTTGGGTTGAAAAGTGATTCTTCCTTTAAAAATGCTTCCCTTGAATTAATAGTTAAGATAGTGAAAAGTTAACTGTTTCAACTTCAAAGACAAAGAAAGCAAAAGGTTGTGTGAAATTATAAATATTATTTGACCTGGATGTATTGAAGAAAAGATAAACTACTTTGAATTTATTAAAGAAATGAAAGTACGTAGTTAATGAGCTATTTTTTTTTTTTTTTTGCTGTTTTCAAGATTCTTAGTTTTACTTTTATGAGAGCAAGAAGAAGCCAGAGAAGTGTCAAAATGCGTATAAACAAAGCCAGCCATTAAATGTGTTTCAACTGCCTTTCTGGAAAGCTTCAATCAGAATAATGCTATACAATCTTGGGTTATTTTCAACCTACTTTTGCTTTTCAGTTTTTGACATACCTTATTCATAGATACAGTATAATGATATTACTATAATCCATGTGAAAGTGGTTATACAATCAAAGACAATCATGAAACTTATTTCTTAATGTTTGTGTTCAAAGAATTTGTTTCTGAGTGACGAGGTGCTTGGTAAAAAGGATATCGACTTGTTCGGAGACATGTATTCCTGTTGCATCATTGTTTTGCTTCGTTGGCAAACATAGAGACAATTGTAGGAACGAAAAAATGCTTGTAGGTGAGTTCGCGGAACAACACTAATTCTAAATACTCCAAATAGTTTTCTACTGATCGAGTAGAGAATTTATAGTTATAATTATATACAATTAATCATCATGATCATATACACCATTATAACTATATTCGATCGGTTATATACCCCTATATTGTAGCTTGTTTTCCGACTCCTGAGGATCACAAGATGGCAAGATTAGTGTTGTAAATTTGATAGAAGCTTGTGACCTTACATGTAATACATGCATGGATAATGGATGTCATGCGTATTTTGTCAAGGGGATAATTCTACGAGTCTCTAGTCAGAGCAAGATTGATATTTTAAATAAAGGGGTTATCATATTTTGCAACGTGTGCATAGTTATTAAGTTCACGTTAGGGTCTCAACAAGCCAATGCAAATCTAATCCAAGCCTATAAGCTAAAAAAGATCAATATCACGATAATTGTGATTGAAGGTTCTTGAAATCACTATTAGTTTAAGGGGTGTACAAAAAAACTGCACGAACCACATCCATCCAACCCGCACTCGCCCACCCGTATCAGCCCGTTTTAACATTCGAAAAAAGAGCTGCAGTTGAAAAATTAAGCAACCGATATTTACGTGGGTGTGTAGTAGATTGTTGCACCTCTACCCGCCTACTCACCCATTCTGTCCTCATCTTTATATATTAAAGTTGTCTTTAATTATAAATATTTAGGGGTTTTGTAAATTGTAACTTTTAAGCGCGTCGATGTTTCAATTTGGTAATTTTTTGTGTATTATTTAGAGTATAATTTGTATTTATTTCTTTAATAAAATTTATTTTGCCTACTAAAAAAATTGATTCGTTAAGAAACAGTAGTTTCAAGTTCTTATTATGCATATTGTAATAACAATAAATACTTTTTATTTTGGGAACTTCATCTTGTAGTAAGAAAAATTGATTCTTATTTTTTGAACTTATTAATGGTCCTTTTTCTTTTGTACAAGAAAATGTTTAAAGTTATTGATGTCACAATTTGATGGTGGAAGATTTTGATTACTTTAATTTATTATGTTCTTTTGTTTCATAATGTAATATAACATTTTCATTTTCAATTGTGATATATATAATCTTAGGATGATGATAATATGATTTCAGATCTATCGTTTTAACTATCTTTGAATTTCAATTGCAAAGGATTTGATAACTAAGTTTCATATAATATTTTTTTTCACATGATTGTAGATTTTTTTTGTTTTATATTGCGCTATCGTTTTATTTAATTTTAATTCTATTTTATTATCATCGACAGTAAATATCTTGGTTTAAAAACTTGTAAATTGCATTAATTATTATTTATTTGACCAGCTAACTGTCGACAGCCGTACCCACCCAAACCATATGGTTTTGTATATTTATTGTGCAATTGCGGTTTAACAATTTAGGATTTTGTATGTTCACCCTTAATTAGTTTGTATGTTGTTTGCAACTGGCATGAAAATAAAATAAATACGATTTGATATAACAGAATATTTTATATCTCATGATTACAGAATATTTACATATCTTTTGACTAAAACTCGAAGGAAGAATTTTGTTTTGATCAAACTGAATACTTTATGCATACTTGATTGAAATATATTTTGAATATTTTTCAACCACCTAGGAAACCCTAATTTTCACCATCTTTCACCTTAGAAACCCTAATTTTCACAATAAAATTACTCTGCATGTTTCAAGAATTTAGGTGAAAGTACGAGGAAATGAAGAAATGAGCTAAAAACGATGAAAGAATGAATAAAGTTGAAGCAAAGAGAAAAACTGGAATGCAAGACATGTGTCTCTTCTTTCTCCTTAAATTTCTTCATGTTCAAGACATATTTTGGAAATGTAGTCATAAAAAAGTTGTAGAACAGCTAACTCGTTT
Organism: Haberlea rhodopensis; assembly: GCA_907163345.1. Taxonomy (NCBI): domain Eukaryota; kingdom Viridiplantae; phylum Streptophyta; class Magnoliopsida; order Lamiales; family Gesneriaceae; genus Haberlea; species Haberlea rhodopensis. Next base: position 28,795,860 of record CAJQUN010000004.1, on the reverse strand, counting down.
AATTCAAAGATCTTATGAGAACGTTACGACCAAAATACTGAACTATAGTATCTATCAGCAGCTGAAGCAACAAAATTTCTGATATACCGATCGGTAAAGTACGAAAGTTTAAAAATAAAAGCTAAAGGCTAACAATCGATCGGTACCCAGTTGCCGATCGATAGGTAGACGATAAATTTTCAAAATTTTGTTTCTTTTTCAAGAATTTGAGTCCAACAAGGAAGCGTTTTCCTCACACACTATAAATACAACTTGTTGGATGAAATTATCATACTTTGACCTAGGAGTAGCCTTCATCCATCATACATCACCCACATTCATCCTAGAACTTGGAACAAGCCAACAAGAAGAGCAACAAGATTGAGAAAGAAACAAGAGAAGAAGAGATGATCTACAAATGGGACGCCGAGAGTTTATCTTTTTTATAAACTTTAGTTTTATTTTATAATGCTTGAATTGTTGCAAGACATGTTTCAGCTTTGGTTTTTCAATTTGATTATGAACTAAGTTTGTTTATCAAGATTAGGGGAACCTTTGTTATGAACATATGACTTGATTATTAAATATTGATTGAATTCATATATTATTTGTGCGTAATTTACTGCTCTCCATTTTGAAAATTTGGCCACATTTGAATGATTATATCATCATATAATTGAGGTTGACTATACGATATTACGCTACAACATAGTAAATTAGGCCGTGGATTTCAGATTGAGATCGACCGATGAGATCAAATATATGTGTGATAGTAATAGATTGCACAATCGAATGCTAGTAGTTTTCACAATCATAATGCAATATTGATTATTCAATAAGGACACGAGAATGACTTATTACACGTTACTATTATGTTTGGTATAGCTTGACCATAGTATATTAAATAAATTAGGAAAACTAGTCACCTTATAAATATATGGATATTCAATCGAGGGTCATAGTGGATTACATTGATGAACCGACGTTTTGATAATATTCTCAAGTGGAATTTTCTCGTTAACTTTGATTTGCTTGGTTGGATTAGTAGTTGAATATAAGTTAATTAATATTTTATTCAACTAATTATTGTAGGTTAAATATAGTTAAAAACGTCTTATTTGGTACTTACAGTTAGTCCATGTGGGTTCCACAATCTTACTTCTCACACTCTATAATAAAACTTGACAACCGTGCACTTACGATATAAATCATGCTATTTGGGTCAAAGTGTGCATCAATAGAATCTATTGTTTAAATAAAGATGGAGGTATTGGTTGAAGTCATTTCTATTCTCGGTGCCTGACTGGTTTTAAAATTTTAATGATTATATGCTCTATGTATGATGGTGATTATGTGTGTTAGTGTTTCTATCTTAATTTAAACATGTGTACTTATGACTGTTGCACAGATAATAAAAAAAAAGAATATCATGTTCAACGGATTCATAGGTTGAATAAGGAAAAAAATCATATGAACTCAGCTCAAATATATTTTGATTTAAATTTATATCTAAATTATATTATGATATAAAACATTCTCAACATTTTATAATTATATTTATATTACCGACTTGCAGGTTAAATGAAAAATTCTATGCTAAGTATGGTTCGATAATCATGCTTGAAGCCAAATAAATTGAATTGATTTTGAACTTAAATAATTTTTTTTGGATTTCTCATTTATAATGTTTAAATGAACAATGTAAAATTCAAGTTTTTTTTTTTTTAGCATTATGGAGGGGAATTTTTACATGGGTCTCGAAACAAAGATCATCTCAAAGTTGTGATTGCGTGGCATCCATTTAGACAATAGCCTTGGTGTCGAAAATTCAATTTTGAAAGTATGAATATTATGAGCTCCTTGGGCTTAGATCAATTGTAATGAGCTTACCTCCATTAGGGGTGGAAATTCGGGCGGGTACCCGATACCCGACCCGATCGGGTCGGGTAACCTTTTAGAAACTCGGGTTCGGAAGATACCCGACGCCAAATATCATTGTTGTCGGGTCGGGTTCGGGTAGGATTTTTCCTACCCAATCGGGTATCGGGTACCCACCATTTTATTATGGTAATTTTTAATTACTAAAGTAATTAACCTAATATTAACATAGAGTTGGTAACTTGGTATGACTGTTCATGCTCTCCAGTCTCCACTAGGGTTGATAGCAGCATTACACAATATGTGTCTTAATCTCTTTGGCAAAGACCAAGCTTAAAGTCGGGAATCGATTCGATAACCATTGATATTTGATGCCTACTACAAATATGTCATGGTGTTCGAGATGTAGACTACAATTTTTAGACATTAATTTTTTTTGGTTATATAGCATCTCAGTTTAAAATTTTGTTTTTTTTATTATTTGTTTGCTTTGTTTCAATTTATTGTATTGCAATTTTCGCGCTTTGTGAGAATCTTGATAAAGTCGGTGCATTGTGAAGCTTGATAACATTTTTCCTCTACAAGAAATACGTGTCTAGTTTTGAAAAATTTTCCACTTGTATTTACATCAAATATCTTTTTGTTACATAATTTAAAGAAGTTGGTCAAGATTATTATAAAACTACTAATTTGCATATCAACTTCATCACTAGACGCTTATACAATATTATATTTAACATTTTGTTTTTTAAAAAGATATTTATCGGGTATCCAACTCGGGTACCCGAATAATACCCGATATTATTAGGGTACCCGAGTATCGGGTACCGATCATATCGGGTTATGATCGGGTATTTTTTTTATACTGATATATCGGGTACCTGACTATAACTATCAGAACCCAATAAAACCCGATCCGTGTCCACCCCTAACCTCCACGTTGGAGAGACTTGACATTGAGTCTCATAGTGTGCGAAAAAATATTATATTTTTTCCGAAACCTCTCTAAAAAAAAGTATTTATACTATTTGTTTTACTATTAATTTAAAATATATATACATATTATCAAATGGAAAAAAAATAAAAATAAAGTAGAGAAAGTGAGACGACTTACTTACCATATCCAGTCTTGGTCAAAGCGCCAATTTTTTCACCCAATCATAGAATTTAAAAATAACCAAATGTGATAATAAAAATTAAAAAAAAAAACCCAACCCTACGCTATGGACCAATTGCAGAAAACACAGCCACACTCCACGCTCTCTGCCTTTACTCTCTCTTTCAATCTCTCCACATTCATCGATCTCTGGTATGTCAAAAGCAATCGTCTCTCGACTTTTTATTTGCATTATTTACATTAATTAACTCATTTTAAAAGTTTATCTATCAATCTAGTTCCCCAGCCTTCGATTTCGGATGCTAGAATGTTCGTTTGATTGTTGATTTCATGTAAATTGATTGGTTTATTTGTTATTTTTTGATAATGTGATTGGAAGCTTTGATTGATCGCACACTTTAGATCTTTAACTGAATTCATCATCATGTGTTTTGTTTTCATGTTTGAGGTTTATGGTGAAGAAAATGATGTCGATTTTTCTGCGTTTTAGGCTCCGTTGAGTGGTGTTTTGGGATAGTTATTGCTTTATGAAGTGAGTCACCGCGAAACTTGCTATTGCTTTTCAGTTTCAGTATGATCTGAATTCTAGACTTTTGCTATGGATTTTAACTTCTGTTGTAACTTCCTGATGTGAATCGCTAGAAATTTATGGATTTAATGGAGTAATATGAATTGCAGGAAGAAGCCATTTACCACCATTGACTTTAGCCTTTTTTGCGTGATTGAGTTGTTTATTCGTATGTATTGATTTGTTCTGTGTGGTTAATTGAAAACTTTGTAGATACAGAGTAACATATGCCCAATGTATGAGTTGTTTATAGATCCTGTTTAATTTAAATACCTTGATAGCTTTATTTATGTTACTTTTGAATCTTATCCTTTTGTGGCTTTTTTCTTCTTTTGAAAATCGTTTCTACAACTGATCTGCGAATTCAATCACTTTCGACTAGATGGATCAGGTAAATTTGCTCAGCTTTTGTGCATGTTCTCATTAGTGTATGCTCTATGGATTGTGATATTCCTCAATGTTGGCCGCAGTATGAAAAGGTTGAGAAAATTGGCGAGGGTACTTATGGAGTGGTGTACAAGGCCCGTGATCGAATAACAAATGAAACAATTGCTTTGAAGAAAATCCGTCTGGAGCAGGAAGATGAGGGAGTGCCAAGTACAGCTATCAGAGAGATTTCTCTGTTGAAAGAGATGCAACATGGGAATATCGTGAGGTACATAGTGATTTCAACCAACTTATCTGCTTACTAATCATAAGGGCATCAGAGGTATGGTTGTAAGAAACAATGTGAGGACTGGCTGTTCAATGCACATGCATTATGCTATTTCCAGTTGACATTGGTGTTGCATCTAATGCGACATATATGACAACTTCCAAGTCAGAATAATTATTTTGGGGATTTCTTAATTGAAATGGCCCTTTCTTGTATTTTTTTTATCCATGCTATGCACCGATACACTATTTGGTTGTAGGTTGCAGGATGTGGTACACAGTGAAAAACGTTTATATCTGGTGTTTGAATATCTGGATTTGGATTTGAAGAAACACATGGATTCTTGCCCAGAATTCTCAAAGGATCCTCGTCTGGTTAAAGTGAGTAACCTTTGTGGCCAGTTCAGGTTTGAGAACTTTGATGCTTTGAGGATGAGTTTAACGCCCGAGGGTTGAGATTGAAAGATTCATACTTTTTCGAATTCATTATCTAGGAACGAAAACATTGTATCATATTTAAATGAAGGATATGCTTAACGTTTTTTCTTCACTGTTCCTACGAATTGCTTTTATCTGTGTGGGGAGTATAAGCTGTGTGGTACAGGGGTTGGGTGGTTTCTCAAAGAAAAAGAACTCCGCCTCTTTTGTTTGCAGATCAATATTATCATCGAGTCAATCCTCATTTTTGCAGATATTTCTGTATCAAATACTTCGTGGCATTGCCTACTGTCATTCTCATCGTGTCCTTCACCGAGACTTGAAGCCTCAAAACTTGCTGATAGATCGCCGGACCAATGCATTAAAGCTTGCAGATTTTGGATTGGCCAGAGCATTTGGTATACCTGTCAGGACATTTACACATGAGGTAAATGGTTTCAAACTTTATGCACGTGGTAGATGGTTTCTAGCGCACTAACATTTTCGGCTTTGAAGCTATTGCACATGACCCTTGTAATTTTTGTCCCTCCAGTAGTCTAGTTGTTATTTATGTGAATTATACCAGATTTTATTGTGGACAAAAAACAATGATATAGCATATGCTTTACACTAGTATGCTGTTTTCCTGATAGTAATTTGTTGTGGCCAAGATTCAAGTTCCACCAAAGCTGCAGTCGTTTTAGTTGTAGACCTCAAGCAAAAGAGGTTTAGATATTACCCGTAGTTTACGATCACTATTGTCATTTAAACCCAACTATGAAAGAGACTTGTATCCTGTTCTATGCATTGCTTTGTTTGCATCAATTACCATTGTTTTTGCAGGTTGTGACACTATGGTACCGGGCCCCAGAAATATTACTTGGATCGCGCCACTATTCTACTCCTGTGGATGTATGGTCAGTTGGTTGTATATTTGCTGAAATGGTAAACCAGCTACCGTTGTTTCCTGGGGAATCTGAGATTGATGAACTCTTTAAAATTTTTAGGTAATTTATCTGACCTAAATTTGTCTTCTTTCGTGAGCTCATCTCTTTCTTTTGAGATGGATTGTAGCCCATTGAGAGATAATTATCATGATACCGAATTAACCTAATGATTCCTGTGCTACTTAATGTGTATAAACTATTAAGTGCTTCATAAATTATTTCTTGAATATCTGTCAAAGTTCAAATGGACATAGTTTACCTTTACGGCTGACTCGAACGAGCGTGATATTCATGCACTTGTAACAAATTCGATGTACACCTTGCAATATAATGCGTTTGTGATCCTTTCCCAACATGCAGAGGATTATTGGTGTGTGAGTTGGTTAATGGGCCGGAAACTACTTGTATGAGATCACTTCAAAACAATTGCAAAATGTTTTTGATTTACTAAAATGTGTTCTGTGTGATTAATGATCTGGTTTTATGTCTGTTCTTTGTAACGCAGAGTCATGGGTACCCCAAATGAAGATACATGGCCAGGAGTGACTTCTCTTCCTGATTTTAAGTCAGCATTTCCAAAATGGCCATCAAAGGTGATTTAAATGTTGGGTTTTTTTCTAAAGAAAAAATTATGTTTTTGCTTCTTATTTCTTGTTTGTAACATTTAGGGTATCTAGTTTTAATCGATGACTCTATTTGCAGGATCTGTCTACTGTAGTTCCAAATCTTGATGCAGCTGGACTCAACCTCCTTGGTGTAAGTTTTTGTTTGTCTGAAGATATAATAGAGAAATATAAAAAAGAACCAATTTAAATCCTATTTAATTCTACTGCTAGAGAAGTGACTTGATTAAGTGGAATGCAGAAAAAAACATTACAAAATACCCTTCTAGCTCTACGTAGATGGTAGACGTCCCCATAGTTTTCTTAGCTAGTTGAATGGAAGGATAATGATGCTGAATTTGTTATATATATATATATATATATATATATGATTGGAACTCAAGTAGGGATGTCATTTGCCACAAGAGGGATGATCGTCACCTGGTTTTACGAAAGAAATGAATCTGTTGATTACAGTACTGACAGTACTCCTTCACTCTTGTAGAAAATGATCTGCATGGATCCCAGCAAACGAACTACGGCCAGAAGTGCTCTCGAGCACGAGTACTTCAAGGATATTGGATTCGTCCCTTAATTGGTTCTCCTCATCCCATTGCAAATGTATATTGGTTTGTGGCATGTGAGAGGGGTTCTACTGTCATAGATATTTGATATAATGCCGAGAAAGTTCTCCCATTTTGATTGCTTGGGAATGATTCAGTTACCTATCGCGTGGTTTTGGGCAATGCAATTTCTCAATTGCTACTTACTCACCCCCCCAACCCCCCTCTTATTGTGTGCTTCTGTATTTTTCTTTTCTCCCTCGTTCTCCACTTCGCTGTACGGTATTCTGCTGTAAGACTTTAATTTTGTTCTTTCTTAATTAATTAATATGGTGCGCGTTTCACTTGTTCAAACGCTGATATATGTGATTATTTGTTTCCGTTTGAAGCTGCGTTGTGGCTTTGTTCACTTCATTCCCATCATCTTACAGTAACATATGGTAATAATTATGCAGTGTCGTTACTCTAGTGAGAATAAAATTTGTAACATTGATAGAGTAATTTAGGGAAGAGCCCAAACTTGAGCTTCTAGGAGATCATATTTTGGAAAGACGTGATAATACACACTGAAGCCAGTCAATATTTACAACAGCTTTCAAGCAAAAAGGTGCATAATCGAAAAAGTCAAAAGAAACCCTTTGACGAAGGCCCTTGTCATTATCTCCCACTTTTGAAGGTTCCCTTTCACTCTTTCAAAGTTTTAAATTGTCGCGCTACTTCATCAACATAAATTATCAGATGTCAACAACGGCTAATCAACCTCAAGGGATAATGTTCATCATTTTCAAACATAAGTATATGAAGATCAAAATGCACTGTTAATTGAAACGTTGATACTTATTTCACAATTTGTTGTCTTCAAATAACAAATCCGATATGTATATTTTCCACCAACATAACCAATGAGCAGACAGAAAAAAATACAACATTCTTCCCAAATAAACCCAATAATAATATGTTTTATAAACAATAATACTTGGACATTCTGACACAGAAAATGTGATGATTGGGGTCATATATATTCACACCCCCCATAAGCAATATTCAAGTAGCCAACTGCTGACTAAAACTTAAACCCCAAACTGTCTCTATCCTCCTCCCCTGCACGGTTCATACATCAATGATCATGAAGACAACTCATCTAACAACCATTTGAATTATCACAACTAATATCTCTTAATCGTTTCTCCATCCAATCAATGATATCTTGAGCGATCTCTTCACGCTCGGGTTCAAAGAGAAGGTCGTGCAAAAAACCTTCATAGAGTTTAATATTTTTGAACTTTGATGGTGCCTCATTGTACAAATCCTGAGAGGCCAGAGGATCAGTGACTCTGTCAGCAGTTCCATGAAGAACAAAGAATGGCACAGTGATAGAGTGAAAATTGCGCATCAAATATGAAGAGATGCGCAGAATTTCATGGCCTGTCCGAACTCTAATAGGGCCAGTGTAGACCAAAGGATCCGAATACTTGGCTAAGATGGCAGCAGGATCCCTAGATACTGGAATTCCCCTTTTATTGGCACCTTTGAACTGGAACCTTGGAACCACCAATGAAAATATAGGCGCCACAGCCTGCATATAGAGATGAAATAGGAAATTTAAGTGTGAAAAAAAATTACATGTTTGTAGATCATAATATCAAATATTATCAAGAAATATATAAACGAGAAGTATCAGAGAGACAGATAACTGGAATCAGGAAATCAACATTGTGTTATATCTCAGTGGTTAAACTAGAGTCAGAGAGTGTTTTTTCGGCAACTGCCATGATTTAAACTTTAAAAAAAATACAGATTCGAAGAGAGAGAATTCCTAACATCCAAGGGCGACTTCACGGAAGAGCATTGATGAGAGAAAAACCATTCCAAGGATTTGAATGATTCACAAAACTAAAAACTCACACCAACAATAGGATGAGCTGGCTTGACGCGCAAAGCTGGTGAAGTCAATATGATCCCCTCCAACATTTCTTCTATGTGGGGATAAGAAGCTGCCTGATCAAATCAGACAAATTCCAAAACAAGTAAGAACTTGTTGAATTGACAAAAAAGTATAAAATCCCTAAAAAGATTTTAGAATGGTATGCAGTTCTTGGATAAGCAATACCTTCAAAACAACAGCCCCTCCTGTAGAATGCCCAAACAAGAAGCATGGTACCCCTGGGTTCTCTAATTTGATATTTTCCAGAAATGCTCCCTTTAAACATCAGGAAAAGGCATGTTTCAACCCTCGTGATGTGTTACATAGAATAATTAAACTGTGGGATGTTTCGACCAATGCGAATGCAACAAATGTTTGCAAGAGATCTCGAAGCCCTGATAGAGGACCTCATTCACATACAGCAGAAAATAGTATGAAACTTACAGTGTCCGCAACAACATGATCCAGAGAAGGCACATATCCATGCAAACCATCACTTCCTCCATGACCTATGAAAGTAAAATATGAGTCACCGACATAGCAAATGATCAAAGGAAAACAAAATAAAATATCATCAATTACACAAATATAAGGCACTTAGCCAGTGGAAAGCTTTTTCCTCAGCAGTGGTAAGCTTTTTGCAACGGCTACTACATCATTTTCATTTTAAAGTGACATAGGGTCACTTATTAAAAAAATAATCCCTTAGGTAATTTACAAGCTTTCTAATTTCATGGCCTCTGCATGGTTGAAAAGCTTCAAATGAAGAGAACCATAAAACACACAAGCACTAACCCATCCAATCCATTGCATAGACTCCAAAATTCCAGGAGATCAGTTGTTTAGCAAAATAGGCATAGCGCCCACTGATAACAGAAAATTAGAATAGCATATGTTACAGAACAAATAGATGAAATTAGCAGTATGCTTTACATGATACAAATGGAATCAACATGTGAAAAGAGAACAAACTCAAGTCAATGCCACACCTGTGTTCATTTAGGCCGTGTATTATGATTAAAATTCCCCTGAAATAAGAAAAATTTCTTCCATTAGAGGACTTTATGGGATAAAAGATGACAAAAATAAAGAAAGTGCATGACCCAAGATTTGTTGAAAACCTAGAATCAGAATGCACTTACTGCTACATGCTCGACTGTTTCGTGGTGTCCGTAAAATTCATGCTAGCATGGACACAACGAAGGATACACTAGACTTTTCAATATTTTTAATGGAAACCTGACGATAATAGTAACATATATTAAGGGCCACTTTGGATACAGAACACACTTGGTTTTAAGAAGTGATTTACTAAGCAAGAGTTAGTTATGGAGCTTCATTTCCTGACTAATGCCTTTCAGCTTTTTATTAATAAAAAGAACGCCTTGCTAGTCCAATTTCTCTATCCAAATGCACTCTTGTTCACAAACTGTTGTGCTGCAAACTATAGGCACAATTACTCAGGTAGAGCATGAAAAAATATGATTGGAACATCAATGTGAGTACATGCACAGATAATTGAGAAAGCATTTCATGGGGTTCTCCCAATTAGTCTCTCAACCAAATAAAGCTACTGGATATTCTAAAATATCCAACCCAAATCCTTCTGGCATCCTCTAAACCTTAGTCTGCAGACGGTGATATATGCAACAATAGGCAGAATCACAACTAGAACTGTGATCACATAAACAATACAGAGATGTCGCAGTTGTACTAAAATAATCAAGATCTTAATAGAGTCGTTTAAGAAATATTGTGATTCTAAGGAGATAACAACCTATCCCAACACAAATTCCATTATCTACAACTCAATCCACTAACTCGATAAACAACACATATCAGCTTCCGTGGCATGTCTACCAAAGATATACATCTCAAATCACCTCATGACAACAATTAACACAACGAAATAAAAAAAAAAAAAAAAAGAGCAGAGCACATAATCGTTCAAAATCATACGTTAATCGTTCAAAATCAACTATATAAGATCAAAACAGACACAAACGGTCGACAAATTAAGTAATCGAACGTACTTCTTCTGACAACTAATTCTTAATTTCAGCACATGGATTAGAAAGAACTAAAGCATACTTTAAATCACCAGAAACCGGAAACCAGGATCGGCAAAACAGAGCATTCTGTCTATCTCCAAAGAACAAAGACGTCGTCCACTGGCACCGGCTATTCATGTCATCAATATCCTCCGTGACCATTTCAACTGCTTCCGCTAAAGCCCTACGCCTCAGCGTATCCTCCTCATCTCTCCAGCGAATCACTTTTTCTACGCCTAATCGAAGACGACGATGTTTTGGGGGACAAAGGTGGTGAGCTGGCAGAGGACAATCGGTGCCGCCTCGGAAGGAGGAGGAGAATCCAAAGACAGAGAGAATAGAATAAGAGGAGAAATCTCCGAAGGAATTGGTAGGAGATGATCGACTGACGGAGGTTCCTAAAGACCGGTATCAAACGCCCGCTGGCACCGGATGTTAACTCCTCTACCTGCATCGCCGCCATCGCCGCCTCCTTTTTTATTTTTTCGAGAATGGGGTTGAATATATAGAGACATATATTTGTCGTGTTTTGTACGTATATGTGTGTACGTATAACCACAGACGAAAAGGAAAGTACTTAGTTTTCCTTCCGGTTCCATTCTCTCCAGTTATTTGCAATTCGAATGTTGTTTAAAGCAAGTCCACTCTATTAATGCGCTTTTACTGTCGGGGTTATCCATAAATAATAAAATTTCTTTAGACATTGATTAATACTAATAACACGGAGATTAAAAAACTAGGTTTCATTTTCATAAATTTATCTATGTTAAAATACAAACAAATTCTTATCATTTACATTTATTATATTTTCATATGCTTGAAAACTATGGTAAATTGTTTTGCTTCCTCATTATATATATATATAGAGTACAGACCCGATCCGTTTACAAATTTCACATGAAAATAAGATGGTCTAGGTTAAAGAATCGAGGTGTAATTGTCCTCATGTAATAAACTTCATTCGATAACTGATGTGATGTGGGAACCATGTTTTGTATGAACATTGAATCCGATCATATATAAAAAAATTAGGACATTGATAAATTTGGATCATTGATCGAATATGATCGTATAAGGGTCAACTAAGAAGTATCGTTTTGTGGGTGGTGTTTAGTAGGGTCCGAGTAGATCAAATCTTAAACGAGAATATTCCATTATTTTTAATTGTAGTTATTGCGAGATTGCTGCCTCTCGGTTGACAACCACACAACCGTTGAGTGGGTCGGTCAACAAGCTCTCGTGCGTGTAATCGGGAACTACGTTGAAAATGACATTCATCCACAAAGGGTGAAATTTGGTGGGAAACTGAATGATTATCAAAGTTTCTTGTTTTTATATTGTGAAATTTCAAGATTGTTTTATTAAAACACTTTGACAAAGTCGGTGAAACCTTTCTTATTATATTACATTTTGTATCTTATTTAATTAATTTAGTATAAATAACATCTTAACGATTATGACTTTACTATTCGAGTCGAGTTTGCACTCAATTTGAATTTTAAAAATTGTGCCACTCAATTTAATTTTATATAAAACTATTATTGAAAACTCTATTTATGAAACATACATATATTTACTTTTTATACAGTATCAATGAACATATATGATTCTCGGTTTTTTTTTTATTATAGCGAAGGGGTGTTGTGCTATCGAGGAACTCGAACTGAGTCCAACCCCATAACTGGGGAAACGGGTGCCACTGGGGCATCTTGCCCTAGGCAAAATTTATTTTTTTTATAGCGGGTTAGTGGCGAAAGTTTTTGCGCACTCGATACGACTCGAACTCAAATCATCTCAATGAAGGAATGAGTTTTACCACTCGTGGTCTAGCTTACCTACTTGTTGTTGTGCCTCATATTACATTAGTCATTGTACACTGTAGTCTTGTGTATTTTTGGCTGTTTGTTTGGATGTATTATATATGGTGGTGGTTTAAGCTGGCTTTTTGTTGTACTTTGATGTTATTCTAATATATTTTATATTTCATGTTTTAAAAAAAAAGAAATAATAAATTAAATAAAAATGAGTAAAATTTAATTTGCTACATAAACTATATTTGGATTATTTACGTAATTATTCAAGTCAAATAAAAAGAGAGGTAAAAAAGTCAATTTTGCCTGTTAAAATAAATGATTTTGACGCACTTTATTTTTATCAATATCAAATTTGTATACTCGGAATGACAAATTTTGATCATGGAGTTGGTGTTATTTGCAATGACACTTGAATTTCATGGCAAGTTTCTCCTTATTGCGGAATTGTTTGCTGTGCGGGAAGGAATTCTTCTCGAACTTGAGTCTTCCTAATTCGTTGGAAGGGTGACAACTAATTTGCTTAACGCATTGGTGGCATATATATATCATTATTGCCTTGCAATATGTTGATAAAAGATTTGGAAGCATTTTATTTATGTATGATTCATGTACTAAAACTAATTTTACTCACAAAAGATTTGGGATCCACAAATAAGGCTTGTGGAATTTATCATTTTGTGGTTTGGACCCAGACATGGACCATCTATATCGCATTGGACTAGGCCCGTTCAACAATAATTCAAAAAAAATTCCAAAGGGCTGAGACCAAAATATTTAGTTAGGATCTGTTTAGATATGGACGATGATGCAGGGACACTCCTGAAAATCACTTGGTACAGTATTGTACATTCCCCAGACACCGACACCTCTCGGATACCCCACGTGGTGTCTCCTTAATTAAAAATAAAAAATAATATGGACACTTTTGAAGGGCATGTCGGAGCATGTCGGACACTTACGAGGGGCGTGTTCGACAGGGAAAATACATTCTTTGAGATTAATTGTACAATTTAAAAAAGTTTTTGAGTAAAATAAAATTTGGACGTGTTTGTTAAACTGTATGTTAATTGAAGTAATATACATTTTGTGCTAGTATCAGTACTACTATGAAGATTTTAGTGATATACATTTATTTATGCGCTTCTTAAATCTGGTAAGAATATATTTGATGTTATATTTCATTTGGACCTGCTTGTTAAACTTTATGTTAATTGAAATAATATACAATGGGTGCTAGTATGCATGATATTATGATGATTCCAATAATATTCATTTAGTTATACGCTTCTTGAATTTAGTAAAAATATTTTTGTTATGTTTACATGGCTTTAGAATTTAAAAAAAATGTAAATTTTAGCATTTTGTAATATAGTACATATGTGTCACAACCGTGTCGTATCCTGTAAATCTGTATTGTCGTGTCAGTGTTTATGCATCATATGATATGGATGAGTTATTTGAATTTCGAATTCTTCTCCATTATTTTTAGTTTAGGTTCCATTTATTGTATTTCAAACTATCCAAAATAAAGTCACTTTTAATCCATAAATCAAATTAATGTAAGTTTATCAATTCAAAAACAAAACAATTGAGCCAATTTGTGCTACTATCCAAATTCATTGCATCATAAGCAATTGAATTACATGTAGTACGAGCAGGGTCGAATTTAGGTAGGGGAGATGGGAGACACCTATATATATATATATATTACTCCCATATTTAAAAACCAACATTTTTACCCCATCAATAAAATTCCTATAATTTTATCCCTCTTCAATATAAAGTCTAGATTCGCCTCTGAGTACGAGTCTAGATAACTGGATAACGATACTTAGCTTTAAATAATAAAGTAATCTCGACAATATCTCTTCAAGTAAAAGATAATTAATTGTGTCACATGTTTTAGCACGACAATGAAAAAATAATGTGAACAAGTAAAAGCCATAAATTTTTTTTTTGAACAGAGTAAAAGCCATATTTGTATTTTATTTATTGCAGCTTTTAAAATACTTCTAAAAGTGAAATAGTCAAACCAACCAACACTAAATCTAAAAGCCATATTTTGTTGATAATCAAACCTATGTTTTGAATTCAAGCACATAATATTTGACAAACAATTAATATATGTTTTGTGATTAGTCAAATTTGATGGTTTGATCATGTAGCAATGATATAAATATTTTTTGTTTTGTTTGCCTAATCTCCACCTAAAAATACTCAATCATTCTTCATTTCAAGATCATCCCAAAAACACGAATACTCTCTTGTATAAGTAATCTTGAGGGTTCTTGCCAACCACTTCAAGTTGAACTCACAACATAGTCCTTTTACGGAGGATGAGAAAAAAGAGATGGGAAGTGTTCCATATGCTTTAACAATTGAAAGTCTGATGTATGTCATGGTATGTACTCGACCATATTTAGGTCACTCTGTAGGTAAAGTGAGTAGATTTCTTTCAAAACCGGGAAATGAGCATTGGGGTGTAGTAAAATGGATATTAAGATATCTACGGGCCACCTCAAAATACAGATCGAGTTTTGGATGATCCAGGCTTGAGCTGGTGGGCTACACAGATGCGGACATGGCCGGAGATGAGAATCAACATCAGGGTACCTCATTACATTTGCAAGGGGAGCTGTGTCGTGGCAGTCAAAATTGCAAAAAGCGTTTAGTATTGTCAACCACTGAAACAGAGTTTACTGCAACAACTGATGCATGTAAGAAGTTGCTGTGGATTAGGGGAATTAAGGTTTGTGCATGATCAATACAAGATCATGTGACAGTCAGAGTAGAATCCATCTCGGAGAGAATCCTTCAATGCATTCAATGTCAAAATGTATTGATGTTCGCTATAATTGGATACGAGATATATTGGAGAAGAAATTGTTAAAGCCCGAGAAGATCCACACAGATAAAAATGGATCTGATACGATGACCAAAATATTGCCGAAATGGAAGTTGGAATATTGTAGATCAGTTGCAGATTTGATCGAATTTAGAAAATGAACTTGAGGGGGAGAATTGTTGATAATCAAGCCTACATTTGAATTCAAACACCCCACATTTGACAAACAATTAACACATGTTTTGTGGATTAGTCAAATTTGATGGGTTTGATTTTGTAAGCACTAATGTAGTTATTTTTGTTTATTTGCGTAATCTCCATCTATAAATACACATACGTTCTTCATTTCAAAATCATCCCAAAACACAAATACTCTCTTCTATAAGCTTAAGTGTAGATGTGCAAGGAGGATTGAGTGTTAAAAGAGTTTATCAAGGAGAGTTTTTCTTTGTATAGAATACCGCATGTGTCATGACGGTGGGTTTGACGGACCCCTACCTGTTTATTCCAAAACAAAGATAATACAAGAGAGGGGGATGAAACCAAACCTCCCAAGCAAAACAAGAGCTTAATAGAAGTACGTAAATAAGGAAATCACTCCTATCTAATCTACAAAGAGCTTTAATATCGATATCAAGCATGGTATCATAATAAATTTGAAATGAATGATTCTTCAACCCAAATTAGCCATAGCATCTGCAACTGCATTTCCTTCCCTGGAAATATGAGAAATGTAATTTCCTTATTAAGCATAATTTCTTGAATCTTGATTAAAGTATGACTCAAGCTCCATTGAATATGCCCAGATTTGATAATAGTAATCAAAATCATGGAGTTTGGTGAACAAAGCTGTAAACCTTTGAGAACTGCCGTCATTTCCGCACGAATAGAAGAACCATAACCAATAAATTCATGAAAAGCGAACCACATGATCAAGATGATCTCTAATTACTCCTCCAATAGAAGAGTCACCTGGATTACCTAATGAGCATCCATCAATATTAAGTTTGAAAAAAAAGCAAGTGGTGATTTTTGCCAAGTAACCAAGTTCAATATCGCCTGATGAGTGGTAGAGAATGAGAAATTCCATTTGATAGCCAAAGGAAGGAACCCACACCAATGAGCAAATCGAATCCAATGGCATAACCAAAGCTATAAAGCGTTCTGAGTGACATACTTTGTATTCTCAAATCTTTTGTCTTCTTTGTTATCAATAAAGAAGTAATCTCATTGAAGGTTCTTGAGTGGCCGTAGCCTAATTTGGGTTGAACCATTATAAATATTGGTGTTCATCATATTCAATTATTGATTATGTGCTTGTGCAATTCGCTGCATAATTACCTCAATTATATGTTGATTTCTCTGATACTTCAACATATTTTGCATTAAACAGTATGCACCTACCCAAGAAGAAACCCAGATTCAGGGCTAGGGCTATCTTTTACCAGCGCTTTGATCAATTTCAAGATCTTTAGGTCACATGATTTCCAAGTTAATACACCTCATGTCCATTCATACAGACTTTAACAATACAATTTGCTGAAGAAATAATATACACTGAAAATATCTATTGCAACTCGTAGCATAGCAACCCTAGTTTCCGGCAATATGATCGACAGTTGATGATAAAATATTATCAAGAAAGCAACCTTTATCCGTTTAACAAGAAGTACTTAAGTGTGAAAGCAATGCTTAATATCTCAATTCTCATGTTTCTTTTGGTGAAACTCGCTTTTTTTCACAGGTCTAGTTTTAATCTTTTTTCCCTATGGATTGTGATGTATATGGACTGATGATACAAGTTGTGCAATTCATGGATTTAATGAGGAAAGTTGCCATATATATTATATATTATGTATGGATATATTTTAAAAACTGGTCACAAAGAATATAGATATTTTCAATATTAGTCTCAAACTTTTAGAATTAATCAAATATAGTCACTTGTAAAATGTTCTTAGTCGAAATAAGACCAAACTTTTCGTTTTAATCAATATTAGTCCCGAACTTTTGTTGTTAATCAAATGTAGTCTCAAAACCCTCATTATTAATTTGTGTTGGACTAAATTTGTTAAAAAACATTTATGTGTGACTATTTTTAATTAATTTGATTCGTCCTAAAGTCTGAGGTATGTATTGAGATGAAATACTATTTATACTTTATGAAAATGATAAATGAAAGTTGAAGATATTATACTTAAGTTTTTGTGTGTACAATAATTTTTTATATTAAACAATTTTTTTTATATAAAATCAAGAAATTTAGATATGGTTGTTATACGATATTTTGATAAATACAGAATAGTTGTTTAATAAGGATAATCATTTTCAATTTTAAAATTTCTGGTATTATATAATAATTTTTCAAATTTTTTTTGTTCTGAATACTGATTATTCTACCCCTCTATAATAAAATAGTAAGTGGACGTAAGGATTTCATGCCTCTAGTTGTCGTTTTACTAGTCATTATCCCATTATGGAAAAATGCACTCACTATAAATGATCGTGTTGATTTCGAGTAAATGTCGTTTATTCAAGTTCATGGTTAAAAGAAGTTGAAGAAGAAATAAACTTTACTCCAATCATGGTACGTGCTATAGTTTTAACTCTGTAAACGTCTTGAAAAAGGTCTCTTATGGAAGTTTTGCGCATCCCTCATTTCATATATATTTCTTGTGATCGCGCGTCTGTGTATATATGTTGCGTTTATTTAGAATGATATGATTATATACTGTAATTATTCGTATTATTAGATATGATACAGAACAGTGATGGATAAATAATAGCATGTTTATTTCGAATGATTAAGATTGTGATTGTAAATCTGATGATGAATTTTTAATACAGAGTGAGCCTCAGTTTCTTCGAAAGACCGTGTCGGATGTCGCAGTCGAAATAAACAGATTAAGCAAAAATTTGGAAGCCATTGTTGAGTTGGAAGAAGAAGTGATATTGCTAGCTGAATGTGAATGCTGTGGTCTAAAAGAAGAGTGCACGAAAGAGTACATTTCAAGGATCCGAAACGCTTTCTCGGGCAAATGGGTTTGTGGGCTATGCTGTGAAGTGGTTAAAGAAACCTTGACCCGAAAGCCGATCGCCATTGAAGAAGCTATGAGTACCCATAAAAAATGTGTTGAAGAATTCAATGCCACATCGAGGCTTAATCCAAAGCTCTCATTGACATGGGCAATGAGGGATATTGTTAAGAGAAGTCGCGAGAATCAAAACAAAAATCTGGGCATGAAAAAAATAATTAGGAGTTCTAGTTGTGTTCCGAGGATCAATGTTAATGTGAAGCAACAGGATTTAAAATTTGAAGTGGGAACTAAAGAGCAAGAGAGTTAACTCAATTATTAATTAAATAAAATTTAGGAAAATTCAAATTTCATATTTTTAAAAGTAAAGGTACTATAACTAATGTCACATCACACCACGGGCTCAGACCCGTATGGATACGAATTGCACAATAAACTCATATAGCAATTAGTTCGTATTCACCCAAGTTGATATAAGAGTCAATTCTAGTATCTCATAAAACATTTTAAACTTTCAATTTTTATTCATGACAAGTGTATTACAAGTAACATAGCGATGTGACTTTGCAATCATATGTTATGTTTAATTAAAGTTTTGTGTTGATATTAATCATAGACTTACAGAAATCATACGTGCAATTTAAGCAACATCCTGCAGACTAACTGCCATTTTGATTAGATTAAACCAATCTGACTTTGTCTAATTAGTACTGAAACAAATATAGTTATACGTATGAAATTCATCTGATATACTAATTAGTAATTACTGTTAGATTATGAAAATAACAGTTGGCTTGGAATATATTATTACGAATAAATCCTTTATTTTTGGAAGATAAAGAGACAAATTACGCTGTCAAGATGTTATTGCTACTACGTGCTTATATCATTTGACTCTACTAGTTCAAGTTATATCTCAGACTGTAGAGTTCGAAATTGTTCACTTCCCAACTTCTCTGGTGGGTTGGATCACCATTAAAAAGTTGATGAGTTCCCTCCCAAATGCTTATTTTCGGGTTCTATACTACCTAATAATCAGAATTTTATGGGCACATATTTACATAATTGTACACCTTTTTGTGAATGAAACATATATAATAACTGATCCATGGTATAATGGAAGAATTCAAAATGTTACATGATGTGATTATAAGATTCCAGATCACAGGATTGAGCAACAAATTTTTCATGGTCCGAGCAGAGCGTCTCGAAGTTGAAATCCTAATAACCTACGATGCATGGACACTGACACGATTTGACAAGGACATGACAACACGGATTTTTAAATTTTTTTATGATACGACACACCTCAGACATGCCTATGTATTTTTATATATAGTATACATGTACTATTTTACAAATTACTAAACTTTACATTTTTAAATTCGAAAATCATGTAAAACCAACAAAAATACTTTTATTTAATTCAAGAAGAATATAAATAAATACATGTCACTCGAATCACCAAAGTATCACACATAGTAACACTAAATACATATTACTTCAATTAACATAAAGTTTAACAAACATGTCCAAATAAAAGATAACACCAAAAATATTTTTATCAATTTCAACAAGCATATAAATAAATGTATGTCACTGAAATCATCATAGGATCATTCACACTAACATCAAATGTATATTACTTCAATTAACATAATGTTTAACTAACACGTTCAAATTTCATTTTAGCCAAAAACCTTTTAAATTAAACATTTAACCCCTTAAAGTGTCTGTATCGGACACGCCAACCGACCGTGTCCGACATGGATATCCGATTTTGAAGGGAGTGTACGACACGGGTGTCCGATTTAATTTTTTTTAAAAAATTAAGGATATGCCTGTGAAGTTCGATGTCCTAGAAATGTCTGACGCTGCATCGAGTGGGAGCAATCGAATTCCCCTTTTCCTACTGTAGGGTGCTTGTATTTATATGGCATTTTCTTGAATAATTACCCGCAAATCTTGAACCATGATTTGCCCACAATCTATACATGAATTTCTGTAACTGTCTTCCGACATTAACTTGATCTGTGTTTATATTTAGCAATATAATTATTAGTTTTTTTTACATATATCCGCTCACAACGTGCGTTTGTTTTGCCGTAATTGTTGCGTAACACTAACACACGTTCGCATTTTTCTCGGGGCATTAAAACTTGCTGCATCATGGTTTTGACCTACTGGTAGATTATGTACATGATATACACATGTATGCAGGGGCGGGTCTAGACTTAAAGTTGAGGGGGGCAAAAAATAATAATATAAAAAATGGAGGGTAAAAATTTTTAGGGGTCAGAATATAATTTCAGGGGGCAAAATTCATTTTTGGGAGGCAAAATATACCTTTTTTGGGGGATAATGCAATTTTAATATTTTTAAAACTAATAAAATCCTATATAATCAGCCCCTGCATGTATGAGTCGAATGGACCGAGGTGGCCTGAGCTGAGGTAGCGCTTTTCCATTTAGCCATGAAGTCTCTAATCAGCCCACAAGTATTATCCGAGGTAATAAGAGTCTACAGAACAACATTATCAATAAGAAGAAACTGCAAATATTGTATATGAATTATATATTGCATTAAAATTTGAAGAAAAAAATAGTAATATCAAAATTTAGAATGACATACAATATAGTGATTTTTTCAAAAAATATAATGGCTTGTGCAACCATTAACTTTTGATTTTGAATTTTAAAAGAAAAGAAAAAGTAATAGTATAGATTCAATGAAGAAGTTGTGGGTAATGCATGGTCCTAAATCTCTTATAGGGTTCATGTTCAAAGGTAATAATTGTAATATGGTCCCATCTTTTTTCCCAATCTTCGAAACCTTTTTGCAACCCATTACAGAAGGTAATTAGCTAAAGTTGATGCAACGTTCGAGTGTAGTACGTGAGTGTCACACGTGCACTTAATTTACATTTCTGAAAATTGCATGTGGAATCATCGCTTGAGATTTCAAAACACTTGTTTGCACCAAAAGGTTTTGCATAATTGATATAATTTATTTAAAAATTGTTTGTTGTGTTGTATGGATTTCCTTTGCGAATTTATGGAAAAGAAATGATGAATGTCGTTAGTCGAGACAAGTGTATAACACTTTGTCCTTAAGAGGAATTTATCCCGCACAAGGTGTTTTCGGTTTGTGGCAATCCTCTCGCAAGATACAACGACTTCTTTTGTGATTGTATCACAACAAATCACAAGAACATCAACCACAAAGGTTGCAAACTCTCTCATTCAAGAACAAAAAGAATATGATGATAAGATGACTTTGAACTTGCTTTTCTCTCTCAAATCGTGATGTTAATTTTGAAAATTTTATCTTATGCTTCATATGGGATATTGTATATGTAGTTAGCCATCAATTTCCATCAAAGGACATCAATTTGAGGCAATTAATCATGAAAAAACGCACCCGAACGCGAAGGGACACACTCGTTCACCGAAAAAACCTCCACAAACTTTTCCTGACAGAATCTCGGTCGCTTGAGCACCCGAATGTGGTGCTCGAGCGCCCAGCTTGCTGCCCAAAAAATTGGGCAGCATTCGGCAGCTGTCCGGGCACGCTCGAGAGCCATCTAGGCTGTCGGATTTTATCTGGACAGTATTTTTCCATCCGTTTTTGCTCGTTTTGTCATTTATCAAGTATTCGATTATTTTCTCGTGTCCAAGTTGCTTAATTTCAATTCGCTAAGAACATTTTTTCCAACAAAAATAATTTATATTACAATTTTCGTAAAATATATAAATATCAAAATTTATATCTTCAATTAGATTCAAATTGTAAGCCGATGAGACGCTAGATATGTGAACTCCAAGGTAATCATAGTTTGAAAATTATTTGTAAGGTGTTGAATTTTTTATTAACAAATTTAATAGCTAATCGGAATCTATAATTTATATAATCTATGTTATATATTTAATATTCAGATTATCAAAAGTACCATCGGAAAATTTGACTTTATAAAGTTTTGTTTATTACTCCCACATATAACTAATCCCAAAAAACAGGGTAAATACCATAAAATATAATATTTGCAATAACATAGTCTTAAAGAAATTATTTCTTAACAGAAGTAGTCCTTGTCATGTCCCGGGCCCAGACCCACGCAAGCGTGACTGCACAATGAGCTCATATAGCAACTAGTTCGTATCCGTCATCGCTCTACGAAAATGGTTAACCCAAGTTGCTATAATAGTTCATTGTAAGCCTCTATAAACCACTTTAAATTTACATCCACAACCAATGTGAGACAAAGGTATTACAATTACCCCTCCTTTAGAACGCGACCTAACTCGTCGATCCACCGACACCGGGAATCTAGAGGTGGCTCTTATAGGTTCAAGAGGTGGCTCCAGTCATGTAGCACTTTGCCCCGCAGGTTCAAGAGGTGGCCCGCGTCGTGTAGCACTTTCCCTTTTAGGCTCAAGATGTGGCTCCACGCACGTAGCACTTTGGCCCGCATAGCACTTATCTCCCGGTGTTTTCTGCCGGTGACCGGCTCTGATACCATTCTGTCACGCCCCGGGCCCAGGCCCGCGCAAGCGCGACTGCACAATGAGCTCCTATAGCAACTGCTTTGTATCCGTCATCGCTCTACGAAAATGGTTAACCCAAGTTGCTATAATAGTCCATTGTAAGCCTTTATAAACCACTTTAAATTTACATACACAACCAATGTGGGACAAGGGTATTAGAGTCCTTGCATAAATATCTTATCAAAGTAGTCCTACAAAAATTGTTTTTAAGAAAAAATAGCCCTAGATTTTTTTTAAGGGTTTAGAGACACTTAAAAAATAATTTTGTATGACTATAATTGATTTAAAAAATTATGTGAGACCACTTTTGTTAAAATAATTTCTTTAGGACTATATTTAATTGCTTCGAAAAGTTTAGGATTATTGTTGCAAATATTCATATTCTATGTGATCATTGTGAAATTTTCTCCCAAGATATCACTCGACAACAAAAGGAAAATTTAAAAGATAATACATTAAAACATATATATTGTTTGGGTTCATTCTTGTTTTAGTCTTTAAAGTTTTCAGTAATCCTGTTTAGTATCTAAAATTTTAAAAAAAAGTCTCAATTCACTCTCTATCTGTTTGTTTTTTACGGCCAACTTATCGTATCTCCACCGAAAATTTGCTCTGCCAGTACTGTGTACTAAATCGGATCACCGAAAATTTTAGATAATGAACCGGAAATAGACCAAAACTACAATGATGTTTAGATGTATTTCCCCCCTAATTTAATGCATACATTTTATTTTATAAAATATTATAATCAAGAGTTATAGAAGATTTATATAATACTTTTACGCACACATGAAATATATGTATTATTCTTAATTTAAGTCATCATTTTATAATTCAATGATAAATTAACGACACTGTTAACAAAATGACAAGTTGCAATCTCCTTACTTTTTCAGCCAAAAGCCGCTTAATTGCTAATTTTACATGTTTGTTAATTGTTTTTATATTCTATTTTTTTAGATCAAAGTAAGTTAAATAATCTCTTTTATAGATCACGCACATCCTAGCGGAACCATTTTTAAGGGGGGAAATCCTAATTAATTATTTGATTAATTTAATTACACTTTTATCTTAATGGTTGCATTGGACCACTGCTAAAAACTTACAAAGCCTTATCTTAAAAGCAATGGATGACCCTATTTAGTGGATTTGGGTCGGTATTTGTCATTCACACCTCATATAAATTAACGTAACTATAATTAAGGATTTAATCCCATAATTAAAATATTCACAGACCAAATAAATGTTAGATTATCTTGCGTAGGTTTAGTGACGAATTTAGAATTTATGTTATGGGGGCAAAAGGCATTAAAAATGGGGAAAAATATTTTAGATGGATAAAATAAATTTAAAGGGGACAGTCTATAATTTTAAGGGGTAAAATGCAATTTTAAGGGAGAGAAATGCAATGTTAGGGGTAATATAAAAAAAGTTTTTTTGAGCGTGCGTCCGCCCTTGTGTAGCTTATACACCGTTAATTGATTATTTTATTTATATGTTTTTTTATCATATAAATTTACTGTCAATTCTTCAAAATATCAATAAATTATTCTGTAATGTTTTTATAAATGGAATAGTATTTATTAATTTACACTTGTGTGCCTAATTTTTGCCCTTTGCTATTCATTTATTTTAGTACGAAGAGGTCAGGGCACTAATTTTTGGATGCTTGTGGTGTGCTCTATAGAGCATAATGGCATAAGTTCACTTTCCAAATTTATATATCTTAAAAGGTATAAACAGTGTCAGAAAAATAAATATTGGCAGAAATAAATAATATTAAAAGAAATGAGATTATAATATAATTTATGATCTTGATTAGATTTGCACAGAAAAAAGTGTTGAATGTGGGTATGTATAAATGGTGAATGAAGGTACAAAAAATATTTGTATGTATTCAATCTGGATCACACTTATACATCAACTCAATATTAAAAATAACATCTTTTAAATAAAAAATATATAAACTTAAACCAGCCATGTTGACTGTGGCTTTAATGAGCGTTAGGACATCATCAGCGTGTAAAAATGGTGAATGAGGATACCAGGGGAAATTATTATATACATCGAGTTTGGACATTATATATGCACTAATACAAAGAAAATAAATTAAATCAGACATGTCAATCAAGGTTAATTGGATAATGATAAACTCATTTTCTTTATGTTGGTTATATGGGGCCAAACCCAGTCCATATAAGAATTTTTTGGATATCAATATCTTGAATTATTGCCATAGTTTAGCAAGAATTTCGATGGAGATTACTGCCTTAGCCCTGTCCTACCATATTTATAATGGAGTTCGTCATTTTTTTATTGACGGATTTAGAAGAAAAAGATGGAAGTTCAACTTTAATGCTTTTTATTTTAAAACAGCAATATGTCATCTACATATTTAAATTAGATATATATACACAATGCAATCCTACTAGTATACAGTAACTCTAGGACCTATTTGAGTTATATAGTCATATTATGCACATAATTCAATTAAATAAATTAGACATATGCTATAACGGGGTGTCATGATACGTCTAGGAGAAATTCTTGCATGGATGGTTGAATATTTTTGCAATTTCTCATACAGTAACTTAAACCAAAGTTCATACCCAATACGTGCAAAAATTTCTCATACATCTGGTATGACAATGGAATCTACAAATGAATCTTTTAGCTTCACAGTAAGAAAAAATTTAAATTAATTTTGCAATTAAATAAAGTAAAAAAAATAATTATTCAATAGAGTATCTAATTATTTTTAATTTTTAAAGTGAATTATATTTATTTCTAAAAAATGAGACAAAAAAGAAAGCATGCGAAACTGATAAAGACAACACACTGTATATTCCTTGGAAGATTAAAGAGAATACTGCAAATTTGATTAATTAAACAAAAAGATAATCTACTTTGATTTCATATTCTTCTCAGTCCCAACTTTATACTGCCTACATTCTTTCAAAGTCCCACTCTTCTTTCAGATGCCTTTTGCCTTGCTTTGTTGTCTCCACCCTTTAAATGTTGTTTTATTTATTAAAAAAAAAATCCTATTTTATTCTGAAAAATCAATAAAATAAAAATATTTTCAATTTTTAGAAGTAAAATACCAACATGTTCAAATACTATACATAATATAACTTAGTTTCATAACTTTTTTCCATAGGCCAAATATATTAACTGAGCACTAAAATGCTCAAACCCAAATATACAAGTTACAATACAAAGAAGCATTCCAAAATCGATGGAAAGACGAAGATAATAGCTAATGGACTGAGACTATACAAACTCAAGCATAATAATGGTTCACGATATAGCCGAGTAGGGTACAACTAAACGAGCGTGTAGGGCTGAATGTGCATCTTGTTTTTATGTTTTACTCCCATCTGTTGCATTTGGTCTCTGCATGAAAATTTTTTTTGTGTTACTTTTTTAATCTCTAATCAAATAATCATTAACTTAAGCTCGTTAAAAGTTTGATAATTAATATTACTAAAATATACTATTACAAGTTAGAGTTTGGGTGGGACAGTAATGGCTTACACGCACACATTTTTCTTGAAAAAATTATCATGAAGACACTTTAAACTATCGCATTTCACGAAAGACCAATGAAATTTGATTTCAGACAATTAATCACCTTAAATCAGTAGAAAATGCAAGCATGTCTTTTATACAAATAACTTGAATATTTCAAAAATGCTCTCATAGAATAGAATATTTGCAATACTAGTCCAAATTTTTAGGACTAATTAAATCTAATCCCTTGGAAATTGCTTTTTAATAAAAAATAATCCCAAACTTTTATTTTTAATCAATACTACCATCAATTTTTTTGTTTTTAATCAAAAGTGGTCTCAAAACAATCTATTCAATTATGAAACCACTTTTGTTAAAAATTAATTTATGTGGACTAAATTTGTTAAAACATTTATGTGAGACTATTGTTGATTAAAAAAAATTATATGAGTTTATATTTTGATTAGTTCTAAAAGTTTGGAACTAATATTTGAAAAAACCATATTTATGGGGATGATGTCATATGACATATCGGTCTATTCGGGTAAAATCCCCCGTAAATACCGAACAGAAATATCCCGAAGACATAACCTCGAACACAAGGTACCCGAACACTATTAAACCCTACTCGACATATTGGTCAACGAATAGCGGAAGATGCGGGCGTAACCAAAAAATCAACCGGTGGAGATAAACATGCAATAATTGAATGCGGATTTCTCGGACACGCTTGCCCCAATAACGACACGATCAGAGGAGGTCGTGTTCCGGATTTCCCACGAGTTAACCACCGGGATCAGCCTATAAATACACACTTGTGGTCTCATTGTAAAGGGTTGGACTTTTGAGGCAAGAAAAGACCCTGAATAGAGCATTTTAAGTCTGTTCGGTCATTTCCCGTATTCATTTCTGATATTATTGTTTAGGATTTTGTTATTCTTGTTTTGTGTCAGAGTCCTTTAACAAATCCATTTTTATGATAAAGAATTTATATTGCACAAGGTCCCGTGGTTTTTCCTTCATTCTTGAGGGTTTTCAACGTAAAAATTGTTTGTTTATTTTTCTCAAACACTTAGTTCTACCGAACACGATAGATAATGAATCACATCATTGGCGCCTCCTGTGGGAAGTGTTTTCGAGCAAAGACGTTGAAGAAAAAGGAATTTTTTGCATAGATCTAAAAAGGAAGTATGGTTAGAAGTAAAGGCCGTGGACAAGGTTCAAGGGGGGACATACCAAATCCCCTTTCATATTCAACCCCGGTGCGCGAAGGAGAAGAAGATGATGCGGAGTCATCTCAAAACGTCCGTCGGGCATTTCCTACTAGTGGAATACCTATGGAGCAGTTAACTGAAGTACTTGCAAGAACTGTGGAGGAAGTCATGAAGCAATTTATGACCCCGCCCCAACCAGAGAGAACCACTGAAGATGAAGAAGATTTGGCTTCTTCAAAGGGGCTGAAAGAGGAAACGAAGGAGGTTAAGGATCTCTCCAGTAGGATGGATGAGGAAGTTGATAAAACTTTACACCAATCAGATGGAGGATCTAATAGATGAGTTGCTACATATGCGCAACAAGATGGAGGGGCGTATCTACCCAATACGGAGGAGCACACCATTTGCTCCTCAGGTTGTTGATGATCCCCTACCATCTAATTTCCAAACTTTGAATGTAGGAAATTACGATGGCAGCGCAGATCCCAGTGAGTATTTATCCCAATTTGAGAACGCTTTGCTCCTTCACCAACTTACAGATGGAGTGAAGTGTCGAGTTTTCCTGACTACCCTAGCTGGAGCCGCTCAGTCTTGGTTTAACCAACTGCCATCGGGACTTTCTGAAAAGATTCAATCAAGCATGCCTCGATTCCCTCATGTTATCTCGTAGATACTCATCAGCTCCTTTACTCAAGGGCTTTAGCTAAAAAACCACCTTCTGATTATGACGAGCTGCTTGGAAGAGCTTCTAAGTATATCAACTTAGAAGAAGCCCAAAAATGAAGCAGAGGAAAGATGTGAAACTAGGAAATGAGCCAAATCGGAGGGATAAACAATTGGAACAACTGAAAAGGAGTTTCGATCAATACCTCCCGATGAGACCTCATCGAGATGTAGCTATGAATCAAAGGGGGCCGAAGAGAGGTCGAGGTGGACATTTCCGATGAGGACAATTCCGAGGATGGTATTTTCGAGGAAGAGGAGCTGGTAAACTTGGGGGAAGACAAGAACCCATGATGGACCAATTGGCCATAATCCTCATCCTAGGAATAATGCTAATCCAGGAAGGAGAGCGCTTAAGCTAGTACCGTGGGCAGTCCGAGGAGAAAGGCAAGAGAAGGATGACAACCAAGCTGTTGCGGAGGTGGCCCCAAACAATGTTTGTAACCGAGGAACTATACATATGATTTCTGGGGGAGTATCAGGCGGATACTCTAACCGAACAAGAAAAAATTGTGCTCGGAAGCTGCTAGTGATGTCAATCGACCCAGATAACAAGCCAGAAGGGCCCTCCATTACCTTTGGGCCTGAAGATCTGCGAGGAAATCATTTCCCCCATGATGATTCACTGGTCGGTAGCTAATTATAGCGTGCAGAGGATCTTTGTAGATACAGGAAGTTTGGCCGATGTGCTTTTTCTAAACACGTTGACTCAGATGGAGTTGGGGAGCATAACCATACAGAGGATGAACACCTCTCTTCATGGATTTGCCGGAGAGATTGTAAGCTCTGTGGGGCAAGTTTCTTTACCAGTTATATTGGGTGAAGAACCGAGGACAAAGAACAAGATGATCAACTTTCTCATAGTGGATGCTCCCTCATCTTATAACATAATTTTGGGCCGACAAGCCCTAGCTGCTTTTCATGCAGTGGCGTCCACTTATCACCTAACGATGAAATTTTCAGTATGTGAGGAAGTTGGGCAAGTAAGAGGAAATCAAAATTCCTCGAGAAAGTGTTACATGCAAGAGTTGAGACAGGAGAAAGAACAGAAGAAATGGGTTGATGAACGAGGAGACAATAATAAGATGAAGCGATAAAAGCTGGATGAGATTGAAGAACGAGTAGTTCCCGCGGAGGAATTTCTCACGATTGAGCTGGGTCACCCGACTAGGACCACCAGAGTGGGTTCCGAGTTAGATCCAGAGTTACGGAGAAGAGTGATTGACTGCTTGAATCAGAATGTAGACGTGTTCGCTTGGAGTACTGATGACCTGGTCGGGGTGAAACCAGAAATTGCTGAACACCATCTTCATGTTGATCCTAACGCTCGGGCAATCAAGAAGAAGATGAGGCATTTTGGGCCCGAGAAAGATGCGATTATTGCTAAGCAAGTGGAAGAACTGTTGAAAGCAGGCCACGTGCGGGAAATCAATTTTCCTACATGGCTCTCAAGTGTCGTTTCAGTACCCAAATCAGGAGATAAGTGGAGAATGTGTGTGGATTTCCGATACGTGAATAAAGCATGCCCTAAAGATTGCTATCCGTTGCCGAGGATTGATCAGTTAGTAGATTTTACTGCAGGGCATGCATTGATATGTCTTATGGATGCCAATCAGGGATATCATCAAGTCCATTTGGCACGAGAAGATAAGCCAAAAAAGTAAGCTTCGTTACATCAGGGAGAACTTTTTGCTACGTAGTCATGCCCTTCGGCCAAAAAAATACTAGGGCCACTTACCAAAGGCTGATGGACAAAATGTTCAAAGATCAGATAGGGCGGAATGTGGAAGTATATGTAGATGATGTCCTTATCAAGGGCAAGAGGGCACACAATCTAATTGATGATATGGAAGAAGTCTTCGGTACTTTGTGAAAATTTGGCATTAAGTTGAATCCTGCAAAGTACACGTTCGGAATACATAGTGGGAAGTTCTTGGGATACATGGACACTGAAAGAGGTGTTGAGGCCGATCCGGAAAAAATCAGAGCAATCCAGGAGATGAATCCTCCTCGTACATTAAATGAAGTACAGTGGTTGGCAGGAATAGTAGCTGCGTTGAGTCGCTTTGTATCTCGCTCAGCTGATAAAAGCTTGCCTTTCTTTAGCGTTAAGGCAAGGGGTTCGGTTTGAATGGAATTACGAATGTCAAAAGGCATTCGAAGATTTGAAAGATTATCTTGCTCGATTGCATTTGATGAATAAGCCCGAACATGATGAGACACTCCTTGTCTATCTGAAGTTGAAAAATTTGCATTGGCCCTCGTAACTATAGCGAGAAGACTTCGGCCATACTTTTTATCTCATCTCATCATGGTGGTGAAGAGCACTCCCTTGAGAAGGATATTATCTAAACTGGAAATATCAGGGCGAATGGTGAAAGGGGCCACCGAGTTGAGTGAGTTCGACATTACTTACCAGCCCCGAACTACCATCAAGGCTCAAGCATTGTCGGATTTTTTGGTAGAGGTGACCCATATCCCCGAAGAAAAGGAGGGGAAGTTATATGTACATGGATCGCCTACTCAGTTGGGAAGCGGCGCGGGTGTCGTGCTCATTAGTCCTGAGGAGAAGAAATAAGAGTAGCCATCCAATTCGGGTTTCATTCCTCAAATAATGAAGCTGAATTTGAGGCTCTCATCTCGGGTTTTCGAATAGCGTTGGATGTTGGAGCTCGGAGGTTGATAGCATTTTATGGACTCCATACTCGTGGTTCAGCAAGTAAACGTAATGTATAAAGTAAAAGAAGAAAAGTTGAAGAAGTACGTGAAAAATGCTCGGACATTGATGAGTCAATTTCAGGAGGTGAAATTAACACAGGTGCCGAGGGAAGAAAATAGCCGAGCGGACGAGCTGGCAAAACTGGCTAGCTCAATCCACGAATGGAAGAACATGAATGTGCTAGTGTAAGAGCTTTTGATCTCCCATACATCTGTCAATAACATAATGAATCTTGAACCATGTATTGTGATAGACTGACGAGTGTAGATCATTAAATTCTTGTCGTCTGATACCAAAGAGGTTGCTCGGTTGAAGAGAATGAAAAATCATTTTGTACTTGTAGAAGGTAAGTTATTCAAACAGGGCTTCTCAATTCCTTTTTCACAATTCACTTCGGTCCAAGAGGGGAGCATTTAATGAAATAAATTCATGAAGGCTGTTGCGAAAATCATCTTGATGGCAATATGCTATATCAGAAGGCTCTTTGAGCTAGATATTATTGGCGTACAATGAAGAATGATGCTCAGGGATGGTGAGAAAATGCAACAATTTCCAGAAGCATGCCAATTTATCCCATATACCTGCGCAAGTTTGGAACAACAGTGCTATTTCTTGTCCATTCGACCAATGGGGAATGGACATTGTAGGACATTTTCCTCCCGAGTTGGGCAAAGAAAATTTCTTCTGGTTGACGTTGAATACTTCACCAAGTTGGTAGAAGCCGAACCCCTAGTAAAGGATAAAGTTATCAAGTCTTATGGAGAAACATAGTATGCTGATTCGAGATACCGAGGAGGCTAATTTCCGACAATGGAAGACAGTTCCAGGGTAAAAAAATGCAAGAATGGTATAATGGTATGAAAATTAGGCAAGTATTCACTTCGGTAGCTTATCCTCAAGCTAACAGACAGGCTGGGGTGCTAATCGGATCTTACTACATCGAATTAAAACAAGATTAGAAGGAGCTCGAACACAAGGTACCCGAACACTATTAAACCCTACTCGGCATATTGGTCAAAAAATAGCGAAGACCCGCGCGTAACCAACAAATCAACCGGCGGAGATAAACGTGCAATAATGGAGTGCGGATTTATCAGACACGCTTGCCCCAATAACGCCACGAACAAAGAAGGTGGTGTTCCGGATTTCCCGCGAGTTAACCACTGGGATCGGCCCTATAAATACACACTTGTGGTCTCAATGTAAAAAGGGTTGGACTTTTGAGGCAATAAAAGACTCTAAATAGAGTATTTTTAGTCTGTTCGGTCATTTCTCATATTCATTTTTGATATTCTTCTTTAAGAGTTTGGTATACTTGTTTTGTGTCAGAGTCTTGTAACAAATCCATTTTTTTTATATAAAGAATTTATACTGGACAAGGTCCCGTGGTTTTTCCTTCATTCTAGAGGGTTTTCCACATACAATTAAGTCGATCCAAGAACAAAGTCAAAGTGAGCATGACTCATCTAACTTGTAAGCTTCATCAGTTACACATTTTTCTTGTCACTCTCAAATGCCGGTCAAAAGAGCATTTTGGTAATATCCCACAAATTTAAAGCTAACCCCTTTATTAAAACATCTCTTATCTGTATCTTCTTTCTTTTCCACTGTTAACCCTGAAATAATTATTTCCAAAATTTTAAAATCCTAATTGTTAAGCTTATGTTTCAAATCTTTATCTACTTTTAGTGAGTGTTTGCATCTGCTTTTCAGACTATAATATTGGATTTTCGGGATGTTTGTAGATATTTTTGCAAACTACTTATCTGCTTTTCGAATAAAAAAAGCTTATTTTTGGGTGTTTTATTTCCTTGCTTCTGTTATTGCTTCTCTAAAAATAAGCAGAAAAAAAAAAAAAACAGAAGCATAGAAGCATGTCATGGCATGTTTTTGACAGATTTAAGTTGTTTGGTGATAATTTCTTAATTAATTGAAGTTTATTAAGCTGTTTTTTTATCTTAATAACAAACACTCGATGCTTTTGGTTAAAAATAACTTTTTTCCAACTTTAAGCAAAAGCAACATAGAAGTGCTTTGAATAAGCAATTGCAAACACACTCTTTGAATGTTTTATTTCAGTGCTTCTGCTTTTGATTCTCTAAAATAAGTGGGTAAAAGTAGAAGCAGATAAGCAAACAATGAGATGTTTTTTTACTGCTTTTACTTGTGTGGTGTTAATTTTGTAATAATTTGATGTTAGTTAAGATGTTTTTTTTTATTTTAATAACAAACACTCAATGGTTTTGCTTAAAATCAACTTTTTCCAACATTAAGCAAAAACAACATAACAATGCTTTGAATAATCAATTGCAAACACACCCTTAGTCTTACACCTTATATTATTTTCCATAAATAATTGATTTATGATATACATTCTACCTGTTAACAAAATTCTTATTTGACAATTACACAACCTGGACTCTTGGGTTTAGATTTAAAATGTTATTTGTGTGATAAAAAAATACAAGAAAATAAACAATTTGTAAGACAATAATTTCTTGATAGTCGAGGGCCTCAAGTCATCGATCCTTTATTATTTGGATATTTGAATGTTATAGGTATGAGAATTCCATTGATAATTTGTAATATTCGAGGTGCTTTCTAGCTAGTATATACCAACAAATTCTCTAGCACAAAAATTTCTTAAAAAGTCCTCAAGCTATTTATATACGGATATGCCCCTCGTATGTCTTACCTTCAAACCCTACTATACTCTTCATTTCCATCTATGCATGCTTCAAAGTGAGTTTCATGCTTTGATTCTCCATAACCAGTTTTTGGAATCTATTTTTGATAGTTTTTAGAATATTTGCTTCTGGGATTTCTGCCATGCGGTACTTTAGATTTTTTTTATTTTGAAGGTTGGATTATACATTATTCATGCGCAAGCTTTCTTGCTTGTTCTTGCTGTTGCTTTTGTTGTCCTTACGGTGATATGAAAAGCCATTTTTAAATATTTGTCTATGAATGAAAGATTCTTGTTAAAAAGCTGTGATATGTGTGTTTGCTTTTCCATAATGAATTCTTTTATATTATGCATCAGATCCCATGATTAATTATAGTTGGAAGCTAATTAATTTTTATTTAATTATCTTTTGCAGAAATGAATAGGATGGTCTGTAAAATTATCTTAAATTAAAGCTGGTTAGTTTCTTGATTCCATTACCCGGTCGACTGAGTTGTCAAAATCTTCAGCTGAAAATGGCCAAGAAAGGATTCAAAAGATTCAAGACTTTGATCGAGTTCATTATCATGTTTATTCTCACCAACTTGTGTACATGCAAAGAGTTTGAACTTGAGCTGCTATTATCCATAAAAGCTTCAATAAATGATCCATTTCAGGCCATGAGCAGCTGGAATTCATCTGTTTCTTTCTGCAAATGGGAAGGTATCTCATGTTTCGATTCATCCCACGTGTCCAAAATTGAGCTGCCTGGGAAGAATTTATCTGGAAGAATCTCAGATTCCGTTTTCAGATTCCGTAATATTCAGACCATTGATCTCTCAATCAATCAGCTAATTGGTGAAATCCCACCAAATTTACCTTCCTGTTTTTCACTTAGATATCTGAATCTGAGCAACAACAATCTGACAGGGATTATTCAAGCTGGTCTTCTTCCAGTTCTTGAAACATTGGATTTATCGAACAATATGCTGTCTGGAAATATCCCACAAGATATGGGATTGTTTTCCGGACTCAAGTTTCTTGATCTTGGTGGGAATCTGTTGGTAGGAAAAATTCCGGATTCGATATCAAATATGACAAGATTGGAATTTCTAACCTTGGCATCGAACCAGCTAACTGGTGAAATTTCGAGAAATTTAGGATTCATGAAGAGTTTGAGGTGGATTTATTTGGGATACAACAATTTCTCAGGCGAAATTCCGAAAGCAATTGGGGAATTACTCTTTCTGAATCATCTTGATCTTGTTTACAACAATCTGACTGGCGAAATCCCTTCATCTTTAGGCAATCTCACAAATCTTGAATACCTTTTTCTCTACTTTAACAAGCTCACTGGTCCCATTCCAGACCACATTTTCAATCTCAAAAAACTTGTATCACTTGATTTGAGTGACAATTCCCTGTCAGGTGAGATTCCTGAACTGATTCAACAGCTGCAGAATCTGGAAATTCTCCATTTGTTTTCCAATAATTTCACTGGAAAAATCCCGAATTCTTTAACTTCTTTGCCGCGTCTCCAAGTTCTTCAATTATGGTCGAATGGTTTATCAGGTGAAATACCAAAAGATCTTGGAAAATATAATAACCTTACGGTTCTTGATCTTTCAACCAATAACCTCACAGGAGAAATCCCCGAAAACCTATGTGAATCTGGCCAACTTTTAAAGCTCCTCCTCTTCTCAAATTCCCTGGAAGGTGAAGTTCCAATTAGTCTGAATCATTGCAAGAGTTTACAGCGTATTCGAGTTCAGAAAAACAGACTTTCGGGTGAAATTTCACTCACTGCACTTCCACTGCTTTACTTTCTTGATCTTTCGAGTAATAACCTATTTGGAAGGATTGATGACAGGAAATGGGATATGCCACAGCTTCAAATGCTGAATTTGGCGAAAAACGAGTTTTTTGGGGACCTGCCGGTGTCTTTTGGCAGTAAGAAGCTGGAAAATTTGGACTTATCGGGGAACAAATTGTCAGGAAGCATCCCACAAAGTATTGGAGGATTTTCTCAGCTAATGGAACTCAAGCTAAGTGAGAATGAACTTTCAGGCCCAATCCCGGATCAATTATCTTATTGCAAGAAGCTCGTGAGTTTAGACCTGAGTCATAATCAACTTAATGGAGAAATTCCCATTAGTCTTGCATCAATACCAGTTCTTGGACAGCTTGATTTGTCTGTTAATGAATTGACTGGTAAAATCCCTTCGAATCTAGGTGAAGTCGATTCACTAGTTCAAATCAACATCTCTTACAACCATTTCCAAGGAAGCTTGCCCTCTACCAGAGCATTTCTTGCCATTAATTTTAGTTCAGTAACTGGTAATAAACTCTGTGGTGGCGAGAAAACAAGTGGTTTACCACCGTGCAGCAGTGTGAAAAATCATATTCGTTGGTACGTGTTAATGACCTTTCTTCTTGCCTCTTCGATGGTCCTAGCTATTATTGTCTTCCTTTCAATTTTCATCAAAAAAAGGAAAGATTTGGAGCTGAAAAGAGTGGAAAGTGATGATGGGATTTGGGAATTGTATTTCTTGAATTCAGAAATCATTTCAAGATCAATAACAATCAATGATATCTTGTCATATGGAGACAAATGCTCTAGAAATAACAAGCGTTTATTTACAAAGGAGGTTGCTACAACTTCAACAAGCTTTTGCATGGAATGGAGTGAACTATTTAAGCTCGATCATCCAAATATCGTAAAGCTTCTTGCTATATGTAAGTCCGAAAAGGCGTGCATTTTGGTGTATGAATATATTAAAGGAAAACATTTAAGTGAGGCTCTCCGGGGCCTGAGTTGGGACAGTCGTCTCAAAATTGCGATCGGAATTGCAAAAGCCCTTAAGTATTTGCATTGTTATTGTTCATCAAAAATCATACTTGGTGACATTTCATCTAAGAACATCTTGATTGATGACAAAGAAGAAGCCCACTTGAGACTAAGTTTTCAAAGAATTAATGCTTCTGCAGACGACAAATGTCTCAACTCTTCAGCCTATGTTGCTCCAGGTACTTTTAGTATAATTTCATAAGTTAGGCAACCCTTCATTTTGTTGCTTTTCTACATCTTGATCATGGGTTCTCCTGCGCATGCATACATTTGAAAAGTGCTAGGCTACATTTTGCACAACAAAAGCAACTTACTGCGAGCTCCTAGGCATAACCCAGCTGGTAAGAGTCCATCTTCCCTTTGGAGAGACTCGGTTCGAGTCCGGCAGCGTGAGGAAAAATATTTAGCCCTCCCCTCTCACAAAAAAAAAAAAATACGGATTAAGTTATCGTGATATTTTTCTTATAAGTTTATTATCAGAAAATAATCTAACAAAAACAAGAAAGTCGTGCTTGAAATTTACTTTTTCGTTGGCAAGTACAAAAGTAAATGTAGATGCAGTAGTATCCACATATTCTTTCATACTATCACTCGCAAGTACCCACCTTTGCTCTTCAGAGATGTTGGAAAAAAGAATATCACAAATCAGTTTTTCTCTTACCAAATGCATCTTTTTATTAAAGTAATCATGTCCATGCACGTAAATACTAAAGATCCTTTATCATAAATATTAACTTTTTTTTCGAAATCTGCAGAGGCCCAAGGATCAAAAGTAGTCATG
This sequence comes from Haberlea rhodopensis, assembly GCA_907163345.1. Taxonomy (NCBI): domain Eukaryota; kingdom Viridiplantae; phylum Streptophyta; class Magnoliopsida; order Lamiales; family Gesneriaceae; genus Haberlea; species Haberlea rhodopensis. The sequence goes on along the minus strand of CAJQUN010000004.1, from coordinate 28,758,459 downwards.
ACACAGAAGACTGACATTTATGGATACGGGCTTCTTCTAATCGAACTACTGACCGGAAAATCTCCTGCCGACACCGAGCTTGGAATCCATGGAAATATTGTTGAGTGGGCCAGATATTGCTACTCAGATTGCCATCTTGAAATGTGGGTAGATTCAAATATCAAGAATCACGCACTAAATGAACATCAGAACCAGATTGTGGCAACCATGATTCTTGCCCTGGAATGTATAGCAAGTGATCCGGGGGCGAGGCCGGATGCCGTTCACTTAGTCAAGTGTATTGAATCAATTGCGAGGTCGGGTTCTTGTGTTTCTTTTATCAGGGTTTGAAGCTCTTGATTACTTATGCTGTAGTATTTCAACCACCTTTTTTTTTTTTTTTTTCTTTGAAGGGTTTTGGTTTTGTTATTGACCTTTTAATTTTGTAGGTTTGTTTTCCTTTTCATCGAGGTGGAAATGATTGTATGTTTTGTGAATATTTTGGTTGAAGTTTTGATTGCATGCATTAGTCTGAGTGTAAAATTATGGATAGGATGAAGTCACAATATATTAATTTAAGTGCTCTTGCACAATATGTTTATTTAATTATTATTTTTATTATATTTTTTGGTGCTCGAGGGAGCTTGTGCTTTGACATGATTCTCAACCGTGTTGATATTGCAACAAATAAGTATAATTGGTTAAAAAAAATTGGGATAGACTACATAAGCCATAAAAGGAATCAAATAGGGTCACGTACATACGTCAATCTTTTCTAAAAGCTTATGTGGTCAGAATATTCTAATTGAACCCTTTGGACTCCAAATTTTCGTATATAACTTAAAATCATATTTTTCGGTCGTCCATTTACTCTCGTAATATATTAACTATACTCGACACACATGTGCATTTCGGGCTTACGTTGTATGTGACCAAACCAGCCATAGTTATATATAATTCGTCCTCACCTACGATGCACGGACACTGACATTGCGATATTGACACGAGATGACAAAGATACGGTGACACGGATTTTAAAATATTTAGGATACGACACGGCTGGGACACTCCTGTATAATTTTATATTTACATATATATTATGCATGTACTATATTACAAATAATAAAAATTCATATTTTTTAAATTCTAAAATCATGTAAAATCAATAAAAATATTTTTACCAAATCAAGAAGCATATAAATAAATGCATGTCACTGGAATCATCGTAGTATCACTCATACTAACATCAAATACATATTACTTTAATTAATATAAATTTTAACAAACATGTCCAAATAAAATATAAAATCAAAAATATTCTTACCAAATTTAAATAATATATATAAATATATGTCACTGAAATTATCATAATATCATTCATAATAACAACAAATGTATATTACTTCAACAACATAAAGTTAAACTAACACGTCCAAATTTCATTGTAGCCAAAACTTTTTCAGTTGTACAATTAACACTCAAAAGTGTCCTTTTTGTGTCGCCCATCGACCGTGTCCGACACGGGTGTGCGATTTTGAGGGGTGTGTCCGACACAGGTGTCCAATTTTATTTTTTTAATAAAATTAAGGGCGCGCCACATGGCGTGTCCACCACATGTCTGATGAGTGTTCGAGAAGTGTCGGTGTCTGAGAAATATTTGACAATGCATGAAAATATTTTTAGGAGTGTCTGTGCATCATAGGTCCTCGACAAAAGACGACCAAATTTCCTATAGGATTGTTGTCAAGGCCTTTGACACAAGAAAAATAGGAAAATGGAAAAACATTTGATTCGTGGACGAATTGACATATCCACTATATCATACACTTTAGAATATTGAAAGTTCAAAATTCTAAAAAGTAAAGGGAATATATGTTGCTTATAATTGTTGTTCCTTTCGTGGGTCATAAGATAACGATTTACTCTAATTATTAACCCATCGTGTCACGCACATCCATTTAACAATTTTTTTCTTTAAAAAAATGCCAATATCACAATATTATTTGGAATTGGTGACAGCTAATTGGTCCATATCTAGTGTACAGGGTGTTGAATTTTCATAGAACTTTTCCCCAATATTTTATAAAAAAAATTATTGATGCAATTAGTAAATTGTATTTTTTTTGTTTATTGTATCTCCAAAAAAAATTGCACCAATTAGATTTTTTATTCTATTTATTTTTTTGTACACCAAAAATAGAAATATAGTGACATGACAAATATAAAATTAATAAATAGAAATATAGTGACATGACAAATATAAAATAAATTTTAATATACGAATATAAATTATAAAATAAATATTCCTTCCCTTAGTAACATGGTAAATTAATAAATGAAATCCAATTAATTTCTTAATATTGATGCCTTCAGTGACGATTGGCTTCAGGAACCTGATGTATGCTTGGGGTTAAATTTGTGATACGTAACAGGGTTTGCGGCTTACCCGGAATAATTTAACTTTTTTTGTTGCTTCTCTTCTTATTGTAGAAGGTTGATTTGGTTGTGAGGTGAGCACCCACTGTTCTCATGATTAATAATATTTTTGCCTCCAGTGACTCATTGGCTTCAAGAACATGGTGTGTGTTTGGGGTTGAATTTGTGATATGTAACATAGTTTGCGGCTTACCTGGAACGATTAGACTTCTTTTGTTGCTTTTCTTCTTATTGTAGAATGTTGATTTTGGTTGTGACTATATAATGGGCGAGCATCCCTTGTGCTCGTGATTAATAATATTTTTTCGTTAGAAAAATAAGGTTATTAATGAGGAACGCTACGAAAATCGAAGCGAATGTCGGATTGACAACCTCGATGGAGTGGAGATCGGATTAGTTTTCTTTCCCTTTTATGACCGTATTTGAATGAAGATTAGAATTGACAAGTCTTGACCAAAGTGTAGTAACGTCAACAGCGAAAGAACAAGAAAATAGGGATAGTTGAAGGGACCATATATGTGTATGGGTATGGCCACCCACATTCTGAAGATCTAATGATGCTAGCCTTTGTCTCTTTCTCCAACACTCTTCGACCATTCTCTGTGATCCGAGCACGACAAAAGCTCATCGCACGGAACACGATGATTTATCAAATTTACCAACTTTATTCACATGTAAAGTAATTTGTCAAAAAATGATTTATTTTATCCCATATTATAGTTTATATATTGGATTTTCAATGTTGATGTGCAAACGCTTTTAACGATGCCCAATACTCCTTCAAGTTCCGACCCACACGAAATGCTTAAGCAAAGTTCTAGTAAAATTTGTAATATGAACACCTTTTCGTGAGTTACATTTGCATATCATTAGCTCCAATTTGATGTGTTGGGAGCCATTTCACCCTTTCTATGAAAGGCTGTCGGGGGACATAATTTCATTCCCAAACAAAAGGAGTTGCAAATTCTTCCAAGAAGTGCTTATCTGCTTTTCAGACCAAAAATATATATTTTTTATGTTTGATTTTCTTGCTTCTGATATTGTTTCTCTAAAAAATAGATAAAAGCATAAACAAAGAAACAAGTCATGAGATATTTCTGATTTTTTTAAGTTGAGCGGTGATAATTTTGTAATTAACTGAAATTCATTAATCTTGATTTGATTTTAATCGCAAACACTCAATAGTTTTGTTTTAAAACTACTTTTTTTCTAACTTTAATAAAAATAACGTAAAAGTGCTTTGAATAAATAATCACAACACATTTTTACTCGATCCATATATCCTTTTTATGTGTGCCATCAGGGAATATTGTTCCCACTTTAAAATCTAAAAATTATCGGTTAGACTCAAATGCATCCATATTTTTCCAAAAAGTATCCGTTCATAATTAATGATTCAAAATAAAAGGTTTTCATTATGTGATCAGGGCTTAATCCCGAAATTCATCCGGTAGGTATTCAACTGAGAGATGATTGCTTAGCCAATTTCTTTATTTGATCAGGTTTTCTTTTAAAAAAATCTTATAGTTTCTTACCTTAAAATTAAATTGAAGAGCAATCTGATTTTGTTACATGCATACACATCAATTAAAGTGGTAACAAAAATTGAAATTTGATTCTTTCCAACCAAGTTTTGCCCCACACACACACACACACACACACATATATATATATATATATATATATATATGTTGGATAAAAATGCTCAATGAATTAAAATTAAGCATGGAAAGAATGAAAAATCCAAGAAGGGATCAAAGTGAAAGAAATTGGGAGGCGCGATCGATCACGTTGATCGCAATCGATCGCACCATTCAGTTTCTTACACAGGTTGCGGCTCTTCATGTATGTATGTGTTATTTCGTGATGTATTGCCTCCAAATAGTGTCTTTCGAAGACATATATTGGATAACTATAAAAACATCTCATATGAATCAAAATCATCAGATTTTCAAAATCAAACACATATTTAGAAAGAGAAAAGCAAGATCAAAGTGCATTTTGCATCATTTCATATCTTATTCTTGAAGTAAGAGAGTTCACATCATTTGAGGTTGTTGAACTTGTGATTTGGTGTGTTACTATCACAAGTTGAACTCGTTGTATCTTAGGAGAAGATTGCAGGATTCCGTTTGTACTGTGAGCGGGACAAAATCTTCTTAAAGTGTTCGGCACTTGCCTCGACTTGATCTTTGTTACTGTCATCTTTCCAACTCCCGCTGTTTGAAGCAACGAAACGCATACAACGCATACCTAGTCACACCATTATATAAACATGAATAAGCAGTCAAACAAATTAAAGATCAAACAGCTAGATTTTTGCTGGCATGCATGGATTTTTAATTTTAATTTTATTTTTCATCTCAAATGATTCAAGAATTTTAATCATAACTTCCTTGGAGACCATGCAAAAAGCTCCATATTTCCATTCTTTTCGTTGATAAAAGTTCCTTTTCCTTCAAATATTCTCAAAAGAATTTCATCTTTTTACAAGTCTTCCGGGCAGGCCTAAATTTTTTTTACCACACTCTTTTATGCATAGCAGCATATGATATGTATATCTGCTAAGTACACACGAAAGTTCACGAAGGGCTTAACTATTCAGCAATAAGGAAGGACTCGGCTGGAGGGTAGCCAAGGGGGATGTTATGATTTACGGAATAAAAATTTAAAGTTTAGATAAAATAATTCTAGTTAATATAAAAAAGTTCTCTCAAATTGATTTTTGCGCTTCAGATGTAGTAGTACGCATAGTTCAGTAAATTTTCATAAATATAAAATAAAGTTTATTTTATTTTAAATATCTTAGATAGATTTAGAAAGTCTTTGGTTTGATCCAGGGGCGAACCATAGAGTTGGCTAGTCTGGCTGAAGCCCGGGCTAGGCCAACTCTTATACAGTAATAATTTATTATTTTTTCTCGGCTTAACAATTATTTAACTCAATAATTCCAATCATATCCGTCACCATACATGATTCAGTCTTTGGTTTGAGACAGCTATTTCTTATTTTTTTGAAGATTATCATATTGATTGGATAAACAGTTGCATAACATTATTGAACTTACTACTTACCCGACCCACTTCGATTTTATTTGGGATTTTAGACATTTCATGTTGAATTATATCATCGATATTTAATTGACCAATGCACTTTTTATTGTTTTGGACATTGACCCTTTCTATTGTTTCTTTTACTTCTTTTTATTTATTTTTTTCTTGTTTCACTTTTTTTTTCTTTTTTTTTTATTATGGGGAGGGAGGATTTTTTTTTACAACAGTTAGTGATGTGATCCGTGATTTTCGAATATAAGGTAGAATAAGGTGTTAAAGAAAAATAACGATAAACACACCAAGATTTTTACGTGGAAAACCCTCAAATTGAGAGAAAAACCACGGGACCTATTCCAGTATAAAACTTCACTATAAAATGTTGATGACTTACAAGACTCTCTGGACACAAAAAATAATTGTTCAATGACTTACACAAACTGTTTATAAAAATAACAGAAAAGACCGAACAACCATAAATTTGCTCTCTTCGGAGTCTTTTTGCCTAGAAAAATCCAACCCCTTCTGTGATGACATCCGCGGGTATTTATAGGACTGTTCCTAGTGATTGGCTCGCGGGAGATCCGGAACACGATGTCCTCTGATCGTGGCTTAACTGGAGCCCCACACGTCCGAGAAATCCGCGCCCCATTATTGCACGTTCATTCACACCGGTTAATTTGTTAGTTATTCCCGGGTCTTCCGCTAATCTTTGACCAGAAAACCGAGGAGGGTTAGCAGTTGTTCGGTACAAACCCTGCTCGGTGCTTTCCGTTCGGTGCACTCTGTTCGGTATATGTCTTTGTTCGGCCCTTGAGGGATTTTTCCCGAGGAGGTCAATATATCATATGACATCACCTCACCCCCCTAAAGTAAAGCAAGACGAGACTTTTGAAGTCTTGTTTTATTGTCTTCGGGTAAAATCCCAAACTTAACCTGCTCGGGATATTTTTGCCGCCCTTTTTTCCCGCCCAAATATTTCAAATGCCGCGCGACGTTTCGTTTCCCGAGGCTCCTTTATAACCGTCCATTCCCTTATTTTTGGACGGTAAAGATTAAATGACTGTTCACATGGTCCCCGCTATAAATACCCCTCCTTTTTCTTCATTTGCCCTTACTTTGCTGAATTTTGCTTCCGAGCTAGCACCAGACGATCGAACGACTTCCCCAGCCGTCCTTTTTTAATCACCTAAGTATGGTTTCTTCCTCAGCCGATTCTTCATTGCAATCGATAGATAGATTTAACGAAGGAGACGCTCTTAGCCCTCTCCTCAACCCTCTTCCTCTTTTGATAGCGACAAAACCCTAAGCTCTTCTGCTGAGTCGGCTGCTCGTAAGCAAGAGTAGAAAAACGTGCTACAGAGCGAGATTTAGTTAAAGCCCGTGTTCCTTGGTTCGAGATCTTCGAGTCTGAGGTCAAATTGCCTCAGCAACTCATCAATATCCGAACTAAATGGGGGATTTCTGAGGGGACATCTATTATTGCTCCCCCTTCTGGATCTCGTCCCCACCTAGATCACATAAGTCCGGTGCGTGAGCGGATGCGAATGCGGATGCGGATGCGCGAGTGCGTCAATTTTCAAAAAATTTGAGTGCGGGTGCGCCTTAATGCGCCTATTAAAAATTAATAAATAAATATATATATATATATACATACACGTTGATGAAATGAAGTTAAACAGACATAATATACATCATATTTAACAAACTCACATCATTATTATATTATTTACAAATTTACAATATGAAGTTCTTAACAACTTTGGTGTTTGCAGCTTTATCATTCTTAAAAAGCATTAAATTTAGATTTTATTGAAGGATCTAACATTTGCAGCTTTGCAAAATGTTATAGTCAGTGATACAACGTAATTTGAATCTTGTATTTGATCGTTCGTCTAGTAAGGATTCTCCGAAAAATATATTTTAGAAAAAGAAATGAAGTATTAAAGCTTTGTTTTATTTTAAGATATAAACTAACGAATTTGGAAAATGAAACCAAATTATTCATATTTATTTCAACATGTTTGGTAATAGTATGAATTTATTAAAAATAACTCATATTATTTTCGGAGACTTATATTATTACCTTATGAAATGACTAATATAAACATTTAAATTAACTTAATAAAAATAAAAGTTTTATTTATAAAGTTCATTTTATTAATTTTCATGAAATAAACTAAGATATCAAAAATTTTATTATTTACTCCGCAAAAATGTTACAAAAACACAGATTTATCATACTTTCTTTTATCACATATTTTAATCTTTCATATGTTATTATGACTTTTCATGATTCAATATCTATCTATTTACCATATGATATAATTTTCTTACCAACTCGAAATACCTAGAAATCATAAAAATTCATCTAAACCAAAAATCGGAGATTTTTTTTAAAAAAATTACAAAAAAAAAAAAAATATCGAAGAATTAAGGAGGATTAACAAGACTTAGTAACTTAGTGCGCGACTTAGTAAATCTTAATGCGCGAATTATGAATTCTTAGTGCGCGAATTATAAAATCTTAGTGCGCGAATTATAAAATCTTAGTGCGCGAACTAGAAATTCTTAAAGCGCGAACTAGAAATTCTTAAGTCGCCTTAATGCGGCGCACGCGCACCCAGTTCGCCAGTTCGCGGCCGGAGCGCAGTGCGTGGAGGGGGGTAGGAGGATTATGTGACTTAGGTCCCCACTTACCCCCTAAGGGGTATTTTCCTTTCTATATAAACCAACTCCGAGGAGGCCTCCGTTTTCCCGTCCCTTCTTTCTTTATTGAAGTGGCCTCCTACTTCTGTGTTTCCCTTAGTCAATTATTTCCCAATAGCTATAGGTTATTAGCAGGCTTCTTCATAGTTCTTTCTTATCTGGGTTTTACCCCTACTCCCGAGCTTTTTCATTGTTTCTTTCAATTGAACAAGAAAGAGATCGGGCTTTTTTATTTTTCCTCAAGGACAGGGGTTGGCTTCCTCAAAAAATACCCCTCGTCCATAAAAAATTGGAAAAACTCTTACTTCTTTGCTCGTCCCCTCCAGCCTTGGGACTGCCCTATGGAGTGGAGGGAAAGTCTCCCGAGGGGGAAATCGATCAAGGGTCACCTTGAGGAGGAACCGTATTTGTCGGTTCGTCGTGCACTTGGCGATCAGTGTTTTAATTTGATGGAGCTGATTGACGACGGACTGCTATACTTGTTCCAATTGAGCCCCAAGGGTGTATCCTTGAAAATGTCCCTCGGTGAGTGCTTTCCAAGTAATCTTCTTCGTTTTACTTTTAACTTATCATGTTCGGACTAATATTTCTCTGCTCTTTTCAGAAACAAAATAATGAAGGCAATGATAGCCGAGAAGCTAAGGGAGAAGAGCCAAAAAGGCCAAACTTCTAAGGCTGCTGCTATTCCTGCACCTCCCCCTTCTATTGAGATTTTGACTCCTTCTGAGGAGAAGGCTTCACCTGAGAAGACTCATGCTCTTCATCGCAAGAGGAAGACTACTCCCGAAGGTCCAAGTTCTTCGCCCCAAGCACCTCCTACTAAGAAAACTTCTTCTTCCCTCATCCCTTCCGAACCTCGAGCCTCATCTCAACCCGCTCTCGGTGTATCTCGGCCTACTTCGAGATACCATATCCCTTCGTGGACGTACTCCCCTACTGTTCCACTACTGAAAAAACCCAATCCCAAAGCCTCCCATTCCATGCTGTGCTATACCCCCAACCCTGCTGATCGAAAATACCTCGGGGAGCTGGCTTTCAGCAACTTGGTGAACGACTTCTCCTCCTCCTTTACTCAGGTAAATGTTTATACCCATTAATTTGTTCCGTTTGTCTTTTTTTCAATACCTTCATTTGTTATTTTAACTTTATATATGATCTGATGCAGGCCCACATGATGGCGGGTGAACTTCTCACTCGCTTTCATTCAGTTCGATTGGCTGATGGGCAAAACCAGAAGCGCATCCGGCAGTTAGAGGGTATGGGTGAGGAGTTTAAGAAAACAGTGAGCCTTTTGGAGGAGCGGCACTCGGCCCTGGTATCAGCTCGGGACAAGGCGGAGCAGGTCCTGACAGAGGAGCGGACAAAGTTTGCTGCTCTGGAAGGTGCTAACTTTACTTTGTCAGAGCAGTATAAATCTCTGGCTGAGCAACATCAAGCTGTCTCCGAGCAGCTTTCTCAAGAGAAATCTTCCACGGCTGCTCGTGTGGAAGAACTATGGCTTTCGAATAAAGCTGAGTTTTTGAAGTCTCCAGAGTATAGCAACATGGTGGCTGACCGTGCTTACAAGTTCTTTGATCATGGTTTTGAAGCATGCGTCGGCCAATTTAGATCTCAAGGCTACCCTCCCGAAGGGGCTTCAAAAGATTTCCTTGACGTCAATGCTGCTCTGGAGAGCCTCCCTGAGGAGCTATTTCAGCCGTAGGGTAGAGCTTTTACCTTTTATTGTATTTCTTTCTTTTTTATTAATGAAATCATTTACTTGTAACTTGGAACAAACTTGCTACCCCGAGCGCAAACACTTAGGCAATTTTAGGTTTAAAACGTGGACCAAACATCCCGTTCCCACGAGTAAACAACTAAAATTCCGAACAAATCTCGCTACCCCGAGCACAAACACTTAGGCAATTTTAGGTTTAAAACGTGGACCAAACATCCCGATCCCACGAGTAAACAACTAAAATTCCGAACAAAGCTCGCTACCCCGAGCACAAACACTTGGGCAATTTTAGGTTTAAAACGTGGACCAAACATCCCGATCCCACGAGGTAAACAACTAAAATTCCGAACAAAGCTCGCTACCCCGAGCACAAACACTTAGGCAATTTTAGGTTCAAAACGTGGACCAAATATCCCGGTCCCACGAGTAAACAACATAAAATTCCGAACAAAGCTCGCTACCCCGAGCACAAACACTTAGGCAATTTTAGGTTTAAAACGTGGACCAAACATCCCGATCCCACGAGTAAAAACTAAAATTCCGAACAAGGCTCGCTATCCCGAGCACAAACACTTAGGCAATTTTAGGTTTAAAACGTGGACCAAACATCCTGATCCCACGAGTAAACAACTAAAATTCCGAACAAAGCTCGCTACCCCGAGCACAAACACTTAGGCAATTTTAGGTTTAAAACGTGGACCAAACATCCCGATCCCACGAGTAAACCGATGATAATGTAATGTTTAAACGTGGACCAAACATCCCGATCCCACGAGTAAACCGATGACAATGTAATGTTTAAACGTGGACCAAACATCCCGATCCCACAAGTAAACCGATGATAATGTAATGTTTAAACGTGGACCAAACATCCCGATCCCACGAGTAAACCGATTATAATGTAATGTTTAAACGTGGACCAAACATCCCGATCCCACGAGTAAACCGATGATAATGTAATGTTTAAACGTGGACCAAACATCCCGATCCCACGAGTAAACCGATGATAATGTAATGTTTAAACGTGGACCAAACATCCCGATCCCACGAGTAAACCGATGATAATGTAATGATTCCGTAAAAAAAACTCACTGAATCAAATACTTTTATTTTATTACTGCTGAATTCATAAAGTAAACAAAAGAGAAAGATTACACAAAATATTTCTTCAGGTTATGAACGTTCCAAGGTCTTACCAATTTCCGACCTTCATGATCCTCCAGCCTGTAGGCTCCTCTTCCGATTACTTCCTTAATTTTGTAAGGGCCTTCCCATTTGGGTGCCAACTTTTTCACCTCACCAGCAGGATTTGTTCTTCGTAACACCAAATCACCAACTTGAAATGTTCTTGATCGAACCCTTCGGTTATAGGCGTTGGTAATCCTTACTTTATATAGCTCTGTTATTGCTACGGCTTGTTCTCTTAGCTGATCAATCTCATCTAACTCTTGCATTCTCTTAACCTCGTTCTGCTCTGGATCATAACATTGTTCGCGGAGGGATTCAATCCCAACTTCCGCTGGAATGAGGGCCTCCGAACCGTATACAAGACTATACGGAGTTTCCCCTGTAGATACCCGAGGAGTTGTTCGATAAGCCCACAAGACTCCATGTAGTTCATTTACCCATTCTCCTCGGGCCCCTTCCAGCTTCGTCTTAATCCCATGTAATAGAATACGGTTAATAACTTCGACTTGCCCATTTGATTGTGGATAGGCTACTGACGTGAATATTTGCCTGATTTTCATCTCCTCGCACCACTCCTGTAGTTTTTTTCCCTGAAATTGCCTTCCATTATCCGAAATAATTCTCCTCGGTATTCCGAACCGACATACTATGCTTCTCCATAAGAATTTGATGATTTCCTCCTCAGTTATTTTTGCTAGAGGCTCGGCTTCCACCCATTTCGTAAAGTACTCAACTGCTACTAGGATGAATTTTCTTTGCCCCGTGGCAAGAGGAAAAGGTCCGACGATGTCCATCCCCCATTGATCGAAGGGACAGGAAGTAATACTGCTATTTAAGACCTCTGCGGGTATATGAGATAAATTTGCATGTTTCTGGCAATTGTTACATTTTTTAACAATTTCTTCGGCATTTTCTCTCATACTCGGCCAATAGTATCCTGCCCGAAGGGCTTTCTGATATAACATATTACTTCCCGAATGATTCCAACAACAGCCTTCGTGAATCTCCCTTAGTAAATGTTCTCCTTCTTGTGTTGATGTGCATTGCAAGAAGGAAGCTGAAAATCCCCTTTTGAACAATTTACCTTCTGCTAACACAAAACGCCTCTCCATTCTCTTCACCCGAGCAGCTTCCTTTGGATCTAACGGCAACACCCTATTTTTCAAGAATTTAATGATATGCTCTCGCCAATCAGATATGATACAAGGCTCCAAATTCATTATACTATTGATTGCTATGTGCGAGACCAAAAGATCTTGTACCAGCACTTTCCTATTCTTCCACTCATGGATGGAGCTGGCCAACTTTGCAAGCGAATCTGCTCGGTTATTATCTTCTCGTGGTATTTGCTTCAATTGCACTTCCTGGAACTGAGTCATTAATACTTGAGCCTTCTCCACATATTTTTTCAATTTTTCTTCTTTCACCTTGTATACCCCATTTACCTGCTGTACGACCAGCATTGAATCCATGAACACTTTTACTTTCTGAACTCCGGCATCTACTGCTACTCGTAAACCCGAGAGGAGAGCTTCGAATTCGGCTTCATTGTTTGAAGATTGAAAACCGAACTGAATAGCTATAGCAATTTCTTCTCCTTCTGGACTGATAAGTATAATTCCTGCACCGCTTCCTATTTGAGTAGATGATCCATCTACAAATAGGCTCCAATCTTTTTCTTCGCGAGTATGAGTTACTTCAACCAAGAAATCAGATAAGGCCTGAGCCTTGATGGTAGTCCGAGGCTGATAAGAAATATCGAACTCGCTCAATTCTGTGGCCCATTTCACCATCCTCCCTGAAATTTCAGCTTTTGACAAGAGCCTTCCTAAGGGAGTGCTCGTTACCACCATGATAGGATGAGATAGAAAATAAGGCCGAAGCCTTCTTGCAGTGATCACCAGAGCCAAAGCTAACTTTTCAATTTCTGGGTATCTTTGTTCGGCTCCTTGCAAAGCTCGGCTGACATAATATACCGGTTGCTGCTGCCCAAATTTCTCTTGAATTAACACCGAGCTGACAACTTCCTCGGTTACCGGCAAGTAGACGAGGAGGGTCTCATTGTGTTCGGGTTTATTCATCAAGGGTAACTGAGCTAGATATTCTTTCAAATCTTCGAAAGCCTTCTGACACTGATCATCCCACTCAAACTGTATTCCTCGCCTTAAGGCCTTAAAGAAAGGCAAACTCCTGTCAGCCGATCTAGATATGAATCGACTAAGCGCTGTTATTCTTCCTGCTAACCTCTGCACTTCGTTCAGGGTCCGAGGAGGGTTCATTTCTTGGATTGCTCGGATTTTCTCAGGGTTAGCTTCCACACCTCTCTCTGTCACCATGTACCCCAAGAATTTTCCACTATGAATTCCGAAGGTACATTTGGCTGAATTTAATTTCATGCCAAATCTTCTTAAAGTGGCAAAGACTTCCTCCATATCTTCTATCAGATTTTGGGCCTTCTTGCTTTTGATCAGGACGTCATCAACATAAACCTCCACATTCCATCCTATTTGATCTCTGAACATCTTATCCATCAATCTCTGATAAGTAGCCCCAGCATTTTTTAATCCGAAGGGCATAACGACATAACAAAAAGTTCCTCCCGCTGTGACAAAGCTAACCTTGGACTGATCCTCGCGGGCTAAGGGGATTTAATGATATCCCTGATAAGCATCCAAAAGACATAACAGCTCATGTCCCGCAGTAGAATCCACTAATTGATCAATCCTTGGTAATGGATAACAATCTTTGGGACACGCTTTGTTCACGTCCCGAAAATCTACACACATCCTCCACTTGTCTCCTGTTTTAGGTACTAGAACCACATTTGAGAGCCATGTAGGGAAATTAATCTCCCGTATATGACCTGCTTTCAACAACTCCTCTACTTGTTTAGCTATAACGGCATCCTTCTCGGGTCCGAAATGCCTTCTCTTCTGTTTAATTGCCCGAGCACCCGGATCAACATTTAGATGGTGCTCAGCAATCTCTGGTTTTACCCCAATTAACTCAGAGGTATTCCAAGCGAACACATCCACGTTAGCTATTAAGCATTCAATCACCCTTTTCCTCAATTCGGGATCCAACTTGGATCCAATGCGAGTAGTTTTCGCCGGGTGGCCTAACTCGATACTCATGAATTCCTCCTCGGGGACTATCCGCTCCTCCTCCTCAGGCTGTCCATGTTTCCTCTTATTACTTCCTCGCTCCCCATCTTCTCTATTTTTTCCTTTGTCTTGCTTCAACTCTTGCACATAGCATTTTCTTGATGAACTCTGACTTCACCTTACTTGTCCCACTTCCTCTCCTACCGGGAATTTTATCTTCAGGTGGTAAGTAGAAGCAACTGCTTCGAAGGCCGTTAACGCCGGCCGACCCAATATTATATTATAGGAGGAGGGTGCATCCACTATGAGGAAGGTGATCATCTTCGTCTTTGTCTTGGAATCCTCTCCTAATGTGACGGGTAAAGACACTTGTCCTATAGGACTTATGGCTTCTCCAGTAAACCCATGCAAAGAAGTATTTACTTTTTGCACAGCTATACTTCCCAATTCCATCTGCTTCAACGTACTAAGGAAAAGCACATCTGCCGAGCTGCCTGTATCGACGAAGATTCTTTGCACATTGTAGTTGGCTATTGTGGCTGAAATTACCAGTGTATCCTCGTGGGGAAAATAAATCCCTTGTAAATCAGCAGATCCGAAAGCTATAGAAGGACTCTCCTGAGTATGACTTGGATTAATGGATAACACTTCGAGTCTTCGAGCATAACTTTTTCTTGCTCGGTTAGAATCTCCACATGATGTTCCTCCCGAAATCATATGTATGGTCCCTCGGTCAGGAACATTGCTCATGGTTCTTTCCCTAGTAACTTGATTTCCTCCCTCCACTCTTTCCCCCCGTACTGCCCAAGGAACTGGTTGAAGTGCTCCTCTCCCTGGATTAACATTATTCCGAGGGAAAGGAGCACTGTTCCTTAGTTCATCGCCAGCTCCTCGCCTTACATCCATTCTTCCTTCATGAACGCTCCCTCCTCGGGAACTTCCTCCTCGGAACACTCCTCTTCCATAAGGTCCCCCCCGACCCCTTTTTGGCGTAATTTGATTCATGGCTACCTCCCGATAAGGTCTCATCGGTAGGTACTGATCAAAGTTCCTCTTAGGCTGTTCCAATGGCCTCTCCTTCCTATTGACTTCACCACTATTTTTTATTTCCTTTTTCTGTTTCATCCTCTGCGCTTCCTCTAAATTAATATATTTAGAGGCACGCCCCAGTAATTCATCATAATCCGACGGTGGCTTCTTTGCCAATGACCTGAACAGATCCCCCTCTCTCAACCCTTGGGTGAAAGCGCTGGCTAGTATTTTCGATGTCACATGCGGAACATCAAGGCATGCTTGATTAAATCTTTTCAGAAAATCCCGAAGGGACTCCTTATGCATCTGCCTGAGACCGAACAAACTCAAGGTTGTTCTCTTGCAACTTCTGCTGCTCGCGAATTGATGAAGGAACAACGAGCTGAATTTGGGAAAGGAATCCACTACTCCTGATGGTAATTGATTGAACCACGATTGAGCAGCGCCGGCTAGAGTAGTCAAGAACACTCTACATTTCACCCCATCTGACAGCTGATGAAGGAGTGAGGCATTCTCAAATCGAGATAAATATTCTTCTGGATCTGTGCTACCATCATAGTTCCCCACACTTAAAGTTCTGAAATTAAGAGGCAGAGGATCATCAATGACCTGAGGAGTGAATGTGGTGCTTCTTCTTGCCGAGTTAATACGGCCTTCCATTTTATTGCGCATTTTTTGTAACTCCTCCTTTAAATCCTCCATTTGATGGTGCAAAGCCCTATCTATTTCCTCATTTGAACGATTAGGAAAATCTTTTGACTCTTCAGCCCCCTCCTCCGACTTCTTTATAGAGGTTGAGTCTTCCTCCTCTTCTTTATTTTCTTCCTGATAGGGGGGGTCATAAATTGTTTCATAACTTCTCCGACAGTTTTGGCAATCATCTCAGTCAAATGTTCCATGGGTATTCCTCCAGTAGGTAATACTCGTGAAACATTCTGTGATGATCCAGCCTCCCCTGCTCCTTCTAGTTCTGGGCATGAACGTGGGGGAGTCATAGGTTTATCCCTCCCCGACATTGGCCCTCGCCCCTTGCTTTTAACCATTTCGCCTTGGATTCTTACTGAAAAAATCTCTGCTTCAACGTCTTTACTCTTTTTGTTCCCACAGACGGCGCCAATGATGTGATCCGTGATTTTCGAATATAAGGTAGAATAAGGTGTTAAAGGAAAATAACGATAAACACACCAAGATTTTTACGTGGAAAACCCTCAAATTGAGAGAAAAACCACGGGACCTAGTCCAGTATAAAACTTCACTATAAAATATTGATGACTTACAAGACTCTCTGGACACAAAAAATAATTGTTCAATGACTTACACAAACTGTTTATAAAAATAACAGAAAAGACCGAACAGACATAAATTTGCTCTCTTCGGAGTCTTTTTGCCCAGAAAAATCCAACCCCTTCTGTGATGACATCCGCGGGTATTTATAGAACTGTTCCTAGTGATTGGCTCGC
The DNA here is from genome assembly GCA_907163345.1 of Haberlea rhodopensis. NCBI lineage: Eukaryota > Viridiplantae > Streptophyta > Magnoliopsida > Lamiales > Gesneriaceae > Haberlea > Haberlea rhodopensis. Next base: position 28,741,784 of record CAJQUN010000004.1, on the reverse strand, counting down.
GGGAGATCCGGAACACGATGTCCTCTGATCGTGGCTTAACTGGAGCCCCACACGTCCGAGAAATCCGTGCCCCATTATTGCACGTTCATTCACGCCGGTTAATTTGTTAGTTATTCCCGGGTCTTCCGCTAATCTTTGACCAGAAAACCGAGGAGGGTTAGCAGCTGTTCGGTACAAACCTGCTCGGTGCTTTCCGTTCGGTGCACTCTGTTCGGTATATGTCTTTGTTCGGCCCTTGAGGGATTTTTCCCGATGAGGTCAATATATCATATGACATCAGTTAGTTTAGAACTCATTATCATCTCCCAAATTAGGAGTGATTATACCACTAGACCAAGTTGTATTGTGTTGGTTTCAATTATCTTGAAACCGGTATTTGCAACAAGACATTTATAACCCATGCAAATTAAGAGTGATTATACCACTAGACCAAGTGGTAATGGGCTGGTTTCAATTATCTTGAGACCGGTATTTGCAACAAGACATTTATAGTCCCATGCAAATTAGGAGTGATTATATCACTAGACCAAGTGGTATTGGGTTGGTTTCAATTATACCACTAGACCAAGTGGTATTGGGCTGGTTTCAATTATCTTGAGACCAGTATTTGCAACAAGACATTTATAGTCCCATGCAAATTAGGAGTGATTATTCCACTAGACCAAGTGGTATTATGTTGGTTTCGATTATCTTGAGACCGGTATTTGCAACAAGACATTTACATAACTGTTTTTTGAACCAACATGCATGCCCACTATTCAATTTATAAATTTTGAAAAGTATAAGTGTGTAAATCAAATTTAATATATGTAATATGTAAAAGTAAATTTAAAAAATAGTCTCATAGAATAGAGTATCTTTGCAGTACTTGTCCAATCTTTTAGAACTAATCAAATATAATCACATGGAAATTATTTGAAATCACAAATAGTCCCAAACTTTTGTTTTTAGTCACTAGTTCCACTTTTGTTTTAATAAAAAAATGGTCGCAAATCCCCATTTCAATTATGATACCACTTTTGGCAAAATAATAATTTTTATGGGACTAAATTTATTAAAACATCTATATGTGATTATTTTTTATTAAAAATAATTTCTGTGAGATTATATTTGATTAGTTCTAAAAGTTTGAAACTAATATTGAAAATAACATATTCTATGGTATTATTTTTAAATTTACCCAAAAAAAATTTGAGGGAAATAAAAGTTAAGCATTTCTGTAAAAAAGAAAAAACAAACAAATTTTGAGAATTTTTCTGTTTGTCATATGAAAGTTATTGATTTAAATTTTTAAAATTTTCAGGATATATATATATATACTATTTTTTAAATTCTAAAATAATAAAAGCAACAAAAACATTCTTATCAAATTCAAGAAGCATATAAATAAATACATGTTAATCATCATCGTATCACGTATACTAATATCAAATGTATATTACTTCAATTAAATAAAGTTTAACAAGCACGTCCAAATAGAATATAACATCAAATATATTCTTACTAAATTCAAAAGGCGTATAAATAAATAATGTCACTAAAATCATCATAGTATCACTCATATTAGCACCAAATATATATTACTTTAATAAACATAAATTTTAACAAATACGTCTTAATTTCATTTAGTGAAAACCTTTTTTAAATTGTAAAATAAACCCAAAAGTACCTTTTTCGTGTTGGACACGCCCCTCGGCCATGATTTTTATTTTTAAATTAAGTACAACACCATATAGCATATCTGATACGTGTTCGAGGTGTGTCCAAATGATGCGGTATCCTAGAAATATCTCACACTACATCGAGAGAATTTCAGTAGTGTTCGTGCATCATAGCATCCTAATCACATATCTCTCATGAGATAAAATTGCAGCACTGCGAATTTGTGTTGATATAATTAATATTTTAGCGTATAGAAACATCAGTTATAGAATGAAATGATTGGGAACAAAATGTGGTATTAAAATTTCCAAAGTAACAAATAGTGGGATTGTTAAGAAGCACTAAAGAGTGTTCAATTTTCCTAGGCTTTCATACTTTAGATATCGCAACTTTTGACCACTAAAATTAATCATGACGTCTTCAAAAGCTTGGAAATAAATTGAAAAAGAAATCAATGTGTCTAATTACTATTGAAATGAGGTGATGGATGCTAAGCCATAGTTAGTGGAAACCTCTTTATCAATCTATTTTGTCAAAATAAAGCATCGCAATTACAACTTGAAAGGACCTTCCAATGCACCAAGTTCAAGAAACAAAGACAACTGACCAGAGGCTCAATTTTTTTCTTTTTTTTTTTTATTTTTAGCATAAAGAAGTAATATATTAATAATATAATATACAAATACAACTGTGATCCAGCCATATGTGTTGAAAACTATAAAAACAACTAATAACAACAGTAAATACACTCGCCTAACATTGACACTGCTTAATACAAATCTAGTAAAAGGTTTGTCGAAGAGGTGAAATGATAACTAGATTCATCGAAGATGCATGTGACATTGACTAGGAAAGCGCAGAGGCCACTGAAGCCAATTCAGGTCCCCTCAAACATACAGTTCAAGGAAAATAAGAGTGATAATACTGTCTTTCAACAAACCTGGATGTACATATAAGAAAGAACGATAAGCATAAATGAAAAGAGATAAATAAACGAGCAAGCCTTCGTCTCCAAAGTCCTCACTGAAAGCTAACAGCCCAGGAACAACACTATATGACACATGAAACAGAAATGTCCAGCAACCTTAACCAAATAAAGCATCGACAATGAACCACTACCAAATAACCTCCACTTAATAACGAAATGCATGCTAGACTAAAAGTGCGGATGATACATTATTGCACTAACCCTGCAAAAATAAAATCGATATAAATCATGATAATTCATTTTGAGTTGCTTAAGTATACGAAAAAATAATTTTAGAGTGACATTTATATTTCAATTATATTATAAAAAGATGTTTTAATCTAAGAGACAAGTATCATAAATACATATATATGGTAAATTACAAAAACAGTCTCATAGATTATGGACATTTGCAATAATAATCCCAAACGTTTATTAATACTCAAATATAGTCCCAATGAAATTATTATTTAACAAAATAGTCTCTTTTTTTTTTTTTTATCAAATATAGTATCACATAAGTTATTTTTTGAACAAAAATAGTCTTTTTTTATCAAATACGTATAACATAAGTTATTTTTTTTATCAAATATAGTATCAAAACACGGACACTGACATCATGACTGACATAACACGAATCGGACAAGGCGACACGGATTTTCAAAATTTTTAGGATACGATGTTACTGGAACACGCATATATATATATATATATATATATATATATATATATATATATATATATATATATATATATATATATATATATATATATGTGTGTGTGTGTGTGTGTGTGTGTTCTATATTATAAAACACTAAAATTCATATTTTTTAAATTCTAAAGCCATGTAAAAGTAAAAAAAATATTCTTACCAAATTCAAAAAACATATAAATAAATGCATGTCACTGAAAATATCATAAGTATCATTCATATTAACCCCATATTTACTTCAATTAACATACAGTTTAACAAACACATCAAAATAAAAGATTACACCAAAAATATTCTTACCAAATTCAAAAAGCATATAAATAAATTCATGTTACTGAAATTATTATAGTATCACTCATACTAACACCTAATGTATATTACTTCAATTAACATAATGTTTAACTAACACTTTCAAATTTCATTTAAGCCAAACTTTTTAAATTGTACAATTGACCACAAAAGTGTCCATTTTTTGTATCGGACACATGTTTCTGATTTTGATTGGAGTGTTAATATTGGTGTTCAATTATATTTATTTAAAAAATTAAGGACAAGTCATGTGGCGTGTCGACACGTGTCTGATGAGTGATTTTAAGAGTGTTCATTGATCATAGGTGCCCAAAGTCATTTCCAGGTTCCAAAAAAAAAATGAAAAAGACAGGGTATGGGAAAATAAAAGATTTATAAGCGGAAATTTTAAGCAAATAGAAATTAGACAGCATTGATCCAAGTTGTTAAGCCATCATCAATATGTCTAACCTAAAATATGCCTCGACGTTGAAAACTTATCAGAAACTAACCATTTTTGGTATAATTTTGTTTTTATTTACCTAATAATCCAATAAACATGACTTGATGGGCATTATTAATTCTTCTGTTCTCTTAATCAAACAAAGAAAGATGCCAATCAAACCTTAAAACATAAGGATCTCACTTCAACTTTTTCCTTATTAATAAAATATTTTTTCTTTTTTTTTTATTAAAAAAAGTAATAATTAGCCATCACTCCAAGCTTGCTCATAGTTTCGGGGTCTCGAGTTGGGCCGAAATAATGTATGAATTTAGGCCCTCACAATTTTGAACGCTCCATCCAATTTGTAAACAATGGGCCAATAAGCAAGCCCGTAGTGGTTTGATGTGCTGGGGCAACAAATGAATAGAGTGCTTCGAAGAAATAAAAAAAATTAATTAGAGGTCCGAGACCTAAATAATCGAGGGTGGTCGAAATCAATGAGTGTTGTCACACTATGAACATTAGTGTATGCATGAATGTAGATTATGCTTGTAGGCAGGATTATCATGAATTGATATTTTACATCATGATCACGGGCTTGTGATCGTGTGCGAGGCTGTATATACATAAATGTTAATGTAGATTAGTTGAATATGTAGAGCCTGTTCAAGTGTAACTCATAGGAAGGTAACTTATCAATATCTCGGATGACAAGGTTCTTAAACAAGTACGAGCAATAGATGTATATTGTGTTTATGCTTATCAATTGAGCGATCATGATACTTGTGGGATGATATGGAACGTCATGGGTTGACGTAGAATCATTAGAATGTCACGGGATGATATGAAACATCACAGGTTGACGTGTAATCATTGAGTATGTCGCGTGTTGACATTCAAGTATCACATTGTCATACAGATTTATATTTTTGTCAATGAAATGATTTTGTTAATCGAACAGTATCATATTGTTGTTGTGGATTTCACATTAGTGAATTGTGAAGTTGTGAGAACATGAACATTATGAAAAAGCTTATATTGGTTCAACTTATTTAGGGAGCACTCTTTATAGATTTCCAATAATTATATTTTGTTGCATTGCAACTTTATATTTGATATGATTGTTATTATTATGTCGCTACTTGCTCACCCTTTGTAGGTGTTTTTTTTCTGAAACATGTACTACTTGTTCGGATAACGTAAGTCGAACCTCATTGAATAGCAAGGATCATTGTACAATCGATTTAGACTGGAGTGTGATTTATATACATAAAATGGGAGTGTGATTTATATAACTAGATTTATATTCATTCATTCACTGCTCCCCTGTGCGTACTCTAACGACAATATATGGCCTGTATAAATGTCTTAAAGTTTTCCCTCATGTTTTGGTGTTAGGTGCATTTTATTTTGGGAGATAAAGGTGCATAATGAATTGTGTATATATGTGATTCTGTTTTTGCTGAAAATTAGATTTACAAGGAGACTCGAAATTTTATAAAAGTCATACTATAAATGTGAAGTATGAAATAAGAGTTTTAAAGAATGAAAACTTTTATATATACATATGATATCAAAAATGCATTGTTATCGTGATGGAACGTTGAAGCCTCACATATATCATTTGACGTACACGTTGAAAATTATGTTCTTCAAACCAATTTCCAATTTACCCTATTTTCCTAAAAATTCGTCCAATAAAAAATATCTCGAAAATTCATCCCCACAATTTTTTTTCCCGAGATGTAAAAAATAAACCAAATATATATTATTTCAACCTTCTTTACAATTAAGTTTTTGATTTTTACATTGTCATTTTATTTTTATGTAAAAGAAGGGTAGATATTAACCCATTAATAGGAAAACATGCACCTCTGGATTATATTAATTGTTTATTGTTATATATTTTATGTCAAATTATGGAGTATACAGTAGAAGCAAATTCGTTGTAATTTTTCCGAAACTAAAATATATGAAAAATACTTATATGGATCGGATGTTTGTAAAAATCAAGATAAATAAATATGTATATATATGTTTATATGTACGTTTGTGTTTATAAGAACGTGTATATAGAAATGAGACCGAAAATATATGGATATCATAATGTGTCGGCGCTTTGTGCAAGAATAAAAGAAACCGAGTCCACTCCACATAACTTGGCGCCATAGGTGCCAGCCCGATGAATTTGGGTCACTTGAAAGATGGCACGTGCTAACACGTTACCGCGACCTACACGCAAAGTCCCGGTTTAGATGCTTCCACGTGGCATTTTTTATTCACTTTGGACAAAGCTCAGCAACTCACATGTATTGCTGACATGCTCCCACCCTTTGTCACGTGCATTTCGGACCTAACTACGGGAGGTTTAATTTTCTTAATTTTGATCTTTTTATGTGTTTACCAATTTAATACACAAAATAATTTTCTTAATTTTGATCTTTTTAAAAAATAACAGTAAATTTTTTTTTTTAGAGAGAACATTTTTTTGGGGGGGCATGCCAGCCTGCTTTAGGTCCACCCTTTGCCCTAGTGTGCTTCTTGAAGCCCGATGCGTCCACCGCCCACCCTCTTTTCTCGACGATCCAATGATCTATCATATAATTTTTTTTCAATTTCCAATAATATTCTTTCAGTGAGTTGGAATTCTCGGTTCTTTTTAGATAGTAATATTATATAATAATTCTATAATTGAAATCCCTAATAGTAAATGCATTAAAATCACTTTTAACCAGAAAAGAAAAGAAGGAAAATTATTAACATGTCGTTTACACATATCAAGCTGTAAACGTCGTGCCCCGTGGTGGAATGTCATGTGATGTGATCCGTGGTTTTCGAATATAAGGTAGAATAAGGTGTTAACAGAAAATAACGATAAACACACCAAGATTTTTTACGTGGAAACCCTCAAATGGAGAGAAAAACCACGGGACCTAGTCCAGTATAAAACTTCACTATAAATGTTGATGATTTACAAAACTCTCTGGACACAAATAACAATCACTCAATGACTTACATGAATTTTTTTAGAGAAATAACAGAGAAGACCGAACAGACATAAATTTGCTCTCTTCGGAGTCTTTTTGCCCAGAAAAATCCAACCCTTACTATGATGACATCCGCGGGTATTTATAGGACTGTTCCCAGTGATTAGCTCGCGGGAGATCCGAAACACGATGTCCTCTGATCGTGGCTTAACTGGAGTCCAACGCGTCCGAGAAACCCGCGCCCCATTACTGCACGTTCATTCACGCCGGTTAATTTGTTAGTTACTCCCGGGTCTTCCGCTAATCTTTGACCAAAAAACCGAGGAGGGTTAGCAGTTGTTCGGTAAAAACCCTGCTCGGTGCTATCCGTTCGGTGCACTGTGTTCGGTATATGACTTGTTCGGCCCTTGAGGGGATTTTACCCGAGGAGGTCAATATATCATATGACATCACCTCACCACCTAAAGTAAAGCAAGACGAGACTTTTGAAGTCTTGTTTTATTGTCTTCGGGTAAAATCCTAAACTTAACCTGCTCGGGACATTTTTGCCGCCCTTTTTTTTTTTTTCCGCCCAAATATTTCAAATGCCGCGCGACGTTTCGTTTCCCGAGGCTCCTTTATAACCGTCCATTCCCTTATTTTTGGACGGTGAAGATTAAATGACTGTTCACATGGTCCCCGCTATAAATACCCCACCTTTTTCTTCATTTGTCCTTACTTTGCTGCATTTTGTTTCCGAACTAGCACCAGACGATCGAACAACTTTCCCCAGCAGTCCTTTTTTAATCATCTAAGTATGGTTTCTTCCTCTGCCGACTCTTCATTGCAAGCGATAGAAATGTTCAACGAGGGGGACGCTCTTAGCCCCTCTCTTCAACCATCTTCCTCTTCTTCTGATAGTGACAGAACTATAAGCTCCTCTGCCACGTCTGCCGCTCGTATACAGGAGCAGAGACTTGTTACAGAGCGAGATTTAGTTAAAGCCCGTGTTCCTTGGTTCGAGATCTTCGAGTCTGAGGTCAAATTGACTCAGCACCTCATCAATATCCGAACTAAATTGGGGATTTCTGAGGGGACTTCTATTATTTCTCCCCCTTCTGGATCTCGTCCTCACTTACCCCATAAGGGGTATTTTCGTTTCTATATAGACCAGCTCCGATGAGGCCTCCGTTTCCCGTCCCTTCTTTCTTTATTGAAGTGGCCTCCTACTTCTGTGTTTCCCTTAGTCAATTATTTCCCAATAGCTATAGGTTATTAGCAGGCTTCTTCATAGCTCTTTCTTACCTGGGTTTTACCCCTACTCCCGAGCTTTTTCATTGTTTTTTTTCAATTGAACAAGAAAGAGATCGGGCTTTTTTACTTTTCCTCAAGGACAGGGGTTGGCTTCCTCAAAAAATACCCCTCGTCCATAAAAAATTGGAAAAACTCTTACTTCTTTGCTCGTCCCCTCCAGCCTTGGGATTGCCCTATGGAGTGGAGTGAAAGTCTCCCGAGGGGGAAATCAATCAAGGGTCACCTTGAGGAGGAACCGTATTTGTCGGTTCGTCGTGCACTTGGCGATCAGTGTTTTAATTTGATGGAGCTGATTGACGACGGACTGCTATACTTGTTCCAGTTGAGCCCCAAGGGTGTATCCTTGAAAATGTCCCTCGGTGAGTGCTTTCCAAGTAATCTTCTTCGTTTTACTTTTAACTTATCATGTTCGGACTAATATTTCTCTGCTCTTTTCAGAAACAAAAATGATGAAGGCAAGGATAGCCGAGAAGCTAAGGGAGAAGAGCCAAAAAGGCCAAACTTCTAAGGCTGCTACTACTCCTGCACCTCCCCCGGCCATTGAGATTTTGACTCCTTCTGAGGAGAAGGCTTCACCTGAGAGGACTCAAGCTCTTCATCGCAAGAGAAAGGCTACTCCCGAAGGTCCAAGTTCTTCGCCCCAAGCACCTCCTACTAAGAAAACTTCTTCATCCCTTATCCCTTTCGAACCTCGAGCCTCCTCTCAACCCGCTCTCGGTGTATCCCGGCCTACCTCGAGATACCATATCCCTTCGTGGACGTACTCCCCCACTGTTCCACTACTGAAAAAACCCGATCACAAAGCCTCACATTCCATTTTGTGCTATACCCCCAACCCAGCTGATCGAAAATACCTCGGGGAGCTGGCTTTCAGCAACTTGGTGAACGACTTCTCCTCATCCTTTACTCAGGTAAATGTTTTTACCCATTAATCTGTTTCGTTTATCTTTTTCAATACATTCATTTGTTATTTTAACTTTATATATGATCTGATGCAGGCCCACATGATGGCGGGTGAACTTCTCACTCGTTTTCATTCAGTTAGATTGGCTGATGGGCAAAACCAGAAACGCATCAGGCAGTTTGAGGGTATGGGCGAGGAGCTGAAGAAAACAGCGAGCCTTCTGGAGGAGCGGCACTTGGCCTTGGTATCAGCTCGGGACAAGGCGGAGCAGGTCCTGGCAGAGGAACGGACAAAGTTTGCTGATCTGGAAAGTGCCAACTCTACTTTGTCAGAGCAGTATAAATCCCTGGCTGAGCAACATCAAGCTGTCTCCGAGCAGCTTGCTCAAGAGAAATCTTCCACTGCTGCTCGTGTGGAAGAACTCTGGCTCTCGAAGAAAGCTGAGTTTTTGAAGTCTCCGGAGTATAGCAACATGGTGGCTGACCGTGCTTACAAGTTCTTTGATCATGGTTTTGAAGCATGCGTCGGCCAATTTAGATCTCAAGGCTACCCTCCTGAAGGAGCTTCAAAAGATTTCATTGACGTCAATGCTGCTCTGGAGAGCCTCCCCGAGGAGCTATTCCAGCCATAGGGTAGAGCTTTTAGCTTTTATTGTATTTCTTTCTCTTTCATTAATGAAATCATTTACTTGTATTTCGGAACAAGCTCGCTACCCCGAGCACAAACACTTAGGCAATTTTAGGTTTAAAACGTGGACCAAACATCCCGATCCCACGAGTAAACAACTAAAATTTCGAACAAAGCTCGCTACCCCGAGCACAAACACTTAGGCAATTTTAGGTTTAAAACATGGACCAAACATCCCGATCCCACGAGTAAACAACTAAAATTTCGAACAAAGCTCGCTACCCCGAGCACAAACACTTAGGCAATTTTAGGTTTAAAACGTGGACCAAACATCACGATCCCACGAGTAAACAACTAAAATTCCGAACAACGCTCGCTACCCCGAGCACAAACACTTAGGCAATTTTAGGTTTAAAACGTGGACCAAACATCCCGATCCCACGAGTGTGAAGTCCCACTCACTTTGGATAAAAATAAAAATAAAATAGCTAATAGTGAAAAAATGTAATAGTCCTGCCCGTACATAATATTTGATGTTACCTTTATGGATACTACCCTATGGTGCATCTACCATATATTAGGAATATTTCAAATGAAATATTCTCAATGTGTGATAAGATCAATCTACCCTATGGTGCATCTACCATATATCAGGAATATTTCAAATGAAATATTCTCAATGTGTGATAAGATCAATCCCTAATACCTTTATGGATAATATCAGAGTAACCTCCATATAGATTTAAGAGTAGCATCAAAGTACCTACATCTTGGTATGGACCATAATGACAGCAAAATACATTGAATTGGACCTCTCTTGTCTATCCAAAAAAGAACGCAGGCTACCGACATTTATCTATTAGTACTTAATTAATTAGAGGTCAATTAATTAAATTTATCATCACCTGTTAGAGCTGGCTGATAATTAATTTTTCCCTTTTATTACAAGCTAGCTACGTTAACCCATTAATAATTTAAAGATGAAACTGAAAGCTCTCTTTTTTATGTACTATCTACCGTTCTAATCATATATTATTATATCGTTCTGATCCATCGATCAATTTTTCAAAAATATAGTTTAAATAGTTGAGCTATAATATTGTATGTCATAGAATAACACTTAAAGTTATAATTTTGTAAAAAGATTTAAATAATCAATAAATTAGATTAATCATAAAATCTGCAATTTAATGGTATATTTCTATATATTTGATGTTAAAAAAATGAACAAATGGGGTTTCATTTTTCTTAAATTAGGCATTCCAGCGTACACAGCATCTCTATTCCGAATTATTATTGGCTACCACATGAGGCACTACCCAAATATTAAAAAAAATGGCCGAATATACCATTTTTTTATATGAGACTCAATACAATGATAAATTTGACCCATTGATCCACCCGATAGGATATTGTAACTATCAACCTAATTGTAATAATGCATCGTGAGACTATAAATTCATAGAAATAAGAAAGCATAAATTCTTTGATTTACTAAAAATAAGTTCAAGAATTTGCCGGAATTTAGCAACCAAAATTAACTTTTGAATCTTCTTTTCTTCATCATAATAGTATTAGAAAAAAGCTACAAAATTCCATAAGTTAGGAATCAGTGGTTTATGCTTGTTCTTGATATTAATGATCTAAAACCAAAAATAAAAAAAATGAAATTTTGTCTAAATGAACCTCAATCCCAAAGCCTGTAGCTAAATCAACTGTCGAAAATCAGGCCCGATATGTTGATGAATCAAGTAATCGTCACCGCTGGATATGTCAAACAACATATTCTGAGGATGATGCAGAAAGTGTTGCTGCTGATTCTGCTGAGTTCTCAGTTGCTCTTTCTGCCTTCTCAGCTCCAGAACTTTGCGGTGTGAATTTGAATGCTTAGTAAGCATGAAGGTTGGGCTTGCTGCTGGTCGGTATTCTGGCACGAGCCGACCCGATTTGTACCTCACCCCACATGCATTGCACAGCGTTTTAGGTCCCATGGGCCCGGTCCGCCATTGCGGTGTCTTGTCAGTGGCGCAATGGAGACACTTCCGCCCTTCGCCGCCGGTGGAAGAATGATCCGGCACCTTCTTTTCTGCCACCGCTGTTATGCTGCCTGTGGCGGTGTTGGATGAAGATGACGATGACATGGTAGGAATGTTGGAGGATGGGGTCGGAGCCACGGTGAGAATGCGCGATGCCCAGTTCCCGGGGGTGGCACGTGAACGCTTGCTACGCGCCTTCGCCGGGACAGACATATCTGGCCGGAGAATGGGGCAGGTTCGGGAGATATCAGGCTGGAATCTGTATTGTTGAGTCGCGGAAGCTTCATTATTTCGGGCTTTTAGTCCTTGTATGAGATGAAGCTTCTGCAAATCCTCGCTTGAGAATGATTCCTCCGTGAAATTCGATAGCCATTCAAGCTCAGCCAAATCATCATACTGTATTAAAAAGTGCGACAAATGTCAAACATAAACAGAAATAAAGAACCATCCAATTTCACTAAGTTACATCAATTGTCATGTTTTAATCATATTACGTACTGGGACGCAGAGTTCACTGGAAAAATGGCCCTCGGAAAAGCCACCTCCCCCACCAACATCGGCTGAGCGAAACAGCGGCTCGACACTGCTCCCTCCCGACAACGAGGAGTTACATGAGTTATCCACCGCCGTAAGTGCGGAGGAGTCTGTAGATATTCCGGTCACACCCATCTCACCTTCACCATCCGCCGCCACCATATATTCGTCATTCGGTATGTCTAGAAGGTCATCAACGACAAATTGGTCACTGTTTTTGGCGTCAGAGGGATGTTTCTCCGGCGTGAAATGGGTGTTATAGTAACCTGTTTGGAAGATTTCTGGGGTTTCCATCGAAAATTTCACAGAATAGGAGCGTGAAAACGAAGAGAAGTTAAGAAGGGAAATGGAAAACTTGAGTATTTAATTGTGTGCGTTATTTTATGGCGGAGAGAGAAAGTTGGAGGTTTGTTTATTTGCGTTAGAAGGGGACACCTAATAATTTGGATGGAAAATATTATGGCTTTTATAAGTTGTACTGATGATTGGGGATGTGAAATTATTGTAATGCCCTCCATAAATTTGTTAGTTTTCCAATTTATGAAAAGAAAATGTGGAATTTTATTTTATATTTTGTCTTTTACACCAATACAATTATTTGAATTCATGCATGAGCAGTGGTGGATTCATGTAAAATGAATTAATATAATTTTTTTAAAAAAAAACTTATATGTATAATTTAATTATTTTTAGTTGGGGCCAAACAATATACAACTCTTGCTTCGCAGCGACGGAATCTGTCCTTTAAGTTTAACTATTTCCTAACGATAATCCAAGCTGCAGCTCCACGAGTTTGCTCAAAACCATTCGATTCCTAAGTTATCTCATTATAAATTTGTTTATTTAAAACTTTGTGTTTATTATTTCATATGGTAATATATCGAGTTAACTGTCAAAGAGAGCAAGAAAATTCGTGCTTGATATAATAATATAATTAACATTATTAATAAGTACAAATCACTAGGTCACTTCCTTAACATGAACTTTAACTCGAGAATACTAATAATATAAAACGAAGTATTTAATTTTGAAGTTGACCAATTAAATTAATTATACGAACGCCAAGTAGCATTAGGATATAGAAATCCATTTTGCCATGCACAGTTCTCCATCTAGGGGCAGTTTTGGAACTTGAGAAAACATAAATTAAGACAAAAAATGTAGGAATTGAGGATGTTAAATGTCCAAGACAATCTAACTACCCAAATGAATCGATCAACAAGGTTGAAATGTTCAAATCAGCTGTTAATCCAATTATAGCAATGTTTTACCGAGGATAGTGAGCCTATTTTATTTTTATTTTTATCCAAAAGACGTGTTCTTTACTATCTCATGGGTAGATCCAATCATACATAAGGTTTATTCATAGCTAACATTGAGAATACCCCATGATTGATAGTTTGATTTATCTCATGTACCAAGAACATTGTCAAAATGAGGGGAGACTTCGCACTTTTGTCAATTAAACTAACGTATCATTTGGATTAATAAATTTGATTTGGATGGGGGCCTTTAGTTCTAGAAATGATTTTAATGGTAGAACTTAAATGACATTCAAAATGTATATTGAAATTCATCGTAATTACTATTTAAAATATTTAATTTGATATAGAGTTAATTTGAAATTCAGTTCAATTTAGTTCATTTAAACAAATTAATGTATTTTTAAATCATGGATTTGAAATTTATCATTTGAAATCGATTAATTTAAATGCACCCTAAAGGAAACGCTTAATTCTTTCCCTTTTGAACTTTTTGGAAGAGTAAAAAAAATTATGCCAATATGTTTTTTTCTCAATAACCTCTTTAGATAAAGAAATAATATAGAAAATCCATTTGTTGACCACAAAAGATTTGTCTTGTATATTAACTAATCATAGCAAACGTAAAAGGAGGGATTGAAGAATAAAATATTGTGGCATTGAGTATTTAATTATTATTATTATAATACAACACAAAAATAAATATATAAGGAAAAAAATTTCATGGGTAAATTCTAATAGAATTGCCATTTAATTGTATGTTATTTTTTTGGTTGGTGAATGGGACCACCTCTACTGATTCTTAACTTCGGGAAACTCAACTTCTGTACCACGGAATATGAGTGAAAATATAGAGCGTGGTGAATTTCCAACAAAATTACAGAGAATGTCTAGACTAGAGGCAGCAGACAAATCTGGCCTAAAAGTCGAGATACACAAAATTATAGGATTTATTTTATTAAGGGAGACTGATATGATCTTAAATTATATGTATTCGAATAAAATAAGTGTGATAGAAAATTAATAAGAGATACCAAAAAAACTTTTACGTGGAAAACCCTTAAGAATAAAGGAAAAACTACGGGACCTTTTCCAGTATAAATTATTCACTATTGTTATAGGACTTTGACACGAAATATGAATAATAAACTTTTAAACAAGAATATTACAAAAATACAGGAAAAGATCGAAAAGACTTGTTATGCTATCTTCAGGGTCTTTTCTTGTCTCAAAAGTTCAACCCCTTACAATGAGAGCATAAGTGTGTATTTATAGGGATGATCCTGGTTGTTAGCTCGCGGAAAACCCGGGGCACGATCTCCTATGATCGTGACATTATTAGGGCAAAGCGTGTTCGAGAAATCCATGTTCCATTATTGCACGTTTATTTATGCGGTTGATTTATTGTTACGTCCGGGTCTTCCGCTATTTTTTGACCAGTATACCGAGCAGGCTTTAATAGTGTTCGGATACCTTGTACTCGGGATTATATCATCATGATACTTCTGTTCGGTATTTGTGAGGAATTTTATCTTAGGAAATTGTATGTCACATAACATCATAGACAAAAAAATAGAATTTTATAATTTTTTAACGATAAAATATAATATATATTAAAAACTTTTCTTTGAGAAGACAGCTTCCCCTAATGTGATACATAAATTCATATATATATATATATATCTATAACTAATGAGTTACCTTGTTTTCTGTCATCTCTGAAAACCTTTAATTATTTGTTAAGTATAATAAAGAGATTGCATTTAGTTTTAATCTTTATTGGCACGGACTTCAAGTCCACTACTTGAATTTATTGATCCTCGAGAAAGAGTCGATGCATTAAAATAAATAAATAAAAAGATGAGACGTGCCTACCTCCAAGTTCCATGCACACCATGTGATAGAATTATAATTTCAAAACTTGTGAAATTTATTTTCAACCTCCAACTTTAAATTTTTTTAGTAATTTTTAAAAAAACATTAGCTATGAATAATCCAATTTTTTTACAAAAACAGATATTGAATTAATCTCATACTAGCAAATCAAACTAAATCTTAATTGATATATAATGTATTAGACATTACTGCTGCTAATGGTGAGTCTTGACATAACGATTATAAAGTTGTTTTTCATATGATCTTGAAGGTCACGGTTTCAAATCGCGAAAACAACATGTGGCATTACTCAGATAAGCTGCGTGTATTAAGCCCAAAGCGGCATGACCCCTTTCCGAACCATACACATAATGTGAGCTTCGTGCACCAAACTTTACCCTTTAGACAATATCGTTTGATGAGAGATTCTAGGCACCACTGATACATATGTTGCATTATTTTCTTAAATTAAGAATCTTAATATAATGACAATTTACTGGCTAGTTACACAGCTAATTTTAAAAATTATAAAATATTATTTGGAACATTATTAGTCCTTACTTTCACAGCAAGTTTGTTAACTTAGTTACCGTCTACTTTAAATGATAAGTTATGGATTGATAAAACCATATAATTTTTGGGTGTTTGAATTGTGTTTTGATATCAAAAATCATATCAGGAAACTCAATATACACAATCCCATAAGAGTGAAACAGAGCAAAAACGGATGAAGAACTTTAGGTAATAATGTTTATTAAAAATTAATGGGTAATTTAGACATTACAAATGACAATACATAATAATCAAATTTGTAATTCTCAAACCAAATATTGAATTAATTGTCACTTAATATATTTAGGGTATACTTGATAGAAATGATGTGATTATTGAATGATTAGTAAATAGAGTAATAAAAATGATGACTATAAATTATATAATATTTGGTGCTACAATAATGTTATGTCTGGTCTGATTTAGACGTGCAAGATAAATATAAAGATATATGTACAATCTTCCAAAAATACCCCTTGTTCACCCTACAAATATCACCATAGAAATTCAACCTTATTCACGTCTTCTCCAACTATTATACACGCTTCCAATAACACAAAAATTTCGATTTTTTCAGCAAAAAATCCGACTCCAATAGATCTAATCCTTCACAAGTAAGATTCTCGTAAATTTGTTCCGTCGGCCCAAACGGGCTGGCCTGTTTGGGCCCGCCACCAGGCGAGTTGGGTAAACCCCAACCCAACCCGTGGCGAGCTGCGGGTTGGGGCGGGCTCACTCGATGAAATATTTTTTATTTATTTAAAAAAAGCTTCAAAAAAATATTTCCAACTGAACTTGCCGATCCTGGAACTGATGCTAGAAGAATAATGAAACTTGCTTCAGGTTTTATCTAGATATTAACACTGCTACTAAAAAAACTTTATTAGGAAATCATTATTTTACTCAATTTTGAAATACATGTTGCAACTTTCAAGCAAGATCAAGTGAAAAATATATAGTAAATCAGATGCTTCAATGTGATATTGTGTTTTTTTATATATGAATTGAGACTAAAAAAAGGAATAACAATTTATTTTAAAAAAAGAGGGCCAATCTGCGGGCTGGCCCGCCAAAACCCGCGGCTCGTTTGGTCCAGCCTGTATAGGCCCGCCGCGGGCGGGCCTTAAAAATACTAGCTCAACCTGCTTATTTGACGGGTTGGGTTGCGCTAGACCCATTTTGACAGCTATACCTACGGGTAGTATAATCGTTTATTTTCAATTAATATAGAATATTTCATATATGCTCCTTAGATGAGCTGTATCAAATTAATCCAGGAAAAAACTTTTATTAAAAAATACAAATTGACGAGAAATGGTTAATCACAAGTAGGGGTGGTGTAAAGGAATCGAGCCGGCTCGCGAATTTTTCGAGCCGATTCGAATATTATTCGATTGGAATTCGAAATTATCGAACTCGAGTCGAACTCGAACATGTTTGAACTTTTTTCAAGCTGAACTCGAGCCCAATTTATTTTGTAAAGCCCAATTTATTTTGTAAATAATTCACGAGTCGATCGCGAACTTTAATAAGTTTATTAGTATAATATAATTATATATTAAATAAATAAATTTCGAGCCTTTCGAGTATTTGTTTCGAGCAATAGTTCGAATAACTCACGAACATGTTCGATTTTTTCGAGCCGAACTCGAGCCAAAAATTTTATACTATTCGAACTTTGAATCGAACTCGAGCTCGAATATACCTATTTCGAGCTGAATTCGAGCCTTAAAATGTTCTACATATTCAACTCGATTCAGTTCATTTACACCACTAATCAAAGTCATGAAAGGAGACAATACCAAATAAATACCACTTCTACACGTGACGAGCACGTGTGCAACGCAACCTATGGGACTCTTGTTTGCTTTCATCAAGAAATATTTATTTATAATCAGATTAATAATGATATTAATATATTCAATTTTGGCACGATGAAGGTCTTTATATATCTTCAACGTCACTCGATCAAAACTGATTTTTTATATTAAAAAAGTCAAATCCCCGGATGTCCATGTTTAATTTATTATATATATGAAAAAACAACTACGTATTTAATCCCAATGAATTGTGATAGATTATATAAACAAATAGAGAATATCAAAGCGAGTCAGATACGCGCGTCAGTCTTCTCCAAGGGCTTCTATCTGTCATAATATCCTCTTTAGTCATAATAAGTTCCAAGTCTTTGCGTATTTTATTATATATATTTTATATATACTAACATATGTATATAAATAAAATAAAATATTGAGGCAAATAAAAGAATTTTTAATTGTCCAATGGTACCCGAACTAATCGTAATGGGCAACCATTCCATGCATGGGGGATATTATTTCCATGTTCATTGTAAAGGGACTGTCTCCTATTGTCCACCACCTCTGTGACAAATTTTTCCCGTGTGTGTGTGCGTGTGATCCACAGTACCTCTAAAAATATAGTGCAGTTTCCGTTCGGATTAATAAATAAAAGCTCAATAATTTTGTTAACGAGAACAAAATTTGATAAGTTAATTAGTCAACTGGCTAAAGAAAACCCATATTAAAATTATGAAACACTAACGGCTTGTTTATATTGAGAAACAAATCAATAGAGTATAGTTAAGTAGAAAAGATGGGTGTCACTCGCGCGTCGTATGTCCGTCCGCTCGGCTCGGTTGCCGTGTCGCGTAAGGCAGCGCCATCTTTTTACTACTCGAATTTCTGAAATGACTTTTCACCTACCTGAATTTTCATATCCTGCAGAATTGATTTAGATTTAAGTATGAGACTTAAATCAGTATTAATCTGATGTTAAGTGTTGAGACTTTTCATCTACCACACTAAATATTACACTTAATTTCTGAGACGTTTGGAGTGGTCTGCTGCTCAGCTATATAAGCTGCTACAGCTCTATGTTTTCAATCATCCGAAAATCTTCATACATACATATAACATTCTGTTTCGAGAGTACTGCACACTACTAGTATTCAAAGTAGTCTGCTCGGAGTTTTACTTCATTCCGAACAGAGGTGATTGGGCGTTGTACCTTGGAACTCACTTGTCCAGGAGGCCAGAAGCTAAGGTGAACAAATTTGAGTTTGCGGGCACACGGCTTGCTGTGGCCTCGTCCAGAATCATTTTCATATTCTTGTTGTTAAGTCTTCTCTTTATCGCTGCTGCTGTAAGTTTACTGCTTTTGTAGTTCGATTCATTTGTTGCTTTAAGTATACTATTTTACTACTTTAGTATAATTTATTTTGCATGATCATTGTAATCTGATTAAATTCGTCTATTTAAATATACAGAACCAACATTTCTTTGTAATAATGAAGCATTAAAATATATTATACATATTTTTTATTTTTTAAAATTAATATCTATTGCGGATAGTAATGACACAATGCATAACATCGGCCTACCACCAGGCCACATGTATTTCGCTCTCTTGAAGCAGAATTATTACAAGCGTAATAAGAACTACGTATTCTTTGTATCCATTGGAAACTCATATAGATAATAGATGTAATAATTGTTTGAACTTGTCTTTCTAGTATGCCTTGAATCTTTGTATTTATAATTTTTTTCCAGAAAAATTTAAAAAATGTTATCATAAAGTAGGGGTTTTTGAAATATTAGTCACAAACTTTTAGCACTAATCAAATACAGTCTCATGAGTAATAAAAAATAGTATCAGAATTAATACTAGTCTCATACTTCTATTTTTTTTAATCAAAAATGATCTTAAAGTCTCAATTATGTGACAACTTTTTGTTAAAATTAATTTATGTGGGACTAAATTTGTTAAACATTTATGTCGGACCATTTTAGATTAAAAACAATTTCTGTGATACTATATTTGATTAGTCTTAAAAGTTTGTGACTAATATTAAAAGGTCAAAGTTAAATAGGATCATTTTTTAAATTTACTCTCTTTATTGTTGAATATTTTTAGCCATAAAAAACAGTAAAAGCAAGAGTTTGACATCCACAACGCATGGCGGATTGGTAATGTGTTCTACCGTGGAAACTGGAAGATTAAACGATGCAGACACCGGAAAAAAACGTGAAAAATGTCACATTATATTACTGCAATGGAAAAATAAAAAGTTACTGCAATGTACTATTTATTATTTATAAAAGAGGAGCTCAATGAGCAAGTTATCGGATCCTAAGTTTAAGAAAGAAATACGAGCGTTTACCTGATTGACGTGATTTTCAAGCTATTGCATCAGTGCGGGAGTCTACCCAGTGCACACCCTAAATGTAGACACGGGCTATACATATTGTCAAGATTTGATGCAACGAGCAATGACTCCGCATGCCAAATTGATACCAGAACCAACTCTACTAGAGGGGAAAAAGGAGACAACAATCAGACAATTTAGCACTTTTGCAAGCTTACAATAATCAAAAGAAATTATAATAGATGTAATATCACTCTTATACACAGAAACTATGAACCGAATTGTAAACACCAAGTACAGGGAATATGGTAGTCTAGGAGGCCAGGCACACTGTGTAAGCAAGCCACACTCAAACACTATATCCTTGCCAAAGCATGCACTTCAAGTTCAAGACACACGCTTCATTAAAAGGATGTGCCTTTGATTCTTCAAAACCCTGGATATTGAAATTTCTTATTCCCTTATGGTGCATTTGGATCGAGGGATTTGAATCCATGAATTTCAGATACCTGATTTCAAATACACGTAATTTTTGGATTAATTTATATTGGATGTATTTCAAATCCACCTCTATACTAATTTAAGTAAATCTAATGGTAGTTGTGATGGATTTGAAATGCACATAAGATACGTATTATTTTCAATTCTAAGTTTTAAATCCATTCTCAAATCAAATTCCTCAATTCAAATGAAAGTTACATCCAAACTAGGGGTGCTTTAACGGATTGGACCGGTTTTTTACCAGTTTCGAAGCGGGTTGGAACCGGTTAACCCGGTTCCGATTCCAAATCAGGCTAACCGATTCGGTTTCGGGCGAGTTGGAACCTGTTAACCCGGTTCAGGTTCCAAACCGGGCTAACCGATTAAGTTCCGGACCGGGTCCGAATTGACCCGGCCCCAATAAGCACCCATAATCCAAACACAATCTTATTACTATGAAGGATAAGAATGTACATAGCAAAGAGTGAATTTAATTCAGTGACAGAAATATTTAGCTTTCACTTGAGAAAGTATACAACACTCTATCTTAGTTCTCTAATGCGGTAATGCCTCCATAGGTTTAATAAATGAGGAAATTACGCATAGGTACCACTTTTGAAAACATGTTTCAACTAAATCTAGCAAAATATTTTCTTTTCAACTAAATACATCTTGTGGGAATCTTCTTTCAACTAAGTCCATTTTTATGAAACCCTAATCTAATTAGTCATTTGATATTCCTATAACACCCTTATTTTAAAAACCAATTTATAACAGATGAATTATCTCTTCCTCGTCGTGAGAGTTGGTGTTGTCGCGTATTCTGGGAAATCAGCAATGGTGGTTATGTGAGGCGTATGGAGCGGCGGCGGCGTTGTGGTGGATGCGACGGTGACTCCTTTTCGTTTCGCCAAATGTCCTTCTTCTCCCACCACAGAAAACATATGTTTAGTTTCAATTTTGTTTGCTGTTTTTATGGTATATTTGGATTTAATTAACATTGAACTTTTATTTCAATTTTGGTGCACATTATGTGTTTGCTAAAATGTCTCTTTAGGTAAACAAATTTTTTTGTAGCAAATTTGAAAAAGATAAACAACATATCATCTCCTTCCAAAAGTTTTGATTTATTTTTTTTAACTTTCATTTGTTTATGCACAACATACCAAGTAAAAAATAGACTTGAAAATTCCATTTTCATTCGTTTACATACTGTTTCATTTTTAAACTTTCAGACATCATGTCACTACGTTAGTGGAAGGATCTATAATAACATAAACAATGCATATATCAAATTCCCGACAATATATCAGTGATGTAGCACTATCTTATCTTCCCAAATCAAAGTAGAAGAATTAACAATCTTAAACAAGCAAGCAACGCATAGCGGTGCATGTAAATTACATGCACCGCTAGTCTACCGGTGCATGTAATTTACATGCACCGGTAGACTCAACAATTGCATTAGTTCTCAAATTACATAATAAATAAGTATCATACAATAATTGTTAAAGACGATCACAAATAACACTTAAAAATTAAGATATGTTGGTGTAATAAATCATCATTTGAAAAATAATATACTTTTGTTATTTGATTATTCAATAATTTATCATATATTATATACTCATCCATAATAAAAATTTAATTTCTAAAATAATATATTGTATCTTTAATTTGTTATAAGATCAACAAGCAAGCAACATATACCGGTGCATGTAAATTGCATGCGCCCCTAGTTTACCGGTGCATGTAATTACATGCACCGCTAGTCTACCGATGCATATACTTTACATGCACCGATAGTCTACCGGTGCATGTAAATTACATGCATCGGTAGACTCAATATTTGACCGATGCATGTAAATTACATGCACCGATAGTCTACCGGTGCATGTTAATTACATGCACCGATAGTCTTATGTGATGAAAGTTTCTGCGTGTTCCTCATGCCTTGTCGCTCTTCGATCATCTTTCATGCTTCTCGATCATGATTGTAAAATGGTATCAAAAGGAATTTTTTGCATTCGCACATCACTCTGAAGTTCGATCTGCTCAATTTTATTTGACAATCCAATTCATGACTACCTGTATGTCTGATACCTCTTCTTCGATCAACAATGGCAAGTCCGTCATTGATGATCCTTTCAATCCATATTTTTTGCATCACTCGGACAATTCATGAATGCTTCTTGTTTTCAGCCTTTAGTTGGTGAGAATTATGCTGATTCGCACTGTGACGGCGTTGGTGGTTGGGACATATGGCTGATGTCAGGGTTGGAGACTAGGGTTTGATGTTGAAGGAGGTGATCCAAGGAAGGCAGAAGACTATTTTGGTCATTTTGACCAAAATTGGACCTAGTTGAAAGAATTATTTTTGGGGTGACTGGGCCGAAAAATCTTTTACCAACTAGTACCGGCCCAAAATTTTCCCTTAATAAATTGCCTCTGGAACTCATTGCTCCACCCAAAATTTTGAATTCAAGCAAAAAAAATTCAAAACTTGAAGTGAAACTCATGATGCCCCATCAGCCATTGCATTCTCCCTAAACTGCAATAACTCGTCTAAACTCCGTAAAAATAATAGTACAAACATATTAAACGGAGTCCATTGCATAACCACTTTTCCAGATTTCTTTGCAAAAATCGAGTCCGTGGCATCAAGCTCTACTCCTCTACCAAACCACAACCATCAGCGCAATCGCTCATCCCTACTCAACCCTTCTACGGCCGAATAATCAGAGTCCTCCCGCATCCGCCTCCTCCATCACTTCGACACTCATTTCTTCATCCTCGGCGCTACCGGGAATGTCTACACCGTTAAAACATAGAAGAAACCAGGATTCTATGCTAGGGTGGGCTAAGTTTAATTCAAAATCACAACATTTTTATATGAAAAAAATTCATTAATAAGAAAACAATGAATGATGATACTTAATAAATATAATATATCATAATAGATAATGATGTCATATGACATATTGACTTCCTCGGGTAAAATCCCCTCAAGAGCCGAACAAGTCATATACCGAACAGAATGCACCGAGCAGGGTTTTGCCGAACAGCTGTTAAACCCTCATCGGTTTTCTGGTCAAAGATTAGCGGAAGACCCGGGAGTAACTAACAAATTAATCGGCGTGAATAAACGTGCAGTAATGGGGCGCGGATTTCTCGGACACGTTGGGCTCCAGTCAAGCCACGATCAGAGGACATCGTGTTCCGGATCCACCGCGAGCCAATCACTAGGAACAGTCCTATAAATACCCGCAGATGTCATCATAGTATGGGTTGGATTTTTCTGGCAAAAAGACTCCGAAGAGAGCAAATTTATGTATGTTCGGTCTTTTTTGTTATTTCTCAAAAATATTCGTACAAGTCATTGAGCGATTGTGATTTGTGTCCAGAGAGTCTTGTAAATCATCAACGTTTATAGTGAAGTTTTATACTGGACTAGGTCTCGTGGTTTTTCTCTCAATTTGAGGGTTTTCCACGTAAAAAATCTTGGTGTGTTTATCGTTATTTTTCATTAACACTTTATTCTACCTTATATTCAAAAATCACGAGTCAAATCATTGGTGCCGTCTGTGGGAACAAAGAGTAAAGACGTTGAAGCAAGTTTAGTTCATTAAGGATCCAAGGCGAAATGGTTAGAAGCAAAGGGCGAGGGCCAATGTCGGGAAGGGATAAACCAACGACCCCCCCCCCCCCCCCCCCCCCCACGTTCATGCCTAGAACCAGAAGGAGCAGGGGAGGCTGAATTATCGCAGAATGTTTCACGAGTATTACCCACCGGAGGAATACCCATGGAACATTTGACTGAGATGATTGCTAAAACTGTCGGAGAAGTTATGAAACAGTTCATGACCCCCCCTGTCAGGAAGAAAATAAGGAAGAAGAGGAAAACTCAACCTCTATAAAGAAGTCGGAGGAGGAGGCTGAAGAATCGAAAGATTTTCCTAATCATTCAAATGATGAAATAGATAGGGCTTTGCACCATCAAATGGAGGATTTAAAGGAGGAGTTACAAAAAATGTGCAATAAAATGGAAGGTCGTATTAACTCGGCAAGGAGGAGCACTCCATTCACTCCTCAAGTCATTGATGATCCCCTGCCTCTTAATTTTAGAACTTTAAGCGTGGGGAATTATGATGGCAGCACGGATCCAGAAGAATATTTGTCTCAATTTGAGAATGCTTCACTCCTTCATCAGCTGTCAGATGGGGTGAAATGTAGAGTGTTCTTGACTACCCTAGCTGGCGCTGCTCAATCGTGGTTCAACCAATTACCATCAGGAATAGTGGATTCCTTTCCTAAATTCAGCTCGTTGTTCCTTCATCAATTCGCGAGCAGTAGAAGTTGCAAGAGAACAGCCTTGAGTTTGTTTGGTCTCAGGCAGATGGATAAAGAGTCCCTGCGGGATTTTCTGAAAAGATTCAATCAAGCATGCCTTGATGTTCCGCATGTGACGTCCGAAATACTAGCCAGCGCTTTCACCCAAGGGTTGAGGGAGGGGGATCTGTTCAGATCGTTGGCCAAGAAGCCACCGTCGGATTATGATGAATTACTAGGGCGTGCCTCTAAATATATTAATTTGGAGGAAGCGCAGAGGATGAAACAGAAGAAGGAAATAAAAAATGGTGGTGAAGTCAATAAGAAGGAGAGGCCACTGGAACAGCCTAAGAGGAACTTTGATCAATACCTACCGTTGAGATCTTATCGGGAGGTAGCCATGAATCAAATTATGCCGAAGCGAGGTCGGGGGGGACCTTATGGAAGAGGAGTATTCCGAGGAGGAAGCACCCGAGGAGGGAACGTTCATGAGGGAAGAATGGGTATAGGGCAAGGAGCTGACGATGACCTGAGGAACAGTGCTCCTTTCCATCGGAATAATGTTAATCAAGGGAGAGGAGCACTTCAGCCAGTTCCTTGGGCAGTACGAGGGGAAAGAGTGGAGGGAGAAAATCAAGTTACCAGGGAAAGAACTGTAAGCAATATTCCTAACCGAGGAACTATACATATGATTTCGGGAGGAACATCATGTGGAGATTCTAACCGAGCAAGAAAAAGTTATGCTCGAAGAGTCGAAGTGTTATCCATTAATCCAAGTCATACTCAGGAGAGTCCTTCTATACTTTCGGACCTGCAGATTTACAAGTGATTTATTTTCCCCACGAGGATGCATTGGTTGTTTCAGCCACAGTGGCCAACTACAATGTGCAAAGCATCTTCGTCGATACAGGCAGCTCGGCAGATGTGCTCTTCCTTAATACTTTGAAACAGATGGAATTGGGAAGTATAGCTGTGCAAAAAGTGAATACTTCTTTGCATGGATTTACCGGAGAAGTCATAAGTCCTATAGGACAAGTGTCTTTACCCGTCACATTAGGAGAGGAGTCCAAGACAAAGACGAAGATGATCACCTTCCTCATAGTCGATGCACCTTCCTCCTATAATATAATATTGGGTCGGCCGGCATTAACGGCCATCGAAGCGGTTGCTTCAACTTACCACTTGAAGATAAAATTCCCAGTAGGAGAGGAAGTGGAACAAGTAAGAGGAAGTCAGAGTTCATCAAGAAAATGCTATGTGCAAGAGTTAAAGCAAGACAAGGGAAATAATAGAGAAGAAGGGGAGCGAGGAAATAATAAGAGGAAACATGGACAGCCTGAGGCGGAGGAGCGGATAGTCCCCGAGGAGGAATTTATGAGTATCGAGTTAGGTCACCCGGCGAAAACTACCCGCATTGGATCCAAGTTGGATCCAGAATTGAGGAAAAGGGTGATTGAGTGCTTAATAGATAACGTGGATGTGTTCGCTTGGAATACCTCTGATTTAATTGGGGTAAAACCTGAGATAGCTGAGCATCATCTAAATGTGGACCCGAGTGCTCGGGCAATTAAGCAGAAGAGAAGGCATTTCGGACCCGAGAAGGATGCCGTCATAGCTAAACAAGTAGAGGAGTTGCTGAAGGCAGGCCATATACGGGAGATAAGTTTCCCTACATGGCTCTCAAATGTGGTTCTAGTACCTAAAGCAGGAGACAAGTGGAGGATGTGTGTAGATTTTCGGGACGTGAACAAAGCGTGTCCCAAAGATTGTTATCCATTGCCGATGATTGATCAATTAGTGGATTCTACTACGGGACATGAGCTGTTATGTCTTATGGATGCTTATCAGGGATATCATCAAATCCCCTTAGCCCGCGAGGATCAGTCAAATGTTAGCTTTGTCACAGCGGGAGGAACTTTTTGCTATGTCGTAATACCCTTCGGATTGAAAAATGCTGGGGCTACTTATCAGAGACTGATGGATAAGATGTTCAGAGATCAAATAGGACGGAACGTGGAGGTTTATGTTGATGACGTCCTGATCAAAAGCAAGAAGGCCCAAAATCTGATCGAAGATATGGAGGAAGTCTTTGCCACTTTAAGAAGATTTGGCATGAAATTAAATCCAGCCAAATGTACCTTCGGAATTCATAGTGGAAAATTCTTGGGGTACATGGTGACAGAGAGAGGTGTGGAAGCTAACCCTGAGAAAATCCGAACAATCCGAGAAGAACCCTCCTCGGACCTTGAATGAAGTACAAAGGTTAGCAGGAAGAATAGCAGTGCTTAGTCGATTCATATCTAGATTGGCTGATAGGAGTTTGTCTTTCTTTAAAGCATTAAGGCGATGAATGCAGTTCGAGTGGGATGATCAGTGTCAGAAAGCTTTCGAAGACTTGAAAGAATATTTAGCTCAGTTACCCTTAATGAATAAACCCGAGCACAATGAGACCCTCCTCGTCTACTTGTCGGTAACCGAGGAAGTTGTCAGCTCGGTGTTAATTCAAGAGAAATTAGGGCAGCAGCAACCGGTATATTATGTCAGTCGAGCTTTGCAAGGAGCCGAACAAAGATACCCTGAAATTGAAAAATTAGCTTTGGCTCTGGTGATCACGGCAAGAAGGCTTCGGCCGTATTTTCTATCTCACCATATCATGGTGGTAACGAGCACTCCCTTAGGAAGGCTCTTGTCAAAAGCTGAAATTTCAGGAAGGATGGTGAAATGGGCCACAGAATTGAGTGAGTTCGATATTTCTTATCAGCCTCGGACTACCATCAAAGCTCAGGCCTTATCGGATTTCTTGGTTGAAGTGACTCATACTCACGAAGAAAAAGATTGGAGCCTATTTGTAGATGGATCATCTACTCAAATAGGAAGCGGTGCAGGAATTATACTGATCAGTCCAGAAGGAGAAGAAATTGCCATAGCTATTCAGTTCGGTTTTCATTCTTCAAACAATGAAGCCGAATTCGAAGCTCTCCTCTCAGGTTTACGAGTAGCATTAGACGCCGGAGCTCGGAAAGTAAAAGTGTTCATGGATTCAATGCTGGTTGTTCAGCAGGTAAATGGGGTGTACAAGGTGAAAGAAGAAAAGTTGAAAAAATATGTGGAGAAGGCTCAAGTATTAATGACTCAGTTCCAGGAAGTGGAATTGAAGTAAATACCACGAGAAGATAATAACCGAGCAGATTCACTCGCAAAGTTGGCCAGTTCCATTCATGAGTGGAAGAACAGGAAAGTGCTGGTACAAGATCTTTTGGTCTCGCACATAGCTAGCAACAGTATAATGAATTTGGAGCCTTGTATCATATCCGATTGGCGAGAGCATATCATTAAATTCTTGAAAAATAGGGTGTTTCCATTAGATCCGAAGGAAGTTGCTTGGGTGAAGAGAATGGAGAGGCGTTTTGTGTTAGCAGAAGGTAAATTGTTCAAAAGGGGATTTTCAGCTTCCTTCTTGCAATGCACATCAGTACAAGAAGGAGAACATTTGCTAAAGGAGATTCACGAAGGCTGTTGTGGGAATCATTCGGGAAGTAATATGTTATACCAGAAAGCCCTTCGGGCAAGATACTATTGGCCCAGTATGAGAGAAAATGCCGAAGAAATTTTTAAAAAATGTAACAATTTCCAGAAACATGCAAGTTTATCTCATATACCCGCAGAGGTCCTAAATAGCAGTATTACTTCCTGTCCCTTCGATCAATGGGGGATGGACATCGTCGGATCTTTTCCTCTTGCCACGGGGCAAAGAAAATTCCTCCTAGTAGCAGTTGAGTACTTTACTAAATGGGTGGAAGCTGAGCCTTTAGCAAAAATAACTGAGGAGGAAATTATCAGATTCTTATGGAGAAGCATAATATGTCGGTTCGGAATACCGAGGAGAATTATTTCTGATAATGGAAGGCAGTTTTAGGGAAAGAAGCTACAGGAGTGGTGCGAGGATATGAAAATCAAGCAAGTATTCACGTCAGTGGCCTATCCACAGTCAAATGGGCAAGTCGAAGTTATCAACCATATTCTATTACATGGGATTAAGACGAAGCTGGAAGGGGCCCGAGGAGAATGGGTAAATGAATTACCTGGAGTCTTGTGGGCTTACCGAACAACTCCTCGGGTATCTACAGGGGAAACTCCGTATAGTCTGGTATACGGTTCGGAGGCCCTCATTCCAGTGGAAATTGGGGTTGAATCTCTCCGCGTACAATGTTATGATCCAGAGCAGAACGAGGGTAAAAGAATGCACGAGTTAGATGAGATTGATCAGCTAAGAGAACAAGCTGTAGCAAGAACAGAGCTATATAAAGTAAAGATTACCAATGCCTATAACCGAAGGGTTCGACCAAGAACATTTCAAGTCGGGGATTTAGTGTTACGAAGAACAAATCCTGCTGGTGAGGTAAAAAAGTTGGCACCCAAATGGGAAGGCCCTTACAAAATCAAGGAAGTGATCGGAAGAGGAGCCTACAGGCTGGAGGATCATGAAGGTCGGAAGTTGGTAAGACCTTGGAACATTCATAACTTGAAGAAATATTTTGTGTAATCTTTCTTTTTTATTTATTTTATAAATTCAGCAGTAATAAAATGAAAGTATTTGATTCATCGAGTTTGTTCGGAATTCTAATGATTTACTCGTGGGATCGGGACGTTTGGTCCGCGTTTAAACATTAAATTATCATCGATTTACTCGTGGTATCGGGATGTTTGGTCCACGTTTAAACATTAAATTAAGCTCGATTTACTCGTGGGATCGGGATGTTTGGTCCACATTTAAACATTAAATTATCATCGGTTTACTCGTGGGATCGGGATGTTTGGTCCACGTTTTAAACCTAAAATTGCCTAAGTGTTTGTGCTCGGGGTAGCGAGCTTTGTTCGGAATTTTAGTTGTTTACTCGTGGGATCGGGATGTTTGGTCCACGTTTTAAACCTAAAATTGGCTAAGTGTTTGTGCTCGGGGTAGCGAGCTTTGTTCGGAATTTTAGTTGTTTACTCGTGGGATCGGAATGTTTGGTCCACGTTTTAAACCTAAAATTGCCTAAGTGTTTGTGCTCGGGGTAGCGAGCTTTGTTCGGAATTTTATTTGTTTACTAGTGGGATCGGGATGTTTGGTCCACGTTTTAAACCTAAAATTTCCTAAGTGTTTGTGCTCGGGGTAGCGAGCTTTGTTCGGAATTTTAGTTGTTTACTCGTGGGATCGGGATGTTTGGTCCACGTTTTAAACCTAAAATTGCCTAAGTGTTTGTGCTCGGGGTAGCGAGCTTTGTTCGAAATTTTAGTTGTTTACTCGTGGGATCGGGATGTTTAGTCCACGTTTTAAACCTAAAATTGCCTAAGTGTTTGTGCTCGGGGTAGCGAGCTTTGTTCGGAATTTTAGTTGTTTACTCGTGGGATCGGGATGTTTGGTCCGCGTTTTAAACCTAAAATTGCCTAAGTGTTTGTGCATGGGGTAGCGAGCTTTGTTCGGAATTTTAGTTGTTTACTCGTGGGATCGGGATGTTTGGTCCACGTTTTAAACCTAAAATTGCCTAAGTGTTTGTGCTCGGGGTAGCGAGCTTTGTTCGGAATTTTAGTTGTTTACTCGTGGGATCGGGATGTTTGGTCCACGTTTAAACTTAAAACTGCCTAAGCGTTTGTGCTCGGGGTAGCGAGCTTTGTTCGGAATTTTAGTTGTTTACTCGTGGGATCGGGATGTTTGGTCCACGTTTTAAACCTAAAATTGCCTAAGTGTTTGTGCTCGGGGTAGCGAGCTTTGTTCGGAATTTTAGTTGTTTACTCGTGGGATCGGGATGTTTGGTCCACGTTTTAAACCTAAAATTGCCCAAGTGTTTGTGCTCGGGGTAGCGAGTTTGTTCCGAAATACAAGTAAATGATTTCATTAATGAACGAAAAAGAAATACAAGAAAAGGTCAAATTTCTACCCTACGGCTGGAATAGCTCCTCGGGGAGGCTCTCCAGAGCAGCATTGACATCAAGGAAATCTTTTGAAGCTCCTTTGGGTGGGTAGCCTTGAGATCCAAATTGGCTGACGCATGCTTCAAAGCCATGATCAAAGAACTTGTAAGCACGGTCAGCCACCATGTTGCTATACTCTAGAGACTTCAAAAACTCAGCTTTCTTCGAGATCCATAGTTCTTCCACACGAGCAACAGTGGAAGATTTCTCTTGAGCAAGCTGCTCGGAGACAGCTTGATGTTGCTCAGCCAGGGATTTATATTGCTCTGACAAAGTAGAGTTAGCACCTTCCAGATCAGCAAACTTTGTCCGCTCCTCTGCCAGGGCCTGCTCCGCCTTGTCCCGAGCTGATACCAGGGCCAAGTGCCGCTCCTCCAGAAGGCTCACTATTTTCTTCAGCTCCTCACCCATACCCTCTAACTGCCTGATGCGCTTCTGGTTCTGCCCATCAGCCAATCGAACTGAATGAAAACGAGTGAGAAGTTCACCCGCCATCATGTGGGCCTGCATCAGATCATATCTAAAGTTAAAGTAACAAATGAATGTATTGAAAAAATACAAGTGAAACAGATTAATGGGTAAAAGCATTTACCTGAGTAAAGGAGGAGGAGAAGTCATTCACCAAGTTGCTGAAAGCCAGTTCCCCGAGGTACTTTTGATCAGCTGAGTTGGGGGGTGTTGCACAAAATGAAGTGGGAGGCTTTGGATCGGTTTTTTTCAGTAGTGGAACAGTGGGGGAGTACGTCCACGAAGGGATATGGTATCTCGAGGTAGGTCGGGATACACCGAGAGCGGGTTGAGAGGAGGCTCGAGGTTCGGAAGGAATAAGGGAAGAAGAAGTTTTCTTATTAGGAGGTGCTTGGGGCGAAGAACTTGGACCTTCGGGAGTAGCCCTTTTCTTGCGATGAAGAGCTTGAGTCCTCTCGGGTGAAGCCCTCTCCTCAGAAGGAGTCAAAATCTCAATGGACGGGGGAGGTGCAGGAGTAGTAGCAGCCTTAGAAGTTTGGCCCTTTTGGCTCTTCTCCTTTAGCTTCTCGGCCATCCTAGCCTTCATCATTTTTGTTTCTGAAAAGAGCAGAGAAATATTAGTCCGAACATGATAAGTCGAAAGTAAAACGAAGAAGATTGCTTGAAAAGCACTCACCGAGGGGCATTTTCAAGGATACACCCTTGGGGCTCAACTGGAACAAGTATAGCAGTCCGTCGTCAATCAGCTCCATCAAGTTAAAGCACTGATCGCCAAGTGTACGACGAACCGACAAATACGGTTCCTCCTCAAGATGACCCTTGATTGACTTGCCCCTCGGGAGATTTTCCCTCCACTCCATAGGGCAATCCCAAGGCTGGAGTAGGCGAGCAAAGAAGTAAGAGTTTTTCCAATTTTTTATTTTTGACGAGGGGTATTTTTTGAGGAAGCCAACCCCTGTCCTTGAGGAAAAGTAAAAGAGCCCGATCTCTTTCTTGTTCAGTTGAAAAAAAACAATGAAAAAGTTCAGGAGTAGGGGTAAAACCCAGATAATAAAGTACTATGAAAAAGCCTGCTAATAGTCGATAACTATTAAGGAATAATTGACTAAGGGAAACACAGAAGTATGAGGCTACTTCAATAAAGAAATGAGGGATCGGAAAACGAAGGCCTCCTCGGAGCTGGTCTATATAAAAAGGAAAATACCCCTTAGGGGGTAAGTGAGGACGAGATCCAGAAGGGGGAGCAATAATAGAAGTCCCCTCGGAAATCCCCCACTTAGTTCGGATATTGCTGAGGTGCTGAGTCAATTTGACCTCAGACTCGAAGATCTCGAACCAGGGAACGCGGGCTTTAACTAAATCTCGCTCTGTAGCAAGTCTCTGCTCCTGTATACGAGCAGCTGACGCGGCAGAGGAGCTTAGAGTTCTGTCACTATCAGAAGAAGAGGAAGATGGTTGAGGAGAGGGGCTAAGAGCGTCTCCTTCATTGAACCTATCTATCGCTTGCAATGAAGAGTCAGCTGAGGAAGAAATCATACTTGGTGATTAAAAAAAGAAGACTGCGGGGGAAAGTTGTTCGATCGTCTGGTGCTAGCTCGGAAGCAAAATGCAGCAAAGTAAAAACAAATGAAGAAAAGGGAGGGGTATTTATAGCGGGGACCATATGAACAGTCATTCAATCTTCACCGTCCAAAAATAAGAGAATGAACGGTCATAAAGGTGCATCGGGAAACGAAACGTCGCACGGCATTTGAAATTTTGGGGCGGGAAAAAAGGGCGGCAATAATATCCCGAGCAGGTTACGTTTAGGATTTTACCCGAAGACAATAAAACAAGACTTCAAAAGTCTCGTCTTGCTTTACTTTAGGGGGTGAGGTGATGTCATATGACATATTGACTTCCTCGGGTAAAATCCCCTCAAGAGCCGAACAAGTCATATACCGAACAGAATGCACCGAGCAGATAGCACCGAGCAGGGTTTTGCTGAACAGCTGCTAAACCCTCCTCGGTTTTCTGGTCAAAGATTAGCGGAAGACCCGGGAGTAACTAACAAATTAATCGGCGTGAATAAACGTGCAGTAATGGGGCGCGGATTTCTCGGACACGTTGGGCTCCAGTCAAGCCACGATCAGAGGACATCGTGTTCTGGATCCACCGCGAGCCAATCACTAGGAACAATCCTTTAAATACCCGCAGATGTCATCATAGTAGGGGTTGGATTTTTCTGGGCAAAAAGACTCCGAAGAGAGCAAATTTATGTCTGTTCGGTCTTTTTTGTTATTTCTCAAAAATATTCGTACAAGTCATTGAGCGATTGTGATTTGTGTCCAGAGAGTCTTGTAAATCATCAACGTTTATAGTGAAGCTTTATACTGAACTAGGTCCCGTGGTTTTTCTCTCAATTTGAGGGTTTTCCACATAAAAAATCTTGGTGTGTTTATCGTTATTTTTTATTAACACTTTATTCTACCTTATATTCAAAAATCACGAGTCACATCAGATAATATATCAATCAAATGAACAAATCAATAGTAAAAAAGATTTCAAAAATATATAAAGCAATGTAAAAATAATCAATCAAAGAGTTAAGATTCATATTCAAAAGTCTCTCAACTGCTTCGGTAGCAAATAAAAATAATAAGTTATTGTGAATTTTGAGAATCCTCATCCAAACAATTTGTCAATAAATGCATCCACTTTATTTTTATTACATCATAGTATTAAATATTTCAATTCGTTTTAGTAGCTAATAGGCAACTCCAAATAACTTGTTCTATTGTTTTTATTACAAAATTTAATTTTTGTGACCACAATACATCTAGAAATGGTAAGAAAAACTTTCAATTTTATAAAATTTAGGAAATGATCAATTGTCTATTTGAAGCACTCTTACTATAATTTATTTATTATAGAGCTCCCGATCTTGCTGGGATGGATAAAAATTTATGTCCATTTTAGACAGATTCAAGTTCGAGTCACGTTTGGCGTAAAAAATTGATTTAACATATTCACGCTAAATATTGAATATATATAAAAATTGGATAACGGTTAGTATTATTATTTGCTATGAAATTATTTATTTTATTGTATTTTTAGGTTGGATAAATATTTATCCAATGTTGCGTGTCGACTACGGACTACTAGATACCCAATCATTTACATTTTACAGTAAACTTTTTTTATTTTTCTTTTTCATTTTTGAAAAAAATAATAATTGATTATTCTCTTCAAGCTCACGCCAACGTCTACAGCAGAAAAGATGGAGCAAACGGCAACACCCACAACTTCCGGCAATCTTTCCCGAAAAGTCATTTCAATTGCCGCCGGAGAAGCTCACACTCTCGCTCTAACTGGTCAGTAAGTGTGGGTTTTTGTTCCTCTTTTTATTAGCTGAAAATCTGAATCATTGTATATGAACTGGTACTTTGTGTGCTTAATTTAAAAGGGAATGAGTCTATATGTATTTATCTAAGTTTATAGATATACATTGATGTAAGCATAGGTGATGGAAAACTCTATTCTTGGGGGAGAGGAACCTTTGGCCGGCTCGGAACTGGTTCGGAGACCGACCAGCAATTTCCGGTTCTGGTCAAGTTTTTTTGTTCTGATGCTGATAGAGAAGAGAAGCTCAGGATTGTTGGGATTTCTGCTGGGGCTTATCACAGCCTTGCTCTTGCTGGTAGTATTTTTGCTTGTGAATGTATAATCTTGGTTTTCCTCGATGTTTCTTTTGTGTTTGATTTATGGGTTCTTTGTTGTTAGATATTTTAAATGTAAAATTTTATTAGTTTATTATGGCTATTTTCTTGTGAACATGGGCGGCGGCAGAAATTCAATTAAAACGGGCCGAGTTGTTGTATTGCGGAGGGCGAGGCTTTCGAATTTGGTAAATTACCCTAAATTTTGAATGCCGTGAATTATTGAACTTCAAGTGGAAGAGGAAGGAACTAGAGTTTGGTTTTGCTCAATTGCTTTTGTTTTTAGGAGAACATAACTGGTAAAGTATTCTTTTTTGTTTTAACAAAGATTTATGATGTAGCTGTATGGGTATCTGGAACCCTACTCAAATAAGTCTCACCCCACATGATTTGTCTCTGCCTGTGAATTCAAATCCAGCCAATGAGGACGCTATATCTTCAATCCAGTTAATTCCTAACAAATTACTATTTTGCAGTTTCTGAGGGCTGTAACTACATAAAATGTGTAGATTCCGTTCATGGATTAACGAATTTTGCGAAAGCTCTCTGGATGAAGATTAGGAGATTTATTCTCTTGTGCTGCTCTGTCAATTTAATTTCCTCTTTAATTGAAAACATGTTTACATACTGTTTGGGATAAAATGGTTTTTTGTTTGTCTCCATACTTTTGTTACCTTTTCGGGGAATAATGGTGCTTTGTACTTGAAAATGCTTTTGATGCTATTATTAAGCCAAATGTTAAATGCCAATGCTGCGGACAAGCAAAATAAGTGGAAATTGAAATGGTGTGTTCCATCTGCAATCTTATGGTTTTTTTCCTTGTATGATGGCAGATGATGGATCGATTTGGGGATGGGGTCACAATATTTGTATCCTTTAACACACGTTTTGAACTTGAATATGCTCGATTCTATAACACACGTTTTGAACTTGAATATGCTCGATGCTATCTCCGTTCATAGTGGAAATAGTGTGGTGTTGCTTTCTTCCAAGATATAAGTAATCCTTGACCCTTTCTTGGATGGCCAAATTGGTGTTACCGAAGAAAATAGTTTGGTGCCTTGCTTGTTGGAAGGTTTCCTTGGACTGGGATCACCTGGTTCTGCTACCAAAGATCACGAAATGCAGAATGAGAAACCACTAAAGGTACAAGCTAAATTTTGTTTAGATATTTTATTTTCACCATTTTCAGTATCAATGTAGACTCTGCTTCGCTCGTGATTTCAGATTTCTTCTGTAAAAGCTGGAGGAATGATGTCAATGGCAATTGATAGTCACGGATCATTGTGGATGTGGGGTAATTTTCCCCATCCTTCGCGAAGTCAGTGTGTTGAAGGACAAATTCAACTTGTCAGCAGTGCCGCTCCAATTCCCATCTGGAACTTCCATGGCCACACTGTTGTTAAAGTGGCATGTGGAAACGAACATGTCGTGGCATTAGTGAGTGCTGGAGAAACATACGAAGTTAATAATCTTATATGCTACTCTTGGGGTGGTAACAATCATGGCCAGTTAGGTCTAGGAGACAATGAAAGCAGGCTGAATCCTGACGTTATAGAAGCTTTTAACTTGGAGTCTCCATGGGCGGTGTATGAGATATCTTGTGGTGCGTACCACACAGCTTTATTAGCTCTGAGCAAGGGATCGAGCGATGTTTTAGAAAGTGTTTGCTGGACATTTGGACTAGGAGATAACGGACAGCTTGGTCATGGAACAACCCGAAGTTTGCTGTCCCCTGAACTTGTACAGGGATTGCCTCAGAACACCTTCCTAACTTCTGTGGACTGCGGATTATTTCACACAAGTGTGGTCTCGTCTGCTGGCGAGGTATGGTCATGGGGGATGGAGAAGGGCCTTGGCCTATGCCCAGATGCTCGATTTACGGGTACTGATTCTGGGGATGTTAGTTCTCCTTTATTGATTCCTTGTAATGGGATGTACGGCCCCAAATTTCAAGAACCTTTGCAAGTCGCGTGTGGTGCAGCTCATACTGTGCTTGTCGCTGATTCTGGTTATAAGATCTGGTCTTGGGGTAGGGGACGGAGTGGAGTCCTTGGAAACGGCAGGACTGTCGATTGCTATGCACCAACAACTGCACTGTGGCCGCCTCTCACTTTAGATTTCAAGGAACAGGACTCACGCAATGCAAGGCCAAATGAACATGTCAGAGAGAACAATCCTGAACAAAATGTGGAAATGGAGAAAAGACTATCTGCGACAATGGAGGAGATGGCGGTTCTTCGATCAAAACTTTCTTCGATGGAAAGATACGCTAGCATACTTCACGGGTCCATTTTTGGGAGACCTTTCCAAGAACAAGAAATCCCACCCTCGATTCAGAGCTCGGGTACATTTGACATCGCGAAAGAGTGGGAAAATATGCTGGAGAATTTAGATCACGGCAAGCTCCTCCGCTTAGAGATGTTTTACAATGACATGCTTGCCGGTGTAAAAGATAAGCTGTTGAAGAGAAGGATACAAGACATAGTAAAGGAGTGTCTAAAATCGACTGCTGCTTGAGCTACCGAGTAAATATGGTCTGGTTCAAGCGACCGTGCCCTTTTCACCCGTGAATTAACTGGCATGGCTAGCCGAATATGATGTGCAGACATGTTCTTCGGTTTAGTGGCTTGTAAGAATCATGTGTCACATATTCTTGGTTCGTGTGTTGCAAACGTGGGGGATTCTTGACTAAATATAGTAATTTAGTAAATAAGATAAAAAACGTGTGACATACATTACCAGCTTTAAACGTTTGCACTCTCTTACATGCGTTATGGATGGTTCTCGAATGATTTTATATTAGGTTTTTTATTTCATTCCCGAAGTAAAATATAATTTTAATAAAAGATGTATTTTTTTAAAAAAAATATCATTACGCTGTTAACAAATAAGTAACAAGAGACTCGCAAGTCGCAAAACGCTTTTGCTGGAACTACTCTCGCTGCTGCAGACACGTTAGTCGCACTTGGTCAATTCTCTCTCTATAAGCCCTTCTAAAACCTAGAAGAATACTCCGGCTAATGCCGGGAGTGATGTCGGATTTAGGGAACTCCGACGCTCTCGCCGTTGTTCCACGCTCCTCCGATACATCAAATTCAGAGCCCAGAGTGTATACTCTTCGGAACCATGGCCTCACTGCCCCACTTGCGCGGCTCTCCATCTCCTGGGCTCGTGGAAACACGCTCCGTGTTTCCCTGTTACAGTCCGACGCCGATAACGAACAGAAACCCGGTGTGGTAGAAGTGAAACTTACGAGCGCAGAGGGAGGAGAAACCTCCGGCGCGGAATGGAGGAAAATTGCTTATGGCTCGGTCGCACCATTCTCTCTTCTTCAGAGCAGGAAAAATTCTATTGACGCATCCCGTTACAAGAAAGATTGGTAATATATTAGAACTCTTTTCGTTTACTCAACTGATGCTGTGTTGGATGGTCCTTTGAATACTATCGAAAGTCGGGAACAAAAATCCTGGCAAATAATGAACGATTAAAGCTATATCCTTTCAGAAGGCTCGCGGGCTACATTTGTTTATTTCCTTGGTTTCTTGACTTGTTATCTTTATTTTAACAGGTGGGAACATGTAATGGAGTACAGCAAGGAAGTAAATTCTCTTCTTGGTAATTCCAATTCATTATCTACTCCGATAATTGAAGACCCAAAAGTAATTTTGAAGGTAAATCTTGGTTTTTGGATGGATTTTTGGTTTTGATGCTGCGCATATAATTCGTAAGAATTCCTTAATCTATTTGTGATTATGCTCAAAAACAGAAAGTTGAGGAACCAATCTCTTTGAGAGCAGCGTGGGAGCTGATGGAAATATTTTATGCAGACAAGCAAGCTCAGACTTGGCTCCCTGAACGGCTTCTTGATTGGTTAGCTGTATGAATTTTTCAATTATCTACATGTGCCCCTAACTTGGCATTCATTTGTTCGTATATAATGATTGTTATTCTTTGACAGGACCATGATTGTCTGTTCTCTGGACTACAGCCAACAGTTCATTCGAAACTTGTGGCTTTCCAAAAAGATCTTGTAACTATACAGGTCTTTTATATGTTGCCTTCATCTTTTATTTTTAGTTAGAGTCCAAAATTTGGGTCTATGTTTTATATTCGACATAACTGTGGGATTGCTTCATTGGCTCTCATTGTTTGATGCAGGATATATTTAATCCTATAATCCAATGTTGGAAAATTATATTTTAGCACTATATTTTTGGTGACTGTTTGTTTGTATTGTCATTTACATTGAAGCAGTTCAATTAACATTAGTTTATAAAATTGCATATCTACCTTACTTTGTTCGGAACCAGGAATATAATGAATCAAAACTGAACCATTTAAAAATCATTTGATTTTAAATTTGCCTTCTATTAATTGAGAATCATCAGTTTTGACCCATAATCGGGTAACTAATGCTATTGTCTACATAAGGAAGGTCGACCCCCCCAACACCCACCCCCCCCCCCCCCCCCCCCCCCCCAAAAGGTCAGATCCAATGGTTCCAAAAAGTACGATGCTTGATATCATCTTTCAAGTTGTATATCTATGTTTAACACCTGATATGCATTTTCTTTTTAATTGTATTTTCGAAGCGAACATTATTAACTTATTTTCTAATTTGATGTGCAGTTTTTTTAATATATATGTATTTTCGTCTCAGGCTGTTGAGAATGATCCCGAGTATTGGGAAGCTATATCCTCAGCCTTAGCAGTTGGATGGCTTGATGTTGTTGTATGCTATTTTCTATGACTTTATCTGCTTGTATTTTTAAGTTTCCTGTGCTGTATTCTATATTGAATTCACTGCTTGCAGGTTAAATTATTGCGCATGCATGGATCTTATCTGTTCGATCAGCTAGGTCGTCGTGAGGTTAGTATGGATGTCAATGAGTTTCAAATGGATTACCTTATCACTGTTTTTCCTCTGTCGGTCTGATGTCATGTGAAATATTTTCAATGATGTAAGAAGTTTAATTTCACCATTTAAGTATTAGGATTAAATAATGACACCTGTAATGATTAAAGGAAATCCATTTAATTTGTTTCTTGGTGTTTATTTATTTATTATATATGCATTTAACTAACTGTTAAAGTGCTTATCTGAATCTCGTACATCTATCTTGAACAGATAGAAAATGGACTTGTAGAAGCCGTTGCTCTTCTTATATCTCATATGCCACGCTTGCGCCCTGACGCACCAGCCAAAAAATTGGGCGAATGTTACAATACAAAATCAGAGTTCATGAAGGTAATATGGAGTTGTTGTGAACATCATGCATGATGCATCTATTGAAGACCTTAAGCTATGCTGTTATTGATAAATTTAATCTGTTAGGCATGGGAAAAATGGCGAGCTCAAATTACTAAATTGGAGTGCAGTGCATTCTGGCTTCAATGTGATCACCAGAAGACTAGAGATGGACTTAAAAATATGCTACAAATCATGTTGGGAAATGCTAGCATTCTCTCCAATGTGACTTACCATTGGATAGAACTTTATATATCTTACTTTCTCTACATCAGGCCATTTACAGTGGTAAGTGTGACAATAATGGTTCTCTTTCTTAAAATAAGTTTATCCTTCTCGATGAAGTATAATAGCAAAGATTTAGAGAATTCGACATAAACGTGCAGTTTGTCTGTGCATTTAGAATATTTGCTCTGTTTGCAGGGTCTAGAAAGCATGTATGGCCTTGCTCAGAAATGCATGCAATTGAAACCAATTTCCAATCGCCATAAGTTGATGGGACTCATAATTGGAATTCTAGGAGAAAATACAGAAGTAAGCAATATATGAACCATTGACTGCAGCGTTTTTTGATTGGTGGCTTCTCACTTACCTGGAAATGACTAGTTTAATGATTCAGGTTATTCTTGCTGAATGCTCAAGATCATTTGGTCCCTGGTGAGGAGCTGTACCTTTTTCTTTGTTCGAATTGTGGTTCAACTTTTTTTTGTTGCGAGAAAATCCTTTTAGATTAAATTATCTAATTTTATATGTGACTGGACGGTGGTTGAACATTGGTCATATATTGTTTCCTTGATGCATGGGTGCATTTTATTTTATATTATGCTATTTGGTGAGTAATCAATATGATCCTAAATTTTAGAATTTGCTCCGTATGTAATGCAATCTTATGTTTTTTTTAAAAAAAATAGGATGATAACCCATGCTATAGAGCTGCTGACAGCTGGAAGTACGCAAGCAGAAATACTAATGCGTGAACAGCAGCCTAAACTTGGAGGAATTTGTATAGAAGAGCTCCATCGACTCACTTATTCCCAAATTCTATCTTCTCATGCCTTGACATGGAATGTAAGTCATTGCTGTCCAATTTTTCTTTGGAGATTGACATTCATTTTTCCATTGCCACTCATTTACTTTTTTCTTTTGAATGTGAGGTACTTACTGGTCTGCTCAGGTTGAGTTATTTAACATATTTTCACGACATTTAACAGATTCTTTTCATTCAATATTGATGGAAAAAAACTCTGTAAATCTGTCTTCATCTTTTCTGTTCCACCTTGGTCTGTTTTTATGGGTGGGAAAATTTGTTTTTGGTCAGTTGCATTTAATTGTTTTTTCTACCATATCTTATTATTATCTTGATCCTGCAGATCGCTCCTATATATTTGACATCATGCATGAAGCAAGGACTGGGCTTGTTGGAGAATTTATTGTGCAAACAGCCCGTGCAACACCATCAAGTGTTACTAAAGGTAAAGCTACCTTTTATCTGACTCGTGCTTCTCTGTTTCCTGTCAGTGTCCATCAATTCACTTTATTGTTTGTTGACAAATTCTATGTCGACTTTTTTGATTCTTAACAAACCAATTTGTTCTCTTTGAACAGAGTTTAGAAATCTGCCGTCTCAATGGACTTGATCTTGTTGGTAACACCTTGATGAAGGTACGTTTTTGAGCCAGTATCTTATAAAATGTTGCTTCTTGTGTTTCATCAGTCTTGTTTAAGTAATGAATGCATGGATAGTTACTAGTTTCAATCTGCCATCTGGTTAAGCAGATTGCTGGAGTTCATTATTGGAAACATGGCAAGAAAGGTTCTGCTGTGTTCTGGCTTCAGAAAGCTCAAGATGAACTTCGCTTAAACAGAATAGCCAAGCGCTTGTTTGATTTTGTTGGAAAATCCGTGTCTGATGAAAGTTTCAAGGTAGTTTTTACTTGAAATAATGGTATATTTTAATAATTGATGTATATTGCATAGGTTCACTTTCTTGTCGGTATGTTGAAAAGCTGAAAATAATTCATAAGAGAAAGACAAAATGTTTGAGCCTGCGATGGAATTTGCGAAGGTGTTGATATGCCTTCACAGAAACACAGTACCGATTTGTATGCTGGATCTGGTTTGCAGTTCTTTTGTACTTTGATCTAAACCTAGTGTTCCAAGAGTACATTCTTGGAGCCAAGCTAGTTTAGTTATTGCTAAGATGGTAGAATAGTTTACATGAATATTGTTCTAAATAATTACTACTGCACAACTAACTGGTTTCATTTATATTGAAAATTATGTCTTGAAAGTTTGTTTTGGATTAGTAAATCAAGTAATATTAGGTGATTCGGCATGGAACTACTCGAGCAGAGTTTTTTGAGCATTTTTCCCACACTGTTGCAGCTATGGGAAGGAACGATTGAACTGCTGGGCTCTGAATCAAGAATTGCCGGAGGTCTTGAGTTTCTGAAAAAGTATGCACTCATTCTATCATTCTAATAGTGGAAATGATTTTTGTAGCATTTCATTATACTATTCCTCTATTTTCTGCATGTCTTGAAATTCTGCAGGTACAGAGATTTCAGGAAATCTCTTCAGCAAGTTTCGGAGGGAATCACAACTGATGCTGCTGGGAAATCTGCTGAAACACTCATATCAGTATGTGTGATGCATTTCTGTATTGATATTTATTGCAGGCTTATCTTATCTAATTCTTGGGACAACTCCTTTCTTTTGTCATTACTTTTCCTTGTGAGGTCGTTCCTCTGCTACATGAATTTTACTGATTCTAAGATCTACTTGAAGATTCCAATTTTATAACTTTTGCAGCTCATGAAGAACCCTTCTACACCTCAGCAATTTTGGCTACCTATCTTGTTCGACTCGGTAAGCGATTACTTTGTTGAAATCTGGTGGTTTTGATTGCCTTATACATGGTGGAAACAGTAGTGTGATACTTGACCCTTGTATGTAAAGTAACTAAATCTATGGCTATAATTTCCTTAACGTCTAGAGTTTCTAACATGTTTATAAACTATTTTACTTAACTTCTTGGTATCACGTGCAGTTGAAATTACTGAACTGGAAGGATCGTCCCTTGCTTAATGCATCGCAGACCAATATTTTGTTGAATAAACTGCAAGAGCTGTCATTGGCAAGATTAAGACCAGATTTCATCGACTCTGGCTTGCCACCAGAGGCCTTGAAATCCGTCAGACTCGCTCTTGCCTCTAATTTAGGGCGTGCCATCCTCCATGAGTAATTTCCTGAGCTTGTATTTTTACGTTAGCCTGGCTTTATAAATGTGTGTGTGAAGATCTTTATAAGGTGAGGCTCTTCTAGTTGAGTTTAAGGCTTAATGTCACTTTGTGTCGGATGTCTATCATTATAAGAAATTTTTTATTTTATTTTTTAATTTTGTAATGAATATGTTTTATTTTGAGAAACAAACAAGTATTTAGTTGAGGAGTTGGGTGCTTCTAAGTGGAAATTCAAAAAAAAAAAAAAACTGGTAATGTATGTTGAAAAAGGGAATTTAATATATGTTGAAAAAAGGAATTAAGTGACAATGAGCAAGATTTGTGTTCGGAAAATAATTAACAAAAATATTCTATAAACTGAGATCTGATTTATTTATCTACCTTTTTCTTTTTTTTCACGAGGCACATGTCTTTATGAAGTAAAATTCTATATCGTGCAGTCACGATGAGTGGATCTAAATTTCATCACTTTAATATACAAGCTATATCATGATACATGATTATTCAATAAAATAAAATAAAAATATATACATGCAATACTTGCATGTCAAACGTAAATTATTCATGGCTACTCCATGGGCACTGCCTAAAATATTGGATCAATGACTTAGTTTTATCAATGTCATATT
This sequence comes from Haberlea rhodopensis, assembly GCA_907163345.1. Classification (NCBI taxonomy): domain Eukaryota; kingdom Viridiplantae; phylum Streptophyta; class Magnoliopsida; order Lamiales; family Gesneriaceae; genus Haberlea; species Haberlea rhodopensis. Next base: position 28,697,423 of record CAJQUN010000004.1, on the reverse strand, counting down.
TTTTATGTGGGACTTTGCAATAATAAATTTGGGTCATTGATTCACCCCATGAGATAGCCAAGTGTCAAACATTGTCTGCTACTTGTGCTCTCAGACCAAGTTAAAAAATAAAATAAAATAATTCTAAACCTATAGTAAGATGAAATATCGAACACATGAAAATGTCCTTGTATTTGAAAATTTTGATCGAGGAGACACAGAAGCAAATTCGATAAATTCAAATAAATCACTACATATAATTATATTTTTAAACAAACTATGCATTATCTAAAACTATTATAATGTCTAAAACCCTTATATCGACAAATCTGTTCAACTTGATATCAAAGTCCATTTACCACAATATCCCTTACAGTATTGACAATTACACTCTTACTAATACCCAATTATCCCTAAGAATTTGATAAACCTAAAAAAAAAAAAATTAACAAAAAAACTTACTTTACAATATCGTTAACAAAAAATTGATTAGTACGTGCACGCGCTGAATACAAGCATTGAATTAACTACAAGCTGTATATCTAATAGTAATGTAGGTTTAACTAGGCACACATTCGATAAATAAGCACATTCCATCGTTTTTATATCAAAATTAAGATCTATCTGCACAATTTTATTTGCTAAATCTGTTAAATGTGAAAGTGCAATAGAACTCTAACGCAAAGTTTGACGAATTAACCTATGAATTATGCAATTAAAGTCAAAAAGGTATTGGATTATTCAGAAGACTTCCTCAAATGTAAATAAAAAAAATATTAAAATAAAGTTAAAACATTCAAGAACGTAAATAAAATCTAATCTGCCGACTTTGAAATTTCTACAAAAGTGGAGCTTCCCGGCCTTAGGAACAGACTCAAGTTTGAGTTACGTTTAACATAAAAAAAAAATGATTTATCACATTTCCCACTCAAAAAATAAAAATAAAAAATTCAATAAAAAAAATCTACAAAAGTATTTATTTAATTGTTACATTCTAAAAATTCAATTCTAGAAAAATTTAGCATAGAATAATGTTTACTTCGTTGTTTTATCCGTGGAAGTTGGGAATTTGAACATCTGTCTACCTAATTTAAGATCATGTCGTACGTTTCAATTCCTTATTTATTGCTTGTCATATTATTAATTGGACTTTGAAGTTTGAATTCGAATTCAAAGGTCTTTAATCCAAAAATCCTACCAATAAAATCTGAATTTAAGGGAAAATCTAACTTGCACCGTCATTATATCCTCTCCAATAACAAATCCATATTTTTCAATTCGATATTAATTTTTTTTTCAATTTTTAATGAAATTAAATATATTCAATAATTTTAAATCTGGTACCAGGACAATAAATGAAATATATGGAGTCCATATTTATGGCTTTTTTTTGGTGGTTTTCGGCATTTATTTCCGCCATTGATTTTAGGGGAAGTAGTTTTTCGAGCATTTATATCCTCATAAACCGATAAATTTATAATCCAACCAATATTTTCTTTTAACTTTTTTGATATATTTAGGATAGATAGTATGTGTATGTGTATTGGTTTTCGGCACACCCCGAAAACTAAAAATTTAATGGTTTTCATTGTATTGAGTATTGGCGTTTGGATTCACTCGATGCACCTAAGAATTTTCCTAGTTTGGGTTGCACTTTCTTTTTAAACAAATTTGAGTCGTATTTAACATGAATGCGAAATGCACAAAGTAATGAAGTGGGCTGAATTATGTATAATTTTCTGCAAAATGATAGAAATATATTTTTCAAAACATGAATATGTTGATTTAGCGGAAATCATAAGAAGATTTCAATCGATCCTTTCCGAAAAATTACATGGTCTTCCTTAACAGACCTTTTATTTGATAGGTAATATCGACTAATAAGCATGAAGCATCAATCTCGACAATCTAATTCTTGAATCCACCTGCAGCTTCATAAACTTTAGCACCCATATTTTTTAAAGTATTGTATATTATTAACTATTTGTTCTCAAAAATTCAAAATAATGAAAATGGACCTAACTGTACAGTGAAAACATTTATCAATGATGGTTCATTGGAATTGGTCTTGGCATAATGCCTCATGAGATATATCTATCTATTGAATGAATATATTCCTATTGTTGATAGAAATATATCAATCAAATGGATAAAACTACCTCATGATATATTATAGATAGACAAGAATAAACCGGGTCATTGCAAATAGATAACATATTTGAGGGGATTGTTGTTGAAGATGAATATTATATGAAGAAAATTCTTTAGCCCTTTAATATAAAAATATAAATTAATAATAATAATAATTAAGCATTTACTCTCAAATATGAAAAACCATACAATTTTTGTTACTAACTGAGTTAAAAAATAAGACTCAAAATTAAGATTAATAATTCCAAAGTAAAGTTTCGCAATAGCAGGAAATTTCAAGATCGCTGTCAACCCCAATACAACCACCGACACCACCCCCGGTCCACAGGGGCGGAGAGTCCAAACCATCACCCACCACCGTGTTGTCAAGGTATACAAAGTCATTCCGAAGATCTAAGGTCTCGGAACACGGCCCCAAACTCGGAAGCTCAATGATCTCACTCAGTTCTTCTGTCTCTGTGGACATGTCCACTGCAGAAACTAGAGATGGCATTGAAGAAGAAGATAAAGTTCTGAACGAAGAAGATGAAGATGACGAAGTAGAAGTGCTAGGGGGAGATGACAAAATGTCGAATTTGTCCATTGCGGCGGCCTTTAACGCCGCAGCCTGGACGTCTCGTGGGGTACGAGAGACAGGACGTGGCAGGGTGGCCGCAAGTTCAGGGAAATTGAGCACCGCGGAGCTTCCTTTAATGCTCAACGCGGCCGCATCGTGGGCACGCGCCGCCATTTCAGCTGTGGAGAAAGTACCTAGCCATATTCTCGATTTCTTGCGGGGCTCCCGGATTTCGGACACCCATTTGCCCCAGCTTCGCATTCGGACGCCGCGGTAGACAGGGCGATGCTTGCTGGTATCGGGACTGTCGGAGTCTCGAATTTTCTTGGCGGTTTCCGGGGACTTCTCCGTGTTGGAAGCGGAGTCATCAGGTGGCGTAAACTCAGAATAAGAGGATGATGAAGGTGGCTGTGAAATACAATTTTGATTAGCATTCAATATTCTTGAAACTGAATCCATAACAAGTTCTAGCAGCAATGTGCTAGTAAGTATCGATCTTCGATTATGCTTCTATATTTAGTAATTTCTAACTAAAATCAATGCATGCAGGATATTACTTTTCTATACTGGGAAATGCAGATAGAGAAATTCATGAATTTAATTTGACGAGAGAGGCAAGTTTTGAAGATGGTGAATACTTTAGCAGAGCAATGTAAAGAATATACAGTGTACTTAAATAGAAATATGGTTGCCCATAATTTAAATTAAAATATAATTATATAATTTTTTTTTGGTTTTTTCCCTATCACCGATTTATCAATAGTACATCGCTTCAATCAAAAAGAGATTCCATTGAAGAAATGGGTTTTATCTTATAGAGTAAAATGCAATTTTTTGAAGGGATAGAAATATAATTTTAGGGAGAAAAAGATCATTAATTTTTGAAAACCTTAACGTAGAGCCTGCTTTGATACTATGTTATGTTAAGAATATACGGAGTTCTAACTTAAAACCAATTGGCAATAAGTGGAGTAACTCATGTATCTTATAAAGAGTTAGCATAGCTTTTAAACATCCAACGTAGGACAATTCTCAACAGCAATTTGTGATAAAGCTATACTATAAGCGAAAAGACTAACAATTCAAATTAACCTGTATCATATCGATATCGGGGTATCTGTGCACCCAAAAACTACTTACATTCGATCCATATTTTTCCTTGTTCGGATTTTCTTCTTAGGAATCATGAGGGTCACATAAAATGTACAAGGGACTTGTCAAACTGATTGTGGGCTTGGCCAATCGCCATAGACTGGTCGTCTGCATGATCAAGATCAAGTTAACTGGGTACTGGCTTGGGCTTTGAGCAGATTGATCGGGTAGTTCGGTCGAGTTCTCAGGACTTTGACATGAGACATTTCCGCATCATTGGATAATTATATCTTTATTAAATTTTGTTGAGTGCTGTCACACACATTGAAAATTTATAAATTATATTAGCTCTTTATAAGATACTTATTTGCACATCATTGCCGCTAGGCACATTTGCTGTTAGAGTGAGGTCTAGGATGATACACATTCTTATAGAACATTTGATGTGAGATTAAAAAAAAAAAAGTTGGCATCAACATGAAAATTTAGGAAAGTATGTAAAATTGATCATGTAAATAAACCTAATTTTGATTTTGATACTTTAATTAGTCAATTTAAGTCTTAGAATAACAACTTTGTTTCTTTCACAATTTTAGTCGTTGTTTCATCGGAGTGCTGACATGACACCAAATATTACTTACTGACATGTTCTACATAATAAAATTGTAAAAGAAGTAAAGTTATTGGACTAGAAGTGAAATTCGACTAATTAGAAAAATGAAAAATCAAAATTATGCAAATTTAAATGAAAATTTTTACTATTTCCCAAAATCAATATTTTCTCACGTGTTATATTTCAAAAAAGTGAAATATTTAATGACATAATGTTCAAAATTAAATGACACTTTCGAAATTCAAAAATATAATATTTAAAAATACGACGAGGATGACATACACTTGGTGTCGGTGGTACCCACACATGCTCTCACTTCAAGCATTTTACATACGAGACAACGCTGGAATCAAGTTTTTGCCTTCGTATTTGAAAATGGGGTCCAATAATTAACATTTGTTTTCATTAATTCATTTGGACCCGTTAGGTATAAGTCGCATTAATATCTCTAACATTTTCCATACCTTATCATGGATCAACTCACATGCCTATTCCATACGACATATGTCCAATAATATACTTGTGCGTTGAGTAAAGTTCATGAATTTTAATCTTTTCACGAAAGCAAAAGGGATGTCCGATAAAGACATGATTCGAAGTCACATACAAAGATGTTCAGAAGGATCAATGAAGATATTTTGACCGAAAAAACTATTGGAGAAGATTGACACATTTACACGACGTGACTTTGATTTCTTCTACGATTCATGTACGCTAGCAGAATTTTATATAAAGTAGTATGATAATTCTTCTTCTTTGTGCATACAAGATGAAATCTGTGACTTTTGAACATTAACAAGTTTCACCATCTAGTTTAAACAATAACGTCTATCTCTCCTCGCTTGCTATGTGTTTTTATGTCGAACCATAGGGATACATTTGAAATGTTTCATATATCTATTACATAAAAGATATGATATTGTAATGCAATATTATACAGGGGGTCATCCGTTATTGTTCAAACTAAATGTCAAAAATTGTAATAAAATTTTTTTTTAGGGGAGACAACTGTAATTTTTATTATGGTTTAATTTATTCATTTTTTTATAATTTTTTTTTTTTGGCTTTGAAATAACATTAAAGAGAAATTACAATTTCGGTTCTTTGGAATAATCGCGGTGGTCGTTGTTGGACTATTGTTTCGGACCCATAGGTCACAATTTCATTCAATAGTTGCGGATGTATTTTTATTCTTTTTTTTTTAAATCGAAAACCTTATGAAAATCATATATAAGTTGAAATCATATAAAAATAATTTTTTTACTACGATCGCTATGATAACTTCAAAATACAATTGCACAACTCCTATTTAGTACATATTACCAGAGGTGGGCTTTGAGTTGGGTTTTTTTTGGGTCGGGTAGATAATAGTTAACATGAGCACTCGAGATAGTATATTCTTGGTAATGAACTTCAATAATTATAAAATTACCATCGCATAAGTTAAAGCAGTCAAAAGCATGTCAAGATTTGTTTATCTGCTTCTGCTTTTACCTGCATTAACAGAAACAAAGAAATAAAACATTTTAGAATAATAATAGTAGAAACATAGAAATCAAACATTCAAAATCTGTTTTTTCCTTCTTCGCATAAACACTTCTGAGAACTATTTAAAATACCACCTAAATGTATAACCAAATATGTCCATATTCTTCAAAATTATATGTCGGAAGTCATAATTCATCCTCATCATGAAACCCTGTTTTTTTAGTACAGTCCAACACAAATTGGAGAGAAAGTGTGATGTCTCGATCGAGACCTCCCAACATTCAAAGAAGTGTGGTGCCACTAGGGTACGAAGCCCCGATTTATATAGTATTTACTCTTGTAAATTTATTCGAGACCTCCCAATATTCAAAGGAGTGTGATGCCACAAGGTATAAAGACCTGATTTAGGTAGTACTTACTCTTGTAAATTTAATAGGTATCAAATGTCATACAATATAGTGGCCCTTACATGTTTAATGTGCCCACCGTCAGGTGTAGTAAATAAAACCATCTCTTTTCTTCATTAAATGTATTGCCGAAACTTACTGTCCATTTACTCTATAACACTATAATAAAAGGGACCAGTGTTCACAAAATGGGACCAATATCACACATTATGTGTTTTTTCCAATTTTTTTGTTGAGCCTAAATGTTGACAAAATTTTATTTTATTTATATTTTTTTTCGTACTACCTCTCAATAACAATAATTATTCAAATAATCATCGAAAAAAGAATAAGAGAAAAAATGATTATTTAGGAAAATTATATGCATCGGTTTGGGAGAGATGTTACAGTAATTGTATATCACTACGCAGTGTATCCATATAATAATTTAATTCATTATTCTTGTAAAAAATTAAAGAATGTATGGCCATCGATAGAGGATCCAACTAGATGAAGTTTTAATTTTTCCGCGATAATAACCGCAACAGTTTCGAGAAATATCAACGGAATTGGAATATCAATGAAATTAAAATAGCAGCCCCACAACATTCTTTAAGACCGTATCGGCGAACCATGATATCAACTCTCAAATATAAAAGATGGGCTAACGACTCCGAATACATACTGCAACTGGGATAATTTAACATTATCTTCTTTTTGAAGGGACAACTATGAGATTCTTTTCTATCTTATATTCTTACTTCTTCTTTTTTCCTGCTAGGTTTCTGTATGATCAAAATGGATTCGGGACGATTCTTGTGGGATGAACAGCGCAACATTTCCAGATCGAACAGTGACTTGTGAAACACATTTGGAATGAAACTTGAATTCTAGTATATTTAGTTGTCTCACTATATATCAAATGACCAAGATCAGAGATTTTGTATGTTTTTCTTTCTTTTAGGGTAAAAAGCGGAGAGCCCCAACGTTCACCCACTTTAGCACTTCACCCTTTAACCTTTCAAAACATGTACTTAATCATCTGAACAATTTTAAGCAGTGCACTTAACCCCCTAAACAATATTCGAGAACAATTTCCTTAATATTCTGGCTGCGTCTCACATGACACGGTCGAGAGTATGTATGTTTTTCCATGTATTTTATGCAGGAATTTTACGACCATGGATATACTCGTAAAATTCATTTTCATGTATTTTCTTATGAGTATACTCGTATAATTCCTGCAGAATACACGAAAAGACATACATACCCTCGACCGTGGCATGTGCGACGCACGTGAGATCGAGAAAACTGCTCCCGGATATTGTATTGGGGGTCACTGCTTAAAATTATTCCGGAGGTTAAGTGCACGTTTTGAAAGATTAGTGGGTAAAGTGCTAAGGGGGTGAACGTTGGGGGCCGTCCTCTTTTACCCTTTCTTTTATTGTCATCACCAGCATTTACTAGCTTTTCTTTGCTTTTACTTCACCATTCTTGGGAAACTATGTTAGCTTCTCTTGGCTTGCAGTAGTTGTCCTCGTTATCCTACCGAGCTGTTTAATTGAAATGTTGTATTTGTGCCATTATACCATTTATTATATGTGAATTGCATCTGTTGCTAAAAACAAGTGTTTAGTCAGATAATTAATAATAGAAATAAGATCACGTGTTCGAATTTCACGAGTAAAAAATCAAACTAATGGTTGAGGGAAGGATTCGACCTTTATGGGTTCAACATGATCATTAGGCATACACGGATCTTTCTAACAACATTTTGAATTAAAAACAGTTAATCTGAAAACATGTAATACATCATATTCGAAAGAGTCTGTTGTACCAAATCGAATGTAGAATCATGTGAAACAGATCATATTTTACAGGCTCACCATGCCACAGAAAATGTCTCTGCACCTCTTTCACTCCCTTCTGCAATTCAACATACTTCTCCTCAGGTATAGACATCAATATTTTCTTCAAATCCGGAATCTCTCGCTCTAAGACAAAAAGGGCAAAGGATTCCCATTTCAAGATTTCAAAAAATGGAGGAACATAGTTGTCAGATATAATAACAGGGACACAATCGAAGAAAATCGACTCCACAACACGAGGGCTGTGCACCGCGTAACCCCTGGCACATATACAATACTTACTGCTCTTCATGTATCTAGTATAGTTCTTATCACCTTTGATATGAGGCATTCGTCCTAGGATTCTCATGTCCGGATCATCTGCCCAGTGTTTTAACAACAATGGACGAACATTTCCATGCATGTAACCAGCAAAGAAGGCAAGAATCGGCCTTTCTGATATGGGTTCCCCCCCAATATCATTTATTGGATTCTTGGCTGATCGAACGTTTACTGTAGGGAGAGAAACATCCTTGCCTATGACAAAGCCTGTTCTGATATCAGCATTGCAGAGGGCTCTTATGCAACTAAGAATTCGGCCTCTTGTTTCTGCAGGAGCCTGAGGTTTTTTTTGGGTTAGATTTTAGTACCTATGAAAAAAAATCATTATAAGAGAGGTTTACCCAATCATGGCAAGCAGCCAAGAAATGGTCTTCGCCATTTGTGCGGTTCCAAAAAGGGTGTTTCTGCACAAGCATCTCCACATAGTTCTTCATGAACTCTATAAGATTGTCTCGACGGTGCGAATGCGGGATGTAAAGTGTTAACTCGAGCTGTCTTGAGCTAAAAGGTATGTAGAATAAATGAGCTTTTATGGGATCTTTTGTGATAAATTTCTTATTTGATTCCAACAGCTTCAAGAACCATCCCTCGGATGCGTATATCCCCTCGAGTATGGACTCGTGAAATATTGGTTTTTCCCCTTCCTTGTAGATGTATACTCTCAGCATCTTATCCATCAACTCATAGCTCCTATATCCACACCAGTTTCAGAAACAAAGCAAAAAACGTACTTTAACAAACACACAAATCATACATTTTGAACTTGGAAGCGTTTCTATAGAGAGGCGCATAGAGCCCCGAATTATAATTCAATGGTGCATTTTCTATCTCTGATTTTGCACGAAGTAGTTCCTCATCAGACGTTGAAAAAAGCCAAGGCATCTGCTGAAAAATTGAACAAAGAACAAAATATAACAAATTCATTAAAATCAAGTGCTACATCAAATATTTTAACCTTACACACCTTGGGATTTCGATTAGAGTGACTCTGCAGCAACAGCTCATTCATCTGAGGTATTGAAACTGTATTTGTAGCATTATTCTGAGTTTCATTTCTCAAACTAGGACTAGCCTTCGAAGAAATATTTACTAAACCGTACTCGTCCAGGCCACCACTTGTACCACGAAATCCTCCCTTATTTCTACCTTCTATTGCTTGACTCGAAATCTTAATACTATCTGATGTGTTACTGAACAGTGCAAACTTTCCAGTAGATGACAAAAAATTGCCATCTCGAAGCTTGAGAAACTGAATCAGAATAAGTACTAAACCAAATGCCAGTCCAAATATCCACAATAATCGCCTGATTAGTATCGTACTCCAGCATAAAAATCCAGATCCTTCATCCATGGTCAACGACATTCCCTCATCGATAACAATAATCAGGATGTTTTTTACTTATTTATGGAAGCTTTATCTACCAATCAGTCCAGTGCTAGATCACACATTAACTAAACAATATCATCGGGGCATACCTGCATAGCATGGCATAAGAACAAAGGTATAGCTTTGTAACAAATTTAGCAAAATCTACCTAGCCAATATTGAGACACAGATCACAAACTCCAGGTGATATAAACTTTTTATTTTCATTTTCATTTCTAGTTTATAAGAAATTACATGTACATAAGTCCCACAAAAAGAAGAAGAAGAATAAAGATAAAGCGATCTTAGATTAATGATTGATCAAATGAAGACTTTACTGTTAACAGTTTACATTGAAAATAGAGATCGAGAAAATCAACATTAGCAAAACAAAGGCTATTAGATTGCATATATGAAAATGAGGGGAAAACTTACCGGAAATAAAGATTATCTGATCAGATCAGATCGAAAAATGGAGAGTTGCTTTGATTTCCAAAAACGTTTTGCAGAAACATTTAGGAGTAATACGTAGATATTAGAAATTTCCTCCCTGATTAATCCTATTATCGCACAATTAACCGCATACTTTTCATTTATTATTTTGCTTATTTTCACAAGACAGCGTAAGTTCAGATCTTGAAAGGAGACACAGAGTCAAAAGTAGGTGGAATTACTGACTGAAAACGAAGTTTGCATATTAATATGTCAAGGCAAAGACTTTGACAATTCTTCTTGCTACTGTGAACTGTGAAGTGATCGATGGCTTGGCCCTTTTCCTAGTTTTTTTTTTAATTTATTTTTTTTACAAATGGAAATAATGAGAGTGCACCAACGAACGACCAATCTTTACCACACGATCACACAATTTCCATTCAATAAAAAAATTGAGAAAAAAATTTAGATTTGAACCATGATTCATTGAGAACGGGTCTTTAGACAGTGTTCACAAGCTATGAACCTGCCTCACACATCATCTCAGTTTAGGCACCAAGATTAGAGAAGAGAAATACAAAAGTGCAAAACCAAATTTATTCCTCTGCCAATTTATTAACACAAAAAAGGATTCCGTACTTCCTTTTCTTTCACATCATCTGCGACCAACTTCTATAATAAAAAAATATATATTTTATTTACAGCTTCCAAAATCAGTGAACACAACCTGGTCATGTATGGAATACTCTGTTGTGCCATATTGAATGTAGTATCATGTTAAAAATATCGTACTTCACCGGCCTAGAATGCCAAAGAAAATGCTGTTGCACCCGTTTAACCCTCTGCTGCATCATTTGATACCTTCTCTTGGAAATAGACTGAAGTATACTTTTTAAATTTGGTATGTCCTCCTCCAAGACAAAAACAGCGAAGGATTCCCACTTCAAGGTCTCGAAAAATGGAGGCACAAAATTGTCGGATATGATCACTGGAACACACTCGTAGAAGATGGCTTCAACTACTCGGGGACTATGGACTTGATAGCCCTTGGCACATATGCAATATTTGCTGTTTTTCATGTACTGGGCATAGGTCATCCCGCCTTTCACTTTAGGTAAGGGACCAAATATTTTCATGTCGGGATCTTTATTTTCCCAGTATTTTAACAAAATGGGACGGAGGTAACCATGCATACTACCCGCAAAGAAAGCAAGAATTCGTCTCTGCGAAGATGGTTTGCCTCCTAGTTCTCTGAGTGGATTCTGATCCGACCTTACATTTGTTACAGGAAGAGAGACGTCTTTTCCAAATCGAAACCCTTCTTTGATATCAGTGTTGCATAAAGATCTAATACAATTAGCCATGATCATCCTCGTCTCTGCTGGTGCCTGGAAACACGAATTTTTAGCATGGCATTACTTTTATGATATTTGAAAAATTGAAGTAACTTCCAAACTCAACATTTTGACTGCTTTTGCTAACTCTATATTTTGATGCTATTCCACATTGGAAATCACATATATTAGTGGACATAATTACTATTACACTCCAATAATTTCACCAATTTATAACTCCTGAGAATCAATTAAGACCCCAGATCTGATACCATTTGTAAGTAAGAGTTATGGGTCCCATATCAAAAACTAAAAGTAATAATAACGAAGCAAGTTACATCAGTCAAATGTACAACAACCCAAAGACTATATTTGATTATAATGCCACATTTACAATCACATAGAACATAGGAGGCAATAGTTGTTATCCAACATCACTCATTAACTCATATAAGGAACGTACCCAATCATGGCAGGCGACGAGAAAATGGTCAGCTCCGTCTGTTCTATTCCAAGAGTCATATTTCGTCTTGATCGTGTTAACATAATCACTTAACCGTTGAACCAAATTCTTCCGCTTACCTGAATTAGGTATATATAACGCTATCCTTAGCTCGAGTGCACTGAATGGTAAGTAAAACAAGTGAGCTTTTTTCATGTTTTTTGTAAGGACTTTTTTGCTTGACTTTAGCTGGTTCATAAACCATCCCTCGGATGCGTATATTCCTTTAAGCCGTGGCTGATGGAATATAGGTTGTTCTCCTTCGGCATAGACGTAAACCTTGAGAACCTGTTCCATCAATTCATAGCTCCTGCAAATGAGAAGTTGAAAGTAGTTTAAAGAATGCAATTCATAGAATTAGCCGAGCAACTATTGTGGAGGAATTTCCTCAATATCTTGCCATATCCTGAAACTTCTTTTGCAATCTTAACATATAAAACATTCCTTTACAATTCTTTTGCAAGATAGACATATTCCTAATGTATGCATCGGCGGCAAAATGCATTTGAACAAGAGCATCTAAGGAGGTAAGTATCTTGGTAAATCATTTGAGCTTTTCAAAAGTAATATTAAACCACCCTTGAAAATATAAAAAAATAAAAATAAATATTACACACAACATTGAACTAGTTGAAAATTAATATCTTAGCGTGGTTCAATTACCTTTTGAATGCTGAAAAATTTCTATACAAACTAACATCAAAGTGAGAATCTTCTATGATTGCTGCATTCTCAATCATGGACTTTACATTTCGTAATTCTCGATCAACAGTCGAAGACAATCTTGGCTTCTGCAATCAAATAAATGAAAAGGGTCAAAGCTACAAAAAATAGATGTGGGACTACAGCAAGATAACATCTGACATGGGAAAAAAAATAGTTGGTATACACACCACAGCCTCATACGAAGCATAACTACTGAGCAGCATATCGTTCATTTTGGATATGGGTACTACCATACGTTTCTTTGTATACACTCGTTCTCTTTTAGATATGGAAGAATCATTCACTCGATTAAAAAGTTCCCCTTTCAGAATCTTGGGACTCTCATTCGTTGTAAGCTTATCTTCTGCATCTTTTCCCTTTGTAGATGTACTCAGAGCAGTAGAGTTCACAAAATTACTCGGATTTGTATCCAAATTTTCGGGAGATGTGGAGAAAACTTGCAAATTTGAGGGAGGTAAAGCATCTGGACCCATTACAATATCATGGCCTGGTGAAAAATCACTTTCGGAAGTATAATTTGATGCTGGTAGTTCGAACTCTGGAGAATTCTCTAGCGTCGAGCTATTATCTTTAACTACCCCAAGAACTTCTATGTTGTCGTTAACTTCCAAGAAGTCGTTGGAAGGAAACTCATCTTCGGGATCGACATCATCGTCCGAGGTATCACCAAAAAATTTGATGTTTTCAGGATCAGAATCATCCTTGACGTTTGACACTCCACTGACCATTTCATCGGAGACTTCTATATTAGTAGATAACAAATCAGACACATTTTTGTTGGCTGCATTCAAGCCACTAGAATAGGTATAGTTCTTCGTACTATTGTGGTAAATGACTGAATCCCAGCTGGAAAATTTGTGTGCCTGTTCTACTTCGATTTTGATGTCTTGGAGCTCGAAAAGTTGAGCAAAGAACTGAACCAATGCAAAAGTCGCTCCCGCCATCAACAACACACTCTTGGCCCTCAGGGACATGTACCCAAACTCAATTCCCATGCTAACAGCTCAGATTGATTGGAATCCTAAAATGATGTCATGAAATTCTGCAGAAAAAAATTCAATATGATCATTAGAAAAAGATAATGTTATTGTTCACACAGGTTTTTAAAATTTGAATCATCGAGATATCGAGGAAGTGTCTTAGAAAGGCTTAGAAGAAATTCTCCTCCATCTGTGCTTCCATTTTTAAAACAAATATTCATGTAACGGTGACTCCAACAAGTACGTAAGTCGTCAGAAACTAATTGCTACACAATTGGCAATTTCATTGACGATCTTTTTCAACTATTAAAGCCACTTTTTCAAATGTTACAAAAGACCTAACTTTGATGCTCAAGTTGAGCAGCAAACAAGTTTGGATTTAAATAATCACACAGGAAACAAAAACAACTGAGATTTTGTATGTCCAAAGAGCCAAACAGCCATATTTCTGTCTCTTTGATTACAGAACCAAACAGCCATTTTACTTAACTGTCTTCGCGTTTTTAACCTTTCTCCGGTGATTAAGCAATTGAACAACCCAAATAACAAGAAAACAAATTAAATCAGCAAAAGGATCTTAAGTATCTTCCCAGTTCATAATTGGCACAACCAAAGCAATACATACAAACAAACTAAAATTCAAGACAGCACGAAAAAAATTTCTCTCTTTACACAAACAAAGCACACTACTCTCATGAAACAAACCAAGTGTTCATGGAAACCAAGAAAAGAAATCAGCATCTTTAAACAAAACAAAATCATTATACCAAGAATATATACAGTTACTTTAACGAAGAAAATTGTCTTCATATAATAGAAAGCTAGTTCCCAGAGGCAAAAAAAAAGACCGAGGCCTGAGGCAAGAAATTTTTCGCTGAATATTTGAACTCCAAGAATTGAAAGAAAAAAAAGGGGAAATTTAGCTCAAACTCCAGTACAAATTCAAATGGTTCTAAAACCGAATATAATAAAGAAATAGACAGCACAGGAAGCTCTAATCAAATGATTGTAGCAATAATTGAGACACGTAACACGTTAGTGAAATTGGAAATAGTGCATCAAACAATTGTCTGCTCCTAGAAATTTCTTGGGGTCTTGAAATTAAATGAGAGCCGTGGGAATTTTAAGTCCTTTGGATGAAATCATGTCTTTCGTCTTCTTTTACAAATTTTGTCTTCAAGATTCTTTTTTACATTTGTTTGCAAGCAGTAATTTTATTTCTTTTACATTTATTGCTAAATACCTGCAAGTAAATTTAATAAATCATAACTTTGTAAAAAGAATTATGAACTCAGGGGTAATATGAATTATGAATTCATAGATAATATCTACATAAATAGATTGACAAAAAATAATAGGCCAAGTTTTTCAACAGTATTACTGCAACAAGGAACTATAATGAACAGTATATCATTCATTTTTCTTTCTTTCCATCTTGGCCGTAGACATGACCAAGGTTCGTGACCGTCGGTTGACGGTTCGGAATCGTCGGTTCGACGGTTTAAAAGAGTTCGACCCTTAACCTTAACATTCGTAGACGGTTCCGGTTATGGTTCGTGAACCGCCGGTTACGATTATGGTTACGGTTATGGTTAACCACGGTTACGGTTACGGTTTGACCCTTATATTTGTTAAATTAAAAAAAATTAAAATTTCATTTAAAAATTTAAAACATACTATAAAAGAATCATAAAAAAGAACAAAGGAAATGTAATGGGGCCGGGAGAGTTTGAACTTTTTAAGTTGCGATTAACTTTCAATTCATATGAATCATTTAGCAATTTCTATGTTAAGTTCAACGTGTGGGTATATCTAGTGACAACTTTCTAGGTCGCATGCCATTAATCTTACAAAACTTACTCAATTGTTTCATCAAACTCGATGGGACCACAAATAAGATAATGTCATTTTAATTGATTGAATCTGATTATCTAACGTTACTAATTACATATGAAATTTGTAAGAAAAATACACAACTTTGGTACTAATTATAAATGATATTAGTATAAAACATTTACAATTATGATACTAATTAATATGGAATTCGTATGAAACCTATACAACTTTGGTACTAATTACAAAAGAGTTTGGTATTAAATATTTACAATTATGTTTGTTAGTTTCGGATTTTAAAGATGACAAAACAGACCAGAACGACGCAGATTAATGACAACCAAATTAGAACAGACCAAATCAGTATAAGTAAATTGTGAGAACCTGATTTTTTCGACCAAGTCAAATAACTAGAGTTTTGGTCAACTCAACTACACGGTGTTTTGGTCTGCTCAGCTACCCAGAATTTTAGTCAAACAAACTACTAAAATTTATTTATAAATCATTAACTTAATATTAAGATAATCTAGACTTTGTATTATAGATAATATTGTGTTTATAATATTCAATCTTGTAGACTTTGAAAACAATTAAAAGTGTGTAGATAATTAAGAATACTAATAAAGATAATAATAATTGAATGATCAAATTTTTAGCCAATAAAACACTTGAAGAGATAAATCCAATTTGATTTAATCTTGTAGAGTTGTAGCTAAACCAATGACTAAATATTTAAACAACTAGAGTTTTTGACAATTAGAATCCTTAAGTTAATCCAACCACTTGATATTATTTGGTCAAACCAAATATTAAGTATAGATAATATTGAAAAATAATAGATCATATTGAATTATATATATAATATCTTGACAAATATATAATATTGAATTATATTATGATAATCTTTCAGATATATAAATATAACCAAATCCAAAGATTATATATATAATATCTTGACAAATATATAATATTGAATTATATTATGATAATCTTTCAGATATATAAATATAACCAAATCCAAAGATAAAGCACAATCTAAAGATAAGTTTGGAAGATACGATTGAATTTCAGAAGTCGTGGGAACCGAGATTCTCGAATTTCAAGCTCTATAAATATAAGACTCTTCTACATAGTATGCGACTCAAAAATCTCTCACAATTCATACAATTTTCGAAACACACACTAGCACACACTAAAAGGTGTAAAATTTTCAGCAAGGAAAGGAGAGGAAATTCATCACGTTTTTGCCACCCAAATCCTTTGAAACACGCAAGAATCGTTTCTGATCTCGGTAAGTGGGTTTTTGCTATAATATCATCGTTTCGTTTTCTAAAAATCATATGTATGTTTTGAAATCTCAATCGAATATGTGATGTATTTTAAAACTATGATGTTCTGAGAACAAATTTTGATCATCGAGAAATAAGGGCTATACGGAGCAAAGTGCTACTTATGATGGGAGCCACCTCTTGAGTCCAAAGGGCAAAGTGCTACGTGTACGGGGGCCACCTCTTGAGCCTGCGGGGCAAAGTGCCACGTACATGGGAGCCACCTATTGAGCCGGCGGAGCAAAGTGCTACATATACGGGAGCCACCACTTGAGTCTATGCAAGTCCCTCTAGATTGTCGGTGTTATGGGTCTGTGTTTAAGTGATATGAGTTATGATTATGATATGATGTTCTGTTCTGGCTCTGATTAGAGCAATTCTGTTAAGTTTATGTTTCTGTATTCATATCAGTTTATGTCCGATTATTATATATGTTTTGGAAAATTATGAAAAAGTATTATATTGTTATCACATACGATTGGCCCCCGCTTGCTGAGTGTTTTCCAAAACACTCACCCCTTACTCTACCTTCCCAGATAAAGACGAGGAAGAAATTCAAGCTGAAGAAGAACACCAATTTTGGGGTTAGTGATCCGCTGCGTTTCTATGAATTAAAGACATCAATTTTGGTTATTTAGGATTTCATTAAGTTATTCCGTTTTAAGACTTTTAGAGTTTGATTATGCAATTTAAATTCGATTGTAAAGACAATTATTTATATTTTTGGAATAATAGACTGGTTTTCGTAGAATTCTGTATTACGAGGCTTGTTGGTTTTCTAGTTGTAATGGAAATCAACGCCGCTGTTATCGACCCCGATTTCGGGGCGTGACATAAATTATTAAAATATTTTATTAATTCATTGAACTAATAGAGCCTTAAGTTGGTAATGGTTCTGGAGCCGAGCTGATTCTTGATGCAATTCCCGGCTTTTTTGTGGAAGGAGGAGGATACGGGGGAGGACGCATCCCATTTTTCAGTGTCAAAAACCTTCTATGTTTCAACCATATTGTACAAATGGAGATGAGATTTCACGTATGGTTGAACCGTCTTATCTTTGAGCACAAATTTTTGATTGCTGGTTCTCAATGTGGGGCTATTGTTCAACAAATAACTTTTAGAGCTCCCAATATCAGTTTAATGAGAAACTCCCCATTTTTCAACCCCAGAACCCTCCTCAAAATTCACATCCCAAGCATGGCTAACCCTCCTCAAAATTCACATCCCAAGCATGGCTTGGAAAGCCTAGTAGGTCGGTTTCGTGATGGACCCGATCTAGATCCCTTCCACCTTCACCCGTCTCAACGATGACCTCTTAATTGTGGAGCTCACCCTTGAAGAGCTTGCAAATATCTTCCGATTCAGAACCGAACCTTAGGATATTCCTTACAGCATGAAGCGGCAGTGTTGGGAAGAGACAGAGAAAAACAACGGGCATGAACAGGTCCCAGGTTTCCTCTACCATGATTATGACCAGGTTTCCTCTACATTACTATATCCACGTTATTCGTGCGCTTGGTTGCTATGATAGGATAAGTGATGAATAGATTAAAAAGTGGATAATAAGTTGATAAATAAACTAATGGATAAACTATATTGTGTTTGGTTCATATGATTAGTAAATTATGATGAGTAATATTGTGTTTGATGAGGTTGATAATATGTAGTAAAGATTAATTTTATTTATAAAATGACAAACCTACCCGTGAATAGGTTTTGCACTTATTTCTATTATTTAATTTTAATTAAATTTTAGTTAATCAAATCAAATTTATTTATTTAATTTAATTATTAATAATAATAAAATATTATAATGAATTAAATAGTATGTATGAAATATTGAAAATATTATAATAAATAATATAAAATTAATTTGAACTTTTAAGTTAATCTCAAATTATAATGAATATATGTTAATCAAATTAAATTTAAGTTAATCGTAATTAACAAAACAAATACATATGAACACCATATCAACAAAACATTATGAACAAAATAAATACTACTAAGAACACCGAAAAGCATCACACTATATATAAAACAATAATGTTCAAATACTCTTTCATTTCATATAATTTACATTGCAGATGTGTCCAACCAACAATATATTAATAACAATGTGAGTGCGCAAAAAAAGGTAACCCAATATTTACCGAATGCCATTTTTACCAACAATCTTTCCATTGATAATGGGGTTTGCAACATAGACATCGACTCATAAGATGTCTCAACTTCATGGAACATATGATGCATGCTTATATCGATGTCCAGTTGTATTTTGTGACTCATGTTCAGTACATCTTGTACTACAGCAGCAAAACTCTCCACATATTTCCTATGGCGCGATCATTTTCAAATATCTCACACCACTCATGGCCGTGAACTAAGAGGCCGAAGCCTCAACAATCCGCACAAATGTAGCTAGACGCAACAACAAACAGATTGTGTGCAATAAGAAGATTAAAAACTCAAGAAAGCAATCCAACCATGTTCCAGCCACACAAGGTGAATAAATAAACACCAAGAATGCACCGATTAACCAAAATCAATCACAAGAAAGCTAGAGGACACCAATATCCAACTCAAATCAAGAAATGCAAAATCTGTAGAAATTGCGCAAACCCTTGACCGCGAGAACCCGCGAGATTAATCCAAATGCAACAGTCGGAGACGGTAGAACGATCGAAGAACAAAGAGCCAGGTTAGAGGGAGGCGCCTTTATTGTAGAGAGATCATCTTTCGAACAACTTCTGTTTTTTGACTAAAACTTGCATAGCATCTCCTCCATCTGGATTCTCTGTAACCTTTGGTTAATAAGCTTGAAAATCAGTGATCATTCAAGGGAAAAGAAAATGAAAAGAATAAAAGTATACACTACAATGGCCTGCTATCTCCTCCGACGCTCCTCTGAATGCTTCTCCAAGGTGTTGAAAACACCATTTTAGCCTGATTTTTCCACTGTTTCTTCACGTACGTCACTTTCCACCATCACGCCGCGCCTCGCTACGCTTCACTCCTCTCTGTTCCCTTTTGATCTGGTTTTGGAGGGAAGACCAAGGACAAATATGTAATCTTGTCTCCATATCACATTAACCATGCAAAAGTGGATTCCTTTTACCTAGGGTTTGGTGGGTTACGTTTTCTAGGTTGAACAATGGTTTTTTATGGATTTTCATGGGGCTCCGGGAAAAAGTGGGATTGACAAAAATGTAACCAAACATTTGATTATGGGTTTTTCACACCTTAATCAAGTCCTAATTAAGACAACCAAACACAGCCTTAATGTATTCCTTTCGAATGCCTGATTTGAAGTTGAAGGTAATACTTGCATTCAGTTTTGAATCTCAAATTTCAAGCGTTTGTTCGTGAAAAATGGTTAATCATAAGCATAAAGGCTCACTGAAGGAACAAATTCTAATATATTTTTTATTTAGATTCAGTCAGAGAATATAAGAATGGTGGTTTGGGTTTTATGAGATATACCAATTAGTTGGGAGGCTTCTAATAAATCAAGTTGGCCTAACTAGGTGTATACATACTTGTGGCTGTTAGTGTAAGGCACAGTCAGGAGATAATTGTGGCCAATAGATGGAAAAACTGTACCACTAGATTGCTAGAACCATTTGGTCTATATAATTAACAGAATCACGTCTCTGCCCAGACTCTTATAGGACCAGAAGAATTTGTTTTGAGAGAGATATAAGATGGCATGTCCTGTCAAGCACAACCATAATTCCAAATCTCTAATGGGCTTCCGTAAATAAGAAAAAATAATCGATTAAGTTTCCTTAATTTGTAGAAGCATCGATATGTTAATTAGGTGTGCCCGATATTTCAGATGACCTGTTGTGTAAACTAGGCACGAGATCAGGTTACAATTGACTATATGTCAGCCAAAATTTAATGGCTTTGGCCCATTCTGGAAAATATTAATCGTATTTTAGCAAATTGAATAGCACCAAATTTAAGTAAAATTGTGGTCCCTCAATCTTAACATGGTTGAAATATCTTATTTGTTATATGTGTACATGACTAGTTTCACTTGCTCAAGTGTTTAACATTTGAACTCGGAACATTTATGATAAATTTCTTATGTTGCACCATGCACATCATATGCAATATATTATTATTATTTTGGATTTCTTCCGTCTCTATTCTTTTGTATTTTATCGCAAGGTATCTACACATGACCTGTAATATCCCCGAAATAATTAATTGCATTTTGGGCATTAATTATGTTATGTGATTATAATGGTGATAATTAATATATGTGTTGGAATTAATTATCTTTGGGAAATGCTTAGTCACATGGTAGGAGTGACCCGGTAGAGCATTTCAGGGTGCAGGTATGCATGATAGGTAATTGGGGGTTATAAGGGTTTAAATGAGATGGTTTGTGATTATTTGGTGAACCACGTATTTAATTGTGATTTGGGTGCATTTAGGTAAAATGCCTTTAAAATATCATGTTGGGATGTTTTATACATCATGTTATTTGTGGGGATACAAATTATTCACTTTAAACCCCCTACCCCTCACCTTTACCAATCACTTTACTAAATCCCCCAAAATCATCCCTCCAAACCCCCCATTTCTCCTATTTTCGTTTTTGGCTAAAAAGTGGTGTGGAAATTCTTGCAAAAAGCTTGTTGGTGGAAATCTTTGTAAGATTTGGAGTCCCCAAGAGGTATGGATACCTCCTTGGTATTTTTATAGTGTTTGGTTTAGTTTTGGAATGGTTTTGAAATGGGTTTGTTATGGGTTGGTGTGGTTTTGTTTGAGGGTTGGATTTATGGTTGTTTTGAAGTGTATTTTGAAGGTTATTATGTATTTGATGTTGTTGGTTTGAAGGTAGGGGAGTTGGTATGGATTGGAAAGGAGTTTTGGAGCAAAAATGGCGATTTTTCGAAGTGCAGGACTCGGCGATCGATCGCCCGTTTTTGGCGATCGATCGCGAGCCGTCAGTGTGCTCCAGAAGCTTTTGGCGATCGATCGCCACACTTGGGCGATCGATCGGCGAGGTTGGCGATCGATCACGCCAAGTGTGGCGATCGATCGCCGAAGGGTGAAAAAATTGGCTTCGGGCAGTAAGGTTTCGCGATCGATCGCCCGTAACTGGCGATCGATCGCGAAAGGCAAATTATGGCATTTTTGGGTATTTTGTGGAATTTTTGATATGGACTATTATTGGCTCCTAATATTGATTTGTGTGAATGTGTAGAACCATCCCAGGTGGCCACACAATTGAGGAGATAAAGTCCACGATATCTCCACTTTTGGAACTAAGGTACGTAGTGAGACGTACGAGCATCGGACGGTAAAACGTATTTATTACGCTTTGATTGGTTATGCATTGTGATTGCATACATGGTCCTAATTATGCATTGTGGTTGCATACATGATCGGATATGCATTGTGGTTGCATACATGATTGGATATGCATTATGGTTGCATACATGGTTGGATATGCATTGTGGTTGCATAATTGGTTGGATATGCATTGCGGTTGCATACGATTGTGAGTCGAGATTATATTACAGTGATGCAGAATACTTGCCGCTTTCATGTCGAAGCGATGATAGAATACTTGCCGCTGTCATATTTAGCGATGGAGAATATTTGCCGCAAATATGTCGAAGCGAAGGATAATGCCGCTGTCATATTGATGCGAGGGATATTATGCCGCTAATATGTCGAAGCGAGGGGTATTAATGCCGCTGTCATATAAAAGCGAGGGGTATTATGCCACTGATATAATAAGACTGGAAATTGGCCATTGGTATACAAGGAATGGGTGCATGTCATGACATACATATTGGCATTATAATCCATTGATTATTATTGTGGTACAGGGACAACCAAGGGAGCTTTTAAATATGTTAAATACAGGAAGTGAATCGCATTTATGGTTTATGCATTGAATTATGATCATATTTTTGTGAATATGATTTATATACATGCTCATGATTTTGGGGTTGTTCCTGTAGGTACTTTTGGGCGGACGGGCTAAGTCGGGTTGATGCGGGGAGCCAGTGAGGAGTGTATTTGGCATAGCAGGCTTAATTATTTTGTGTAGTTTCTACTCTAGGAGTGGTGTAAAACTATAGGATTAGCATTCTATTGGTTGGGAATGTAATTAATCCCTTTTGAAAATTTTATTTTGGCCTGTAATCTTAACGACTCAATACATCAACACGAACTTCCTATCATTAGATGCATGCTTAGCTCTATTACACCTTTAATCCGTACTTAAGGATCTAGGGTCCTTACATTAGTGGTATCAGAGCAGTGGTTAGAGAACCCGGGAATGAGTGAAGGGTAGCCTTAGCATGGTTGGCTAGGTGTTTACATTGGAGCATGTTTATGCATATTGGTGTATAAATTGTTATACTAACATGCTTATTATCATTCATGTTGTCTAACGACATATTATATATATTGTTGGAATTGCTGTTAACCTTTGTATTACAGCATGGCGGATATGAATGTGGAGAACCTCAATGAAGGGGTGGGTGATGTTGGAAGCGTGAACGCTAGCATTGGTCAGGCAAATCTTTTACCTCCACCTGCTGTGGGCATGGAACCGGTTGCTCAGTTGCTACTACCAGGGGAGCTTAGCCTGACACAATTCCTGACCTTCCACTCGCCTATGTTTGAGGGAACAGAAACAGGAGAAGAGGCCGAGGAGTGGCTAGAGAGATTGGAACAGATATTTGTATCTGCGCCGTGTGCTAAGACGGCTTGGCTAAGACTGGCAGAATTCCAACTGGCAAAGAAGTCTTCTATGTGGTGGAAGACGACTGTGATGGAGTTTAGGGCTCAAGGCATGGTGATTGACTGGACTCTATTCAGAACTCGGTTTTTAAACCGATATTTCTCAGCTGCGGCTAGGCAAGCAAAGGAGGATGAATTTACAAACTTGAAACAAGGGAGCAAGACCGTCTCGGACTATGCCATGCACTACTCATCCTTGTTGAAGTATGTTCCCCATATCGAACGGACATGCTAAGATGAGGAACTTTTTGAAAGGACTGAGACCGGAACTAATTGATCGGGTTATTTCCAATAACCCGACATCTTTTGATGATGCATTGGTTAGAGCGGAATTGGCAGATATAGGGGTGAGTGCTTATACTGATACCGTACCCCCACCAGTTCTATCACAAAGATCTACATCTGAGAATCTGAGGCCCCGGGGAGGATCTTTTAAGTCACGATGGACTTCTTCTTCTTCTTCCCGGTTTAGCGGAAGGCGACCAGATGGTCGGAAGCAAGAGGATCGGAGGGGTGGTGCATCTACTTTTGGAGGACCTGGTAGAGCTGGTGATGTTAAGTGTCACTTTTGTGGAGGGCCGCATTTGATGCGAGACTGTTCTGCATGCTACATATGTGGCAGGTCGGGCCACATTGCTCGGCGTTGTCCCAATCGAGAAGGACAGGCGGATCTTAGAGAGGGCCGAGGGAGGTTTTCTAGTGGGACAGTACAGCAGAGGCCACCGATGGTGCCCCGACATATGGGAGGACAGGCGATGGGGCCACCTCAGGGACAGGTCTATGCACTGACTAGGGAGCAGGCCGATGCAGCTCCAGAGGAGGTGATAGCTGGTACGTGCCTTTTATTTACCTATTTCGCCTTTATTTTGATAGACACAGGTGCTTCGCACTCCTTTGTGTCTGCGGACTTTGTGGCGAGACATCATATGCGCACGTCTCCGTTGCCCACGTCTCTATTGGTCTCGACACCCACTGGGAAGAGAGTTGTTGCTGATCAGTTTCTGATGGACTGCCTCATTTATTTTGAGGGCAATGAGATAAAGGCAGATTTGATTGTTTTGGGTATGTCAGATTTCGACTGCATTGTGGGCATCGACATTCTGAACAGATATCAGGCAGTGGTGGATTGTCGACAGAGGACAGTTCGGTTCAGATCTCATTTGGGAGTTCAGTGGATTTTCTATGGCAACGGTTCTCGTGCGAAGATTCCGTTGATTTTGGCAATCAAAATGTCCCAATTGTTGGAACGTGGACACACGGGCTATCTCATATATGCCGTGGATTTGTTGGGAAAGAGCAAAGAGTTAAAGGTTGAGGATATACCAGTGGTAGCGGAATTTGCTGACGTATTCCCGGAGGAGATTCCAGGGTTCCCACCGGCTAGGGAAGTCAAGTTTGGGATTGAGTTATTACCGGGGACATCCGCTATTTCTCGTGCCCCTTACCGGATGGCACCGGCAGAGTTGAGAGAACTGAAGGAGCAGTTGCAGGAGCTCCTTGACAAAGGATATATACGCCCTAGCGTATCGCCATGGGGCGCACCGATTCTCTTTGTAAAGAAGAAAGACGGTTCGATGCGGTTGTGCATCGATTACCGGCAACTGAATAAAGCCACGGTAAAGAACAAGTATCCTCTCCCAAGGATTGATGATTTGTTTGATCAGTTGCAAGGCACAGAGCTGTATAGCAAGATTGATTTGAGATCCGGGTACCACCAGATACGGGTTCAGGGAGGAGGATGTGCGGAAGACAGCATTTCGGACTCGGTATGGGCACTACGAGTTCTTAGTGATGCCGTTCGGTGTGACGAACGCCCCGGCTGTCTTTATGAGCTTGATGAACCGGGTATTCCAACCCTATCTGGATCAGTTCGTCATTGTGTTTATTGATGATATACTCATCTACTCCCGGAGCGAGGAAGAGCACGTGAGACACTTGAGGACAGTGCTCCAGATCCTTAGAGATCACCAGTTATATGCCAAGCTCAGTAAGTGTGAGTTTTGGTTGAGCAGCGTAGTATTTCTGGGGCATGTCATATCTAGCAGTGGGATTTCAGTGGACCCCAGGAAGATTGAGGCTGTGATGGAGTGGGCTGCACCCACTTCTTTGCCTGAGATACGGAGTTTTCTTGGTCTGGCTGGTTATTACCGACGCTTTGTCGAGGGATTTTCTAAGATTGCTAAGCCACTGACGCAGTTGACCCAAAAGGGAGTACCCTTCTTTTGGTCAGAGGCTTGCGAGGGGAGCTTCTAAGAGTTGAAGCACCGATTGACGACGACACCGGTATTGGTGATTCCTACGGAGAACAAGAGGTTTGTCCTTTATACTGACGCATTACTGCAGGGCTTGGGTTGTGTACTGATGCAAGATAAGCATGTGGTAGCTTATGCATCAAGGCAATTGAAGCCGCATGAGGCTAGGTACCCAGTCCACGATTTGGAATTGGCGGCTATTATCTTTGCCCTAAAGATTTGGAGGCATTATCTGTACGGTACCACCTTTACCATATATACGGATCATAAGAGCCTGAAATTATTGTTCACTCAGGCGGAATTGAATATGCGTCAGAGGAGATGGATGGATCTACTCAAGGACTATGACTGTGAGATAGAGTACCATCCGGGGAAAGCGAACTTGAAGCAGACGCTTTGAGTAGGAAGGTGAAGAGTACTGCTGAGGATGTCATGCAATTGTCGGCTATAATGACTTCTTATTGCCATATGGGCTATGACTTTGACGTAGATACATCGCCTGTGCATGTATCGACCTTATTGGCTGAGCCAGATATCTATGAGCATATCAAGAGAGCTCAAAGGACAGATGATGAGATTCAGAGATGGTCATCATTGGCACTTCAGGGGCAGCCATCAAAGTTTAGAGTGGCTGAGGATGGTTCTTTGAGACTTGGTAACCGATGGGTAGTTCCATGTACGCCTGAGTTGCGTAGAGGAATCTTTGAACGGGCTCATAGTAGCCGATTCAGCATCCACCCAGGAGGGAGGAAGATGTATAAAGACTTATGTGATCAGTTCTGGTGGAAGCGGATGAAGCGTGATGTGATCGCTTTCGTCAAGAGGTGTTTGATCTGTCAGCAGGTTAAGGCAGAGAGATAGAGACCCGATGGCGAAATGAGGAGCTTAGAGATACCGGAGTGGAAGTGGGAGCACATATCTATGGACTTTGTGACCCACTTGCCGAGGACTACTTCTGGTTGTGATGCTATTTGGGTGATCATTGACAGGCTGACGAAGGTAGCTCACTTCATTCCCTACAGTATGACGTACACATACTTGAGGATGGCTCAGCTGTATGTCCGGGACATAGTGAGACTGCATGGGATTCCAGTGTCTATTGTGTCTGATAGAGATCCGCGGTTTACGTCTCATTTCTGGGGAGGTCTTCAGTCAGCATTGGGTACTGAGGTGAGATTGGGTACGACATATCATCCCCAGACGGATGGGCAGACAGAGCGTACTATACAGACGCTCGAGGACATGCTACGAGCTTGTGTGTTGGAGTTTGATGCCTCATGGCAAGATTCTTTGGCCTTGGTAGAGTTTTCATACAACAACAACAACTATCAGG
Source organism: Haberlea rhodopensis (assembly GCA_907163345.1). Lineage (NCBI taxonomy): Eukaryota > Viridiplantae > Streptophyta > Magnoliopsida > Lamiales > Gesneriaceae > Haberlea > Haberlea rhodopensis. Next base: position 28,670,109 of record CAJQUN010000004.1, on the reverse strand, counting down.
CGAGTATTCAGATGGCACCGTTTGAGGCTTTGTATGGTAGGCATTGTAGGTCGCCATTATACTGGGATGACTTGACCAATAAAGCCGTGGGAGGACCGGAGTTGATTCGGGAGATGGAGGATAAGGTAAAGGTTATCCGTCAGAAAATGAAGGCAGCCCAGGACAGGCAGGCATCCTATGCGAATAAACGACGGAGACCGTTAGAGTTTCAGTTGGGAGACAGAGTCTTTTTGAAGATCTCACCTTTCAGAGGTGTGGTTCGGTTTGGTATGCGTGGTAAATTGTCTCCGAGGTACGTGGGACCGTATGAGGTTTTACAGCGCATCGGTACCTTGGCTTACCGTTTGGCACTACCACCGTCGTTGTCTGGTATCCACGATGTGTTCCATGTATCTATGCTTCGGAAGTATGAGCCGGATCCGTGGCATGTATTGCAGCCTTCTGAGGTTCAGTTGGATTCTGATGTATCATATGAGGAACGGCCAGTTAGGATTTTGGATAGGGCTGATCGCAGACTCCGGAATAAAGTAATACCGATGGTAAAGATTAAGTGGATCGCAGGGGTGTCGAGGAGGCCACGTGGGAGACGGAGCGGCATATGGTGCAGCACTACCCGGAGCTATTTTCTGGTATGTGATTTTTGTTTAGCTTCGATTTGGGTAAGTGCATGCGATTTCGAGGGCGAAATCTTATAAGTAGGGGAGTATTGTAATATCCCCGAAATAATTAATTGCATTTTGGGCATTAATTATGTTATGTGATTATAATGGTGATAATTAATATATGTGTTGGAATTAATTATCTTTGGGAAATGCTTAGTCACATGGTAGGAGTGACCCGGTAGAGCATTTCAGGGTGCAGGTATGCATGATGGGTAATTGGGGGTTATAAGGGTTTAAATGAGATGGTTTGTGATTATTTGGTGAACCACGTATTTAATTGTGATTTGGGTGCATTTAGGTAAAATGCCTTTAAAATATCATGTTGGGATGTTTTATACATCATGTTATTTGTGGGGATACAAATTATTCACTTTAAACCCCCTACCCCTCACCTTTACCAATCACTTTACTAAATCCCCCAAAATCATCCCTCCAAACCCCCCATTTGTCCTATTTTCGTTTTTGGCTAAAAAGTGGTGGGGAAATTCTTGCAAAAAGCTTGTTGGTGGAAATCTTTGTAAGATTTGGAGTCCCCAAGAGGTATGGATACCTCCTTGGTATTTTTATAGTGTTTGGTTTAGTTTTGGAATGGTTTTGAAATGGGTTTGTTATGGGTTGGTGTGGTTTTGTTTGAGGGTTGGATTTATGGTTGTTTTGAAGTGTATTTTGAAGGTTATTATGTATTTGATGTTGTTGGTTTGAAGGTAGGGGAGTTGGTATGGATTGGAAAGGAGTTTTGGAGCAAAAATGGCGATTTTTCGAAGTGCAGGACTCGGCGATCGATCGCCCATTTTTGGCGATCGATCGCGAGCCGTCAGGCGCTCCAGAAGCTTTTGGCGATCGATCGCCACACTTGGGTGATCGATCGACGAGGTTGGCGATCGATCGCGCCAAGTGTGGCGATCGATCGCCGAAGGGTGAAATATTTGGCTTCGGGCAGTAAGGTTTCGCGATCGATCGCCTGTAAGGCGTTCGATCGCGAAAGGCAAATTATGGCATTTTTGGGTATTTTTGTGGAATTTTTGATATTGGACTATTATTGGCTCCTAATAGTGATTTGTGGGAATGTGTAGAACCATCTCAGGTGACCACACAGCTGAGGAGATAAAGTCCACGATATCTCCACTTTTGGAACTAAGGTACGTAGTGAGACGTACGAGCATCGGACTGTAAAACGTATTTATTACGCTTTGATTGGTTATGCATTGTGATTGCATACATGGTCCTAATTATGCATTGTGGTTGCATACATGATCGGATATGCATTGTGGTTGCATACATGGTTGGATATGCATTGTGGTTGCATAATTGGTTGGATATGCATTGCGGTTGCATACGATTGTGAGTCGAGATTATATTACAGTGATGCAGAATACTTGCCGCTTTCATGTCGAAGCGATGATAGAATACTTGCCGCTGTCATATTTAGCGATGGAGAATATTTGCCGCAAATATGTCGAAGCGAAGGATAATGCCGCTGTCATATTGATGCGAGGGATATTATGCCGCTAATATGTCGAAGCGAGGGGTATTAATGCCAATGTCATATAAAAGGGAGGGGTATCATGCCACTGATATAATAAGACTGGAAATTGGCCATTGGTATACACGGAATGGGTGCATGTCATGACATACATATTGGCATTATAATCCATTGATTATTATTGTGGTACAGGGACAACCAAGAGAGCTTTTAAATGTGTTAAATACAGGAAGTGAATCGCATTTATGGTTTATGCATTGAATTATGATCATATTATTGTGAATATGATTTATATACATGCTCATGGTTTTGGGGTTTTTCCTGTAGGTACTTTTGGGCGGACGGGCTAAGTCGGGTTGATGCGGGGAGCCAGTGAGGAGTGCTTTTGGCATAGCAGGCTTAATTATTTTGTGTAGTTTCTACTCTAGGAGTGGTGTAAAACTATAGGATTAGCATTCTATTGGTTGGGAATGTAATTAATCCCTTTTGGAAATTTTATTTTGGCCTGTAATCTTAACGGCTCAATACATCAACACGAACTTCGTATCATTAGATGCATGCTTAGCTCTATTACACCTATCCGCACTTAAGGATCTAGGGTCCTTACATGACCTAAGTTTAGCATGCCATCGGCTTTGCTCAGTCCAACTCGGTCTCAGCTACAATTTAGCTCAGCTCGGTTCAATATGAGATAGCTCGGGATATGCTATATTTGACTGTGAGCATCTCGCATATTCTCGACTTATCATCTATGCTATTGGGCCACCTCGGCTTGACACATCAAGCCAACTCCAGTCACAACATGGTATCTTAGGAATCTCATTCATAGTTCGGACCTGGGTCATCTCCCACCACCCTGGCCTCGAGCCACCTTAGACCCGGCTAAATTACGGTTCTTCCTCTCCAACTGATATTTGAATTATGTAATTTTGCAGTGCTATGATTATTATTATTTCAGGACAGGATCATCAGTTCGAGCATGCAATCTTGCAGTAAGCCCTATTACGACTGCAAGATTGCACTAGTAAGCCCATATCAGATAGCTCGGACATGCAATCTCGCAGTAAGCCCCTATTGTGACAGCTCGGACGAGGAATCTCGATAGTGAGACCTTCACCAGCTCGAGATCTTTATTGGTTTTGGTATCCGGGTAAACTTATTCGGATGTGGTGTATTGATGTGGATGTTCGGGAGTGGTGTGTTAATGTTGGGGTTTAGATGATGAGATAACGCTATGGTCAGCCCAGGCATGTGTGGCTATGGTCAGCCCAGGCACACAGGATGAGGAGATAATGCTATGGTCTGCCCAGACATGTGTGGCTATGGTCAGCCCAGGCACACTAGATGAGGAGATAATGTTATGGTCCGCCCAGACATATGTGGCCATGGTCAGTCCAGGCTCACTAGATGAGGATATAATGCTATGGTCCACCCAGGCATGTGTGACTATGGTCAGCCTAGGCACACTAGAGGAGATAATGATATGGTCCGCCCAGACACACAAGATGAGGAGATAATGCTATGGTCCGCCGTCCGCCCAGGCATGTGTGTCTATGGTCAGCCCAGGAACACTAGATAGTGAGGTATTGTCATGGTCCGCCCATGGTCCCCCAGACAAAGGCTTACTGTCATGGTCCGTCCAGGCAAATATATATCGTCATGGTCCGCCCAGACAAAGCCTTACTGTCATGGTCCTCCCAGGAAAAGATATATTGTCATGGTCCGCCCAGCAAAGGCTTACTACCATGGTCCGCCCAGGCAAAGATATATCGTCATGGTCCGCCCAGACTAGGCCTTACTGCCATGGTCCGCCCAGGCAAAAATATATCGTCATGATCCTCCTAGACAGAGCCTTACTGTCATGGTCCACCCAGGCAAAGACATATTGACATAGTTCGCCCAGGCAAAAATATATTGTCATGGTCATGGTCCGCCCAGCCACGGTTTTATTGGATAGTCTACCCCGGAGTTCAAATCAAACGAGAATCATTCGCTCATATTTATTATCTGGAGTTCATACCGGACATGTCTTATATGCTTATATTTATTCTCTGGGATTAGATGCGACGAGCTTTATTTGCTCATCATTTTATCAGCTCAAGAGCTCATGACATCTTTCACTTTGTGAATTCAGATGAGCTCTGTCTCCTCCGCATACTTATCAGCTCTGGAGTTCAGGACATACGATCTGTATGTGTTCGGTTTATTATTCTGGAGTTCAGGACGTACGAGCTATATCTTCTCATATTTATTATCTATGGAACTCTGGTCGAGCGGCCTTATATACTCAGTTTATTATTTCTCAAGTTCAGGACAGATGAGCTGAGCTCAGGTCGGGCGAGACTTATATGCTCGATTTACTATCTTTGGAGTTCAGACAGGTCAGCCCTGCACAGGTAATATGTCAGTTATGTTTTAGATTTATCTCTATACTTAGAATTATTTCAAGTTGTTATTGTCGGTCAGCCCTGCACAGGTAACGGGTCAGCCCCGTTTAAGATTTAATCATATACTCAGAATTATTTTGAGTTATAACAGGTCATCCCGGCCGAGATAACATGTTATCCTTGCAACATGCCAGCTCAGTTTCGACACTCTGGAGTCTTATTTGCTCCACGTTGATTGTCTGGAGCTCGGCTATATCTATTTACTCAACGCATGACTTTAGTATTTTGTGAGTTCAGACAGGTGTCATTTGCTCGGTACATCTCGTCTCTAGAGCTCACATCAACTTATTTATTCCTCGGCTTGGTATTACTTGTGAAGCTCAGATCAGCCCATATTTATTTGCTCTGTACATGGATCATTTTTGGAGCTCATCTGTATTTTGTTTGCTCAGCACGTGTTTATTAGCTCGAGAGTTCGGTGAGTTTTATCTGCTATGGAACTGAGCTAGGCTTTATTGATTATGGAGTTCAGGCGAGCATTATTTGCTCTTGCTTATTTCGGAGCTCAGATCAGGCCAGCCGAGCATCATTCACTTATATTTATCATGTGGAGTTCAGCTCAGCTCGGACCAATATTATTAGCTCATATATATTTCTTCGGAGCTTAGATTGGGTCAGGCGAGCCTAATTTGCTCGGACATATTATCTCAGATCAGGTCGGGTGAGCAACATTTGTTAATATCAGGTCGGGTCTCTCGATCACCTTTGTCAGCTCGGATTTCTTGATTATAGTAGCTTCAGTTCGGATTCCTACTGCCCAGTCCGACCTGCTATTATTGGCGGAAGCTCAGTACTGTGATTACACTGTTTCCTCGTAGGGGCTATACAAGCCGCCTATTTTATCAAGGAACGACATTCGAATTGTCATGGCTCTACCGACAGCATGACTTGGGAACTCGGCACGACACAAGGTCATATCATGGTTTGGCAGTTGAGATGACTACCGATCCGGGTCCTCACCTAACCAGTTGGAGTCGATACAACGCTACCTAACCAGTTGGAGTCGATACAACGCTACTCTAGCTCGATAAGTGGGGGATACTCGTGATACCCCGATATCTGGTGCGATTTGGACCCGAACTCTATGGGCCCGACCCAATCTCATAAAAACGAGAGATCATCCTACCTTGGCCCAATTTCCTATCGCCCATTTATAGTTGCCCATTCTACCAATTCCTAAACAATTATTGGCCCATCTAGTCTAGCCCATTTTCCCTAATTAGATGCCTTAACAAAAGGCCCATTAAGGAACAAAGATAGGCAATAAAACAATGGGTTTAGGGGGGGATTTGGGAGGGCCGAAGGCAGGCTGCTCGGTGGAGTTTTCATGGAGGCTGGTTATCTTTTCTCTCCATGATTCTTGTAAAAAAACATTTTAACTCATCATATTGTTTATAGTGGAATTCATACTGGACTAGGTCCCGTGGTTTTTTTCCGAGTGGTTTCCATGTAAAAAAAATATTGGTGTCTGTTTATTTCTTACATATAAATTCATTGTTACAAATCGAACCAAAAAATGAGGTAACACACACCTTGGGATTTCGATTAGAGTGACTCTGCAGCAACAGCTCATTCATCTGAGGTATTGAAACAGTAGTTGTAGCATTATTCTGAGTTTCATTTCTCAAACTAGGACTAGACCTCGAAGAAATATTTACTCAACCGTACTCGTTCAGGCCACCACTTGTACCACGAAAACCTCCCTTATTTATGTTGGGATATGCCCTAAGACAACTCATTAGATGATTGTTTATGACATACAATGTATATGATTTTATTAATGGCAATATTAATCGATAAATGGAAATAAAGTTCATTGGATGAATTAATTTAATTAAGAGGAGTCTAAATTACAACATATGTATGGATTTAATTAAAATTGGTTTTTGGGCCAATAAGGCTTTTTGAAAGCCCTTAATTAAATCTAATGATATAAGGCCATTAAGGTGATTATGGGAAAATGAGGTTAATCAAAATTCATAGAACCTAAACCTAGCCACCTTCGACTACAAGCTCTCGGCCGCCACTCTCACCCTACAACCTCATGGCCGTCGTCGTGAATAGTTGTGTTTTACGGCCGTCGTCGATCGGTTTCGAACCGTGAGTTTTGTTTCGATTTAAGAACAAGTCTGGCAACTTGTTCCTGAATGCCCCTTTCAATTTGATCATGTGGATACCGTAGAGGCAAATGTGCAAATCTTTGTTCGTGACTCGTGGTGTTGCACGATGATTCGGCTTCAAACACGCTACAAGGGTATGATTCTATTAAATCTCGATATGATTACTTTGTATAGGCCCTTGGTAGGAATCCATTTTTATTTTCCGCTGCATTTTTCTTGTTCGGATTCCTAACAGTGGTATCAGAGCCGTGTACAAAGCTCATATCGGGAATATGTGATTAATTGTTTAATCATGTTTTTTTGAATCTCTTGCATGCTTTGAAGCTGTATGAATCATATATGATATGTGATAATTGATTTGTTGGAAATCATCGCAATATTATATATGATATAATTGACGGATTGATGTACACGATAGATACATGCGCAAAACCGAGCCATTGGCTCGTGTGAACTCTCGGCCGCCGCATGCAAGCTAGGGTCTCGGACCCTTGGCTCGAGCATGTGCCGAGCCGCCGCACCATCTAGGGTTTCGAACCCTTTGGCTCGATAAAGATCTCGACTGTCGTATGATGTTTAAGTTTTTCGAACCATTTGGCTCGAGTAGGTCAAGCCGCCGCCGCACATGGCTAGGGTTTTCTCGTGCATGGTTGGGCCGTGTGTTAGGCTAGGGTTTTTTGAACCCTTGGTCCGTGACATGGCTGGAACCGTGGGCTTGCTAGGGTTAGCAAGTCCATGGCTTGAGACGCGCTGAGTATCCGTGGCATGTGATGTCCCGAGCGTACGATAATTTAAAAAATAATAATTTATTTTACAGTTTTTAATTAGAATTAAATTTTAAAATGTTTAGAATTTAATTCATTAATTGTTATAACATGTTTTATGTGTTGTTCGAGCATTGTGCATGGTTATAGCCCTATGACCTATTAGATAGGATTTTGTGAATGTTTGTAATTTATTACGGCCTACGTGACGTGCCTTCTCTATTTTTCCTAAATGATATCCCTCCCCTATGTTCCCCTTGAATGTAACTCAATGAATTCTCTATCTCATGTAATTGTTATATAGTATAGTTTATTTTATTGATGGAGATCAATGAAGATGGACCAAGGTGCTGGGATGAGGAGGCCATTCACAAAAGGGAGCCAAAGAGGTGCTTGGAGAAGTTACCTTAGGTTCACCTTTTAGGATTTTCTCATTGGCTTGAGAAAATCTTTAGTAGGGGGTATAACCATGTCACGTTTTATTTAAGTTAATGTATGTGATGCATGCTTATCTTATGATGTTTATATTGATGATTGTTATACATATATGTAGATATGTATATGCGTATATGTATCAGACATATTTTTAATTATCAATAAAATCATGAGATCAATAAATCCCTCTAATAATATTAAGTTTTAGATGCCTTCCAAAATTAAAAGTACTCGTCGAGACTTTGATTGAACATGTGTGGGTTTGCCAAAGCAAAGCACCGTGACAATCTTGGTAAGGCGCGAAAGGATAAAAGTGATATCCGTTTTACTTTATATTGGGTCTGACTTAACTAGGTTATCTCAATAGGATTGGAAACCTAGAGGCATGAGGTTGGATAATATTCATTAGATGAATTTGAACAAAGTGTTGTTCGTCCAACCATCCAAGAATTACATTTGATGTAAGTGACAAAGTGTTGTCTAACTAAATAACCGAGTCTTGGGTGAAGCCAAAGCTAACTCAGGATTAGGTGAAATATGGATCTTGGCCCACTAAGGTTTCGAGGGTTGATAATTTTAAACAAAATAGTGGGAGTTTCATTTAATATAAGACCTTATTAAATGATTAAAATCATAAACTTATTTTGCATATTTATATTGTAGATATCCATGGCATCAAACAACGTAATCAGCACGCTGTCATTACGATCGGTCCTTGAGAAGGACAAACTGAATGGTACTAATTTCCTAGACTGGTATAGAAATTTGTGGATTGTCCTCAAACAAGAGAAAAAGAAATATGTCCTAGAGGAACCCTTACCTGCTGAGGACTCCCGCGACGGCCGCTAAAGCGGATAAGGATGCTTACCAGAAGCATCAAAATGACGCCCTTGATGTTGGTTGTCTTATGCTTGCCACCATGAACTCTGAGATTCAGAAGCAACATGAGGAAATGGAGGCGTTCGATATGATCGAGCACTTAAAGCAACTCTACCAACAACAAGCAAGACAAGAGAGGTATGACGTCTCTAAAGCGTTATTCCAGTGCAGGATGGTAGAAGGAAGCCTTGTTGGAACTCATGTACTGAAGATGATTGGGTACATTGAGAATCTTTAGAAGCTGAGTTTTCCATTGGACCAAGAGTTGGCCACTGACGTAATCTTGCAATCGTTGCCTGATAGCTACAGTCAATTTATCTTGAGTTACAATATGATTGAAATCGAAAAGACTCTACCACGGTTGCTTGGTATGCTGAGAACCTTTGAAGCTAACACCAAGAAACCTAAGCCCACTAATGTTCTTATTGTGAATAAGAGCAAAGTAAAGGCTAAAGCAATGGGCTTTAAGAAGAACAAGAAAGTCTTTGTTAAATCTAAGCCTCAAGCTTCTGCACTCAAGCCAAAGGGTGGAGTGGTTAAGGAAGGGAACTATTTCCATTGCGGTGAGACCGGACATTGGAAGAGGAACTGCAAAGTATATCTGGAGGATCTTAGGAAGACAAAGGGAAGTATGACTTTCAATTCAGGTATTTTTGTTATAGAAGTCAATTTATCTACTTCTTCATCATGGGTATTAGATACTGGATGTGGTTCTCACATTTGTGTTAATGTGCAGGATCTCAAAAGGAGTAGGATATTGGCGAAAGGCGAGGTTGATCTCCGAGTGGGAAATGGAGCAAGAGTTGCTGCATTAGCTATATGAGATTACTCTTTAACTTTGCCTTCTGGTTTATTATTGGATTTAAAAGACTGTTATTTTGTGCCTTCTATCACGAGAAAAACATTATTTCAATTTCTTGTTTGGACAAGGTTGGGTTTTTATTTATTATAAAGGACAAGTGTTGCTCCATTTATTTGAATGATATGTTTTATGCTAGTGCACAATTGATTAATGGCCTTTATGTATTAAATCTTGATATGCCTGTCTATAACATAAATACTAAAAGGATTAAGAATAATGATTCTAATCCAACTTATCTCTGGCATTGTCGCTTGGCCATATAAACGAGAATCGCATATCAAAACTTCATAAGGATGAAGTATTAGATTCATTTGATTTTGAATCATATGAAACATGTGAATCTTGTTTAATGGACAAGATTACTAAAGCCCCTTTCAAGGGACATGTTGAAATGACAAATGATTTATTGAGTCTCATACATAGTGATGTATGTGGACCAATAAGCACACAAGCTAGATGTGGTTTTCAATACTTCGTTATATTTACTGATGACTTCAGTAGATATGGGTATGTGTACCTAATGAAACATAAACATGAAACATTTGAAAAGTTTAAAGATTTCAAGAATGAAGTACAAAACCAACTTGACAAAAGTATCAAAATCCTCCGATCAGATCGAGGAGGAGAATACCTAAGCCAAGAGTTTCATGACTATCTAAAGGAGTGTGGGATAGTCCCACAACTCACACCTCTGTATATTCCACAATGGAATGGTGTATCCGAAAGAAGGAATCGAACTTTGTTGGACATGGTTCGATCAATGATGAGTCATGCAGATCTTCCGATTTTCTTTTGGGGACATGCTTTAAAAACAATAATATTCATACTGAACCGTGTTCCATCTAAATCAGTTGAAAAGATACCATATGAGACATGGACTAGGAAACATCCTAGTATGCCTTTTATAAAGATTTGGGGTTGTGAGGCTTACGTGAGACGTCACGCCTCCAATAAACTTGGACCCAAATCTGATAAGTGTTTACTCGTGGGGTATCCTAAGGAAATGAAAGGATACTATTTCTATTATTCCACCGAGAACAAAGTAGTTGTTGCTCGGACTGGTGTCTTTCTTGAAAGAGAATTTATTTCGAGAAGAACCACTGGGAGACAAATAGAACTTAGTGAAGTTCAACCACAAGAAAACATTGAACATGATATTGAGATGGAAACAGAGCAGACACCACAAGTTGTTGTGGATGAAATGTCTGCTCAAGAGACACAAGCCCAGCGTAGGTCTGTAAGAGAACACCGTGAGCCACAGAGATATGGATTTCTTGTGACTCAACAAGGTGACTTACTACTTATTGATGAGGATGAGCCGTCATCTTATCAAGAAGCTATAATGGGCCCTGATTCTGAGAAATGGCAAGAGGCCATGAAATCTGAGATGGAATCCATGTATGCAAATCAAGTATGGACTTTGGTTGACCCGCCTGAAGGGGTAAGACCCATAGGGTGCAAATGGATTTTCAAGAAAAAGACTGACATGGATGGTAATGTACAAACCTTTAAAGGTCGATTGGTTGCTAAAGGTTTCAAACAAATTCATGGTATTGACTATGATGAAACTTTTTCACCAGTTGCCATGGTTAAATCCATTATGATCTTACTTGCAATAGCTGCATTTCATGATTATGAAATCTGGCAGATGGATGTCAAAACAGCTTTCCTTAATGGAAATTTACTTGAGGATGTGTACATGACACAACCCGAGGGTTTTGTCGATCCAAAGGATGCTGGAAAGATATGCAAGCTACAACGACCTATTTATGGATTGAAGCAAGCTTCTCGGAGTTGGAATCTTCGTTTTGATGATGCAATCAAAGAGTTTGGTTTCATCAAAAACGTAGATGAACCTTGTGTCTACAAGATGAAAGACTTGGGTGAAGCCACCTATGTATTAGGTATCAAGAACTATAGAGATAGATCAAGAAGATTACTTGGCCTAAGTCAAAGTAATACATAGACAAAGTGCTAAAACGGTTTAGCATGCAAGAATCAAAGAAAGGATTCGTGCCTATGACACATGAGATACATCTCTCGAAGGATCAGTGTCCTTCAACACCAGATGAGAGACAACGCATGAGTAAGATTCCATATGTGTCAGCTAGTGGATCTATCGTGTATGCCATGATATGTACTCGTCCCGATGTCTCGTATGCTCTGAGCATGACGAGCAGATATCAGGTTGATTCAGGTGAATGTCACTGGATTGCTGTCAAGAATATCCTGAAGTACTTGAGACGAACTAAGGATACATTCTTGATTTATGGAAGTTAGAAAGATCTCAATGTAATGGGTTACACTGATGCAAGCTTCCAAACCGACAAAGATGATTTCCGATCGCTATCAGGATATGTGTTTTGCCTAAATGGAGGTGTTGTGAGCTGGAAGAGTTCAAAGCAAGAGACAGTAGCCGATTCTACAACTGAAGCTGAATACATTGCTGCCTCAGATGCAGCAAAGGAAGCTGTTTGGATCAAGAAGTTCATTTCTGAACTTGGGGTGATGCCTAGCATACTAGATTCGATTGAACTCTATTGTGACAACAATGGAGTCATCGCATTGGCTAAGGAACCTAGATCTCACCAAAGATCCAAGCACATACTTCGGCGCTTTCATTTCATTCGAGAAATCGTTGAAAGAAGAGATGTAAAAATATGCAAAGTACCAACTGATGATAATGCATCTGACCCACTGACGAAGCCACTGTCACAGCAGAAGCATGATCGTCATACTAGATCTCTAGGCATTAAGTATATGTCTGAATGGTCTTAGTTCAAGTGGGAGATTTGTTGGGATATGCCCTAAGACAACTCATTAGATGATTGTTTATGAAATACAATGTATTATGGTTTTATTAATGGCAATTCATTATTATATATTATTTGAGTATCTGTGTAATATGAATTAATATATAAGTTAATGTCCTTAGAATAATACTGTATTGTTCCTAAAGATTGTCCCTAGTCAAGTATTATCATGAATCGGGATAATGATAATGCATTGAGGCTAGTATGTTTTGATTGATGAAGTGTTCATAGATATGAGATATCAAATCAACACATGAGTATATGTTAGAGAACACTGTACTGGACAGACCCACCGTGAGAATGCTACATGGATAGTTATATGAGTGTCATAAGCAATTCTCATAGTGATAATAGTGTATGTAATCCTTACGACTTGAGATCATCTGAGATCCCAACATAAGGAGTTATGTATCTTGATATTGTCAAACGTTACCTGTAACAGGGTAAACTATAAAGACAACTATTGGATATGCTACGAATTATGTAGATGGATGTTGATTGATCAAGATAGGATTTGTCCCTCCTATATAACAGGAGAAGTGTTTGGGCCCTTGATCAAGTGAGACTAAAATGCATGGTCATGCTCGAATGAGTCGATATGTGATATCGAGCTTATTGGTTTATTCTAGTTCTAATTGGGGATCAAGAAATAAAAGATTGAATATACTAGTATGACTATTCCATGACTCGTGTTCAATCTAAACACATTGGACAAAGGGATTAAGTTACATGGTCAATATTATCACAGTCCATAGGTTATGTCGAGTCAATGACATTCTTGTAATTTGGGTAGCCTTGATGTGTTGCTAGATACCGCTCATTGCTTGTGACATAAAATTAGATTTTATGACACTGTCGACATTGCAAGATCCTATCGGGTCGCACAAAATATTAAATCGATAACGGGAAATAAAGTTCATTGGATGAATTAATTTAATTAAGATGAGTCTTAATTATAACATATGTATGGATTTAATTAAAATTGGTTTTTGGGCCAATAAGGCTTTTTGAAAGCCCTTAATTAAATCTAAATGATATAAGACCATTAAGGTGATTATGGGAAAATGAGGTTAATCACAATTCATAGAACCTAAACCTAGCCACCTTCGACTACAAGCTCTCGACCGCCACTCTCACCCTACAACCTCACGGCCGCCGCCGTGAATAGTGGTGTTTTACGGCCGTCGTCGATCGGTTTCGAACTGTGAGTTTTGTTTCGGTTTAAGAACAAGTCTAGCAACTTGTTCTTGAACGCCCCTTTCGATTTGATCGCGTGGATACCGTAGAGGCAAAGGTGCAAATCTTTGTTCGTGACTCGTGGTGTTGCAACGAGGATTCGGCTTCAAACACGCTACAAGGGTATGATTCTATTAAATCTCGATATGATTACTTTGTATAGGTCCTTGGTAGAAATCCATTTTTATTTTCCGCTGCGTTTTGCTTGTTCGGATTCCTAACAATTTCTACCTTCTATTACATGACTCGAAATCTTAATACTATATGATGTGTTATTGAACATTGCAAAATTTCGAGTAGATGACAAAAATTGTCATCTCGAAGCTTGAGAAACTGAATCAGAATGAGTACTAAACCAAATGCCAGTCCAAATATCCACAATAACCGCCAGATTAGTATCGTACCCCAGCATAAAAATCCAGATCCTTGACCCATGGTCAAATACATCCCCTCATCGATAACAATACTCAAGGATGTTTTTTACATATTTATGGAAGCTTTATCTACCAATCAGTCCAGTGCCAGAACACATTAACTAAAACAATCGGGCATATCGGCATAGCTTGGAATAAGAACAAAGGTATATCTTTGTAACAACTTTGCCAAAATCTACCAAGCCAATATTGAGACGCAGTTCATAAATTCCAGGTAATGTAAACTTTTATTTTCATTTTCACTTCTAGTTTCTAAGACAGTACATGTACATAAATCCCACCAAAAAAAAGAAAAAAACAAGAAGAATAAGATAAAGCGATCTTGGATTAATGATTGATCAATGCAGACTTTACTGTTAACATTTTACATTGTATGTACAGAGAAAAGAGATCAGAAATCAACATTAGCAAAACAAAGGATATTAGATTGCATACATGAAATGGTGGGAAAACTTACTAGAAATAAAAATTATCTGATCAGATCAGATCGAAAAATGGAGAGATGCTACGACTTCCAAAAATGTTTTGCAGAAACATTTAGGAGTAATACGTAGATATTAGAAATTTCCTCCCTGATTAATCCTATTATCGCACAATTAACCGCATACTTTTCATTTATTATTATTATTTTGCTTATTTTTACTAAACAGCGTAAGTTCACATCTTGAAAGGAGAGAGAAAGTCAATAGTAGGTGGAATTACTGAATGAAAACGAAGTTCACATATCAATATATCAATGCAAAAACTTTGATAATACTTCTTGCTACTGTGAAGTGATCGATGGCTTGGCCCTTTAGTTAGTTTATTTTTTTAAATAGAAAGTAGTGAGAGCCCACCAACGATATGACTAATCTTTTAACATGATCATACAATTTCATTCAAACAAAAAAAAAAATTGAGAATAAAATTTAGGTTTGAACCATGATTCATTGAGAACGGGTCTTTAGACACTGTTCACAATAACTATACTAGTGAACCCACGTTTGCCAATTACAAGCTATGAACCTGACTCACACATCATCTCAGTTTAGGCACTAAGATTAGAGAAGAGATATACAAAAGTGCAAAACCAAATTTATTCCTCTGCCAATTTATTAACACAAAAAGGATTCCAAACTCCTATAATATAAAAATATATATATATTATTTACAGCTTCCAAAATCAATGAACACAACCTGATCATGTTTGGAATACTCTGTTATGCCATATTGAATGCAGTATCATGTTAAAAACATCGTACTTCACCGGCCTAGAATGCCAAAGAAAATGTTGTTGCACCCGTTTAACCCTCTGCTGCATCATTTGATACCTTGTCTTGGAAATAGACTGAAGTATACTTTTTAAATTTGGTATGTCCTCCTCCAAGACAAAAACAGCAAAGGATTCCCACTTCAAGGTCTCGAAAAATGGAGGCACAAAATTATCGGATATGATCACTGGAACACACTCATAGAAGATGGCTTCAACTACTCGGGGACTATGGACTTCATAGCCCTTGGCACATATGCAATATTTGCTGTTTTTCATGTACTGGGCATAGGTCATCCCGCCTTTCACTTTAGGTAAGGGACCAAATATTTTCATGTCGGGATCTTTATTTTCCCAGTATTTTAACAAAATGGGACGGAGGTAACCATGCATACTACCCGCAAAGAAAGCAAGAATTCGTCTCTGGGAAGATGGTTTGCCTCCTAGTTCTTTCAGGGGATTCTGAGCTGACCTTACATTTGTTACAGGAAGAGAGACATCTTTTCCAAATCGAAACCCTTCTTTGATATCAGTGTTGCATAAAGATCTAATACAATTAGCCATGATCATCCTCGTCTCTGCTGGTGCCTAGAAACAAAAAAAAAATTAGTGTGACATTATTTTTGTGATATTTGAATAATTGAACTTCCAAACTAACCTTTTGATTGCTTTTGCTAACTCTATATTTTGATGCTATTCCACGTTGGCAATCACATAGATTAGTGGACATAATTACTACCACTACCCTCCCTCATGGGAATCAAATAAGACCTCAGATCTTATACCATTTGTAAGTAAGAGTTATTGGTCCCATATCAAAAGCTATAAGTAACAATAACGAAGCAAGTTACATCAGTGGAATGTACAACAGCCCAAACACTATTTTTTATTATAATGCCACATTTACAATCACATAGAACAAAGGAGGCAATAGTTGTTATCCAACATCACTCATTAACTCATATAAGGAACGTACCCAATCATGGCAGGCGACAAGAAAATGGTCAGCTCCGTCTGTTCTATTCCAAGAGTCATATTGTGTCTTGATCGTGTTGACATAATCACTTAACCGTTGAACCAAATTCTTACGGCTACCTGAATTAGGTACATATAACGTTATTCTTAGCTCGAGGGCACTGAATGGTAAGTAAAACAAGTGAGCTTTTTTCATGTTTCTTGTAAGGACCCTTTTGTTTGACTTTAGCTGCTTCATAAACCATCCCTCAGATGCGTATATTCCTTTGAGACGTGGCTGATGGAATATAGGCCGTTCTCCTTCGGCATAGACGTAAACCTTGAGAACCTGTTCCATCAATTCATAGCTCCTGCAAATGAAAAGTTGCAAGTATTTTAAAGAACGCAACTCATAGAATTAGCCGAGCAACTATTGTGGAGGAATTTCCTCAATATCTTGCCATATCCTGAAACTTCTTTTGCATTCTTAACATATAAAACATTCCTTTGAAAGATACATATTCCTAAAATATGCATCCACTGCAAAATGCATTTGAACAAGAGCATCGAAGGAGGTAAGTATCATGGTAAATCAATTGAGCTTTTCAACTACAAAACCCCCCAAGTAAATTCATTTTAAAGCAATATTAAACCACCCTTGAAAATATAAAAATAAATAAATATTGCATACAACATTGAACTAGTTGAAAAATAATATCTTCGCGTGGTTCAATTACCTTTTGAATGCTGAAAAATTTCTATACAAACTAACATCAAAGTGAGAATCTTCTATGATAGCTGCTTTCTCAATCATGGACTTTACATTTCGTAATTCTCGATCAACAGCCGAAGACAATCTTGGCTTCTGCAAAATAAATGGAAAAAAGGGTAAAAGCCACAAAATTAGATGTGTGAGTGACTACAGCAAGAAAACATCTGACATGGGAAAAAATAGTTGGTATACACACCACAGCCTCATACGAAGCATAGCTACTGAGCAGCATATCGTTCATTTTAGATATGGGTACTACCATACGTTTATTTGTATACACTCGTTCTTTACTAGATATGGAAGAATCATTCACTGGATTAAAAAGGTCCCCTTTCAGAATCTTTGGACTCTCATTCGTTGTAAGCTTATCTTCTGCATCTTTTCCCATTGTAGATGTACTCAGAGAAGCAGAGTTCACATAATTACTCGAATTTTTTTCCAAATTTTCGGATGATGTGGAGAGAAATTGCAAATTTGATGGAGGTAAAACATCTGGACCCATTACAATATCATGGCCTGGTGAAAAATCACTTTCGGAAGTATAATTTGATGCTGGTAGTTCGAACTCTGTAGGATTAGGAAACATATCTTCGGGATCGAGATCATCATCCGAGGTATCACCAAAATTTTTAATGTTCTCAGGATCAGGATCATCCTTGACATTTGACACTCCACTGACCATTTCATTGGAGACTTCGGTATTAGTATATAACAAATCAGGCACAGTTTTGTTGGCTGCATTCAAGCCACTAGAATAAGTCATGTTTTTCGAACTATTGTGGAATAAATCCCTGCTCGAAAATTTGTGTGCCTGTTCTACTTTGATTTTTCCTTCAGAAGATAAAGATGATAAACTTTTGAAGTCTTTTAGCTCGAAAAGTTGAGCAAGCAACAAAACCAATGCAAAAGTCGCTCCCGCCATCAATAACACACTCTTGGCCCTCACCAGGATCATGTACCCAAACTCAATTCCCATGCTAACAGCTCAGATTGATTGGAACCCTAAAATATTGTCATGAAATTCTGCAGAAAAAATTCCATATGGTCATTAGAAGAAATTCTACTCCAGCTATGCTTCTTTTTTAAAACAAATATTCATGTAACGGTGACTCCAATCAGTACGTAAATCGTCAGAAACTAATTATTACAGAATCGGCAAATTCAGTGACAATCTTTTTGAACTATTAAAGCCACTTTTGCAAAAGACCAACTTTGCTGCTTAACTTGAGTAGCAAACAAATGGGATTTAAATAATCACACCGGGAACAAAAACTGAGATTTTGTATATCCAAAGAGCCAAACAGCCATTTTTTTTTCTCTTTGATTACAGAATCGAACAGCCATTTTACTGAACTGTCTTCGCGTTTTTAACCTTTCTCCGGTGATTAAGCAATTGAACAACCCAAATAACACGAAAACAAATTAAATCAGCAAGTATCTTCCCAGTTCCAGAATTGGCACAACCAAAGCGATACATACAAACAAAACAGACAACCCAAAATTCAAGAAAGCACGAAAATAATTTCTCTCTTTACGCAAACAAATCACACTATTCTAATGATTCAAACCAAGAGTTCATGAAAACCAAGAAAAGAAATCAGCATCTTTAAACAAAACAAAACGTTATACCAAGAATATATCCAGTTTCTTAAACGAAAAGAACATTTTCTTCATATAATAGAAAGCTTAGTAGGTACCAGAGGCAAAACAATCGACCCTGAGGCAAGAAATTCTTTGCTGAATATTTGAACTCCAAGAACTGAAAGCCAAAAAAGGGATTTTTTGCTCAAACTCCAGGATAAATTGCTTCTAAAACCAAATACAAGAAAGAACCAGATAGCACAGAGTACAAGGAAGCTCTAATCAAATGATAGTAGCAATAATTGAGACACGTCGGTGAAATTGGAAATAGTACATCAAACAATTAGGGCTTACAATCGGTTAAAAACAAACCAACCTAACCGAAATTTTGAAAAACCGAATAGGTAGAACCGAAATTTCGAAATACCGAACCGATCGATTTTTTTCGTCCAACCAAACTGACCGAATTTTACTATCAAAACCAAAAAAAACCGATTTGTTAAAAAATATAACCCAATTTCCGAAATAATCGAACTGAGTTTCCGACTTAGTCCGGTTCGATCGATTAATTCGGTTTAAGCAAAATTTTATTTACCCCTACAAAAAATTGTGTGCTCCTTGAAATTTTGTGAACTTCCACATTCAGGACATTATGATCATAAATATCGTGGGGGTCTTGAAATTAAATGAGACCCGTGGGAGTTTTAAGTGCTTTGGATGAAATCATGTCTTTCGTCTTCTTTTAAATTTTTGTCTTATTGTTCATATTTTAATCGTTGCTTAAATATTCAAGGTTCTTTTTTACAAGCAGTAATTTTATTTCTTTAAAATTTATTGCTAATTACCCATAAGTAACTTCATTAAATCATAAACTTTGTTAAAAGAAATATGAATTCAGAGTTAATAAGAATGTGCAGATGTAGCTGTTGTTTATAACGACACAGCAAATATGCGCTGCCCGCATATCCAACCAAGCATTAATCCTCAAAATCACGGATTTGTTGTTCAAATGGGCTTCATTGCGTGTTTCATGTAAGGAAACTTAGCTCGTAGGAGAAGCGTCTTCGAGAAAATGGTGGTATTCTTGATCAGCCAGGTCTCATCTGGAACACTGGTGTGTGCCATATAGAATGAAGTTATAAATGGAAGATGTCGTACTTGATGGGGGTTTCATGCCAAAGAAAATGTCTGTACTTGCTGCACCCTTTGTTGCATCTCGATGTATCTGTTTTCGGAGATTGAGAGGAGTATATTCTTAAGATTTGGAATATCTTTCTCCAAGATGAAAACAACAAATGACTCCCAATTCAAAGTCTCTAAAAATGGAGGGACATAATTGTCGGATATGATCACAGGAACTCACTCGTAGAAGATGGCCTATACTCGTGGGCTGTAGGCTTCATAGCCTTCAGCGCTTGTGCAGTAGTTGTGATGATCCCAAATTTTGCCTTGCCCCAAATCATGTTAATCATTCAATAGACTTGACCAAATCTTGTCATTAGTAATTCAATGGCACTAAGTGCTTTAACACAAATCTTGCCACCATTCAATACCATTCAACCACCATTCAATCACATTCAATACAATATAATAACATTTAATGGCTTACTTAAATCATGCTATTAGATTGCCATAGTTTTGTAATTTTCAATAAATTCTTCTACATTACCCATTGATTACCACATTCATTACTTACTCAAAGTATGAAATGTGATGACCACTCCATTTGCCTATTCAAATGCATTTTTCCAATCTTGATTAGCCATTAATCTCCTTGCTAAAATTATAAACTAAATGGCTAGGATTTATGATCAACTTAAATGTCTCTAAATCATGCTCCTAAACTAAAGATGATGACCCCATTTGTTCATCCCATTGATGACCCCAACTCATGCCTCTCAATCCACCCCACTTAATTGCCTCACAATTACATTAATAACATCTACTCATCATTCCACTAAGTCTTGCCATTAGGAGCCAAAGTAAAGGACCTAAATTGGAGTACACCTCCCCATATTAGAATCATACTACATCTTGCCAAGAAAAGACTACTCTACACTTAGCATTTTTCAAGAATCATACACTACACACACAAATATTTCGAAAACTTACAAGGAAGAGAGGAGGAGATTTTCACCATTTTCTCAACCCGAATACCATCTCAACGTGCTTCGACTGTAAGTGGGCTCTTGTTATATATTCATTTCGTTTTTGAAAAATCATAAGTATGTTTTGAAACCTCAATCGATTATGTGAATTATGTTGAGACTATGAAATTATGATGTTTTGATGAAAATTATATTTTTGAAGCACTTTAAATATCGAAATCCAATTGGTGGAAATTTCGAGTTCTGTTTCTGTTTCTGACCCTGATGCGGTGGGATTATAACCGACATTCTGACCTGATACGGTGGTTAACCTTTGTTCTGGAAAGTCCAGACCCTTTATTCGTGGGTGATCCGATGTTCTGACCTTATCTCTGGGAGGGTTAAGTCTAGAGAACTGATATCAGTACCAGGAGGAAATTAGAGGATTTAATGTGCTTTACGTATATGACAAATATTTCTGATATGACATGTTCTATTCTGGCTCTGATTAGAGCAACTCTGTTAAGTTTATGTTTCAGTATTCACATCAGTTTATGCTCCGATTATGATATATGTTTTGGAAAAATTATGAAAAAAGTATTATATTGTCACATCAATTGTCCCCCGCTTGCTGGGTGTTTTTCCAAACACTCACCCCTTACCTCTCCTCCCAGACAAAGTCGAAGGAGAAGAGATCGAGGAAGAAATAGAAGAACAATTCTGGGGATGGTGATCCATGAGGAGTCTTCAAGAAGATTTACTATATTTATTTACGCTTCCGCAACTTTTATTAAATTCGAGACAATTGTATTTCGTATTTGCAATTGTATTGACAATTTATTGATTTTGGAATAAATAGACTGGTTTTATCATAGATCTGTACACGAGGCTTGTTGTATCCGAATATCATGTTTGGATTCAACGCCGGTGTCACGCGCTCGGGTTTCGGGGCGTGACAGTAGTTGCTGCTCTCCATATACTTGGCATAGCTCATTTGATCCTTTACCTTGTCTAGCTTACTGAAAATCTTAATGTCGGGATCTTTGTTTTCCCAATGAGTGACAGAACTGGGCCGAGATAACCATGCATATATACCTTGTTCGTCTGCCAATTTTCTTGCAGAAGACTTGGAGATGACGATGAAGGAGAGAAGAGGCAATAATGGCGATAAGATGAAAATGTTGCCTCATGATTTAGTTTGGTTGTATTCTAGAGTTTAATTAGCTATAATAAAATTGCGTATATGCGAAGGTGTAAAAAAAAATTAACAATTCTTCTTGCTACTATGAAGTCCTCGATGGCTTGGCCCTGTTGCTATTTTTTTTTTATATTTTTTAAATGGAAAATTGTGAGATCCCACCAACGATACGACCAATCGTTAACATGATCAGGCAAGTTCCGTTCAATCAAAAAAAATTACTAATAAATATTCAGGTTAGTGGTCTAATGGTTTGTCACCATATCTCTTTTATATTGACTCAATATTTTTCGGTGTGAACAATGATTTATTGGGAACGGGTCTTTGGACACTGTTCACAATGACTATACTTCTTAACCCACGTTTGGCAGATTACAAGCTGTGAACCTGACTCGAACATCATCTCAGTTTAGGCACCAAGATTAGAGAAGAGATATGCTAAAGTGCAAAACCAAATTTATTCCTTTAAATAAACAAATTTTTTTCCTCTGTCAATTTATTAACACCAAAAGAATTCCGTACTTCCTTTTCTCACATTCATCTGCGACCAACTTCTATAATACGAAAATTTACATTTTTTTTACAGCTTACAAAATCAGTGAACACTACCGGTCATGTTTGGAATACTCTGTTGTGCCATACTGAATGCAGTATCATGTTGAAAACATCGTACTTCACCGGCCTAGAATGCCAAAGAAAATGCTGTTGCACACGTTTAACCCTCTGCTGCATCATTTGATACCTTGTCTTCGAAATAGACAGAAGTATACTTTTTAAATTTGGTATGTCCTTCTCCAAGACAAATACGGCAAAAGATTCCCACTTCAAGGTCTCGAAAAATGGAGGCACGAAATTATCGGATATGATCACTGGAACACACTCGTAGAAGATGGCTTCAACTACTCGGGGACTATTGACTTCATAGCCCTTAGCACAAATGCAATATTTGCTGTTTTTCATGTACCGGGCATAGTTCATCCCGCCTTTCACTTTACGTAAGCGACTGAAGATTTTCATGTCGGGATCCTTATTTTTCCAGTAATTTAACAAAATGGGACGGAGGTAACCATGCATATTACCCGCAAAGAAAGCAAGGATTGGTCTCTGAGAAGATGGTTTGCCTCCTAGTTGTCTGAGTGGATTCTGAGCTGAATGCACATAAGTTTCAGGAAGAGAGGCGTCTTTTCCGAATCGAAACCTTTCTTTGATATCAGCATTGCATAGGGATCTAATACAATTAGCCATGATCTTCCTCGTCTCCGCTGGTGCCTAGAAACACACAAGTTTTTCAGGCGAAATTAATTTTGTGATATTTGAAACATTGAAGTAACTTCCAAACTCTATATTTCCATTGTTATTGCTAACTCCATATTTTGATGTTATTCCTCATTGGCAATCACATAGATTAGTGGACATAATTACTACCGCTCCCCTCCAATAATTCACCAATTTATAACTCATGGGAATCAAACAAGACCTCAGATACCATTTATAAGTAAGAGTTCTTGGTCCCATATCAAAAGCTATAAGTGATAATAACCAAGCAAGTAACATATGTTTCATGTACAACAACCCAAACATTAAATTTGTTTCAATTATAATGACACATTGACAATCACATTGAACAGAGGAGGCAATAGTTGTTATCCAACATCACTCATTAACTCATAGAAGGAACGTACCAAATCATGGCAGGCGACGAGAAAATGATCAGCTCCGTCCGTTCTATTCCAAGAGTCATATTTCGTCTTGATCGTGTTGACATAACCACTCAACCGTTGAACCAAATCCTTAAGGTTATGTGAATTAGGTATATATAACGCTTTCCTTAGCTTAAGTGAACTGAATGGTAAGTAAAACAAGTGAGCTCTTTTCATGTTTTTTGTAAGGAATCTTTTGTTTGATTTTAGCTGCTTCATAAACCATCCCTCGGACGCGTATATTCCTTTAAGACGTGGCTGATGGAATATAGGTCGTTCTCCTTCGGCATAAACGTAAACCTTGAGAACCTGTTCCATCAATTCATAGCTCCTGCAAATGAAAAGTTGGAAATATTTTAAAGAACGTAATTCATAGAATTAGCCGAGCAACAATTGCGGAGGAATTTCCTTGATATCTTGCCATATCCTGAAACTTATTTCTGCAATCTTAACATATAAAACATTGCTTTACAATTCATTTGCAAGGTAAACATATCCCTAATGTGTGCTTCCACCGCAAATGCATTTGAACAAGGGCATTGAAGGATAAATATGTACACAAAATCATTGAACTACTTGAAAAATAATATCTTAGCTTGGTTCAATTACCTTTTGAATGCTGAAAAATTTCTATACAAACTAACATCAAAGTGAGAATCTTCTTCTATGATTGTTGCATTCTCAATCATGGACTTTACATTTCGTAATTCTTGATCAACAGCCGAAGACCATCTTGGCTTCTGCAATCAAATTAATGAAAGAAGTGTCAAAGCCGCAAAACATAGATGTCTGACATTGGGGAAAAAAACAATTGGTATACACACCACAGCCTCATACGAAGCATAACTACTGAGCAGCATATCGTTCATTTTAGATATGGGTACTACCATACGTTTCTTTGTATACACTCGTTCTTTTCCAGATATGGAAGAATCATTCACTGGATTAAAAAGGTCCCCTTTCAGAATCTTTGGACTCTCATTCGTTGTAAGCTTATCTTCTGCATCTTTTCCCACTGTAGATGTACTCATACTCGGATTTGTATCCAAATTTTCGGAAGATATGGAGAAAACTTGCAAATTTGAGGGAGGTAAAGCATCTGGATCCATTACAATATCATGGCCTGGTGAAAAATCACTTTCGGAAGTATAATTTGATGCTGGTAGTTCGAACTCTGGAGGATTCTCTAGCGTCGAGCTATTGTCTTTAACTACCCCAAGAACTTCTATGTTGTCGTTAACTTCCAAGAAGTCGTTGGAAGGAAACTCATCTTCGGGATCGAGATCATCATCCGAGGTATCACCAAAATTTTTTATGTTCTCAGGATCAGAATCATCCTTGACATTTGACACTCCACTGATCATTTCATCGGAGACATCTGTATTAGTAGATAACAAATCAGCCACAGTTTTGTTGGCTGCATTCAAGCCACTAGAATAAGTGAAGTTCTTCGAACTATTGTGGTAAATGAATGAATCCCAACTCGAAGATTTGTTTGCCTGTTCTACTTCGATTTTTCCGTCAGAAGATAAAGATGATAAATTTTTGAGGTCTTGGAGCTCGAAAAGCTGAGAAAACAACAGAACCAATGCAAAAGCCGCTCCCGCAATCAACAACACACTCTTGGCCCTCACCAGGGACATGTATCCAAACTCAATTCCCATGCTAACAGCTCAGATTAACTGAAACCCCACAATGTTGCCATGAAATTCTGAAGAAAAAAATTCCATATGGTCATTAGAAAAAGTTTGTCATTGTTTCACACAGGATTATCAAATTCGAATAATCGAGATATCGAGGAAGTGTCTTAGAAAGGCTTAGAAGAAATTCTCCTCCAACTGTGTTTCTTTTTTTAAAAACAAATATTCATGCAACGGTGATTAAGCAACTGAAGAACCCAAAAGGATCTTAAGTATCTTCCCAGTTCCAGAATTGGCAAAACCAAAGCAATACATACAAACAAAAACAGACAACCAAAAATTCAAGAAAGTACGAAAAAAATTTCTCTCTTTACACAAACAAAACACACTATGCTAATGAAACAAACCAAGAAAAAAAAAATCAGCATCTTTAGACAAAACAAAATCGTTATACCAAGAATATACTCAGTTTCTTTAACGAAAAGATAATTGTCTTCACATAACAGAAAGCTTACTAGGTACACGAGGCAAAAAAATCGATCCTGAGGCAAGAAATTCTTCGTTAAATATTTGAACTCCAAGAATTGAAAGCCCAAAAAGGGATATTTAGATCAAACTCCAGTACAAATTCAAATGCTTCTTAAACCAAATACAAGAAAGAAATAGTCAGCACAGAGTAAAAGGAAGCTCTAATCAAATGATAGTAGCAATAATTGAGAGATGTTAGTGAAATTGGAAATAGTACATCAAATAATTGTGTGCTCCTTGAAATTTTGTGAACTCTCTCATTCAGGACATCATGATCGTATATATCGCTATCTTCTTTTAAAATTTTTGTTTTATTGTTCATATTTTAGTAGTGGGTTGAATATTCAATGCTCTCTTTTTTACATTTGTTTGCAATTGAGCAGTAATTTTGCTAATTACCAATAAGTGAATTTAATAAATCATAAACTTTAGGCTATAGATAGACAAATAGTAATACAATAGAGAGGATGATCGAACCTGTCGTAGTTCAGCCAATAGCATATAAACCAACAATTTGAATAATGTAAATTGTACATTACAAGGTAGAGATGGCTTCAGTAAATTTCTCAATATATTCCTCACCAACCAAATTATTCAGATGGTCAAGGAGATCAACATCATGTTCTACTGATGGTATAAAAAAACCCAATTTAATATTTTTCACATGAATATTCAAACCGACTTTCTTGCAAGGAATACTTAGCACCCGGGAGAAGCCTCATCGAGAAAATAAGCCAGGTGTCATCTTGAACATTCTGGTGTGCCATGTAGAATGAAGTTAATGTTATCATGTGGATGATGTCGTAGTCGATAGGGGTTTAATGCCAAAGAAAAGGCTTTTGTTATTTGTTGATCTTTTACATGACATATAAAACACATTAACTACACAACTAAAGCTATATGTGTTCGTCTATTCCAAAAAAATATTTTCGGGAAACATATATTATAAATCAGTATACCTATATTGTTTACAAAAAATTTACACAAACAGAATATTTTAATCCAACTTTTGTCACGCCCCGGGCCCAGACCCGCGCAAGCGCGACTGCACAATGGGTTCTTATAGCAACTACTTAGTATCTGTTATCGCTCTACGAAAATGATTAACACAAGTTGCTATAATAGTCAATTGTAAGCCTTTATAAACCACTTTAAATTTTCATCCACAAGCAATGTGTGACAAAGGTATTACAATCACCCCTCTTTTTAGAACGTGAAGTCCTCGTCGCGACCTAACTCATTGATCCACCTGCACCGGGATCTAGAGGTGGCTCCTACAGGTTAAAGAAGTGGCTCCCGTCATGTTGCACTTTGCCCCGCAGGTTCAAGAGGTGGCCCCCGGTTCAAGAGGTGGCTCCCACACACGTAACACTTTGCCCCGCATAGCGCTTATCTCCGGTGTTGCCTGCCGGGGACCAGCTCTGATACCATGCTGTCACGCCCAGGCCCAGGCCCGCGCAAGCGCGACTGCACAATGGTCTCTTATAGCAACTATTTCGTATCCGTCCTCGCTCTACGAAAATGGTTAACCCAAGTTGCTATAATAGTTGTTGGAATCGAAGAGGGGGGGTGAATGAGATTCCTTGGCTACTTTAGCGTTTTAAAATGAGTTTGCAAAACTAAAAAAGTTTGCGCTTGCGGAAGGCTTAAGTCAATCGATAAATAAAATAAAATAAGAAGTAAACAAATAAATAAATACGTAAAGTAATAAAGCGGTAAATGACAAGAATACTTGTTATAAAAGTTCGGCGATGAATCGCCTACGTCTCCCCTTCCCGGTTAGATAACCTCCAACCGAGGTTCCACTAGAATAAATGATCTTGGCCTTGAGGGCTCCAAGTTAGCCACAACCCAACTTTTCCCGAGTTTACAAAGCTCTTCCCGAGCACAATACTCTTCACGAGTACACAAAGCTCTTCACGAGCTACCAACACTCTTCACGAGTCTTCTTGGCCTTAAGGGCTCCAAGGATAGCCACAACACATGCACCAACTTTACTTGTTGGCGACTTTACAATTTCCAACTTGCTTTGGTGTTGGAGGACCTTTACAATAAACTCAACAAAACACCTTCACGGTGTACTCACACGAAGATAACAAGACTCTAACAAAAAGAATGAATTACAAGCTCCAATACAACAACAATGTATGGAGATTGCAATGCTATTTGAATTTTGAATGATCAAAGCTTTGTAGAAAGTTTGTAGGCTTGTTTCTTATCTTCAAAATGCTCCAAAGCATCCATATTTATAGTGTAGAAGGCCCCCAAGGCTCCTACTAGCCGTTGCTACACTCAAGGCTTGAATCACTCCTCGATCGCTTCGAAAATCGCCTCAGGCGATCACCATCGCCGCGTTCTAACGTTCAAATCTGGCCCAGATCGCCTCAGGCGATGTCCCAATCGCCTCGGGCAATCACCCGTTGAAATTTTGCCGTAGGATCAATTCTGGATCGCCTGGGGCGACCATGCCATCGCCTGGGGTGATCTGGATCGCCTGGCGCGCAGCGTGCCATCGCCTGGGTCGATGGTGCGCGGCGTTGGCGCGCATGGCTCGGATCGCCTGAGGTGATGGCCCGGATCGCCTAAGGTGATCTGCCAGATTTCAACACTCTCAAACTTTGCACTATTCGACCATCTTACGCTCATTTCTGGGAAACGTGGTAAACATAAAAGTTGTAGCCCTTCCTCTTATCTAGGTGTGGACAAAATTGCATTGCATTTCATTAAGTTATGAATAAGTTAAGCCCAAAATGCTACAGCCGCTCAAACCTTGCTACAATCTGCACTTGTTATGACTTCCATGCCATTTTGCTCCATGATGCAATCCGAATTGGACTGAGATGTTTGAATATGAAATCTAGAATATTGGGTTGGCTTTCCAACCTATTTGGATTCACATTATTCGGAGACTCGATCCAAGATATATAATCAAAACATTGCACTGCGCTCCATTTGGCTTCTATACGAATTTGCCCACCAACGGACCATTGGTTTGTGGGTCTTCATCCCATCATAAAAAATTGTTCCAACATCATTCCACACATGTTGAATACTTAATTTGGTTGTTCATAGATCTCATTCCTTCTCGTCCAAGCTCAATATATTCCTTGATAAAAAACACCGCTTGTCCTATGAACTCACATATGTTATTGTATAACTTGGGTTCTCTTCCATTGGTCTTCCCAACCAATTTATCAATCTAACCCTGTACACTAAGTAGACATATTAGTATAACAAATGCAAGTTTTGTTGATCATCAAAACTCAAAAATAAACCGGAGATAAATTAACGCATTAAACACAACCATGAGTTTAAGGCTCAACAATCTCCCCCTTTTTGATGATAAAAAAACTTGATAAACTTGAATATGTAATATGCATGAAATGTGAGTAAACATGACTCCCCCTTAACAATTGCATAGCACATACAAGATTACCTAAGTAAAGCATAAAGCAAACAACTCTCCCCCTCAAATCATGCATATATGAACTCTCCCCCTTAAACTATGCATGTATTAAGTTTCAAGTTAAGCTTCAAGTTTATCACAACATTCTCACCCTTTTTGTGATAATCAAAAAGCACAAAATTTAAATAAACATAGCATAATGATATGTTGCCACATAGTCATATTTTAACACTATACACATGTTCCTCATGAAGCATGTAATAAGCATAACAAGCCTAAGATTAAATTATAGAGATGAACCACAAACATGTGTTTAAGGCAATCAACAATAAATTCTAAATGTGCAAGGTGTGCATATGTTCTACCAAGATTTCATGCATTAGTGCCCAATAAACATTTGAATTCTCACAACATCATTTGATAGATTAATTAAGATCATGATCATATCAAAAATAGAGCATCTAAACACTTATGTCATGCTTAATCACATAATTTCACATAGCATATTCAAATTTGTATCAAATTCACTTACTATAAAAGGATAAGCATACACCATGCAATAAAACAATTTATATGTGCATATGCTAAGGGGTTATGCATTTTACTCCAATGAATATTTGAGCTTCATATTTATTGGTCACAATTAATTTGTGCCAACTAAATTTGAATTGCTCTTCTAAAATGTAAATTTTACCTCCGATGACAAGAGTGTGTTCTTGTCATTAGTCCTATGCCTCGCGCCTCTTCTATAGTAGTGAATAAAATAAACTCCTCATTTGAGTTGCTTGTACCTTCATCCTCCATCCCATTTTTGTCCCTACAAAACAAATTAACAATAGGAGGATCTTTGGTACCCATTTGATTTTGGGTCCTAGTGGGTTAGCTTTCATTGGCACCTTTGGAATCCATTTCCACCTCTTGTTAGGTTGGTATTGGATTCTAGCAAACATACACTTATTCTTAGTGTGGCCATTTTTACAACAATAGTTACAAGTAGGAGAATCATGCTTGGCTTTAGCTAACATGCTTGAAAATGATTTTGATTTGCTTGAAAAGCCTAACCCGGCTTTATCAAAGCTACACCGTTGCAAGCCAAGCAACTCATTCATATTTAGACTACTCTCACTAAATTTGCAAAAAAGACATCTTTAAAGAAGTTAATTCATTTTTCAATGAATTATTTTCTTCATCTTTCTTAGCAACCTCAAGTTTGAGTAATTTGTTACTCATCTTAGTCTTGCCAAGTACATCTATAAGCTCATGATAAGAATCTAAAAGTTCATCAAATGAAGGTACCTCATTGTCGCTTTCATCTCCTTCATCTATGTCATCTTTTGCCATGAGACAAAGATTTGTTGCTTATTCTTCTTCTTCATCGGAGTCGCTATCACTCCATGTGGCTATAAACGCCTTCTTCTTCCCTTTGTCCTCATTCTTCTTCCTATGACATTTATTAGCGTAATGACCTTTTTCTTGACAATTATAACAAGTTACCTCATTTTTGGATTCATGTTTAGTTGCACTAGGGGCCTTTGGCTTGTTATGTTTGTTGAAGAACTTCTTGAACTTCCTAGTGAACAAGATCATCTATTCATCATCATCATCATCTTCATCATCGGAGTGATCTTTTCTTCCAACCAATGCTATCCCATTTCTTTTGGATCTATCATCCTCCTTTATTTCTCTCCTTGTTGCAACTTCAAGTTCATGAGTCACCAATGTGCCATAGACCTCATCAAGGTCATAGGAAGCATTTTCTCCTTTGTTTGACTCAATGATGGTGGTTCTCTTTGCCTCACATTCCTTAGGCAATGCTCTTAGGGCTCTCCTCCATATTTGCTTTGGAGGGTATTTTTCTCCAAGTTGAGCAAGCTCATTTATGATTAGGGTGAGCCTCCTAAACATTGAATCAACTTGAGTTGTAGAAGGTCTATCTTTGTCTCCTTCACTTGATTTGTTCCTTCATGACAGATTTGCAATTTGTCCCATATCTCCTTAGCGGTTGAGCACATCGAGATCCGGTTGTACTCCTTCATATCTAAAGCACAATGCAAAATATT
The DNA here is from genome assembly GCA_907163345.1 of Haberlea rhodopensis. Taxonomy (NCBI): domain Eukaryota; kingdom Viridiplantae; phylum Streptophyta; class Magnoliopsida; order Lamiales; family Gesneriaceae; genus Haberlea; species Haberlea rhodopensis. The sequence continues at coordinate 28,638,799 of CAJQUN010000004.1, read as the reverse complement.
AATAGCTTTAGCATTTTGAGATATTAAAATCATATCCGCTCTAGTGAAATCGTCCATTTCTTTAGGGATACTTATTCCCCCAACTTCCTTTAAAGGAATATGTGGACCTTTCACAATAATCTTCCATAGATCATAATCTACGGATTGGATATATAGAGAAATTCTATTTTTCCAATATCCGTAATTATCACCCGTGAAGAGCGGAGGTCTATTTGTCGATTGACCTTGAGCAAACTCATTTGCTAGATTAGCCATATAAAAGATTTGATTTAAAAACAAAAATCAAATGGTTCTGATACCACTTGTTGGAATCGAAGAAGGGGGGTGAATGAGATTCATTGGCTACTTTAGCGTTTTAAAATGAGTTTGCAAAACTAAAAAAGTTTGCGCTTGCGGAAGGCTTAAGTCAATCGATAAATAAAATAAAATAAGAAGTAAACAAATAAATAAATACGTAAAGTAATAAAGCGGTAAATGACAAGGATATTTGTTATAGAAGTTCGGCGATGAATCGCCTACGTCTCATCTTCCCGGTTAGATAACCTCCAACCGAGGTTCCACTAGAAAAAATGATCTTGGCCTTGAGGGCTCCAAGTTAGCCACAACCCAACTCTTCCCGAGTTTACAAAGCTCTTCCCGAGCACAATACTCTTCACGAGTACACAAAGCTCTTCACGAGCTACCAACACTCTTCACGAGTCTTCTTGGCCTTAAGGGCTCCAAGGATAGCCACAACACATGCACCAACTTTACTTGTAGGCGACTTTACAATTTCCAACTTTGGTGTTGGAGGACCTTTACAATAAACTCAACAAAACACCTTCACGGTGTACTCACACGAAGATAACAAGACTCTAACAAAAAGAATGAATTACAAGCTCCAATACAACAACAATGTATGGAGATTGCAATGCTATTTGAATTTTGAATGATCAAAGCTTTGTAGAAGTTTGTAGGCTTGTTTCTTATCTTCAAAATGCTCCAAAGCATCCATATTTATAGTGTAGAAGGCCCCCAAGGCTCCTACTAGCCGTTGCTACACTCAAGGCTTGAATCACTCCTCGATCGCTTCGGAAATCGCCTCGGGCGATCACCATCGCCGCGTTCTAACGTTCAAATCTGGCCCAGATCTCCTCAGGCGATGTCCCCATCGCCTCGGGCGATCGCCCGTTGAAATTTTGCCGTAGGATCAATTCTGGATCGCCTGGGGCGACCATGCCATCGCCTGGGGCGATCTGGATCGCCTGGCGCGCAGCGTGCCATCGCCTGGGTCGATGGTACGCGGCGTTGGCGCGCATGGCTCGGATCGCCTGAGGTGATGACCCGGATCGCCTGAGGTGATCTGCCAGATTTCAACACTCTCAAACTTTGCACTATTCGACCATCTTAAGCTCATTTCTGGGACAAGTGGTAAACATAAAGGTTGTATCCCTTCCTCTTATCTAGGTGTGGACAAAATTTCATTGCATTTCATTAAGGTATGAAGAAGTTACGCCCAAAATGCTACAGCCGCTCAAACCTTGCTACAATCTGCATTTGTTATGACTTCCATGCCATTTGGCTCCATGATGCAATCCGAATTGGACTGAGATGTTTGAATATGAAATCTAGCATATTGGGTTGGCTTTCCAACGTATTTGGATTCACATTATTCGGAGACTCGAGCCAAGAGATATAATCAAAACATTGCACTGCGCTCCAATTGGCTTCTATACGAATTTGCCCACCAACGGACCATTGGTTTGTGGGTCTTCATCCCATCATAAAAAATTGTTCCAACATCATTCCACACATGTTGAACACTTAATTTGGTTGTTCATAGATCTCATTCCTTCTCGTCCAAGCTCAATATATTCCTTGATAAAAAACACCGCTTGTCCTATGAACTCGCATATGTTATTGTATAACTTGGGTTCTCTTCCATTGGTCTTCCCAACCAATTTATCAATCTAACCTTGTACACTAAGTAGACATATTAGTATAACAAATGCAAGTTTTTTTGATCATCAAAACTCAAAAATAAACCAGAGATAAATTAACGCATTAAACACAACCATGCGTTTAAGGCTCAACAATAGTCCATTGTAAGCCTTTATAAACCACTTTAAATTTTCATCAACAACCAATGTAGGACAATTATATTACAACTTTCACCTTCCGCTAAAACATATCATGTTTACTACAACAATAATTAGTATATCCATTATAAGTTGCAGTATATATATCTTAGAGAATTACACGTAGATTTCATTTCCAAAAACATCTTTCAACTAAATCTACAAAAAATACATCCTTTTCAATTAAAAATTCATTCCAAAAAACTTCTTTCAAACAAGTCCAATTTTTTGTTTCCTTTATTTATAAGTCTTTATTCCTTCCACAACTATCCTTGATATGTCTTCTTTTCTCGAACGATACATTGCTCATCTTCTTCCAAATCTTCACCGCCCAACGCCATCATCACTATAGATCGTGACCATGGCAGGCGGACGCTATGACTGAATTCCACCAATTCGAAGAGAAAATGAGCATGCTTTGCAAATCGAAAGAAGAAAAATTTGAAATTTGCTTCAATTGTGTTCCTCTTCTTCTACATTGAACTATTGTTGGACGTTTTTTTTTTTGCTGTGGTATGCGATTGTTGTGCTTCAATTAACATTTAATGTTTATTTCAATTTGGTGCAAATTCTATGTTTGTTAAGCTTTAGTTAAAAAAAAATTTTGTAACAAATTTCAGATTGCTATTTTTCAACTTTGATTTCTCATCGGGTGAATAGTATAATAAATCCAACATTAATACTAAAAAAGATAAAATAAGAATATCAATTCGAGAGTCTTTTCTTACATACCTACTACGACAATTTTAAGATTTGGACTCACATTAAAATGTCAATTGATTCTATGATGTCACATTGGAAGCTCATTACGTGATTTCCAATATGAAAGATATAAAGTGAAAATTCCAGACATCATGTCACTGCTTTCTTATTTAAGATTGATAATTCTTCAATTTTGATTTGTTAAGATAAGATGATGTTACCTCCCACTGATATAATGCCAGGAATTACCTAGCGGGGCCTGTAATTTACATGCACCGTCTGAGTCTATCGGTGCATATAAATTACATGCACCGATAGATTCAGGTGCTAGTCCCGCATACCCTCATTCGCGTGTTGTTGTCGCTTTGTTCTCGAATTGACGTTTGAGTGCTTGTGCGGCACTTTATGACGCACTAAGTTTTACTAAGTTGCGCATTGACACTCTGGTTGTGATCTATCGCATTGAGTGCGCGTATGACGCTTTACGACTAAGTTTTATTAAGTCATTTATTAAATTTTACTAAGTCGTGAATTTAAATGTTAGACATTCTTAACTTTCCGGAAAAAAAAAAATAAGTCATTTTTAATAAATTCATGATATTCCAAAACATGGTCAAACAAATATGATTCCAAAACATGGTCAAACAGATATGTAATATTTGGTTTCATTTTTCGAATTTATTATCTTATGACCAAATATTAATAATTTATTTTTATTTTTCATTCTCTAAAATATATTTTCCGGAGACTAATAATTATTTCTATTAGGAGCGATAGAATAAATGTGGGGCCTCGCTACCTTATTCCTTAAATGTATCGCATCATCGACAATTATAACTAGGATTAATATAAAACTCATACTGATTAAGAGTATTACTATGTCAACTATTAGTATTACTATGTCAACTATTACATTATTCTCAAAACATGGCGAATTTATATCAGTTACATGTCATAAAGTCCTAACAAGTATCTCTCAATCAATAATTCGCCTATCAGCAGAAGGTTAGACTCACAATCCCGGCATCCATCATCTATGAGTCCCTACAAAAACAACCACACACCATAACCACGCACCATGAGTATTGATATATATATATATATATATATATATATATATATATATATATATTCATCACAATCCAATCTCAATAAGAATGCAAAATACTATATAAATGTCTTCCTGTATTTTATCCATTCACAACTCATCTATGATTGTTCATGTATAAGCATTACCAACACAAAATACAAATATGACATGGCATGTCTCATTCATCAACCTGTTATAATGGGGCATTTATGATATTGCTTTCTCGCTCAATATGTCAGTGGCTCAGCCTTCACGTCCATATTAGCAGCATATTTCCATCCTCACACATTATAATAGTCATTTGTATGCCCAACGGCATCATGTCTCACGACATTAATCATATGCCTCAATAACAATATGTACAACAACCTCAATAAAGATGTATAAGCATCATCACATAACAATACATACATCATAATTGTAGCATCAATACTCGTACGTCAACACGTACCTATCGTGTTGTACAAAAGATATAAAATCAGGAGTCAATGCTTAACCCCCTCTCTGTCCTGTCCTCTGTGATGATGCTACACGCATATCAACAATATACAATGTTATAATAGGCCTCATCATCAAATTCCCAGAAAATATAACATTTTTCAATTGTATGTTCTATTAGTTTCAAATCTGATTTCCCACAAATATATATATATATATATATATATATATATATATATATATATAGTTAATAATAACTCATACTAAGTTTATTCCATGTGTCCTATCATGCATCAAATCCATGTCCTCCATGTAGAGTTAATGATAAACCATGTTCATAATTTTATAAAACTCATATAACACATCAACATCAATTAATTGTTCCCAACTATGTTTAGCTCATTTCAACATGAACATTATTCTTCATCATCTATCGACTAATCCATTTTGTATTTCATACTCGGTTCAACCCGAACCCGAGTGCATATCATACCGTAATTAGCTCATAATTACTCAAGAATCCAACATAACATGCATATCAATATCTAGGCATTACAATAAAAGATTAGAATTACACTATAAATAATATAAAAATGATGTAAGTTTGTTAAATGTGATGTGTATTAAGTATGTTTAACTTTATTTCATCGGTGTGTGTATGTGTTTATATAAATTTTTAATAGGCGCGCTCAATTTTTTTTGAAAATTGATGCATTCATGCATTCGTACTCGCATCTGCATCTGCACTCGCATCATAAGACTTAGCTCAGGCAGTGCATGTATCTTACATGCCGACTGATTACATTGTGTCCTTTTGATTGTTATTAGGACTTGCGATTTTTATTTGACACAATCTGTTATAAAAAGATAATCATTTTGTAAAATTTTGCCCAATTGCTTAGTTTAACATATTGATTAGGTCTGAAGACCATAGATTGTGGATTTTTTTTTTTGAGCTACCATAGATTGCAGATTTAAGTATGTTTTGAAGTGCAAAACTTAAATTTTGGAAAATTACATTCTAATTCTGGAATCTTTTTTTTTTTCAAAGTCAAGCAACTACCCTAGCTCGGGTCACCTCAGATTTTCAACTAATTTAATTTGATACCAGCAGAATATATGTTTTCACCTAAGTTGTTAATCTTCATTTCAGTTATTTATGTATCAGCAACTCTTCAGTTTCGCATTACAGCAACATCGACTCATGTAATTACATGTACACATAGATTCAGGCGGTGCGTAAGGGTTGAGTGCGCCTACTGTCTCTAACCAATAAACTAGATACATACACCAATGGTTTGAACTTAATCATTCGGTGCATGTAAATTACATACACTGCCATGTAAATTGCATACACCGCCTGAGTCTATCGATGCTTGTAAATTACATGCACCAATAGACTCAAATAATGTCTTTAACCAAAAACAATGATACATGCACCAGTGTTTCATTATATCATGCGTAAATTATTGGCATGCAATTTTATATTCCAGAATGCTCTAAAGGAATGGAAAACTATAAACATTAAGGTCCGGTTCAGAACATAGATGGGAAAAGGCACAATGGCAACTTTCCATGATAACTCTGCAGGTTGTAGGAGAAATTCTATGAAGGTGAGGTCGTAAACGGATATTTTCTGAACGGAAGCTTGAACAGTCCAAATTATTTTCCATCTGCTTCTCCTTCGATGGTTTCCATGTTTCCGTTGGACATGAAGCCGGAGCTCTCAAAATATTTAAATTATATGCGTTCGCAGCAAGCAAGAAGACATGATTTGACCATCTCAAATCGCTGCGTTGAATCGAGGAAGAAAACTCGAAGAAAAACCTTCATGAAGATGGCTGGAGATTTTTGCGTTGGAAATGAAATGATGAAGACGGTAGCTTATGGTTACTGTGGTCATTTCATCCAAAATTAAACCTAGTTCAAAGAACTTTTTTTGGTGAATTGGGCCAAAAAAGTTTCTCCTGCTGGTACCGACCCGAAATTTGCCCTATGTTTTATGTAACGTTATATATCTTTTTAGCCCACAGGTTAGCCCATTAAATAGTTAGCTGCGTAGGGTCATATTATAATTTGTACAGCGATCCAAAGTTCAGTGATACAGACCCACTGTAAATAAAAGAGTAACCCAGAAATGTTTCAGTGTGCTTTTGGAAAACAAGTGTGGTCTCGTTGGATCTTTGAACTCGGGACGACACAGAATAGAGAAAAATATGTTTCTTGAATCCTTGAGAGTTTCTTTAAATAATCCTCGAGAAAAATAATTTTCTTGAATGCTTGGATAGATAAACTTTGTTTCTATTCATGTTGTTCTATATATGCTTATTAGAATTTGCCAAATAACATAAGATTTAGAGCTTGAGCTTTAATTTGATTGTAAGTTATGTAGCTTCTTAATTATTTTATTGCTCGTGTAATTTTGCTTACTTTATGCGTATTATCGCCATTAGAAATTTTGAAATTGATTAATGACAATAAATTGTTTATAAATAAAAACACATGGTTGGAGATTAAGAGAAATTCACTTGAATTTTAACTTTGTTATTGTTTAGAAAGAACAAAAAAAAACAATCATTTCAAATTTAAGTAATTATCCATCCTACTTACATAATAAGAATTAAAACAAACTGCTATAATACATTGATCAATTATTTTTGAAACTCCAAAATTTTTAATTTTTGTTATATATGACTGCGATCTAGATGCACATACTTTATACTATTTTTTTTAAATAAAACCAAACTTCTATAATACAAAAATGTACATTTCTTTTACAGCTTACAAAATCAGTGAACACTACCTGGTCATGTTTGGAATACTCTGTTGTGCCATACTGAATGTAGTATCATGTTAAAAACATCGTACTTCACCGGCCTAGAATGCCAAAGAAAATGCTGTTGCACCCGTTTAACCCTCTGCTGCATCATTTGATACCTTGTCTTGGAAATAGACTGAAGTATACTTTTTAAATTTGGTATGTCCTTCTCCAAGATAAATACAGCAAAGGATTCCCACTTCAAGGTCTCGAAAAATGGAGGCACAAAATTATCGGATATGATCACTGGAACACACTCATAAAAGATGGCTTCAACTACCCGGGGACTATTGACTTCATAGCCCTTAGCACATATGCAATATTTGCTGTTTTTCATGTACTGAGCATAGTTCATCCTGCCTTTCACTTTAGGTAAACGACCGAAGATCATCATGTCAGGATCTTTATCTTTCCAGTAATTTAACAAAATGGGACGGAGGTAACCATGCATATTACCCGCAAAGAAAGCAAGAATTCGTCTTTGAGAAGATGATTTGCCCCCTAGTTGTCTGAGTGGGTTCTGAGCTGACCTTACATATGTTTCAGGAAGAGAGGCGTCTTTTCCGAATCGAAAACCTTCTTTGATATCACTGTTGCATAAAGATCTAATACAATTAGCCATGATCTTCCTCGTCTCTGCTGGTGCCTAGAAACACAAAAAACATTAGTGTGACATTATTTTTGTGATATTTGAAACATTGACGTGACTTCCAATCTATATATTTCGATTAATATTGCTAACTCTATATTTTGATGCTATTCCACATTGGCAATCACATAGATTAGCGGACATAATTACTCTACTCCCCACAAATAATTTCACCAATTTATATTTCATGGGAGTCAGAGATCTGATACCATTTGTAAGTAAGAGTACTTGGTCCCATATCAAAAGCTGTAAGCAATAATAACGAAGCAAGTTACATATTTTAAATGTACAACACTCAAAACACTATATTTCAATTATAATGCCACAATAACAATCACATAGAACAGATGAGGCAATAGTTGTTATCCAACATCACTCATTAACGCATATAAGGTACGTACCCAATCATGGCAGGCGACGAGAAAATGGTCAGCTCCGTCTGTTCTATTCCAAGAGTCATATTTCGTCTTGATTGTGTTGACATAACCACTCAACCGTTGAATCAAATTGTTATGATTATGTGAATTAGGTACATATAACGCTATCACTAGCTCGCGTGAACTGAATGGTAAATAAAACAAGTGAGCTTTTTTCATGTTTTTTGTAAGGAGTCTTTTGTTTGACTTTAGCTGCTTCATAAACCATCCTTCAGATGCATATATTCCTTTAAGAGGTGGCTGATGGAATATAGGTCGTTCTCCTTCAGAATAGATGTAAACCTTGAGAACCTGTTCCATCAATTCATAGCTCCTGCAAATGAAAAGTTGGAAGTATTTTAAAGAACGTAATTCATAGAATTAGTCGAGTAACTATTGTGGAGGAATTTCCTCAATATTTCGCAATATTCTGGAACTTCTTTTTGCAATCATATAAAACATTCCTTTGCAATTCTTTTACAAGATAGACATATTCCTAATGTATGCATCCAGTAAATGCATTAGAACAAGAGCATTGAAGGAGGTAAGTATCTTGGTAAATCAATTGAGTTTTTCAACTACAAAAACCCCAAGTAAAATTCATTTTAAAGCAATATTAAACAACCCTTGAAATTAAAATAAATAAACAATTAGACACAACATTGAACTACTTGAAATATAATATCTTAGCGTGGTTCAATTACCTTTTGAATGCTGAAAAATTTCTATACAAACTAACATCAAAGTGAGAATCTGTTTCTATGATTGCTGCATTCTCAATCATGGACTTTACATTTCGTAACTCTTGATCAACAACCGAAGACCATCTTGGCTTCTGAAATCAAATAAATTAAAAAAAGGGTCAAAACCACAAAATATAAATGTGTGACTACAGCAGGAAAACATCTGATATGGGAAAAAAACAATTTGTACACACCACAGCCTCATACGAAGCATAACTACTGAGCAGCATATCGTTCAAAATAGATATGGGTACTGCCATACTTTTATTTGTATACACTCGTTCGTTTTTAGATATGGAAGAATCATTCACTGGATTAAAAAGGCCCCCTTTCAGAATCTTGGGACTCTCATTCGTTGTAAGCATATCTTGTGCATCGTTTCCCATTGTAGATGTACTCAGAGTAGTAGAGTTCACATAATTACTCGGATTTATTTCCAAATTTTTGGGAGATGGGGAAAGAAATTGCAAATTTGAGGGAGGTAAAGCACCTGGACCCATTACAATATCATGGCCTGGTGAAAAATCACTTCCGGAAGTATTTGATGCTGGTAGTTCGAACTCCCGAGGATTCTCTAGCATCAAACTACTATCTTTAACTACCCCAAGAACTTTTATATTGTCATTAAGTTCAAAGATGTTGTTGGAAGGAAACTCATCTTCGGGATCGAGATCATCATCCGAGGTATCACCAAATTTTTTGATGTTTTCAGGATCAGAATCATCCTTGACATTTGACACTCCACTGACCATTTCATCAGAGACTTTTGTATTAGTAGATACCAAATCAGCCACATTTATGTTGGCTGCATGCAAGCCACTAGAATAAGTCGAGTTTCTCGAACTATTGTGGTAAATGAATGAATCCCAACTCGAAAATGTGTGTGCCTGTTCTAGTTCGATTTTTTCTGCATAAGACAAAAATGATAAACTTTTGACGTCTTGAAGCTCGAAAAGTTGAGTAAACAACAGAACCACTGAAAAAGCCGCTCCCACCAACAACACGCTCTTGACCCTTGCCAGGGACATGTACCCAAACTCAAATCCCATGAGAACAGCTCAGATTAATTGGAACCCTAAAATGTTGTCATGAAATTCTGCAGAAAAAAATTCCATATGGTCATTAGAAAAAGATTATGTCATTGTTTCACACAAAATTATCGAATTTGAATCATCGAGAGATATCGAGGAAGTGTTTTGGAAAGGCTTAGAAGAAATTCTCCTCCATCTATGCTTCTTTGTTTAAAAACAAATATTCATGTAAAATTGTGACTCCAACCACACAATTGGCAAATTCATTGACCATCTTTTTCAACTATTAAACCCACTTTTTCAAATGTTGCAATAGACCTAACCTTGATGCTTAAATTGAGCAGCAAAGAAAAGGGATTTAAATACTCACACAGGAAAAAACTGAGATTTTGTTTGTCCAAAGAGCCAAACAGCCATTTTGCTGAACTGGCTTCCCGTTTTTAACCTTTCTCCTGTGATTAGGCAATTGAACAGCCCAAATAACAAGAAAAAAAAATTTAATCCGCAAAAGGATCTTAATTATCTTCCCAGTTCCAGAATTGGCACAACCAAAGCAATACATACAACCAAAAACAGATAACCTAAAATTCAAGAAAGCACGAAAAAAATTCTCTCTTTACACGAAACAGAACACACTATGCTAGTGAAACAAACCAAGAGTTTATGAAAACCAAGAAAAGAAATCGGCATCTTTAAACAAAACGAAATCGGTATACGGTCAGTTTCTTTAACGAAAAGAAAATTTTCTTCATATAATAGAAAGCTTACTAGGTACCAGAGGCAAAAAAACGACCGAGGCCTGAGGCAAGAAATTCTTCGCTGAAAATTTGAACTCCAAGAATTGAAAGCAAAAAAGGGGCGTTTAGCTCAAACTCCAGGACAAATTCAAATGCTTCTAAAACCAAAGACAATAAAGAAATAGACAGCGGAGAGTAAAAGGAATCTCTACTTAGACACGTCACTGCACTACCATTAATTATTATTAATTAATACTATAATTAAATTAAAGTAGCCATAATTGAGACACCTTATTGAAATTGGAAATAGTACATCAAACAACTGTGCGATTCCTTTGGATTTTGTTAACTTTCACATTCAGGACATTATGATCATCAATATCTTGGGGATCTTGAAATTAAATGAGAGCCGTGGGATGTCTGTCATTTCTTTTAAAAATGTTGTCTTTATTGTTCACATTTTTATCGTGTGTTGCATTCAAGGTTCTTTTTTTATATTTGTTTGCAACTTGAGAAGTACTTTTTTTGTTATTCTTTCAATTTTTTCTTTTAATTTTATTACTAATTAATTACCCATAAGTAAATTTAATAAATCATATTTTTTGTTAAAAGAATTATGAATTCAGATAAAAAAATCCCACTTCAATCATATAATTACCAACAATTTGAATAATGTAAATTGTACATTACAAGCTAGAGATGGCTTCACTAAATTTCTCAATATATTCCTCACCAACCAAATTATTCAGATGGCTTTATAATCAAGGAGATCAACATCATGTTCTACGGACATGATAAAAATTCCGACTTCAATTCTTTTCACAAGAAAGCACAGTTGTATAATATATACATACAGCACACCTGTACATAAACTACGCTCTTAAGTCTTTACCTACCTTGGATAATAATCATAAATATTGGTTGGCACATGTGCAGATTTAGCGGTTGTTCATTAACGACGTAGAACAAGCCCTCATTCCACCAAACAAGTTCTCAATTCACCAAACATGTGCTTTCAGCACATCCAACCAAGCATTAATCCCTGAAATCACTGATTTGTTGTTCCAATGGGCTTCTTCCCGTGTTTCTTGCAAGGAATACTTAGCTCGCAGGAGAAGCCTCTTTGAGAAAATGGTGGTCTTCTTCATCAGCCAGGTCTCAACTGGAACACTCTGGTGTGCCATATAGAATGAAGTATCATATGGAAGATGTCGTACTTGATGGGAGTTTCATGCCAAAGAAAATGCTTTTGCACTTGCTTAACCCTTTGCTGCATCTCGATGTATCTTTTTTCGGAGATTGAGAGGAGTATATTCTTAAGATTTGGAATATCTTTCTCCAAGATGAAAACGGCAAATGACTCCCAATTCAAAGTCTCGAAAAATGGAGGGACATAATTGTCGGATATGATCACAGGAACACACTCGTAGAAGATGGCCTCCACAACTCGGGGGGTGTAGGCTTCATAGCCTTTAGCGCTTATGCAGTACTTGCTGCTCTTCATATACTTGGCATAGCTCATTTGACCCTTGACCTTGTCTAGCTTACCGGAAATCTTCATGTCAGGGTCTTTGTTTTCCCAGTGACTTAACAGTATGGGACGGAGATAACCATGCATTTTCCCAGCAAAGAAAGCAAGGATATGTCTCTCGGAAGGAGGATTACCTCCGAGATCTTTCAGAGGATTCTCAGACACACGAATATTGGTCTCAGGTAAAGAGACATCTTTTCCGAATCGGAATCTTCCTTTGGCATCGGCATTGCACAAAGCTCTAATGCAGTTAGCCATGATCCTGCTTGTCTCAGAGGGTGCCTGACAGAGTAAAGCGAACGATTTATGTGACTGAACAATTACCTATTGTTGAATTTTGAAGAGCAGATACAAATTGAATAAAGAATATATTATGACATAGGATATACGAAGTTTCATCCTGTAGGCCTAGATCCCCAACCCAATGGCAGAAGGGCCACAAAAATGTTCATGTGAGCAGTAACCAATGGCAAATTATCCGTCTATTAGGGTCGCATCTTAAAATCAGTAGTCCATTTACTACCTGTCTGATCTTTGTTTCGTGAATTTAAGTTCTTCAATGGAAGGAGAAATATCAGGTCTATCCCTGTGTACTCTATATCTGGCTGGTCATTAATACAACATCCTACAAGATTATTCTTCAAGAAAGTTTTGTGTTTCAGGTTGTAACACTTCACTTTGATTGTCATGTTCAACTTGAGAGGCAGTGGCCGATCCATGTAAATCTTGTATTGTGAACTTTTTTCTCTCCACTTTCCATTGTACTTCTACTGATTTAAATTCAACATGCATAATTTTTTTATAATTGGGAACAAAGTAACTCCAATGCTAATTCAGTAAGATATATTTTATAGAATATACACGAGAATTACCCAGTCATGGCAGGCTACAAGGAAATGGTCGGCTCCATCCGTTCTATTCCAAAAACGATACTTTGTCGTGATATTCCGGAGGTAGCTACTCAAATACCGAACCATGTTCTTCGAACTGTGAGAATTGGGTACGTATAAAGCCTTCTCTAACATCCATGAGCTAAAAGGCAAGTAAAATAGATGGGCTTGATCCGCGTCCTTGGTAACAAAGTGCTCGTTTTCTTCCAGCTGCTTCATGAACCATCCTTCAGAGGCATATATTCCAGTAAGTGCTGGTTGATGGAATATAGGCCTTTCTCCTTCAGTATAAATGTAAATCTTAAGAGTCTTCTCCATTATTTCATAGCTCCTGCAGATATGATTAAGAATTTTCGAGGAAAACAATCAGGATAAGTCAATTGATTAGGACCTTGTCTCATAAAATTAACTGGTTACAAACAGAATCCAGTCCCGCAATCAATATAAATCAAATCATCCAAGAAAATGCAACTACAAAAATATGGAATTAGCGTTCATTTTACATACTTTACAAAAGCAGAAAAATTCCGATACACTTGAGAGTCCCTTCTCCTGATCTGTGCATTTCCAATCAGTGTTTTTGCTTTAAGTAGTTGCTGATCCACTTGAGAAGGCCAGTGCGGCTTCTGAAAACAAATATATTGCGATAAAAACTTAGTAAGTGATGGAATTCTGGGGAATCTTGTTCTTGGAGATTGCTCACATACCAAGGGCAGATACATTACATAGCTTTGAAGCAACATGTCAATCATTCCAGATATTGTCACTACTTTAGCTGGTGGTCCTTTTAACCTATCCTTCTTAGCTGGATGGCTAAAGATCAAAGTAGAAAGGTTACTTGGTGTTAGACCAGTATTTTCAGTTTTCACATTCAATTTTGGTGCATCTTTGCCAGTTGAAGATGCAGCAGGATTAATGGATTTGATGTCAGTGCTTTGATTTGCAACCACAGACTCTGGTGGTTTGAAGGGAGCTGCAGAATATGATGGTGGCACAGCCGGAGGAACCATAATTTGTAAAGTTTTTTCTTCGCGCCTCCTCGAAGATATAGGAACAACATTTCCAGACAAAAGATGGTTCGTTGAAGAATTATTTGAAGCAGTATAATTCGATAGTGGTAAATCATAACCATAATCTCTGCTCTTCTCCGGTGCCAAGCTCTTGTTCTGCATCTTTATCACATCAGCTTCGGGTTCATTCATTTTCAAAAAGTCCTCAGGTGGTGGTTCATCCCCAATAATAGTATAAACACCAGAAGTTTCATTAGAGTGGTTTTTAGTACCCGCATTCAAATTATGTTTGCCATCTGCATCATTTCCAATAGAGAACTTTTTTGCATTCAAATCCTCGCGGACCGCACTCATTGTGGAAGAATTTGAACCACTTAAAAGCTCCTGGTTTTCCAAACTTTTAGACTCGCTAGATGAATCCCTAGTAGGTAAACTGCCTGTGTATTTTACTTGAGACTTGCCAAAAGATAATAAATATGACAAATACCCATAAGGAAGCTCGAAATACTGAACCAAAAGAACAACTGAAAAGGCCAATGCCATTAGCCAAAGCAGTCTCCTAGTATCCATTAGATAGATATAATAACCTTTTGATAGTTAAACTCGAGCAAACGACTAAACTGTAGGAGTAGCCTAATGCCCTTAAAGAATCTCAAGCCATGTTTCCAACTTTCTTGTAGGTGATTTCATTCTAATTCAACAGACAAGTAAAAACACTACAGTAAAAAAATCAAATCTTGGAAACTGATCCATTAATACAAGAAACTGATGGGCATTCCAGAAAGTATAATCCCAAACTTTAAACACATGAAATTACTCGGTCTCCACGGTCTTCTACAACCAAAAGACCAAATATTAAATAACCAAACACCTTCCTTCGAGATGTCACCTTATGAATTAAACACTAAAAGTAAAATAAAGAAACTAAAGAAATCCACTGGACAAAAAATAAGCATCAAATGCCAGAATCGCAAGGCCCAAATACTTGAAACAAGAGACTTACTCACAAACCCAGTTTGCAGAGCAAAAGATTAGCTCAACTGAGTAGAAACTGTGGAGTACGTCGATCAAAAGAAAAAAAGAAACTGTAGAACATCATATTAATTGTTTAATTAATTAAGGCTTTTTGACAACCCAGAACAAAACGAACCGCTAGAATGTGCTATTCGTCAGCGGCATTAATTGCGAAAGAATTAATAATAAATTCTTGGAGGAATGAAACCCGGGAATAACCATGAGGATATGCGACTCACAAGACACCCAATTACAACTCGATATTAATGTATATATAAATTATTTTATATCATTTATATTAAATTGATCCATAAATAAGGGTCTTACTCGATTACTATGGTGAAAGGGTCGAACTCAAATATTAAGCATCGTACGCCAAAACGTAACCGTACATATACTTTAATTACATGTATTCACTCCTACCCTACATTTTTCATGGAATCGAAAACCCTGTAATGGGATTTAATATGAGATTATGACTACGATTATCATCTATTACTTGGGAAGTTGACTATACTCATATAACAGCTAAGTTATAATACAATTAGTACTAATGCCGGAGTTAATTACGTGGGAATTCAACATGTATAGGTATCTCTGTACACCCGCAAAATTTACCCACCCTCCCATACATATGAGAATGAAATCTAGAATCAAGAACTCCAATTTTGAGGAAAGGAAGAACAGTCGAGATAGAGCTGATATGCTTCGTAATTTGCTGTTTTGTTATTTAGCTTTTCTATTTGTGTATATTTTGTTACTCTCCAGCTTAATCTACTCTACTATGTATTTTGTTTCCTAATGTTGCAAGAATTTTTCAGTATTTTTATTTAATAAAAGGGCTAGACATATTTCAGCGTTATGAGATATCAACTTAGTGTTTTTTAATCTACTAGTATTGAGCACGTGCGACACACACATAAATACACATTTTGCAGAAAAACATGTTAATAAAACATTAATTTTATTGGTTGTATCTTAATATCGATTTCACAATTTTATTAGTTATGATATTTTATATCACTTAGTTGTGATAATTTTAGTTTGATGATTAGTTGTCATTACATTTGCTCCATCCACGAAAATTCTTATTTAAGTAGTAGAAGATCCATTATTTTGTTAATTTTGTTTTACTTTTCTTTATTTATCGTGTTTCAATGGATAAAGGTTTTTATTTAAATTTGTTTCCGTTCATGTTGTACTTATATATTATTCTTATTATCAATTTTTTTATACGTGCGATTCACGTATTTCGTGTTAGTAATTTTAAAATAATAAAACCTATTAACATAGGGGGTAAAGCAAAAGGGGTTGGGCTTCCCCCTATCTTATCTTACTTGCTGCATACTTTATCTTATTTGATTAATATGTTTTTTTTATGACAGGGATGGGGATTTTTTTAGTGTTGTGTACAAAACTTGATCCCGAGTATATAGTTCTCAAAGGAGGACGGTGATAATCATTTGACTTACAACATCCTACCCAAAGGGGGTGGTGACAACCATTTGACCTACAGCTTGATGTCAGTGATTAATATGTTCCGGCTTGTGATTTAATAATCGAACAAGGTCCTTCGTGCAGAAAAATGAACTACCACGACATTAAAACTAATCATATTGTACATCATTCCACTAAAATAAATTCTGAAAACAATGAAAAAATCTACAATAAATACAAATAAATTTTGAAGAAAAAAAAGGATATTCTAATGCATTTTTAGAAAATATATTAGCCATGTTTGAAATTTCTCTATAGAATCGCGGTCTCTCTGCTCATCCCGCTCCTGCGGATGCCAAATCTCGTAAGGTGAGTTCACACTGGCGGTATCCGGAACACCCTATTGTACCATAGGGAATGAAGTATCATATGGAAAATATCATATTTCACAGGTGTGGTGTGCCAAAGAAAATGCTTCTTCACCTGATTAACCCTCCTCTGCATCACAAGATACCTCTTTTCCGATATCGACATCAGTATATTCTTAAGATTCGGAATATCCTTCTCGAACACGAAAACAGCGAAAGAATCCCACTTCAGAATCTCGAAAAACGGAGGCACAAAGTTGTCTGATATAATCACAGGCACACATCCATTTATAATCGCTTCCACCACTCTCGGGCTGTTAACTTCATAACCTTTGGCACATATGCAATACTTGCTATTTCTCATGTGGCGAACGTAGCTAGCCTTTGGCATCCTTCCAAAGATTTTCATGTCCGGATCTCTATTTATCAGTGTTTTAGTAACACTGGTCGAACATAACCGTGCATTTGGCCTGCAAAGAAGGCGAGGAATTTTCTTCGGGAAGGAGACTTGCCTTCGAATTCTTTCGAGGGATTCTGAGGGGAATGAACATATGTTTCGGGCAGAGACACGTCCTTCCCGAATTGAAAGCCTTCTTTCGTATCAGCGTTACATAAAGCCCTTATGCAGTTAGCCATGTGCTGCTTTGTCTCCACGGGAGCCTGGAAAAAAATACTCGATTCCCATAAACTACATAAAGATATATGAAAAAATCAAGTCAACATACCCAGTCATGGCAAGCAACGAGAAAATGATCCTCCCCATTTGTTCTATTCCAGAAAGGATATCTACCGCTGATTGTGTCGAGGTAGATCTTCAGAAATTGGATTATTTCATGAAATGAATGAGAATCCCGCACATAAACATGGTCTACCAAAGACTGAGAGCTATATGGAAAGTAGAATAAGTGGGCTTCTCCCGGATTTTTGGTTATGTATCTGTTGCTTGCTTGCAGGAGTTTCATGAACCATCCCTCAGAAGCATATATTCCCCTGAGCCTCGGTTGGTGAAACACCGGTCTTTTTCCATCCCTGTATATGTAAATCTTGAGCTTCTGTTCCATCAATTCGTAGCTCCTGCATCGGTGACAAGATAACCAGTTACTTTTATGGCTCCCTCGGAGACATAGTACTTATGGGGTTTACCTGACAAATGTTGAAAGATTTCGATAAATAGGGCCATATAAACCGGGATGATCCCTTATCATAGCGGTGTTTTCAATTTGGAATCGTGCATCAAGTAACTCTTGATCAGCAGATGAAGGCCACAGAGGTCTCTGGAATAAGATTCAACCTCACCTCTTAAACCTTGTCCTGGGAAAATGACTATTTTGAAACAAAGCGTACAAATTATACACCAAATTATGACTGAAATTACCTTGGAAAAAGACGAGGCACGTCTGTGAAGCAACTTATCATACATCTCAGATATAGATAAAACCGATGTCATGGCTTTCTCAGGCATCTCCTTTCTAGGAGGACTGTTATTCATACCTGAGTTTTTACCTCCCCAAGAGGCATTGGCTTCACTTTTGTTGGGTCCCGGCCTTAAGGAACTAAATGGTTCCACAGGGACCGATTCAGGTGCTGAAACAACATTTCTTGAATCCCCTAAAGCAACAGAGTCTTGTCTATAAGTAACAGATGGACTCATATCAGAAAGACCGTATACCGTGTCAACCGCCTTTTCTGGAGCTAATCCAATGCTTCTTTCTATAGTCTCCATAGTTTCATTACGGTACATCTCCGAGGCACTTTCTGGCATAAAATTTTCCTTAAATCCTATATCTCCATCGTCTCCTCCATTTGTATCATAAAAAATTAAATAAGACTTTCCAGGAGATAACAAGGATAACAAGCTATTTCTATATGGTAGCTCAAAGTGCTGAATTACTAAAACTGAGGCGAGAATTAATCCAAATATCAACACAGCTTTCCTGGTTTCCAGTTGACAGGTATACGGAAAACCATATCCCATTTCTATGAATTGTGAAACTAACCGAAACCCGTTCGCTAATCGCAGACTAAATCTACCAGTCCTGCAATATTTGAAAAACCAAATCAAAACCATGGCTGTTTGAACGGAGAACTTTTCGGATTAATTCACGTGCCTTTTTTTAAAAAAAGATACACAGTTCACTAACATCCCCTTCTCTGGTTTGCCTCGAAATTTCTTGAATACGGCCTGCTCCTACTTCCTTACCCGGGTATAAAAAAAGATCGAAATTAAATCGATTAAAAATTAGGAGGGACTGTATGATTGTCCTGATAGCTCCTACTGCATCTGTTGCTGCAGATTTTTTAAAATTTGTATTACATATAGATTATAGCCAGCCACCATCCATAATCAAAAGTTGTAAGCTAGTCTCACGTAACTCACATTCATCACCATCACCAAGACAAGCCTTCGAATGATTAAAGTTGAATACACCCTCCCATATTATGAACAAACTTCCAACAAATAAACGATAAAGAAACAAAACCAATATGTATATGTGTATTAACAGTTTTCAAATAACAGAATTGAAAGACCAATTACCCTGAACAACATAAGATTCTGGAACTCGCTTCTTACCCCAATCTTCAGAACCCAAATTTTTTTTTTCTGGAAAGGCAACAAGAAGGTGAAGAAAAGCTTTCAATTGTGCGTGTGAATTGACCTTTGGCTTGTCATCATGCATGCTGCCAAGTTTTGGTGGCTTACAAGTGTGAGTATAATGAGGTCATTTCTTACAGGTTCAAGCTTATCGTTGGCTGGTTTTGTGGCCTTTCCCTTTCATTCTAATAATATTTATGAAATTTAGCATTTTTTTAAAAATTTTGCTGATCCTATAATTATCATTATTAAATTTAAATTAACTTATATTGGTAATCTCGCAGATTTTGCTTAAAGATCATTCTTTTTTCCCTAATTAACTGAGTAATTTATGCCACCAGTTTTCATAGTCAATCATAATTAGTGGGTTACTTGAAATAAACACTTCACGAGTGCCGGTCCATGCCAATTACGTTGACTCAAATATAAAATCTTATAAACAGAATTCAAATTCAAATTAAACTATTTTATTATTTATAATTAAATAAGATTGCAAACTTAATTCGAGCAAAATAAATTTGGATTTAAATTCTCGGTGGAGCTCAATTCGAACAAGAATAACTCATTCTAAAAGTTTTCAACTAAAATTAAAAATATACCAATGACTATTAATATTATAATTTACTTACATCTATCCCAATTAGTGCGCCGTCAAAATGTGTTTCGCTAGTCGGATTGGCTCAACCTGCCCACCAAATTGTCGGTTTGTGCCAGAAGTTTTTAGACTATCTGGAGGCAGGTTGGCTCGCTGTTCAATCAAATAATTAATTTTTAATAAAAAAAACTAAGACTAGTTAATTAAAATATGCTTTATCAATAATTTAATTCATTAAAATCTAATAAAATTACTTTTTAATTTTTTGGTGGATTTGTCGTCTAATCTGCAATCTACCTCGGATTAGACTCGGTTAGAGTTTTCCTACCTTGTAAGGTGGCCCAAATAAGCCAACCCATTTGGATCACTGATTATACTGATTGGCCAGCCATTTAGGTTCAACTGGCCCATTTTGCTCGCTCTATCCCAATATGCAACCTTTGTATTATGAATACTAACAATTTTCAACCTCGATATTCTAGATTACAATCATTAATATTTTTTGTGTTTTTTCATCCATTTACATATAATCCGAATTAAATATTTACATTAGTTGATCTCAAAAAAAAATTTATTTACATTAGTTGTTTCATAATTTTGATTTGAAATAAAACTAAATTCAAAAATTATACGATGTAAATCGTTCAAATTCCATCTCACCTAGAAACTGTCGGTGTAAAAAAACACGATGATTGATTTTCTTCTCATAAATATCTAGATATATGGGTCATTATTCCGTTCTTAATCCAATATGATCAACGATTAGGACAGTTCTGATCAGTAGCTTTCAACACACAACCAATTGGAGAAAAGAACAGGGAGTGTCACGCCTCGAGACTGGGGTCGATAACATCGACGTTGATTCTAATATAATTCAAAAGCAACAAGCCTCGTAATATAAAATTCTATGAAAACCAGTTTAGTATTCCATAAAAATAAATAATTCTTACCAATATCAACGGAAAACTTTATTTATTTAATGACAACAACAACTAGTCCACCTTCTCCAAAACTGGTTTTGATCTTCATCCTCGATTTTGATTCGCTTATATCTGGGGAATGGATGTAATGGGTGAGTGTTTTGGAAAACACTCAGCAAGCGGGGGTCAATCGATGTGGCAATATAATACTTTTTCATAATTTTACAAATCATATATCATAATTGGAGCATAAACTGATATGAATACTGAAACATAAACTTAACAGAATTGCTCTAATGAGAGCCAGAACAGAACATAAGGGTGCTTACCGGTCCGGTCCGGACCGGAACCGGCCGGTTTCGGACCCGTTATGGGCGGAACCGGTCCGGTCCGTTAAGGATCCGGATCGAACCGGTTCCGGTTCCAACCGGTTCCAGTTTGGTTCGGATCCTTATCGGTTTTTCTTTTTTTTTTTTTTAAATGTTGTAAATGTTTCTTCAATGATGTTCATCACAAATTCAATATATTTCTTCTTCATTTCATAATATAGATGCATACAAATAATTGTAAAGACATGACAATTGAAAATCTAAATAAAAAAATATTACAATTTAGTACTTAGCAGTCTTCATAATTGATAAGTATTGTTTTGGCGTTCTCTTCTTCTTGCTCGTCATAATGATTTACGAATTCGTCAACCGTCCCATCTCTTCTATTTTTGCATTCTGCTTCAAACCAATCTTTAAGTAACGTGAGCATGCATAACGAATCAGCTGATAGACTACTTCTAAAGTCTCCAATAATACGGCCGCATGTTGAGAATGCCGATTCAGAAGCGACGCTTGAAGTTTGTACAGCATACACGTCTCTAGCCATTTTGGCTAAGATAGGGAATTGTGCTGCATTGGACTTCCACCATTGTATGACGTCGAAGTTGTCTTCGGTTAGAAATTGATAATTCAGATAAATTTGCAACTCAGTCGACGTGCTAGTAGAAGGTCCTTTTTCCTTAAGTTTTTTCCTGCCCAGCATTCTAAGCAAATTGATGCCCCCACCTTTAGATTGAGCTTGGGGTTGTTCTTCAACAGGCCTTTGTTGCGATGATTCACTTGCCTGTTGATTATAATACAATTGAAACATATTTTGGAGAGATTGCATTGTAGACGTCTTTTGATCGTCAACAACCTTCCCCAAAAATTTAGCATAATATTCAAAAAATATCTCAAATGAAGATAAACATTGACTAGGATCTAGCAATGTTGCGATGCAGTGCACGGGTGGGATTTGTTCCCAATACTTTATAAATTTAGTTTCCATTGCATTAACAAAAGCATGCAAGTCATAGTCATCTCTAAATTCTATAAATTTATCAAACATGTTAAATACTAAAGGAAGAAAATAAACGGAAGTTGGATAAGTAACACCAGAGAAACGTTCCGTCGCTTCTTTGAAAGTACCTAACAATGATACACAATTTTCAACAAATTCCCATTCCTCATTAGTCAAATAAATACTTTCATCGCTATCAGGCATTTGATATGAATTATAAAATGGAGTTAAAATATCTTTGTAAGGTAACATAGCATTCAACAAATTGTACAACGAATTCCACCTAGTTTCTATTGGTGATGGAAAAAGAAGATGCTTTAAACCATTAGATAAACATAATTGTTTCCAATCACGCTTAACACGGCTCGTGCGTAACCATTTAGCGCAGTATTTCATTTTGTCAATACATGCTGAGTGATTGTCCTCATAACCAACTTTAACAGCCAAATTAATCACATGACACACACATCTAACATGAAAAAAAATACCATCAAGCATTGGTTTAAGATAGGTCTTTAAATCACGCATCGCAGCATTGTTATTCGCAGCATTGTCTAATGTGATTGAAAATACATTATCCTGAATTCCATAATGTCTACAAGTGTTGAATACATATTTAGCAATTACATAACCAGTATGTGCACAATCTAACTCATCTAAAGACAAAATCCTTTTTTGCATACACCAATTATCATCAATCCAATGACAAGTGACAACAAGATATGAATCAGAATTTACATTTGTCCAAATATCAGTTGTTAAACTAACCCTACAAGGCAAACTAGAAAGATGTTGAAACAATGTATTTCTATATTCAACAAATACGTCCATACAATTTCTTTTTAGTGTGTGCCTGGAAATATGTTTAAACATGGGTTGTATAGACGAAGCAAATTCAATAAAACCAGCACGTTCAGCTTGTATAAAAGGTAGTTCACATCTGATCACATATCTAACAAGTGACCTACGATTAATTTCAGCAGTTAAAATAAAATTCGTGCCAGTAAGAACATTAATTTGTGCTTGTGTTGCTTCTCGACTTAATGGTTGTAATGTTGTCTCATCAAAATTATGTTTTTTTACTAAGTGTTTTTTAAATGTTCCGGTGCCTCCACTGGAACCACCAGCTTTATATGAATACTGGATCTTACATAATTTACATATTGCAACAGATTCATTAGTACCTTCTTTTTGAGCGAGTTCAAAGTGATCCCATATCTTACTTCTTTTGGCACGAGTAGGTTGTCTACTCGCTGCTGTAGTGGCTCCGGATGACTCCACATGTTGTTTTTCTTGGGCTTGGGCAGCAACAGGTTCGGCAGGTTGTTGGGATTGTTGTGGTTCGACATTCATAGAAGAACCACCAACATTGAGGTCAGCAAAAAATTCATAACTTTCATTTAACTCAGGAATTGGCACAGGCAAATTCATTGCAGAAGATGAACTCAGTGATAGACGACCCGGAACGAGACCCCGACTACGACCCCGGCTCCGACCAGCACCACTGCTAGATGAAGATGCCATTATGATATAAGACTATAAGTAAATTGTAGATAGCACAATTGAGAGAAAAATATGAGAGTGAAGTAATTTTCGTTACAAGAATTGTTATGAAACAATACACAACACAACATCCCCTATTTATAGTTTTTTTTTTTGATTAAAAAAATTTTAAAAAATAAAAAATAAAAAGTTAACGTTGGCAACGGCTAAGAGCCGTTGCCAACGTTAACAAATGTTAACGTTGAAGGCAACGTTAACATTTGTTAACGTTGCCTTCTTCTTTTTTTATTTTTTTTTATTATTATTATTTTTTTAAAATCTACCGGTTCCGGTTCCGGAATCGGAACGAAACCGGTAGCACCGGAACCGGCGATGCTACCGGTTTGGTTCTTCGGGACCGCCCCGGACCGGTTTCTAACCGGTTCCGGGGCGAACCGGAACCGTTAAGTCCGGTTCCGGTTTTGGACCGAACTTAATGGTCCGAATCCGGGCCGGGTCCGGTTTGACCCGGCCCGGTAAGCACCCCTAACAGAACATGTCATATCAAAAATATTTTTCATATACGTGAAGCACAGTAAGTCCTGTAATTTCCTCCTAGTACTGATATCAGTTCTCTAGACTTAACCCTCATAGAGATAAGGTCAGAAACATCGGATCACCTACGAATAAAGGGCCTGGACTTCCCAAAACAACGGTTAACCACCGTATCAGGTCAGAAAAACGGTTATAATCACACCGCATCAGGGCCAGAAACAGAATTCGAAATTCCCACCAATTGGATTTCGAAATTTAAAGTGCTTCAAAAATATAATTTTCATCAAAACATCAGAATTTCATAGTTTCAACATAATTCACATAATCGACTGAAGTTTCAAAACATACATATGATGTTTTTAAAAACGAAACGAATATATAACAAAAGCCCACTTACCTCGATTTTACGGTTTGAATGAACTAGGTTGTGAAAACACGATGAAATCCTCCTCCTTAAAGCTAACAAGTGTTTGCCTCTATTGTGTGTGCACTGTTCGAAAACTTCAGAATTTAGGACTGAAATTTCGAAGGGTTTATGCTGAAAATTTTCACGAAAATGTTACGAGTTTTTGGTTGAAACTTTATAGTTGGAACTTCAGAATTTAAAGGCTATGAATTTTCGAAAATTGTGGTAGGGATTGATTTTTATTCGGAGTTTGGTGGCTTTCAAATTCTCGAAAATCAAGGTGCAAAATTTAGTGTTTTATGTGGTTTGAAAGTCAATCCACCAATTATTTATTAGTATTTATTAACTCATGCTTTTTTATTATTTATTTTGTAAAGTGAATCATTATCTATAAATTGTTTTGTATTAACTTATTTAGCTAAGATATTGATAAAATATCACTTATTATTATCTTTTATACAAATTATTAATTATCTAAAGATTATGTTATTGTTTTAAATAAATAACCTTGAGTAGTTTGGTTGGCTAAAATTTTAGAGGTTGACTTAGTTGGGAAACCGGGTTCTTATATCCCTCCTTTCTTATTGAAAGTTTCGTTCTCGAAACTTGAGCGAGTTCAACCTTAGAAAAGATAAGGGTATTTATGGTTTAAGTGCTAGTTCCACAGCAACCTCTTGGATATAAGTGAATGTGTGACATCATAATCAACAATACATATGAATGTAATTTGTGTAATAAAATGATACCTGCCACACCTTCGTTCATGTCCTATGCTTTCTCTTGGGTTATGGCATATACCCGGGCATTTGGCTTGTTCTCCATTGGCTTGTTTGGAGGGCCACCATTACTTATACCTGTCATTTTTACATCGGGTTCAGGGCATTCTGCAATCCTATGTCCAAACTTACCACGTCGGAAGCACGCTCCATTATTTCCGTGGCATTCACCAGCATGTGCGAAGGTATAAGTCGGACATTTTGGACCCCTATGATTAAATGATGTGGATATGGGTCCCTCTTGTTGATTATTTGATTGGTTTGGTCGTTTGAAATCCTGACCGTTGGTAGCATTTTGGTTAGGGAGGTTGGAAAAGTCGAACAAGACGCGTTCCGGCAACGAAACTGGTGGCCATATTCTCGGATTGCTCTGTTGGGCAGGTGAACCGCGGCCCGACGAGATGACATGGTTCGGACGGTGGCTCGTCCGGTAGGTACGACGGCGGCAAAACGGTGGTGAATTAATTTTTTTTGAATTAATTTAATTTTTTTTAGTAGAATTAAAATAGAATAATTGTTACTCACTTAATTAATCGGATTGGTACTCTTCTGATTATCGTAATTAGCGAGGTTCGACTTTTCCCAACAGATTTTTGTTTCCTTCAGTTGGTCTGTTTTACTGGGTTTTATAATTTAGTGTAATATCTCAACTAGAAGTCTTTTCCCAGCTGGATTATGGAACATGTTTCACTCTGATACCACTTAAATGTCACGTCCCGAGACCGGGGTCGATAACACCGACGTTGATTCTAAATAGAATTCAAAATCAACAAGCCTCATAGTACAGAATTATACGAAAATCAGTTTATTATTCCATAAAAATGAATAATTCTTACAAATATCAGCGGAAACTTCATAATCCGGCAACGACATCTTGGACAATATCATATAGTCCACCTTCTACAAAACTGGTTTTGGTCTTCATCTTCGATTTTTGATTCGCTTATATCTGGGGAGTTGATGTAAGGGGTGAGTGTTTTGGAAAACATTCAGCAAAAAGGGGCCAATCGATGTGACAATATAATACTTTTTCATAATTTTTCAAAACATATATCATAATCGGAGCATAAACTGATATGAATACTGAAACATAAACTGAACAGAATTGTTACAATCAGAGCCAGAACAGAACATGTCATATCAAAAATATTTTTCATACACGTGAAGCACAGTAATACTCTAATTTCCTCCTGGTACTGATATCAGTTCTCTAGACTTAACCCTCATAGAGATAATGTCAGAAACATCAGATCACCCACGAATAAATGGTTTGAACTTCCTAGAACAACGGTTAACCACCGTATCAGGTCAGAAAAATGGTTATAATCCTACCGTATGAGGGCCATAAACAGAATTCGGAATTCCCACCAATTGGATTTCGAAATTTAAAGTGCTTCAAAAATATAATTTTCATCAAAACAGCAAAATTTCATAGTTTCAACATATTCACATAAGCGATTGAAGTTTCAAAACATACATATGATTTTTCAAAAACGAAACGAAAATATAACAAATGCACACTTACCTCGATTTTACGGTTTGAATGAATTAGGTTGCGAAAACACGATGAAATCCTCCTCCTTAAAGCTAACAAGTGTTCGCCTTTATTGTGTGAAATTGTGTGTGACTTCAGAATTTAGGGACTGAAATTTCGAAGGGTTTATGCTGAAAATTTTCAAGAAAATGTGCCGAGTTTTCGGTTGAAACTTTATGGTTGAAACTTCAGGATTTGAAGACCATGAATTTTTGAAAATTGTGCCCTGCGGTTTCAAACTTTATGCTGATATAGGGATTGATTTTTATTTGGAGTTTGGTGGCTTTCAAATTCTCGAAAATCAAGGTGCAAAATTTAGTGTTTTATGTGGTTTGAAAGTCAATCCACCAATTATTTATTAGTTTTATTAACTCATGCTTTTCTATTATAAATTGTTTTGTATTAACTTATTTAGCTGAGATATTGATAAAATATCACTTATTATTATCTTTTATACAAATTATTAATTATCTAAATATTAAGTTATCGTTTGAAATAAATAACTTTGAGTAGTTTGGTTGACTAAAATTTTAAAGGTTGACTTAATTGGAAAACCGGTTTTTTACAGGGAGAATTGGGGGTGACATTTGAAGAGTAATATGTGGTGGGTTTTTTTTTTTGGGAAACATATAGCTGCATCTATTTATTTTCTGGGAAATTATTGGCTTCAGCCTAATTAAAAGCTCGTTCAAAAACTGCTATAAGCATCGCACTTTTTTGTAAATGTGCTAGTTTGAATCTAGGTAGCCAAATGTACCTATTGTCTTAGTGGTTTAGTGAGTCTACTTATTGCTAGAGATCTTGAAATTTGGCTCGATATTTTTCAACAAATAGGAGGTTATTGGACTTATATCCCTATGATACATGGGAATCAAAGTCTAGTGCAGGTTGGGTAGGGCGCTTGAAAATCGAAACTGAACCGAATTAACCAATTTTTTTAAAAAATCAAAACCGAATTTTCGAATTAATTCGGTTTAAAAAAACTCGATATTACCCTTAGACATCACGGATCATATGAAATTACCTTAAGACATCAGGTATCATGTGCATTTCACACGTAGGACCAGCAGAAAAAAATCATGGACGTCTCGTGTATGAAAATAGCATATGGTCCCTTAAGACAATGTCTAAGGGTAGGATTGAATAAATAATTTGTTACATAATATCATCCATAGTAATGGCTATGATTGTAAACGAATCGAGCATTTCATGAACTTTTCGATCTAGCTAAAAAAATATTTGAGTCTAAATTCTCGAATTAGAGCCGAACTCGAATATATTCGAATTTTTTTCGAGACTTGAACCCAATTTACTTTGTTCGATAGTTTGCAAGCAGCTCGAGAACTTTAGTATTTTATTACTATAATAAAATTTTATATTAAATAAGTATATTTCGAACCTTCGGATATTTATTTTGGAGCAATAGTTCGAATAGCTTGCAAACATGTTCGAATCTTTTCGAGCTGAACTTTGATTCGAGTCGAACTTGAGTCAAAATTTTTAACTATTCGAACTCGAGCTCGAATATATCTATTTCAAACCGAATTCGAACCTTAAAATTTTCTTTATATTCGACTTGATTCGATTCGTTTACACCCCTAATAATGACTTAATGTCTTTGCTAATTAAATAAGGTTGGATAAATAAATATACAACACTTCATTACAAAATATCCATACATAAGGCAGACAACATAGTAATTATTTAGCATTGGAATTTGAACATACAAAATGCGTCAATAATCAAACACACCGAATCATCAAAACTCCTCATCTCCCGACAATGGAACATGGGATTTACAAATGAAGAAGTTCTCGTAAATGAACCCGGCGAGCCCACCTCCAATCAGCGGTCCAACCCAATAAACCCAATGATCTGTCCAATCTCCACTAATCAAGGCTGGCCCAAAAGATCTTGCGGGGTTCATCGATGCCCCAGAGAATGGGCCGCCAGCCATAATGTTGGCCCCAACAACAAGCCCAGTTAGAAATGAACCCAGCCCATCGAGATTCCCCTTCTTGGGGTCCACCAAGGTAGCATAGACGGTGAACAGCAGGGCAAATGTCAAAATAATCTCCATTATTACACCTTGTAAGTACCCCACTCCACTTGCTAGTGAATGAATTGGTGTTGTCTGCAAAAGTTTTTCAAAGAATCATATATTTTTGGATGAAAAATATATAATTAATAATATTAGTTTGTCATTTATTTAATTTTGTGATAAAAAAATTAAGACTGATTGAATAATAAAGAAGGGTTTGCGCATGCATGGAAGATGTAACATGGCCACTATATAAGTCAGCCTTTTACCTGTTCAACGTGTACGAGACAGAGTTTCTTCGAAAAAGAAAAAAGAAAAACATGTACGAAACAGAGATAATGCATTATTTAGAGCATCCTGGAGCCTACAATAAGTTCTCTTTTCAAGATTCTTTCCATATCAATAATCCATAAAGATATACTTAGTTTATCTGACATCGATCGTAATTGTGATCAATATATTTATTCTCCGAATCTTTGCTACTTTTAGTTTTAAAAAATATAGAAATATTTGTATAAAAAAGACCATTTAAGTGGTCATTGTATATGGCAAATTCAATAGTCATACTTGGTTAATTGATTCTATCGCACTCATGGGCAGAAATATTGTTTTGGGAGAAAAAAAAAAAGGAGAAAAACAATTCTATAATTATCAAAATATAATTTTAGGAGAGGTAAATTGTAAGTTTGAGGAGTAAATTGCCTTTTTTTAAAACCTGGTGTAAAATCGCCCCTAATCGCAGTTCAATAGAATGAGTTTTGACAATTGAATCATAGATAATTTCTGATTGTTAATTTATACATAATGAACATAAATTATATTTGGACTACTATTTATATATATTGGGGTGGACTGGTCGGGCTAAAGTTAAAAGGGCTATCACGATTTAGAGAGTTAACAAAAAAACTCAATTTTCGAGAACTACGAATAAATTTCCTTTTTTTTTTTTAAATTTGTACATGCTGAAGCCCATCCTAACACATATGTGGCATCATATATATATATATATATATATTAAAAAAAATCATTTGTGTTATGGGTTCGCTTTGTCGTTTCTCTCTTATGACTTATCTAGTCTAGAGTTTATAATACCCGTATGCACGTTTGATATTTTGCTTAAAGATCAATCTTTTTCCCTAATTAACTGAGTAATTTATGCCACCAGTTTTCATAGTCAATCATAATTAGTGGGTTACTTGAAATAAACACTTCACAAGTGCCAGTCCATGCCAATTACGCTGACTCAAATATAAAATCTTATAAACAGAATTCAAATTTAAATTAAAACTATTTTATTATTTATAATTAAATAAGATTGCAAACTTAATTCGAGCAAAATAATTTTGGATTTAAATTCTCGGTGGAGCTCAATTCGAAGAAGAAAGATAGCTCATTCTAAAAGTTTTCAACTAAAATTAAAAATATACCAATGACTAATAATATTTTAACTTACTCAATTTACTTACATCTATCCCAACTAGTGCGCCGTCAAAATGTCTTTCTCCAGTCGGATTGGCTCAACCTGTCCACCAAAGGTCGGTTTGTGCCAGAATTTTCTAGACTATCTGGAGGCAGATTGACTCGATGTTCAATCAAATAATTAATTTATAATAAAAAGACTAGTTAATTAAAATATGTTTTATCTAATTCATTAAAATCTAATAAAATTACTTTTTAATTTTTTGGTGGATTTGTCCGTCTAATCTGCAATCTGTCTCGGATTAGGCTGGGTTGAAGTTTTCCTACCTTGTAAGGTGGCCCAAATAAGCCCAACCCATTTGGATCACAGGTTATACTGACTGGCCAGCCATTTAAGTTCAACTAACCGTTTTTGCTCGCTCTATCACAATATTCAACGTATCATGAATACTAACAATTTTCAACCTCGATATTCTAGATTACAATCATTAATATTTTTTGTGTTTTTTCATCCATTTACATATAATCCGAATTTCGGAAATATTTACATTAGTTGATCTCAAAAAAATATTTACATTAGTTATTTCATAAATTTGATTTCAAATAAAACTAAATTCAAACCATTATACGATGTAAATCGTTCAAATTCCATCTCACCCAGAAACTGTCGGTGTAAAAAAACACGATGATTGATTTTTTTCTCATAAATATCTAGATATATGAGTCATTATTCCGTTCTTAATCCAATATGATCAACGATTAGGACAGTTCTGATCAGTTAAACAGCAGAAGCTTTCAACACACAACCAATTGGAGAAAAGAACAAGGAGTGTCACGCCTCGAAAACATCGACGTTGATTCTAAATATAATTTAAAATCAACAAGCCTCGTAATATAGAATTCTACGAAAATCAGTTTATTATTCCATAAAAATAAATAAATCTTACAAATATCAACGAAAAACTTCATAATTTAATGGCAACGACATCCTGGACAATATCATCTAGTCCATCTTCTCCAAAACTGGTTTTGATCTTCATCTTCGATTTTTGATTCGCTTATATCTTGGGAGTGGATGTAAGATGTGAGTGTTTTGGAAAGAACTCAGCAAGCGATGTCCAATCGATATGGCAATGTAATACTTTTTCATAATTTTCCAAAATATATATTATAATCGGAGCATAAACTGATATGAATACTTAAACATAAACTTGATAGAATTGCTCTAATCAGAGCCAAAACAGAATATGTCATATCAAAAATATTTTTCATGTAAGTGAAGCATAGTAAAATCCTCTAATTTCCTCCTGGTACTGATATCAGTTCTTTAGACTTAACCCTCCTAAAGATAAGGTCAGAAACATCGGATAACCTCATAACAAGGGTTAACCACCGTATCAGGTCAAAAAACGGTTATAATCCCACCGCATTCAGAATTCCCACCAATTGGATTTCAAAATTTAAAGTGCTTCAAAAATGTAATTTTCATCAAAACATCATAATTTCATAGTTTTAACATAATTCACATAATCTATTGAAATTTCAAAACATACATATGAGTTTTTCAAAAACGAAACAAATATATAACAAAAGCCAACTTACCTCGATTTTACGGTTTGAATGAATTAGGTTGTGAAAACACGATGAAATCCTCCTCCTTAAAGCTAACAAGTGTTCGCCTCTATTGTGTGAAATTGTGTGTGCACTGTTCGAAAACTTCGGAATTTAGGGACTGAAATTTCGAAGGGTTTATGCTGAAAATTTTCAAGAAAATGTGCTGAGTTTTTGGTTGAAACTTTATGGTTGAAACTTCAGGATTTAAAAACTGGGAATTTTAGAAAATTGTGGCCTGCGGTTCAGACTTTATGCTGAGATAGGGATTGATTTTTATTTGGAGTTTGGTGGCTTTCAAATTCTCGAAAATCAAGGTCTAAAATTTAGTGTTTTATGTGGTTTGAAAGTCAATCCACCAATTATTTATTAGTATTTATTAACTCATGCTTTTCTATTATTTGTTTTGTGAATTGAATCATTATCTATATATTGTTTTGTATTAACTTATAATAGCACTTATTATTATCTGTTATACAAATTATTAATTATCTAAATATTAAGTTATTGTTTGAAATAAACAACTTTGAGTAGTTTGATTGTCTAAAATTTTAGCGGTTGACTTAGTTGGGAAACCGGTTTTTTACAGGGAGAATTGGGGGAGACATTTGAAGAGTAATCTGTGGTGGGTTTTTTTTTTTTTTTTTGGAAGAAAACAGATAGCTGCATCTATTTATTTTCGGGGAATTATTGGCTTCAGCCTGATTAAAAGCTCGCCCAAAAGCTGCTATAAGCATCGCAATTTTTTGTAAATGTGCTAGTTTTAATCTTAGTAGCCAAATGTACCTATTGCCTTGGTGGTTTAGTGAGTCTCTTATTGCTAGAGATCTTGAAATTTGGCTCGATATTTTTCAACGAATAGGAGGTTATTAGACTTATATCCCTATGATACATGGGAATTAAAGTCTAGTGCAGGTTGGTAGGGCGCTTGAAAATCGAAACTGAACCGAATTAACTAATTTAAAAAAAAAAATCAAATCCGAATTTTCGAATTAATTCGGTTTCGTTCGTTCAATTCAGTTTAACAAAACTAGATATTACCCTTAGACATCATGGATCGTATGAAATTAACTTAGACATCAGGTATCATGTGCATTTCACATGTAGGGCCTGCAGAAAAAAATCATAGACGTCTCATGTATGAAAAATAACATATGGTCCCTTAAGACAATGTATATGAGTAGGATTGAATAAATAATTTGTAACATAATATCATCCATAGTAATGGCTATGGTTGTAAACGAATCGATCAGGTTCACAAACTTTTCGATCTAGCTCAAAAAATATTTGTGTCTAAATTCTCAAATTCGAGCCGAACTCGAATATGTTCGAATTTTTTCGAGACTCAAACCAATTTACTTTTGTAGCTCGCGAACTTTAATATTTTATTACTATAATAATATTTTATATTAAATAAGTATATTTTGAACCTTCGGGTATTTATTTTGAAGCAATAGTTCTAATAGCTTGCAAACATGTTCGAATCTTTTCGAGCTGAACTTTGATTCGAGTCGAACTTGAGTCAAAATTTTAAACTATTCGAACTTCGAATCGAACTCGAGCTCGAATATATCTATTTCAAACCGAATTCGAACCTTAAAATTTTCTTTATATTCGACTTGATTCGATTCGTTTACACCCCTAATAATGACTTAATGTCTTTGCTAATTAAATAAGGTTGGATAAATAAATATACAACACTTCATTACAAAATATCCATACATAAGGCAGACAACATAGTAATTATTTAGCATTGGAATTTGAACATACAAAATGCGTCAATAATCAAACACACCGAATCATCAAAACTCCTCATCTCCCGACAATGGAACATGGGATTTACAAATGAAGAAGTTCTCGTAAATGAACCCGGCGAGCCCACCTCCAATCAGCGGTCCAACCCAATAAACCCAATGATCTGTCCAATCTCCACTAATCAAGGCTGGCCCAAAAGATCTTGCGGGGTTCATCGATGCCCCAGAGAATGGGCCGCCAGCCATAATGTTGGCCCCAACAACAAGCCCAGTTAGAAATGAACCCAGCCCATCGAGATTCCCCTTCTTGGGGTCCACCAAGGTAGCATAGACGGTGAACAGCAGGGCAAATGTCAAAATAATCTCCATTATTACACCTTGTAAGTACCCCACTCCACTTGCTAGTGAATGAATTGGTGTTGTCTGCAAAAGTTTTTCAAAGAATCATATATTTTTGGATGAAAAATATATAATTAATAATATTAGTTTGTCATTTATTTAATTTTGTGATAAAAAAATTAAGACTGATTGAATAATAAAGAAGGGTTTGCGCATGCATGGAAGATGTAACATGGCCACTATATAAGTCAGCCTTTTACCTGTTCAACGTGTACGAGACAGAGTTTCTTCGAAAAGAAAAAAGAAAACATGTACGAAACAGAGATAATGCATTATTTAGAGCATCCTGGAGCCTACAATAAGTTCTCTTTTCAAGATTCTTTCCATATCAATAATCCATAAAGATATACTTAGTTTATCTGACATCGATCGTAATTGTGATCAATATATTTATTCTCCGAATCTTTGCTACTTTTAGTTTTAAAAAATATAGAAATATTTGTATAAAAAAGACCATTTAAGTGGTCATTGTATATGGCAAATTCAATAGTCATACTTGGTTAATTGATTCTATCGCACTCATGGGCAGAAATATTGTTTTGGGAGAAAAAAAAAAAGGAGAAAAACAATTCTATAATTATCAAAATATAATTTTAGGAGAGGTAAATTGTAAGTTTGAGGAGTAAATTGCCTTTTTTTAAAACCTGGTGTAAAATCGCCCCTAATCGCAGTTCAATAGAATGAGTTTTGACAATTGAATCATAGATAATTTCTGATTGTTAATTTATACATAATGAACATAAATTATATTTGGACTACTATTTATATATATTGGGGTGGACTGGTCGGGCTAAAGTTAAAAGGGCTATCACGATTTAGAGAGTTAACAAAAAAACTCAATTTTCGAGAACTACGAATAAATTTCCTTTTTTTTTTTTAAATTTGTACATGCTGAAGCCCATCCTAACACATATGTGGCATCATATATATATATATATATATATTAAAAAAAATCATTTGTGTTATGGGTTCGCTTTGTCGTTTCTCTCTTATGACTTATCTAGTCTAGAGTTTATAATACCCGTATGCACGTTTGATATTTTGCTTAAAGATCAATCTTTTTCCCTAATTAACTGAGTAATTTATGCCACCAGTTTTCATAGTCAATCATAATTAGTGGGTTACTTGAAATAAACACTTCACAAGTGCCAGTCCATGCCAATTACGCTGACTCAAATATAAAATCTTATAAACAGAATTCAAATTTAAATTAAAACTATTTTATTATTTATAATTAAATAAGATTGCAAACTTAATTCGAGCAAAATAATTTTGGATTTAAATTCTCGGTGGAGCTCAATTCGAAGAAGAAAGATAGCTCATTCTAAAAGTTTTCAACTAAAATTAAAAATATACCAATGACTAATAATATTTTAACTTACTCAATTTACTTACATCTATCCCAACTAGTGCGCCGTCAAAATGTCTTTCTCCAGTCGGATTGGCTCAACCTGTCCACCAAAGGTCGGTTTGTGCCAGAATTTTCTAGACTATCTGGAGGCAGATTGACTCGATGTTCAATCAAATAATTAATTTATAATAAAAAGACTAGTTAATTAAAATATGTTTTATCTAATTCATTAAAATCTAATAAAATTACTTTTTAATTTTTTGGTGGATTTGTCCGTCTAATCTGCAATCTGTCTCGGATTAGGCTGGGTTGAAGTTTTCCTACCTTGTAAGGTGGCCCAAATAAGCCCAACCCATTTGGATCACAGGTTATACTGACTGGCCAGCCATTTAAGTTCAACTAACCGTTTTTGCTCGCTCTATCACAATATTCAACGTATCATGAATACTAACAATTTTCAACCTCGATATTCTAGATTACAATCATTAATATTTTTTGTGTTTTTTCATCCATTTACATATAATCCGAATTTCGGAAATATTTACATTAGTTGATCTCAAAAAAATATTTACATTAGTTATTTCATAAATTTGATTTCAAATAAAACTAAATTCAAACCATTATACGATGTAAATCGTTCAAATTCCATCTCACCCAGAAACTGTCGGTGTAAAAAAACACGATGATTGATTTTTTTCTCATAAATATCTAGATATATGAGTCATTATTCCGTTCTTAATCCAATATGATCAACGATTAGGACAGTTCTGATCAGTTAAACAGCAGAAGCTTTCAACACACAACCAATTGGAGAAAAGAACAAGGAGTGTCACGCCTCGAAAACATCGACGTTGATTCTAAATATAATTTAAAATCAACAAGCCTCGTAATATAGAATTCTACGAAAATCAGTTTATTATTCCATAAAAATAAATAAATCTTACAAATATCAACGAAAAACTTCATAATTTAATGGCAACGACATCCTGGACAATATCATCTAGTCCATCTTCTCCAAAACTGGTTTTGATCTTCATCTTCGATTTTTGATTCGCTTATATCTTGGGAGTGGATGTAAGATGTGAGTGTTTTGGAAAGAACTCAGCAAGCGATGTCCAATCGATATGGCAATGTAATACTTTTTCATAATTTTCCAAAATATATATTATAATCGGAGCATAAACTGATATGAATACTTAAACATAAACTTGATAGAATTGCTCTAATCAGAGCCAAAACAGAATATGTCATATCAAAAATATTTTTCATGTAAGTGAAGCATAGTAAAATCCTCTAATTTCCTCCTGGTACTGATATCAGTTCTTTAGACTTAACCCTCCTAAAGATAAGGTCAGAAACATCGGATAACCTCATAACAAGGGTTAACCACCGTATCAGGTCAAAAAACGGTTATAATCCCACCGCATTCAGAATTCCCACCAATTGGATTTCAAAATTTAAAGTGCTTCAAAAATGTAATTTTCATCAAAACATCATAATTTCATAGTTTTAACATAATTCACATAATCTATTGAAATTTCAAAACATACATATGAGTTTTTCAAAAACGAAACAAATATATAACAAAAGCCAACTTACCTCGATTTTACGGTTTGAATGAATTAGGTTGTGAAAACACGATGAAATCCTCCTCCTTAAAGCTAACAAGTGTTCGCCTCTATTGTGTGAAATTGTGTGTGCACTGTTCGAAAACTTCGGAATTTAGGGACTGAAATTTCGAAGGGTTTATGCTGAAAATTTTCAAGAAAATGTGCTGAGTTTTTGGTTGAAACTTTATGGTTGAAACTTCAGGATTTAAAAACTGGGAATTTTAGAAAATTGTGGCCTGCGGTTCAGACTTTATGCTGAGATAGGGATTGATTTTTATTTGGAGTTTGGTGGCTTTCAAATTCTCGAAAATCAAGGTCTAAAATTTAGTGTTTTATGTGGTTTGAAAGTCAATCCACCAATTATTTATTAGTATTTATTAACTCATGCTTTTCTATTATTTGTTTTGTGAATTGAATCATTATCTATATATTGTTTTGTATTAACTTATAATAGCACTTATTATTATCTGTTATACAAATTATTAATTATCTAAATATTAAGTTATTGTTTGAAATAAACAACTTTGAGTAGTTTGATTGTCTAAAATTTTAGCGGTTGACTTAGTTGGGAAACCGGTTTTTTACAGGGAGAATTGGGGGAGACATTTGAAGAGTAATCTGTGGTGGGTTTTTTTTTTTTTTTTTGGAAGAAAACAGATAGCTGCATCTATTTATTTTCGGGGAATTATTGGCTTCAGCCTGATTAAAAGCTCGCCCAAAAGCTGCTATAAGCATCGCAATTTTTTGTAAATGTGCTAGTTTTAATCTTAGTAGCCAAATGTACCTATTGCCTTGGTGGTTTAGTGAGTCTCTTATTGCTAGAGATCTTGAAATTTGGCTCGATATTTTTCAACGAATAGGAGGTTATTAGACTTATATCCCTATGATACATGGGAATTAAAGTCTAGTGCAGGTTGGTAGGGCGCTTGAAAATCGAAACTGAACCGAATTAACTAATTTAAAAAAAAAAATCAAATCCGAATTTTCGAATTAATTCGGTTTCGTTCGTTCAATTCAGTTTAACAAAACTAGATATTACCCTTAGACATCATGGATCGTATGAAATTAACTTAGACATCAGGTATCATGTGCATTTCACATGTAGGGCCTGCAGAAAAAAATCATAGACGTCTCATGTATGAAAAATAACATATGGTCCCTTAAGACAATGTATATGAGTAGGATTGAATAAATAATTTGTAACATAATATCATCCATAGTAATGGCTATGGTTGTAAACGAATCGATCAGGTTCACAAACTTTTCGATCTAGCTCAAAAAATATTTGTGTCTAAATTCTCAAATTCGAGCCGAACTCGAATATGTTCGAATTTTTTCGAGACTCAAACCAATTTACTTTTGTAGCTCGCGAACTTTAATATTTTATTACTATAATAATATTTTATATTAAATAAGTATATTTTGAACCTTCGGGTATTTATTTTGAAGCAATAGTTCTAATAGCTTGCAAACATGTTCGAATCTTTTCGAGCTGAACTTTGATTCGAGTCGAACTTGAGTCAAAATTTTAAACTATTCGAACTTCGAATCGAACTCGAGCTCGAATATATCTATTTCAAACCGAATTCGAACCTTAAAATTTTCTTTATATTCGACTTGATTCGATTCGTTTACACCCCTAATAATGACTTAATGTCTTTGCTAATTAAATAAGGTTGGATAAATAAATATACAACACTTCATTACAAAATATCCATACATAAGGCAGACAACATAGTAATTATTTAGCATTGGAATTTGAACATACAAAATGCGTCAATAATCAAACACACCGAATCATCAAAACTCCTCATCTCCCGACAATGGAACATGGGATTTACAAATGAAGAAGTTCTCGTAAATGAACCCGGCGAGCCCACCTCCAATCAGCGGTCCAACCCAATAAACCCAATGATCTGTCCAATCTCCACTAATCAAGGCTGGCCCAAAAGATCTTGCGGGGTTCATCGATGCCCCAGAGAATGGGCCGCCAGCCATAATGTTGGCCCCAACAACAAGCCCAGTTAGAAATGAACCCAGCCCATCGAGATTCCCCTTCTTGGGGTCCACCAAGGTAGCATAGACGGTGAACAGCAGGGCAAATGTCAAAATAATCTCCATTATTACACCTTGTAAGTACCCCACTCCACTTGCTAGTGAATGAATTGGTGTTGTCTGCAAAAGTTTTTCAAAGAATCATATATTTTTGGATGAAAAATATATAATTAATAATATTAGTTTGTCATTTATTTAATTTTGTGATAAAAAAATTAAGACTGATTGAATAATAAAGAAGGGTTTGCGCATGCATGGAAGATGTAACATGGCCACTATATAAGTCAGCCTTTTACCTGTTCAACGTGTACGAGACAGAGTTTCTTCGAAAAAGAAAAACAAAAACATGTACGAAACAGAGATAATGCATTATTTAGAGCATCCTGGGGCCTACAATAAGTTCTCTTTTCAAGATTCTTTCCATAGCAATAATCCATAAAGATGTTATAAAGATATACTTAGTTTATCAGACATCGATCGTAATTATGATCAATATGTTTATTCTTCGAATCTTCATCCATTCATCTCAAATAGTTGTAATAATTGCCACTTTTAGTTTTAAAAAATATAGAAATATTTGTATAAAAAAGACCATTTAAGTGGTCATTGTTTATGGCAAATTCAATAGTCATACTTGGTTAATTGATTCTATCGCACTCATGGGCAAATTGTAATTTTGAGCTGTAAATTACCTTTTAAAAAAAAAAAAAACATGGTGTAAAATCGCCCCTAATCGCAGTTCAATAGAATGTGTTTTGACAATTGAATCATAGATAATTTCTGATTGTTAATTTATACATAATGAAAATAAATTATATTTGGACTACTACTTATATATATTGGGGTGGACTGGTCGGGCTAAAGCTAAAAGGGCTATCACGATTCAGAGAATTAACAAAAAAAACTCAATTTTCGGAAAACTACGAATAAAATTTCCTTTTTAAAAAAAATTTGTACGTGCTGAAGCCCATCCTAACACTTAT
Source organism: Haberlea rhodopensis (assembly GCA_907163345.1). NCBI lineage: Eukaryota > Viridiplantae > Streptophyta > Magnoliopsida > Lamiales > Gesneriaceae > Haberlea > Haberlea rhodopensis. Next base: position 28,598,395 of record CAJQUN010000004.1, on the reverse strand, counting down.
GTAGTCTAGAGATTATAATACCCATATGCACGTTTGATATTTTGGCTACGGTGATCTCTCTTTCTTTCTTTTTCCGATTGTTTCACGTAAATGTTTTTAATAATAATTATATATTAATTATTATTTCCTTATTGCACATATACACCTTGAACATGGAGAGGAGAAAAAAAAGTTAAAAGACAATGATTATCTGATTGATCGCTTCAATATGATAGTTTTTCCAATAAAATGGACTTACCAGTCCTCCAGAAAGATAATTGAGCAGAGCACAAGCCGCCGCAGACGCTAATAGCTGATCGATCCAGTAGAGGACTGATCTAAGAATGGTGATATGGCCTCCGGCGCAAAGCCCGATTGTGACGGCGGGGTTGAGATGTCCGCCAGAGATGCGGAGACCGGCGGAGATCATCACCGCCACCACCAGTGCATGTGCCATTGCCACAAAGAACAGCCCAACCAATGGATCTCCATTCAGCTTATCTGGTAAACAATCACGTACATTAAAAAAAACGGGGAATCGGTATTATACTAAATAATAATCAAATATAATACTAAATAAATATATTGATATAATAGTATCATGTAAATATTTTTATAAAATATAATCTAAATACATTATTTTTAAAAAAATTGATCGTGAGTTCTATTAAGGATTTAGAGATCACTATTAAGGATTTAGAGATCATTTTTGTTATATTTGATAAAAATGTTAATATAAAATTACTTTTGTTAAATCATTATTTTTCTGATATTATATTTGATTAATCCTAAAAATTATAAATATTTTTATTATGAATTTTAGTTTGACTATTTTTATAATTTTCTGATTATTATTTATTCAACATATATTTTAGTGGGTTTTAGACTATTTGTATAATCATAAAAAAAATTAAATTGTTTACATAATTTCTTAAAAAACTTTGTGTTTTCTCTCATTTTTTCCCATCATTTAATTAAAATCGGTAGATATATATATTTTTAGTAGATTACATACGAAAAAAAGATTCACTATATTAATAATAAATTAATAATACAAATAATATATATTAATAATACAAATAATATCAGTACCATCACGCCGGCACGTAAATCCCAATGAATATAAAATAAATAGAATTAAATGATTTAACGAGTTACCAACGGCCATGGATGAGCCGACTCCAACGAACACGAAAAGGAAGGTGCAAATGAACTCAACAATGAGAGCTTGAAGGCAGTCTGGTTTGAAGACTTCTCCGCCATTGCCTAAAGCTATCTTCCCCATTTTCACTATATTTTAATTTTAAGAAATTTAATTTAATTTTTTAAGACACAATATAGTTGTGCAACTACACAATATATGAATTTCCCCAAGTATATCATGCAGGTATTTATAGGACAATAAGCAAAGATTCTTTTGTATTATTCAAATGTATTACTATTCCTTTATTGGCTGTCATTTTATTTAACCAAAAAAAAAATTTAAAAGGAAGGGGATGGAGGAGTTTATTAAAATAAGAATATTCATCCATCATTCAACTTGCTTGTCACGGCCATGATTTATTATCTAACTTTTGCAGTGATGGATCTCCACCATGGACTAGGCGTGTAAAACCAAATACGAGCTTATTTTTAAGGTTCGAATTTTGCTCAAATTAGAGCTCAAGCTCAAATTCACATTCACCTCGAAAGATTCGAAACTATTGCTCGAAATATATTTATGTAATATATAATTATATTATAATAAAATAATAAAGCTCGTGGGTGGCTCGTGAGCTATCGAATAAAATAATTAGGTCTCGAGTTTAGCTCGAATTCTATAATTTTGAATACTAATCAGATATTTTTTGAGTCGAACTAGACTAGTTTACGCCCATACCATCGACTACTTGGGTATTTTTAGATTGTATACGTATTCATTCATGATATTTTTAATTGTGTTTCATTTTTTTTAGTCAAATATTTTTAGATTATAAAAATTAATAGTGAATCTTTTGTAATCTTTATATGGGTTTTAATAATATATGATGAAATAATTATACTTAACCAGAAGTCAGTTTCAAACAAAACATAATAAAATGTCACACAAATATAGGGATAGATGTATCATTGCTCACTGGAAAAGTAGGTGCTATATTCTAGTAGCAAGAAAAGGCAAATAAAAGTCCAATAAAGCAGCCGATGATTTGTAACCCATCTGACGTCGATCACAATTACAATCTCGAAAATCTCGTGTTCGAGTCTCTGTCCCTCACCCCAAAATAGTTATAACCTGGTGGTAGAGGCCTGAGACTTAGGAGTCTTACTCCTCTCTAGGTCTCAGGTTCGAAAGCTTTACGGCGCTATCAATTCCTGTGGGGCCAGTCCATACCGTGGCGTAAAGCCCCGGCTTTAATTGGGGGGCTAGTGGACGGTGGAATTGGTCCCTTGGATTAGTCGATCTTCGGGCCAGATATCGAGTTATAAAAAAAAAATGAGTAAATTATTGAGTAAACACACACCATTGAGTAAATTATTCTCGATTATTTTGTAGTTTCATGAAAAGAGACGTGAAGAAAGTCAGGAAAATGATCACATTTTAAATTTTAATATTAGCAATTCATATTGGGTTTTATTCTATTTAGCATAAAGCAATTACCTGCGCATGATAATATATGTAATTTATTAATGACGAATCATTGAAATGGTCCAGCATTTTTAATGATATACAAAATGTTGGGGTTGATCATTTCAATTCAGATGTAATAATTTAACCACTTTTAATCGTAAAGTGTCACTTCCTGAGAATTAAAATAAAAAGGGAAGTTGATTTATTTTAGAAACCACAAATAAATGTTTGAGTTTATTCTATATATATCGGTTAGTTTGATGATGTCTCTATAAATATTATCGTCATTGATATGAACCAAGAAATATTCCATATGATGATAGTCGATAGGTAAATCATAAGGACGAGGTCCATGGAGTGTGACATCGAATTTTCCTATTTATCCAATGGTCACTTTGATTGAGTTCTTTTAGAGCTGTGATATAGATAGCATATATACTATGTATCTGATGTGTGGACACAAAATACATATCAGATATATAATATGTATATTCAAATGGACACCAAAACACCTTTAAGAGCGGCAACAACAAAGGCGTATCAATAGGTATGTTCCTTTTTAAAATATATTATCATCGACTTTAAAAAATATTCGTCGTGTTTTGATGGTCTAGTTGACATTAGATGGATTAAATCTGAATATTCTGAAAATATTTAATTAGTGACATCATGGCTGTCGGGTAAATACATCGTCCCACCATTTGATATTAAATATTCATTGTTTATTGGATGTTCTTCAATTTTAAATACTTCGATTCAGAGTTATTACGTTAAAATCCCCTGAGAATAAGTTTTGTGATTTTTATGTATATTTCATGTCTGTAGCTGACTATAATTTATATATCAAATTATTTTTATCCTTATGTTAAGAAAAGTATGAGATAGATAGATGGATGGGAAAATTACAAATTTTGTCATATAAGTAGGAACGTTTTTGTTCGATCTTCTTATAAGTTGTTAAGTTTGATCTTAGTCCAATTTTTTTGGACTTTTAATTATTTTTTCATCAAAGTGTTGATGCGACATCAAACACGTCATAAATGTTCAAGTTGTCTACGTTGTTGGTTCAAGTAGCTCACGACCGCGGGTTGATTGCCGCAACTCTTGAAGAGCGGTTAGCTCCGTTCGCTTTCGTTCACTTGCCCGCCGCTAACACCCCTCTTGAAATTCAGATTACATCAGAATAGGAACCCCAAGATATAGCTCCTGGTTCCCTATTTAGTGGATTAATTCATCTGTATGCGAGCGCTTGGCCACACAGCATCAATCGATCAAAACCTCTGTTTCAACCCTATGTTGATAGATTATCCATAAGGTCTTGTCAAATTTGAAGCCGAAATGTCTTTGATATCGAATCCGCTCACATCAAGAATATCTGATATTACGTTAGCAATATTTAGTATCACGTTTCAATGTATGACATGTCAGTACATTAACAAAAAAAAGGGAAAGAAAAAAAGAAAACTTATTGGATTGAGATTAAATTTTGATTTTTTTATTTTTTCAGGTTTTTTATTTTTAAGGATAGATGATCTATGATGTACTACAATACTATACATTGATCAAGTTAGAGGTTATTAGTGGCCTGTCATCAATATGAATTTTTCAAAAATAACTTTATTTTGAGCTAATTACAGATTACACTACTGTGATTTTGAAAATATATAGATTACCCATGTGGTTTGAAAATATACATTTACCACCCCATTATGATTTGGAAACTAGATAGATCGTCATCTTGTGGTTTGAAAATAGGCATCTTACTCCATGTGGTTTTGAATATATGCACTTTATCCATTGTAGTTTGTTAATAGGAGCAAAATACCCCCTCTACCATTTTTTGCAAATCATAAGGGGTAAAGTGTCTAAATTCAAAACCACATTGAAATAAACAGCATATTTTTAGGCAATATATGGGTAATCTGCCTATTTTAAAAACCAATGGAGTAAAATGTCAATATTAGAACCACATGAAGGTAATCTGTCTATTTTCAGGGGTAATCCGCCACTAGTTCCTTTATTTTTTATCTATGTTCGATATATTTATAAATAAATTTATAAAAAAAACAATAACATTTTCATATAACATTCTTCTTCTAACTACAAAAAATTTAAGCTGGATGATATTATGATAAAGAATTCGTAATTTTTTTTTGATGCACCTTCTCTACCTTCCATGATGGAATTTTTCGATCAAATATTCAATGTATCATCACTAGTTTCGACTTTAGTTTATATTATATGACGCCTACGATAGAAGTCATGCGCCAATCCTAAATTAAAATACTTTATATTTTTTAAAAAAATTAAAATGATTCAATTATATTTGGACTATATTCAGACACGAACATGAATTTTTTTATGGACAATAGTATAATTATAGTATTGGAAAAATGAACCTAATTTTTATTTTGGTCCTCTAATTAATTATATTTAGATTTTAGTGCAATGTATTTACTTATTTTGTAATTTTAATCATTTTTCACTGGGATGCTGATATTGCGTTGGATTGTACTGATATGACGTCAATAATTGCTAACATATATAGAGCTATATCAGTTTTCCAAGGAAAGCATGACTAAAATTACAAAAAAGAAATAGAATTGTTGTACTAAGATTTAAATTTGACTAATTAAATTACCAAAATCAAAATTTAACACAACTTACAACACATAATTAATATTTTCGATATACAAGATAATTAAACTTAGACGTAAGGTTGTCGTAGAATAGAAAATTTAATGTATTCATCATTTTCATCTATTTACTTATATACTATTTTAGTTGAGAGTATATTTCATTGGGAAATTTGTGTCTCAGTACCCTTACCAAACAATATTTGCACATAAATCTCAATTTTAAAAATAAATACATGGTGGAGAAATATTTATTCACATAATTCCACTTTCTAAACTTTTGTTTTAAAAAAGGTCTTTTTTCATTCCATGAATACCTTTATTTTTTGCATTATCTCTCATCATTTACATTCTCTAGATTCATTTTGGCATTAATATTTTTAATTAAAAAATTGGATTTACGATTTGTGCGAAAATTTAAAAAATAACTGGTGCATGAAAATTTTAATTTTCCATACACCAACTAAAAATTAATGCATCAGTTAAAAATACATGCATCAGTTAAAAATGCATGCACCAGTATAATATCATGCACTGTGTAATGTAATTATAACGGGTGCATATAATTATAGCATGTGCATCATAATCATAACCGGTGCATGAAATCATAACCGGTGCATGAAAGTATACTGGTGCATGAAATCATAACTGATGCATGAAATTGTATATTGTAACTGGTGCATGATATTGTACCAGTGCATGAAATTATAACTGATGCATTATAATTATACCTGGTGCATGAGAACTATACATGGTGCATGAAATTATAGCTGATACATGAATTTATAAATGGTGCATAAAATTATAATTGGTGCATATAATTATAGCATGTGCATCATAATCATAACCGATGCATGATATTATAACTCATAACCGATGCATGCTATTATAACTGGTGAATGAAATTGTACTGATGCATGAAATTATATATTGTAACTGGTGCATGAAATTGTAACTCATGCATTATAATTATGCCTGGTGCAAGAGAACTGGTTCATGAATGTGCATGAAATTGTAACTGGTGCATGTAATTATAACTGGTGCATCTAATTATAACAGGTGCATCATAATTATAACTTGTGCATGTAATTATAACATGCACATCATAATCATAACTGTTGCATGAAATCATAACTTGTGCATGAAATCGCAACTGCTGCATGAAATTGTATATCGTAACTGGTGCATGATATTATAACTAGTGCGTGAAATTATAACTGTTGCATTATAATTATACCTGGTGCACGAAAACTATACGCGATGCATGAAATTATAACAGGTTCATGAAGTTATAAATGGTGCATGAATTTATGGTGTATGTAATTATAACTTGTGCATCTAATATAACATGTATAACTGGTGCATGTAATTAATAACATGTGCATCATAATTCATAACTTGTGCATGAAAGCATAACCGGTGCATGAAATTTTACTGGTGCATGAAAGTATAAATTGTAACTGGTGCATGATATTGTAACTGGTGCGTGAAATTATAACTGATGCATTATAATTATACCTGGTGTATGAGAACTATACCTGATGCATGAAATTATAACTAGTGCATGACTTTATAACTGTTGCATATAATTATAACTGATGTAAAAGAAGATAGAGAATATAAAAATGAAGAGAGAGAATGTAAAAAATAAGAGAGAGAATCCGAAAAGGTAGAGAGAGTGACCAAAAGAGGAGAGAGGATGGCAAAAGGAAGTGAGAGAAATAAAAAAGGGGGAGAGATAATGTAAAAAAGTAAGGGTGCATTTGTCTTTTTGGTCCGAAGTGGACCTAAATAATTTAATGTTTTTTACCTAAACTAGGTTGAACATTTTTCTCCTTACAGCATCGGCCTGAATTTTTCGATATTTCATTTTACACATTTATGTAACAAAGTGAATTAATATATTCGTCTCACACACACAAAGAATTGGATTTTCGCTAATTCAAAGTAATGGCATATTTTCTCTAAAATCATACTAAAACTCGTTTTATGATTTAAACTCATTTAAAAATCTAGTATAGTTTTAAATTTGAACGATAAATTATAATGTTTGAACAGTTTTGGGCAAAGTCCAAATTCGAATGTGACAACCTACAAGCCACGCACAAAAAGTAGAATCCTTGATATAAATTATAGATCTAGTTGTCCCTCCGTTTCTGTTTCAATAATTCTACCCACTTGTCGGAAAGTCACCATTACTTCAAGCTTGGTGCTTGTCCACATATGAACCAAAAAATACATGACATTTTGACATAAAAGATGCATAGTCACGGAAGAAAAAAAACAACCATGGTTTGGTTGATGCTACACTTAGTGGTAGCACCATTAAGACTTAAAGAGTAGTGATTGTGACTCGTGTCGTATCATATATGACCGCGATATGTGTCACGATCACTATCATTAAAAGTAACATCATTCAAATAAAAAAGAAGATACACCGCCACCGTAGGTAAACTTATGTCGCCACTATGAAACATGACTCATTGGTAAATAAAATATGACCATCTGAATGTATTCCGCCTCATTCCAGCCAATATTGCATGATCGGTGACACCATCCTAAGTAAACAATATTTCGTACATATTGTTCCAGTTGATAACATGCAATCGTTATGATTGCTCATTACATGGATTCATTAAATATAATATTGGTCATTGCAAATAGTACAATAACTGATTAAATATTTTTTGTACTCTCGATGGCATCTACTTTGCACATTTATAAATTCTTCCTTCTGACAAATGGAGGAAAAAACATACATAAAATAATGTATTTTATCATAATCTCTTTTAGTAGAGCTCTTTTCATCAACATATTTTCAAAAAAGATCAAATTAGAAAGAATAGTCATAATAAAAAAACTTTCCGTTAAACAATATTTACTTTCCGATCATTTTTAAGGTTCTAGGCGACTTAGGGAGTGTTTGGATTCATTTCTTAAGGTTCTAGACCCACTTATTTATATTTCCGGAAACTAAACTAATTATTTTTAATCCAAAAATATATCTCACTTTTTTTACATTTCTCAAAATAATTTTATCATGACTGGTCCCAAACCCAGATAAAGAAGGAGATTATATTAGATAGTCATTCATGGTAAAACATTAACAAATTTCTTATGTATGTTTCAGAACGACCAATATTGTCACGCCCCGAGACCGGGGTCACTATCACCGGCATTGATTTCCATTACAACTAGAAAACCAATAAGCCTCGTAATATCGTAACAATCGAAAACCAGTCTATTTTCCATAAATGAATAACCATTGTCTTTACATTTGAATAAAAACGTTAAATTTAAAAACTTAAACAACTGAGCGAATTAAAATCGTACTTAATGATAAACTTAGATCTTGAGATACTTAATCTTAAGATAACGCAGCGGACAAATCACCAACCCCATAATTGGTGTTCTTCTTCAGCTTCAACCTCTTCTTCAGCTTTATTGGGGATGTAGAGTAAGTGGTTGAGTGCTTTGGAAAACACTCAGCAAGTGGGGGACAATCGATATGATATCATAATAAATACTTCATAATTTTCATAACATGAATCAAAACTTGACATAAACCAATATGAATGTATCTTGACATAATTGCTCCAACGAGCCATAACATGACATTTCATATCGTTCATAATTTTTCATATACTTAAGCACAGTAAAGCATCTAATCTCCTCTTGGTACTGATATCAGTCTCTAGACTTATCCCTCCTAGAGATGAGGTCATGACATCGGCTTACCCACGAATAAAGGGTCTGGATACTCCAGAAACAACGGATAACCACCGTATAAGATTCTTTTAGCGGTTACACCCCACCGCATCAGGGTCATGGGGAATTCCAATCCAATTAGATTTCGAGTTTAAGGTGCTTACAAAATATACTTTTCATAGTTTCACTAGTTCATATCGATCGAGATTTCAAAACATACTATAGTTTTTAAAAAACGAAACGAATAAATAGCAAAAGCCCACTTACAGCGATTGTAGACGTGTTTGAGTGATCGAGGGTACGAAACGGACGGATTCTTTCTACCCTTGGCTTGCTAAACTTCTAACACGAAAACTCGAAGTATTCGAAGGTTCTTTTCTCGGCTGGAATCGAAGGCAATATGATGAAGAATATATTGAGTTTCTTGTGGACAGATTGCTTCGACAGCTTGCTGGAAGCAAGTCGATGGTTTAGGTGCTAAATTCTGGCTAAGATTCAGTCGGTTTAGATCTCGAAACTCGCTGCTAACCGGAAGTGATCATCGGACAGACTTATAACTGAAATTTGGTGGTTAAAATCTCGAGAAGAGGACGCAGAATCAAGGCTTGATTCTTCTGAAAAGTTTCTGGAAAATAACCGTAGAAAGTATGGCTTGAGAGTGAATGTTATCCTCGAGTTTAAAGGCTGGAAAAAGTGCAGAAAATATTCTGGAATAAGGTGCAGAAGCTACGACTTTGAGAGGGGGTTTCTTCTCGACTTTATAGGCTGGAAGGAGATGGCTTGTGATGTGAATAATACATCCAAGGGTTGTCCTATTTATAGATAAAGGTTGGGGCAAAACTCAAGGAGTTTTGGAGGTGCAACATTCGAAATTGTCGGGAATAAAATCTGTGCAGATTTGATGCGGTGAAGATCAGATTTTCTCGATCAAGATGGCTGCAATTCGGGTGTAAGAAAACGAAATTACTAAGCTTAAATTGATGAAGTTCCTGCCAAATCTTATCGATAGTTTAACGGAGGAATTACGAGGGGTTTAGAGGTGCAAAACATCGAGTTTATAGGAACAAATCTGTGGTGATATTGAGCAGAATCTGCTTCGATCCTAGGTGCTGAAATATGGGTGGTTTAATGGAAGAGTTTGTGATGGTTTGGGACTCCTTGATCTATGGTACCTCATGGCTAGAGTTTAGAAAATTGCAAACTCCTTTAACAAGAATTTTAAATACCCAAAAGAGTTTATCATGGATTAGTTAACTCAATTGTTGAATGACTCAAAAATCCGGGTCTTTACAAATATAACCGAACATACTTAATGAGATAGAGGGGTTACCCATTTGCTTCCTTGTGAAGCTTTTTCTCGTCGATCGATTTTCTTGCGCGCTCATTGTTTACAGGTCCAATTATCAGTTTTATCTACACTGCATTTAGCTTTGATCTGGGTATGGACTCCTTCTTGGGCAAATGGTATTCTAGGGATCTGGTGCACGCTGCAGACGAGGGTTTGGTTTATGTTTATGTTTGGGGTGCTGGTGGTGGAAGAGTTGGCGGCGGAGGTTTAGGAGGAGGCCTTGGTCACGGTGGTGGCGTAGGTGGTGGACTCGGACTCGGATGCGGTGATGGCCTCGTTGGGGGCGCAAGAGTTGTACTGGGTAGTGGTTTCGGACATGAGGGTGTTTTGGGCCGTCGCAACAGTCTCAGCAGTATAATTGGTGGTGGACTCAGGGTGGTGCTGCTGGTGGTCTGGGTGGCGGGGGTGGTTTAGACGGTGGGCATGGAGGTGGACTTGGGGCTACTGGTGGATGTGGGTTGCTTTTTCCCCCTTTGGCGATGGTTGTGCGGCAGCCTCGCCACACGCAATGATTCTCTATTGTAGGTATGCATGAGATTGGGAGCATTTCGTGCATTATTTTGGGTCCAAAATGTTATTCGGGCGATGTCTTCCCTTTTGGTGCTTTTCATTGCCTATCTACTTTCTAATTTTATTGTGGTGTTTTGTTTTATGGTTTGTGCGTCGTCGTTTGATGGTCTGTGTTTTTTGGTTATTTGTGTTTGGTTAATGTGTTTCGTTTCAGTGCTGCTAAATCACTTGGCTTGATTGGCTTTGTTTACTGGGCGTCTCGGTTTCGTGCGCCATCCAGTGGAGTTCAATGGTCGACGGTTGTTCGTTTGGGATATGTATATGAGAGCATGCTCGTTTGTTGGACTTCTATCAGTTTTATTCTCTTGCTTATCCATTATTGTACCTTCAGATAGTTTCGAAGACAGTTCCTTTTTTCGACCTAGCGATGGACTGTTTGGTTTGAGGGTGTTGGAACCGAAGAGGGAGGGGGGGAATGAGGTTCATTGGCTACTTTAGCTTTTTAAAATGAATTTGTAAATAGTCGAGTTTGCGCTGTGGAAGACTTCAAATCAATCGAACAATAAATAATAAGAAGTAATAAATAAATACGTAAAGTAAATAAAGCGATAAACGACACAAATATTTATTATAGAAGTTCGGCGATGATCGCCTACATCTCCTCTTCCCGGCTAGAAAACGTCCAACCGAGGTTCCACTAGAACAACTTTGATATTGGCCTTAAGGGCTTCAAGTTAGCCGCACACACTCTTCCCGAGTAACACACTCTTCACGAGTCTTCTTTGGCCTTAAGGGTTCAAGGATAGTCACACACAAACTCTTCCCGAGTCACACACACTCTTCACGAGTCTTCTTGGCATTAAGGGCTCCAAGGATAGCCACACCATTGCACCAACTTCACTTGTTGATGTCTTATACAATTTCCAACTTGAGTCGGTGTTGGATGACCTTTACAATAAATCAAATAACACCTTCACGGTGTACCAACACGAAGAATCAAAAGTTCTCACACAAGAAATAAATTACAAACTCCAATACAACACAAATGTATGAAGTTTGCAATGCTAGAATGATATTGATTAACACAACTTTCTTGTAGTTTATACTCTTGTTCATTGTCTTCAAAATGATCCAAAACATCCATATTTCTAGTGTAGGAGACTCCCAAGGCTCATACTAGCTGTTGCTACACATAAGGCTTGAATTACTCTCGCATCGCCTCAACCATCGCCTCGGCGATCTCCATCGCCGTGCTCCAACGGTCACGAAATTACACAGATCGCCTCAGGCGATCGTCACCAAAAAACAATGACGTAGCTTTAAATAATCAGAAACTTTCATCGCCTCAAACAAACTCTCCATCTCCTCAAACGAACCATGCATCGCCTCAGGCGATCTCTCCATGCGCGCGGTCCTCGGCGTTGCTTCAGTCGATGAGCGTGGCAATGTCTCCCTTGGCTGCCATCACCTTGGGCGATCCGCCCATGTCTTTGCAGATTTGATTTCCTTCAAACAATCCACTTTTCAACCATTTAAACATGTACACTAAATAGACACATTAGTATAATAAATGCAAGTTTTGTTGATCATCAAAACTCATAAATAATTCGGAGATAAATTAAGCATTAAACTCAACAATGCGTTTAAGGCTCAACAGAGGGGAGCCTGATGTAGCTTGGGTAGTCGTTTGTTTATCCGGGTCAAGCTATTGTGCTTATGCTATGGCTTTCATTCTAATTAGACCTTTTATTTTTAGATGTTTTTCGGTCCTTGCCTTAAAGTGGCGGTTGTATTTATTGTACTTTGCTTTGTTTTAATATATATAATATATGATTTTGCATTTAAATTTTTTTTTACATCAGATAGAGACTTGATTGATTGGTTGACTTTACATGCCTCAATATAATTATTGCCTTTTAATTTAATGTTTTAGTAAGTCTTTTTATTCCGTTCCAGCAACAATTCATTGGTTTCGGCATGGTAACTAGGGATGATTAATGTATTATTGTACTTGTGCATGCTCGTCGAATGAATGGATTGTTTTCTTCCCAAGTGGTGGAATTATTGGCTATCAGGGAAGGCATATCTATTGCTCGCCAATTTAATTGGACACAAGGCATTGTTGAATCCGATGCTCTTCGGTGGTTGCGTCAATTAACTCTCCATTACCTTGCCATTCGGATGCTCCGATCACTGATTATATTTGACAGTTCTATGATATGGAATCTGGCTTTGCCATCACTCATTGCGGGATGACTACTAATCATTTAGCTCACTTTTTGGTTGCTTGGGCAGTTGCTCATGGAATTCTCCAGTCTCTGTGTTTTCTTGTCCAATTTCTTCGAAAAATCATGTACTTCGTGACTATAGTTCTTAAAGTTTAATATAGTGAATTTTCGTAAAAAAATAAAATAAAAATACAAGTCTTTTATTATACGGGTTTTGCAAACTGTGGCTATGACCTCTTGATGCAGGCGGCTGCTGAGGACATTGCCTCCCCTAGATCTGGTCGGCAAGAGGAGAACGATATGCAAACGCCGTCTAGTAGGATTTTATGAATGGAGGAAAATAACTCATTCATTTATATGAAATACATATGGGTTTTAACCACCGATGGCTACTAGGTTTTTATGGTGGTTTTGGTGTCTCTTTTTGTATGAGACGTTGCCTTGCTTTTGTATGCGGATTTCATGCTATTTGGTCAAGGTACAACTCTTGTCCAAATTGGAATTCTCGCGTTAACTTCTTGTTATTCGCTACAGTTAGTGTGGCTTGTTCTGTTATTATGTGGGTTTTACAAACTGTGGCTATGACTTCTTGGACTATAAGTTTTGATAGCCATCTCATGGTGTTCCGAGGCCGCTGGTTTTCGGTGTTGAGTATTGTTAAAAGAGCTTGCTCATTTGATTTGTTTTTTGGGCGAATTACCGTTATGATGGATTTTTGCCCACTTTCTATGCTCAATGTCGTAACTGTGATTCGGGTAGCTTATGTATCATCTTTCCGTTCAAAAAAAAAAAAAAAACAATATAAAATATACATCGCATGGTATAACTTAAAAATTATTTTTTATACAAAGTTTTTGCAGTAGAAAGCGGAAATAGATACAAACTCAGCTCTAATATTTCTAATGTTTTATTCCGACCATATGTTGGAGCCAGCGTTTGTCTGCCTGGGCTTAATAGCCCAGAAAGACCGTAAAGCCCAATTAAACTATTATCGGAATATAATTCAAAGCCCGATCCAGCACTCCCCAGGATTGTGGACCTCCAATAGCAATGAGCGATAATAGGAAAGTACAATAAAAAATGATAAAGTAATTTATGTGAATTTTTTAAAATCAATTAGGAAAAAATAAAAAAACTAAATCTGCCAAGTCAGTGTTTACAACATGACTAAAAATTAATGGGCGATAATCTAAAGTAGCAGCTATGTTGCACGGATACGCGTATGAGTACGACTACACGAGATTTTAAAAATTTGTAGGATACGATATGTCCGGATATGGTAAATTTTATTAATTTATTTATATATATATAAATATATAATTAATAATATTTGTAATAAATCAAGTTTCAAGCATATAATCAACATTAAACACATTAGAAATCAGAATAAAGTTGCAAACTCACCAACTTCACGACAAATGGTAAAATATTAATCCAGGACATCTAAAAATTTCAAGCATATAATCGACATAAACACATTAAAATGGTTAGGAAATAGGGATTTAGTTAAATAATTTAATTTTAATTACAATTTCAACCCTATTTTTTTAAAAAATTTCGAAAGTTCCCGTATCCTACCCGTGTCGGATACGGTCAACGGCGTATCTTGACCGTATCCAAAACGTATCCGAAATAAAAACTTATTTTTTATCCTCGGATACGCCACGTGGCGTATCCGATACGTATCGGTGCCGTATCCGCGCGTATCCGTATCCCAGAAGTATCCGATACTTGACCGCAAAATTCTTTGGAGTATCGGTGCAACATAGAGTAGCAGGAATAAATCCACGTGACACTGCTCTAGTGGCTAAAACATGATTTATATCATTTACCGAACGTCGACAATGATTGATCAAGTGCACTAAGCTGTCGAATGGCATCGATAATGTAAGCTTCAGAATGGCTTGAAGATGGGCGAATATATATTTAAAAATGATTTTATCCGTCTATTGTATGATTTGGTAACTTACATAAATTGTATCTCCTCGTTTGTATCGATACAACTAATCTGGGGAAAAAACATGAGGACGTCGTGCAAAGAATACGAACCGAATATTGATTGGACCCGACCCGGGTTTGGGGGATATGATTACGTTATATATAAACAAGTATAGCTGAATAACTGCCACAAGGGTATATCGATCTCAAATGGCTTTCCAAATTTGCTCAGCTGCTCATCTCCACAAACTTTCATTTTCTAATCACAGACATAGTGGATTTTATGCTTCTGCTGAAAACCAATCTCGTAGAATCGCTCTTCTTCAGCTCAGCACTGGTATGAATTCCCAATTTTCGGAATTTCTTTAATTTATATATGCTTGTATTCCTTGGAAAAAAAAGTGATTCCGCTTATTACTCGTAACTGTGTAATGTGTGTGTGTGTTTTTTTTTTATAATGCATATTTTATGATGGATTTGAAATGTGATTGCCTTATATGTGCGTTCGTCCTTTTCATATTTGAGTGAAAAATTAGGGTTTTGTTGCTTTGCATTTGTTTAACTATTTGTTTTTAAAATAGAAAGATTATGTTGCTTCAGTAGTCACATAATTTTGTCAATTTTTAAAATTATTGTTTGTTGGCTTCCCATTCATCTAGAACTTTTCAGATAAATGGTTTTCGTGTAATGAAATTAGTTATATATTCTCAAGATTCCTGGATTGCAATCCTCATATATTTTAATAAGTTGGTCTTGGTTGCCCAATATTGGACCAACTTGCACGTATGTGCTTTGACATTATTACAAGTATAAAACAAAAAAACAGTGTAAAATAGATAGCTTCAGCATTTGTTTGTTGAATATAAGCTTGGACAGTCTTTTTGCCATTTCGGTTGTCTAACTATGAAATCATGAACTTCACAACTTCCTGGTTTGTTCTGGGAAGAAGAAAGTTGTGGCATGAGCGATTAACTTAAAAACATTATTTAATGGTCAAGTTTTTTTCCCTGTCAGGGTTATTCGCCACAAATGCTCTAAAAGTGTTGAGAACTGAGGATAATAAACTGGAGATGAGGAATCCTATGTGGGAAATGGCTCAAGCAGCCACATCTCTAAGTGAGGAAAATGTTCTCGAGTGGACAAAAACTGATAATAGAAGATTGCTCCATGTTGTATTTCGTGTTGGAAATCTGGATAAGACCATAAAGTATGCTTTATGACATCATATATGACGTAAATTAAGTTTTCAGTTTTGTTTTTGTTAAATTCTGTGAGATTAGTGCAGATTCTACAGTGAATGTTTGGGCATGAAAGTGTTGAGGAAACGTGATATCCCGGAGGATGGATATTCAAATGCTTTTCTCGGATATGGACCTGAAGATTCACATTTTTCTATGGAACTTGCCTACAGTATGTTCTTCAAATTTCTGAACTTCCAAATTGCATATGGCTGCTGATTTTTTGACTTTGTTTGCGTCCAGATTATGGAGTGGACAATTACGATGTTGGAACTGGATTTGGATATTTTGGCATAGCAGTTGAAAATGTAAGTGAAATTGTGTAGCAGGTAACAATGCTGCACCTCTATCATCTAAAGGAAACATCATCTCATGCTATGGTATCCTTACATATCACCATCTCCTGTTATAATATTCCTTTGTCTTTTGCATAGTTTTAGAATATGTTAAAGTTCACTTGGCTTTCATGTTTTGGACTTTCTCTGTAGGTTGCCAAAACGGTTGATCTAATAAAATTCAAGGGAGGCAGAGTGACACAGGAACCTGGCCAGGTCAAAGATGGAAGTACATTTATTGCCTCTGTTGAAGATCCAGATGGTTATACATGTGAGCTTATAGAGAGAGGGCCTACTTTTGAGCCCCTATGTCAAGTAATGCTTCGAGTTGGCGATCTTGACCGTTCTATTAATTTTTACAGAATGGTAAATTGAGCTTTGAATTATATTTAATTCAAATATTGAATTATTACATGAATTACTGAATTCTTAATATACATGACTAAGTAAGGCTTTTGGAATGGAGCTTCTTCAGAAAAGAGACTACCCTGAATACAGAGTGAGTTGATATCTTATCACTTTAAATGATGTCTCATCTGCAACATGCAAATCTTGTGTTAGCACGTCCACTCGAAATATATTCTTTTTGGCATTCTAGTTTTTGTTTCCATTAGCGTAATCATCGGAATATACTTGCTTATCATACTAGTAATCACTTTTCCTTGATTACCAACAAATGCTT
The DNA here is from genome assembly GCA_907163345.1 of Haberlea rhodopensis. Taxonomy (NCBI): domain Eukaryota; kingdom Viridiplantae; phylum Streptophyta; class Magnoliopsida; order Lamiales; family Gesneriaceae; genus Haberlea; species Haberlea rhodopensis. The sequence goes on along the minus strand of CAJQUN010000004.1, from coordinate 28,581,185 downwards.
TCAGTTTAGTTTAGACATGTAGCTCAGATCATCATATGTGTCTCTGTTTTATGATGCCACCTATTTGTGATCATCTCAACCTTAGTTTTTATATTATTGTATTCAGTATACAAATGCCATGATGGGCTACGGTCCTGAAGATAGAAATGCAGGTCTGATATTAACATATAATTATGGCGTACGAGAATATAGCAAAGGAAATGGTTATGCTCAGGTAGATTGGCTGACTTAACCTTCATTATATTATATTGATGTTACACAGCTGCCAAGGAATCTTATTAGATTTGTCTAACTGTACCAAAATCCTTTGGCACTGTGTACCTTATTTCATCAAGTGCATATATTTCTACAGATTGCTATCGGCACAGACAATGTATATAAGACTGCTGAGGCAATTAAAATATGTGGAGGTGAAATCATCCGCGAACCTGGACCTTTGCCAGGTATAAATACCAAGGTCGCTGTTTGCTTGGATCCTGATGGATGGAAGACGGTACGTTTTCACTTATGAGATATGTGTGCTGTGAATAAAAAAATTGTTTTCCCTTCGTTGCATCTATCTGAATTTTAGATGATGATGAGCACAAAATTTCTGCTTATTCATTAAGTTTCTATGTGAAATATGTTCAGATAAGACAAAGAAGTCCTTATGATTTATTAATGGTTTGTAATATCCGTCAGTACTCTGCCTAGTTGGACTTATAGATGAGGTGTTTGCTATGGACTAAGCATACCAGGATTCAAATCGATGATGATATGCTTTGCACTGCCTTATAGTTCAACCTACCTTGTCTGTATTCTTCATCCTTAAAAACTGTGCTATTCAGTTTTTCAGTTATCAAGCGGTTTGTTCTGTGATTCGTTTCTGTAGAAGAATTTGGAAATATAATGATGTGAGACAGATATAAAAAACTAAGTAATATTCTTGAACATTTCCTAAAAATGTGGGACCAAATAGATCTCATGTGGCTTTGATTTGCGGGGGACGTAACTTCAATGTTATGTACTCAGACAATGCTAAGACTTATTTTGAAGGATATTCTAAGTTTTGTCTATCTCTTTATACTGTTTTGTTTTTGCCATTGCAGGTCTTTGTTGATAATATCGATTTGCTGAAGGAACTAGAATGACAAAACATTCTCTTCATTTCAAACGTTTGTCTAGGAAATCCTCCATGAAACTAATCTTAAGTTACTTATTAGCTCATCTCATTTTGTTCATATTAGCTTTTGAAGCAATACTGATGATCAGTTTTTAAACATTGTTGGTCATCACCATTTTAGTGTGTCTTCCGTGATCATCTTATTTTCAGAGGCCAAAGAAATTAGAATTTTTTATTTTTTTGAAAAACATGATCCATTTGTTTTCCAGCTCATTATTCTCACTCAAAATCATTTCATACTCATGCGCAGCATACTTTGAATCCCTTCAACCCACATTTGCTTGTCCTCTTTGCTTCTGCATTCGAATTCGATTATCCTGTCAGCGGTTTGTATTGAAAAGTATGCCATCTTCTCTTTACCCTCTGTATCCCGCCCGGGCCAAGCTGGGGCATCACTATATATGCCAGATACTATGCCTGCAGCAGGAAAAGTATAGCTCAGGGTAAAGTGATGGAGAACTAAAATATGTGTTCACTTGTTACTTGGAAGTTGTTTCCATACATTTCTTTTTCTTTGTGAATGTTCCTCCCATGTGCTTGCTTTTCATTTTAGCCACCATCTGTTTCATTTCACATTTAAGCAAGTGTAGAAGAAACAATAGTCTATAATAAGAGTAGCAAATTGGTTCTTGATGGTTTGGATATTTTTCGTCAACCATAAGTTTTCTACTCTGAGGAAGATAAAGTGCATCAGTCTTTTCGCTGGTATGTTGTTTTTACCTGGGAATTTGAATTAATGTTGAAGGAGACTTGTTTCCAGTGGAGATCTCCTGCATCAACAACTGGTTAAGATAATTATATTATAATATCTCAGTTTTAGTCTAAAAGTTTTACACCAGGATGATCACCTTTCCTTGTGCGCTTAAGAAGTTCCCCCCCTTTGGTAGCAAAATTCAGTGCTGTTGAGATGTTCGAATCCTTGCTGTTCCAGGCATTTTCCCCAGTCAGAGCTATTGGTGCAGCTGCATGTTCTTTATACAACCTTGTTCTTAGTGTTGCAACACCTCTTAGGGCTGTACAATTATGACTTATTAGTATCGCAAATAAGACGGTAAATACATCATATGTTTATATTTCTTTCAGGCATTTCATATCCGATATTTGTATGATTCAACAATGTAGATCGAATTGTACCAGTTATAATCCTAGCCAAACTGCATAGTTTTGTTACGATTAGGCATGATCGATTTGTTCATTAAGTTATCTAATCGGATAAAAAAGAGAGAAATTCTCGTGTTTCTTGATTTAACAATTGATACCTGTAGCAGCTCCAGCAGTTAAGTGTCATGATATCTCCATTGGTTCTCGAATTGATTGCTGAATTCACAGCTGACAAGATTTGCTCGTGATCTGCTCCCATATCCTCCGCTATTTCTATGCAGTGGGATGCAACTAAAGCTGCTGCAGATGCAATTGCAGTCGATGTAATGGAGGACTTCTTATGTTTGGTGCTCGACTTTTCTGGAGACATCACTAATGAGGCTGTAAGAGCAGCCACAGCAGCAGCAACCCCTGCCACTGAAACTGCAGCGTGTAATTGAGCATTGAGAGCTCTATTCTCTTGCCTTTTCCTCTCCTTTTGATCTTTTATCCATCTACCCGTTGTTTTTCTCTTTACTATGCTCCGGTAGAGCTTCTACAATAATAGCAAAGAGCATTGTTATTTGTCTGAAATTTCCAATGTTGTTGCTATTTTATTGACCTGAAATTCATTCCTCGTTCTTTACCAACTGCTGATAAGAAAGAATTCTAAGTTGCGAGCTTGATGCAGTAGAAATAATTCCTACACAGGTTGAACAAATTGTGAACACCCTGTAACTGTGGTACATGCAAGTGGATTAATATTTCAAACCAATTTAGTAAGCAGAAGACATTTTTCATTATTTGGGTCTTGATTTCATTATAGTAAGACTTTGTACAAAAGCTGCAATATCTAGTGGAGAAGTTTCAGGTACTTTATACAGCTTCAGTAAATCCCGTTGTTGTTAATGAATGATGATCATTTATTTGTTAACTTTTGTGCGTTGGTCTGTCCCAACATACTTGCACTTCTATATTAAACTTAATGATATAGGCATCAGTTTCTGATTTTCAGATATTCTCATTGATTTTTATATCCTGAGACTATTATCGTATATAATTGATCAGAAATGGCCTCCGTTGCATCAGATGAGACTGACATTGAATTTAACTTATCGAGTGGCTCTAAGGTAATTACCTTCATATCATCACTATCTCTCGGAGACACTGGAGGACTCTCTGAAGCCAATAATGGTTGATTCTGCTGCAGTAAATACACACCAGGTGAAAGTAGGAACAAAAATGTACGCTGTATATTTGGTATCTATAGTTGTGGAACAGAAAAAATTGGTGTGCATACAGAGACCAAAGAGTTTCCATGATCAGCTAGAGGAGTCACATTATGAGGACAAGTTGGTGGGTCGTTTGCTAGTTTCTTTGCGTCGTGCATATCACAAAGGATCTTTGATAATTCGACTGCAGAGAGGCTCCATGATCTAGCCAAGAATTCCATGGATTCAGTAGGGGTTTCTGGTAGCGGGCATGTGACAGGTAACCAATCTGCAGCACTATCTTCTTCAATGTTTTCGAGCTTATTCAACCTGCATTTGGGCCCTTGGGGATTCTCCGACACTGCATATATCACAATAAAAAAAGGGAAAACCCCGAGTAAGTTTTTCTCCTCTCGGTCAGATTTTGCTAAAAATGAAGAGGAAAAATTCTTAAAACTTACTTTCTTGGTGTATTAGTTTCTAGCTTAGGCAATTGCTGATTAAAAATGAGTGGTATTTATAGATGGGAAATTTCTTAAAATGGCTAAATAAAAAAAGAAAATATCCTTGAGCTACATACGAAATGTTCCACATAAAGTTCAATGAACTTTGTGTCCAACTTGTGAATGTCTGCATTGATGGCCTTTCTTTTTAGCTTTATATGTGCATAAAAGGCTAAAGTTTGATATTTTTCTTGAACGGCGGGGTTCATTATTATCAGGGATCTTTTTACCCCATTATCACCTATTTCAAGTTTTAAAAATATACATGGTCCTAGTCTCCATTACTTAAGCTTATATGTTAGATGTTTGTCGGGTATTATATTATAAAATTTATCAAAAAAATACACTCTTGATGTAATAGAAGATTTAAAATGAAATCTAAACAATATAATCAACTAGCACAAATTGAATTTTGATCACTCAATCTAGCGATCTACGACAGATTTTTATGATATCGTGTTTATGATGTGCAGGTGTACGCGTTACAAACATGACATAACGTGGATTAGAATATGAGGAAATACGAAAATCTAAGCCACAAAATGGTAAATATACGATTATTATAGACGTTTACGTTTAGGAAATATATGTACATTTTTTTTCAACACATTTATCCATTGTTTTTTCTCCATTTGTACCAACCTTCTCGATATATTTTTTATCTGGTCTTGGCAAGTGTACATTGAGTTATCTGAATCCAAAACACAAATAAATCTTGATTTCTGAGATTTAAAATTTGCTCTCTTCAAAAATATATTTACGGACAAATTTCAATTTTTGAGATTCCGAGGTGTAAGGGAGCCATGATATGGTAATTTAATATAGTCAGACATGATTTAGATGATCATGATAATATAGTTTGAAACATCTAGGCACTGCACACGAGTGGAAGTGGAAGTGCAACTTTGCTTTATGTCTAATCATCATGTTTTTATAAACATATGCTCACTAATTACAGGGTCCACATACCATCACTAGCCACTAATCCATGAAACATACCATCACTAGCCACTAATCGCGTAACATTAAGATACGTAAATATGTATATATATGAATGTATATGTTTGTACGTGTGTTGGGTATTTGTAAGATCGGGTGTACAGAAGTGCGACCGCTAATCCAACATGATTTACTTACTTTTAAAACTAGGACTATTTATATTTTGTTTTCTAATTGTATATATTTGATCCCTCAAATATTTATGTACATAAATCATCCTTGATGTCAATTTCTGTCAACACTTTAATGGCTCACCCATATTTAACTGAGCACATAGGTGTTCGAGGGAGTCTTCGATTACACCTTGATGTGCTATTTGGTACATTTATAAGGATAGAGTGAGCCATTTTAACGATTTATCAATCACTTATCTCATCACATCTATTGTACCAAACGATGTATGAGGGTAACAAAAAACTTAGATGTTGCCATGAGGGAAATGAAGCCGGGTAATACCTTTAAGATATCATCGAACAAATCGGTGTTAGAGGTACCATACTCGAATAGCCTAGATAGAGGCTGAATGTGTAAGCTTTATTTTCCAGAAATCGGACATTATATGTTTGATGCTATTTTAAATTTATAATTATATCCATTTCAACCCAAATTTATCCCGATGCTCTTATAAAATTAGATTTCTATTTTAGCTGCATAACAACCCTTTTTACTGCTAACTTGGCCCAACCATAAAGCTGAGCAAAATCGATAACGGCCTCCCATACAATCGTGTTGCTCCTAGCTAAACAAGTGTGTCGTCTGGTTTTAGGGAATTTCGATGCCACCCTTATGATATTTGACGATATTATGATACTTTTATTATTTGATTTATGATTTTATTTTATGCATGATTAATTTTAAGCCGTTACAGTTTTATACATATGGACTAGTAAAAATGATATGTGATTACATTTAAAATGGCGTTTTTTGTTTTCTTCTTCTTAAAGATAATTTATATTTTGGCAATGAGATTGAGTATTGATTCATAATTTATAGCTCTTGAAACAACTTTGTCCTCATCCTTATCTTCGGAGCATCGATGTGCCCATAATTCTTCATGATCGTGCTTTTTCATGTATTCGATACTATGTTGTTCCATCAATTCGGCATCATAAGAAAATTACTTATCAGGGACACAATTTTCATATTCCTCATCAAGCCGGACCGAGACTGGGAAAATGAAATCATCATCGTTAGCCAAATGGGCCCAACGTTTGGAGGGGGATTTGTGCACGAATTTGATATAGCTAGATTCGCCATTAAAAAAAACCAGATTCTTTAATTTTTAAAAGGCCCGATTTGAATAAACGTTCGGATGAATTGGAATTTGAATTTGATGGTGGGTTAGACGGAAACGACCCTTTACCAAAATTTCGGAGATCAACGTCTGGACTGCCGAAGCATGATTCGAGCTGCATGTTGTGCCCGAATGCTTACCCGAGCCTCTTGAATCAGGTTTCAAGAAATCTAGAGCATTCGAACAGTCCTTAAGCGAGGGAAAATCCGAGCTGCCTGGGGAACCCGAGCAGGCCGGAAGGAAATGTTTACTGGCCGATGAACCAAGAAGCTCATTACGAGAACTGGGATGTATAGAATCAGAGAAATAAGGAAGTCTAGAATTGGGAAGTTTATTTTTTGGAAAAGGTGGAAAATGAATGAGATTTGGATAACTTGGAAAGAGGAGGAGATACAGAGGTTTCATCCTTAATAGTAGAGATAATGATTTTCTCCTTAATGATGGAATTTTGAAATGATTGATTGAAAGACTCAAAATTGTAACATTTTGGCTACTACAAATACATCTTGATACAAACAATAAAAAAAAAGAGAACACGAACAATCGAAAAATAACTCCAACAAATTTTGGGAAACACACAACTTCCTAATTGTTCACACAAAGCATATCAGAATCAAACTGATTATTAACCAAGCAAGTTATCAAGATTAGTCAACTTAAAAGTAGTTATCAGTTAATTTAGTTGATGACGGTTGTAACTAAGTTGATTATAGTTTAGTTTTTTTCCCCTACTTTATCTTCTGGTGAATGTAAATATAAATACTATCAGTTGTATTCAATATTCATGATAAAATGGAATATTTTCACGGGTTAACAACATATAAACATACAACTTCTACTTTTTATAATTATCGTTTTTGCCCCTCTAGTTTGAGAATTACATCTACATTCCTATAATATGTTTTTATGTCAAATCACAGTATATTTTGCAAATTAGAGATGTGTTATATATAATTATTTAAACTAGATGTGAGAATTTGTAAAACAACTATTCTACAAGGAATGCATATATAATTATTCCTATTTTTCAGTCCAAGCACTCTCTTCTTATTATGTAATATAGGAAAAACAAACAAGAAACTAAGAGAACTTTGGTTAATCTCAACCTTAATCTATAGTGTAATTGGTAAAGTAGTTGTTTAATATTGGGCCAACATTTCGAATAATTTTAGGTTGGTTGCCTTATGCATGGCTGGAGTTGGGTTGATTTCATTTCAACTCTAAATTTCGGATCCGTTCGGCCTAAAATAATATGTACTTTTTGTCATTAAATTTGAAATTCACTCCTCAAACATATTATTTCAAATTCATGAATTTATTTTATTTTTTTATTTTGAACTTTCTTTCCCAAATCCAAATGCATATCCAAAAATCGAATAGCACCCTTATCTCGAACTATACTATTTTGTGGATACGTCCGACACATTATTTTGTGAGTTAAGATTGACAAAACAAATGATATTAAAGTAAATGCATCGATGCCCACTCGAGCAAAGAATGCAGATTTGCCATTGAATTATTGCGTTACTGGTTTGCGTAGAAAAGATAGAAATGTCAAATCAAATCACGATCACCCGAAGTCACACAAATTCTCAGAAAACTCTAGGCCCCCCCACCAACAACTTAACGAATGCCACCACCACAGCGACGGAGTTGTTAGCAGCTAACGGCGTGAACAAGTCTGCCTCGTTGGAATGGGCTGAGCCGCCACCGGCAAGGTCGGAAAGTGCCCGAAAAGTGATGAAAGGCACCCTTTGCTGGTAAGAGATCAAAGCCACGGCTGCGCTCTCCATCTCGATAGGGCTGACGTCAAATTTCTCGTACAAAAAGTCTCTATAAGCAGCATTGTCTACATAAATGCTGGCACTCGTTCCCCTTTTGACTCTAATTACTTTGGGCGGGGGAGAAAGACATGTAGATGAATTAATGCACTTCTCCAAATCCAAACCCTGACCAGTAAAATGGAATTAGTAAAAACAATCCGTCTTATTCATGGTTCGCCGAAGGTTGTCTCGGAGTTTTTTTAAATTTTAAAAAAATAATTAGATAATTTGAAAAAAAAATAAAAAGTGGAAAATTTTAAAAAACTTAAAAATATTCCGTAACCGAGCTGCGAAATTGCCGTTCCGTTCCGATACGACAGTAAAACCACCTTTATAATTACACGTCCTTTTTAACATGTAACTTTACCGCATAGCTGTCGTTCCCGTTCCGGAACGGGTGTTTGGCGATTGTTTTTGCGAATCATGGTTTTATCTAAATAAAGAACATATTAACATGTAATTGTGTTATGTATATAACCTCTAGTTTTTGGGAGAGCTTATAGTAATCGGAATCGACAGGGACCCAAAATGCATGCTGCCTTTCTTCTGGTGTGCCGTCAACAGGGAAGATTTCTTCTGGCTGGTACCAAATATTATTTAGTAGATTGCCATTATTCTTACACCGGCTTACATTTGTTGCATAATCTGCAAATTTTATGTACCCAATGTCTCTTGTGTAGTCACCATTCCCTTCGAGTGGTAACTCGTTTTCGGGACCTTTCCCATATCTCTGCAAGGTGTTAACCAAAGAATAAATTCATCCGATGAGTCAAAAAAAAAAAAACATTTATATATATATATATATATAGTGTAAGATTTTAAATTTCACAAATTAAAGTTATATACGCCATGATACATGAGAGAAATAGATAGATTTCTCTGCTATAAATTACCTTTCTCATGCCTAAAAATGGACATGCTAGTATAATATTCTTATGGGGCAATGTTGGAGAGAGATGTTAGATGTATATTTCTCTTGATTTTTCTACTAGCTCGTAAAAATCTTTTCTCTACATAAAAAAAAGATTTCGTCTTATATATTTTAAAAGTTTTTTTTTTTTTTTGGAACCATATATACCGGCAATACTTGTACACCCGATTCACACCTTATTTATACACCAACTCAATATTAAAACATAATACCATTTAAATAAAAAGATAAATAAACTACTATACAAATCATTTCAGAATAATTATATTAAATTTGTCCATATATAATACCCAAATCGAGATCATAAGTATTTTCCCATGTGACAATGCCATTTTGTCGCACAAATGATTTTTTAATATGACTTAAAAGAAAAAAAAAAAGCTAATCAAAGATCTACGATAATATCACTTGTACCAAAATATTTTTTTGACGTGACATAAATAAATCATATAATTGAGCATGACAATTTGAGGGGACATCAATAATACGACTTATTATTATTATTATTATTATTATTATTATTATTATTATATAAATTTGGCCAAACCTTAGCGTGACTATCAATAGCCGTGACTAACCTATTTTCAAAGTAATAATAGATTAATTAAATCAATCTGAGCAACGTCAAATTATTGCCATTTTTTTAAGGGGAAAAATAAACTTCCAACTGGATCTACACGCATTTGAGTGCCATTTATGTATATTCTACTCTTTTTTGGCTTAATAATAAAGTAATATAAAGATCGTTTCTTCTCATACAGCATAAATTATATCAAATCCAATATATTAATTGAAAGGAATAATTGATTCACAATTAAACTTAATTCATTAGTCAAAGTAATTAATTCTTCAAAAATAATAATAAATGCTAGGGTTGACTCAAGCCATATATATATATTTTTAAAAATAGTTTGAATTTTCAAAAAAATTTGTCATTTTAACCTAGACCTCGAAATCGTGTTGGTCATTTAGCCATCTTTAGTAGACGGTCAGTCCCAGATAATTTTAAATTTTGGTTTCAGCCGTGTCCATACCTGCCAACTCCATAGAGCGGAATGAGACCAATACTCAGGAATGGTAACATCTCCAATATTAAGAGATGGATTTGCGTTTCCAGCAATTCCATAATGCACCACTCCCTTCACTCTGAATAAACTCAACAACAGCTGTGTGGCAATGCCTGCGTTTAACTATATACATACATATTTAACAATCAAAGTTAAATATTAATTATTAGTTAATAATTATTAACAACTCTTGGATGAGAATATTCACATCCAATGGTAAGTGTAGCATCAAACCAACCGAAAATCCGAATATACGGGGTTCTTGGATTTCTAATTATTTTCTGGGAAAAGTCATGTAAAATTGGCATATTTTGGTTTTAATCATATAAGTTTGATTAGTTAATTTTTTTCCTATCTTTTGCTTTTAGTCTTTTTCGATGGAGTATTGATATAATACTGGATATTGCGGATGAATTATAAGATCAAAAGTCAAAACAGATCAACTTATACGAAGCTTTCGCAATTTTCCATGGCCACCTCAACTGAATTCAACATCTATGAACTTGTATGTAAGCGTAAAAAAAGAAGTTTGAAGACAATGGTACCATGCCAAGTCCAGTCATAACAGATACAACTTTTACTGTACCAATTGTTCCGAATCGAAACCTCCTCCCTGTGCAAAGAAAAGTCTTCAAGTTCATCATCAAAACAAACGCACAGTAACAATAAATTATTTGTACATGTACCTGCAAAATCAATAGTGAGATTTGTAGCTTTGTAGCTTGGATTTTGAAGAAGAGGGCTCAACTCAAACAAGTTTGGAATCACTAATCCAATATAAGGGCCCTTCTGATTAGCATTCTGAATTACTTTTAGTGTCTTTCCATCTATTTCGCAGCTCGCAAAATTTGGGAGGAATGCCAAGAAACTGAGGAAAACAAGAGATATTACACACTTGATAATCGGCATCTTATAATCGTACAAGTTTAGGGACGGAATGTATGGTGAAGAAGGATGAAATTGAGGATACAAAGTCCATTACTTATATAGATGAACGAAGCTTACTTCAAGTTGGTGGAGTACATTAGCGGCCAGACATTTAATCATGAGTTTGATTTCACCTATCAACACTTTCTCGATCAAATCTGTAGTACCTGACTTTCTTAGTGCGGTTTATCTGGTTGACATTGTTTGCAGGATATTACATCAACCCAAATATTTACCCAGTGCATACCAAAAGCGTAGCGACGGTGGGTTTCACATTCATTAAAAAAACACTTAATTTGCTAGTTTGAACTGATAAAAGAAAATTCAAATTAAAATTCGGATATTCCAATATTTGTTCAATGAATAATTAGAAGATATTTTGTTTTACGCACATGTGAAAACATTTCTCCGAAGGACTACCGACAACCACCCGTATCACTATCGGCCTCGAGGCTAGAAAATTGCCGCTCTTTAATCAATAAACATTATGTCGTTCAGCGTCAAAGACATTACAATAATACTATATTTGGCATTATTTTCTAGAAACTCTTTATTTTTCAAAAAATAAAATGAAGATATATATTAATTCGGAAACAACAATCGTTGTAGCTCGATGATCGGTCAAAACATGGGGTTTGGGCTGTTGTACGGTTTAAAAAAATACTATCTTTACTTTTTGATAAAGCAGCAAGCGTTTGATCCAACAATTAGTATCAGAGTGAACGTCATATGTTCGATTATTATGAGTTGCAAGATAGTATAATTATTGGAGATGGTTATTGGAATGCAATAATTGTCGATGTTTGGAGAGCGATAGAAATATAACACTTGAGCTATTGTACGATTTAAAAACTACTCTACAAACCATTAGAAAAATAAGTGTTATATGATAATCATTAACTTGGCACATTTTAACATTACATGCGATACTAACAACATAAATATATATTTTTGAGAAAAAAAAGAACGTAAATCCTATATCCCAATATTTTTTTTTAAAAAAATAAATTTTTGAAACTTATATCCCAATAGTATCACGTTTTCATTACATAGCCTTATCTCAGTTTGTACTTTTTGAAGGACAGTCTCGTCTGGATTGAGGAGCACCACTCATTTAAAATTTCGCTTATTTCTTTTTATCTATGTATGGGAAATGAATATTTATATGAATAAATCTTAATTATTTACTAAAAATGAATTTATAATTTTAAATAAACAAATTTATAATTGATTTCTTGAGATTTGACGAATATACTTAGAAAAACTAATAATATTTCAACTAAAAACATTCTAAATTGGTCGGGAAAACATTTAATTGGTTAAGCTAATAAAATATTTTTTCAGTTGCCAAATATAATTATTTTCTTAAAATATAAATTTTAATCAAATATATAATATGATTACAAGAAAGTTTAAATTATAATATATAAATTTATCAAAATATATATTTAGCTTTTCAGAATGCATTTTTTAGATGATAAATTACTCGTAAAATTTGAGTACCAAAAAACTTAAAAAATCATCACATGTTTAATAAATGGCGACAAGATAAAGTAAAATATCTTTGCGGAATAAGTTAGAAAAATGGATTCAGAAAATTGAAAATGCATAATCAACACGCGACAGGCCACGGAAACTCAAACCTCACATCTGTTATCCATTTCTATCGTCGCCAGGCCCATCGCTCACATGCTTGAATCCTTTAAAGGCGACTATTACAACTACATTTCATTATTGGTCTATTTTTTTCAAAAAAAAAAAAAAATTTGTTTATCACTATTACAAATACAATTTTTTGGGGAGTGGGGATTTAATCCCTCATCAACATAAGAGAAATCGGATGACAAACCATCTGACTAGCCTTGAATTGTCAATTATTATTATTGGTCTAGTATATATACTATATTATAATGTGTGAGCATTTTAGAGTAACCACATTGGTATGACCATTGTGAAATTCCAAAACTATCATCTATTTATTTTAATAATAGCCATGAGACCATGAGATAAATGGATAATATCGGAAGATCATCTATTAACTTCTCAACTTAGTTCCCAATTTTTCACCAGTTTTTTCTCCCTCCGAAAATATGTGCGGCCTTTTTTCTCTTCCCCATAAAATATGATATTTAGATCAGATATTTCATATAAAAATTTAGTATACATATACAATATACAAAATTTAAAATTTCATTACACACATAACGCGTGTGCATCGTCCACTAATATATATAATATAATAGAAGTCCTTCTCAATTATCTTTTTATTTCACCTATTTCATTAGGTTTTTAATTATCTAATTAGTCAAAATGTGGTTATAGTAAATCATATTTTTTTGCATGTTTTTTTAAGGAAAAATATTATTAATAAAATTAAAAACAAGCTTCTCCATTACATAAATTCGCTCAAAATATATAATTATTCAGCAGCCAATCATTAAGACTATAAGAGCCAGGAAAATAAATTACTTCAAGCCATGTCCACAATCTTATTTTAAATTCTTCCAAGAGCTTATCTTCTTTTGTTTCATAACCTTTAAAGATTACATGATTTCGCATCTTCCATATGCACCAAACTATGCATAATCACAGAAGAGTCCAAAATTTACTGTTATTCTTGAACGGTTTTAGACCTTGATGTTGAATAATGTGCTGATCGATCTGAAAGTATAATGTTGTTTGTAACCCAAACCATTGATAGCATTGCTACCATAACCAATTATTGCCAATTGTAGATCGAATATCCTTTGGTAAGAACCATAAGTTTCCAAATCCGGTTAGCCAATCAATCCGAACACAATTTCAAAATTAAATCTAGGTGTTTAATCAACATAGCACAATGATCAAAAGCCCCTTGGCTAATCTGACTCTCAAACAATGGAAGATGATCTCTGTAACCCTAAAGTGCACAAAATAATCCAATCATCAATTCCCGTAAAATCCGAACACAAAAACCAAAATTCAAAGTATTACCATACATGGAATGGATAATAAAAACCCCATACCAGAATTTCCTCTCTAATGAAGGAAGGTGCTCGAATTTTAACCATACTCCATGCCTATGAACCCTAAATTTACGAAAATTCCATATTTGATTTCTCAACATAAAATCTGAATTAAATTGGTAGTATTAGTCCTAAGATCATTTTCATTAAAAACCCTCTATCCAATTGAAATAACAAACAAGTAAATACTCAATTTTCGGACAGAGAATTAATCCCCCCAAACCCTAATATTGGAAAACTTCAACTGCCGATTTGATCCACCATTCAAACACGAAAATCCAATTAAGTTTCGGATACCACATGTGATCATGCAAGTAATAAAAGCCCTATATTATATTTTCCTCACGAACAAGGAAAATTTTCCAATTTCGATCCGCAATCCTCGACCCTAGAACCCGAGGTCACGTAAAATTTGCGATCCGATTTTCTTATCAATATGAACACCGATTTTAAATTTATTTCGGGTTTATTGTCCTTATTTTGTGCCTAACGCCCTCTATCTAATCGAAATCACACATAGGAATAGGCTCAATTTTGGATCAAGATTCTCGCCCAAGAACCCTAAAATGCTAAAATTTTGGACCTTGATTTCTCCCAACTCCGAATGCCTTTTTTAAATTAAATCTGGGTATGAACCCTCATAACATGTATATTAATAGCCCCTTAACAATTTCGAAATTCCAAACCTTGAGTGATCAAATTCTTGAAGCCCCAATCCACACCTTTTAAACCCTAATATCTCAAATTCTTGCCCTCGATTTTTAAACCACCGAAGCAGATTATTCCAATACGAATCGTGTTACTTATCCTCACATCATTTTTAAGAAAAAAATCATTTGTCAATTTCAAAATTCAGCAACCGAAACGGAACCAATTGATGATATAATTTTTCTCCTCAAAGAACTCTAGCCCACGAAATCCCATCTTTCAATTCCTCATCCACCGTAACATATTTTTTTTCAATACGATGTAGGCTATAATGATTCGCGATCAAACTAGTTCGATCCAAAAAAAGAAGCATGATATAACTGAATTTAAAATATTCCAAGACAAGGATATGCGAGACAAGACCGAGTTGTTGGAGATAATCAATCACTTCCGTTACAAGACCCAAAGGATGACCTACCACCATCATCGTGCCGAAGAACAACTTATAAAAGCAATCAAGGACAACAAAACACTTATGAATGTCCACAATAATAAGTGCCAACAGTTGGAACGCTTCGAGCAAGAGTTCAATGAGCATCGAGAGAACATGTGGACTCAAATTCAAGGCCTCGTTAATGAGAAGAATGAATTGGCACATGAAGTCTCCTACAAGCAGTCTGTGATCAATTTCATGATGGAAGATGAAGATCCTATGGTACTGAAAGATGTTGAAGGGGATTTAAGAGACAGAGCAATAGACTATTTTTTCAAGTATGCAATGTCATAAGGATAATAAGGAATATATCTTGGGTATCCTAATGATGATTTTCTTTATTTAGGATTTTGATGTGAACTTCTCAAGTTTAATTAATAAAATTTTAAATTACTCTCCGAGTGTATCTCGAATTGTGTTATTCGTTTGTTACGCTCCTACGCAACAACTTTAAACCCCTGCTACTAATATTTGGACTCAATCCACTTGTTTTTAATATATTACGCCCGATTCCTTGAATTTTTATTCTTGGACTAACTTCAAGAATGCTCAAACCACTCAATAAGTTTGTGTTCATATTTTATAAGATTCATCGATGGAAATTGTTTTTATATTTTTCATCCAATTCCTAGAAACTTCATTTCAAGTGAAAACTCGGAACTCTATTTGCTCACTTTTCTAATGTTAAGATACCATCATTCTTCGTTTTCAAAATTATTTAGTATGCTTTAAAGATTCACACGAATATAGAGAGTATGTATATGGTATGAGTATCTAAAGAGTTTAAGTATTATTTAGACTTGAAAAGTTAAGAGATATGTGTAAGTACGAATTTGGCGAATCAAAGTGCTACGTATATATGAGTCACCACTTGAATCGGAGGAGCAAAGTGACACGTTGTGTGGGAGCCACCTCTTGAACCGACGGGGCAAAGTGCTACACATAATGGGGGCCACCTCTTGAATCCAATGAGCAAAGTGATATGCATACGGGAGCCACCTCTTGAATCTAATAAGTTGCCATGTGATTATGCGTAATATATGATTATGTAAAAGTAAGGACTTGGCGGAGCAAAGTGCTACGTGTGTATGAGCCACCATTTGAATTGGAGGAGCAAAGTGTCACGTTATGTGGGAGCCACCTCTTGAACCGACGGGGGGGGGGGCACTTTTTGAATCCAATGAGCAAAGTGCTATGCGCATGTGATCCACCTCTTGAATCCAATAAGTCGCTGTGAGATTATGTGTAAATGTACAAGTAAAGGCTTTGCGTGACAAAGTGACACGTTATGTGGGAGCCACCTCTAGAACCGACGGAGCAAAGTGCTACACATAACTGGGGCCACCTCTTGAATCCAATGAGCAAAGTGCTATGCGCATGAGAGCCAAATCTTGAATCCAAAGAAACTACCATGTGATATGTGTTAACTATTTATGTGATGTGTTTCAGAAGCCAACTCAAGTTTCGAGGACGAAACTTCCAATAAGAAGGGAGGGATGTGAAGACCTGAAATTTTGTTCAAACAGATTTCGTGATACCAAGATAATATTGAAAATTAAATAAAAATAGATTGCATTATGGATGGTTTGAATTGTATTATTCAATCTTGTGGACTTTAAATCACCTATTTAAGCAAATAACTTAGTAGTTAACTTATTAGAGTTTGTGTAGGAGATAATACTTAGGTTATGTGATTTTAGCTTGTAAACTTTTAAATAATTTAAAGTTTGTAGATAATTAAGAAATCTTTGAAAATAATAATAATAATAATAATAATTACCAATCTTAAATCTTGCAATGAATAGATAAAAGTTATGCAATATAATTCCTACACTACTCCTACATAAAAAGGCACCCAATGAAGCACAACTTTCACCTACTAGAATTTTGAAAGTGCATAATTAAATCATTCAATGTCTTGACCATCAACTTAATTACACCTCAACCACCATTAAGTCACTACTCAATCACAAGACAACATTTTGGGATTTTTCTTGACCAAAATGGTAAGGTTGTCATCCAAAATCCCACACCTTTAAATACACCACTTCATGACAAACCATTTAATGACAAGTAATCTCACTCACCTCCACTATTAAGTGTCCCTAATTCTTGTCCTCCAAATTAAGTGTCTCTAATTCTTGTCCTCCAAATTAAGTGCCACAATTCTTGCCCTCCAAATTAAGTGCATTGACAACTCATACACATCAACAACCCCATCAATTCAATCAATCCACCAAAGATCAAGCCTTCAAATTGCCTTATTGGTGGATCTAGGTTGAACACCCTCTTACAATTATACCACCCAATCACCATTAAACCACCCATTCAATTAGAAGACCTAAATCATGAGATACTCCTACCCAAGGTTAAAGAAATTTCACCACCCAAAAATCAAGTCAATTAAAGCCAAAATATTGGATCTAAAATAAAACCACCCCTCCACATTAAAACCCATACTATCTAATGCAAAAAGGATCTTATGCTACCACTCATCATTTTTGAAAATTGCACTCACACCACACACCCCTATTTCGAAACTTGCAAGGAGGAGAAGAGGAGATTCGCACCATTTTCTCAACCCGGATCTCATATTAGTATGCTTCGGTTATTCAACATGTAAGTGAGTTTTTGCTACAGTTACCATTTCGTTTTCAAAACTATATATATGTTTAAACTTTCGATTGGACATCAAATATGAAGAATATGTTTTAGATCTAACAAGTATGTGAAATGATTATGAACGAAAAGACTTTGCGGAGCAAAGTGCTACGTGAGTAGGAGCCACCTCTTGAATCCAATGAGCAAAGTGCTACGTGTACAGGGACTACCTCTTGAGCCTTTGGGGCAAAGTGCCACGTATACGGGAGCCACCTCTAGAATCGGCGGAGCAAAGTGCTATGCACACGGGAGGCACCTCTTGAATCCAATAAGTCATTATATGGATATTGTGCAAGATAGGTTTTTATGTGTAAGAAATTAGTTTATGTACCAAGATCTATGTGATTTGATAAAGATATGTGTAAAGTATTTTTGCTATGAATATATGTATGTTTTTACTATGTTCAATCGGTCACTACTTGCTGTATGTTTTTCCCAAACACTCACCTCCTTACCTCCACTCCCACACAAAGATGAAAAGAAGAGATCGAGGAAGAAGAACAAGAACAATTTTGGAGATGATGATCCACGAAGAACCTTCAAAAAAATTTATTAGTTTTATTAATGCTTCCGCATCTTTGATTTAATTCGAGACAATCGTATTTTGTAATAGCAATTGTAACGACAATTTATCGATTTTTTGGAATAAATAGATTGGTTTTATCATAGATCTGAGGCTTGTTGTATTCCAATATCGTATTTGGATTCAACGCCGGTGTCACGAGCTCCTGTTTGGCTTGACATCTTTCTTGGGAATTATCTAATTTTAATGAGTTTTTTTGACACTATTAAGAGGGCTAAGCTTACTGAAAATGTTGAAGATCGGTGGATTTGGAGACATAATGAGGAAGAAATCTATGCGACCAAGACGGCTTCTAGTCTTTTGGCTTCTACAGATGTTCATCAAGACCCTCTATTGCAACTCTGCAATACCTCTTGTACTTATGTCCAGTGTGCGTGAGTTCTTGAAAGCTGCTGCATATCTTGCTGAATAAGAGATTAAGATGCAAGATGAATTCTTATTCTGTATGTTAGTTACAAAACGCTTGTGTGCAATTCTGATTCAAGAACATTGAAGATTGCTGTTAGTTTTAAACCAGAAAACAACCTTGATAATTAAATGGAGAAATTTAATTTCAAGGATATAGATATATCGTTATAGATTGGTGTGATCGGGGTCGAGATTCACAAAAATTGGCGTCGTCCATGGGAAGCGAATCCACGACGATGGGATCCACCAAGTTCGATATAGAAAAGTTTTCTGGGCAGAACGATTTTGGATTATGGAGAATCAAGATGCAAGCAATCTTGGTGTAACAAGGAACGGTAGACGCACTGAAAGTAATAGACGCACTCCCTGCCACCCTATCTGAAAAAGAGAAGTCGGATATCCTAGACAAGGCTCATAGTTCAATAATATTGAGCCTTGGTGATAAGGCGCTCCGAGAAGTGGCGAGGGAAAAGTCAGCTAGCGGTGTATGGACAAAGTTAGAGCAGTTGCATATGACGAAATCTTTGGCGAATCGACTCTACATGAAGCAAAGGCTTTATTCATTCAAGATGATGGAGGAAAAATCAGTCTCGGTACAGATTGATGACTTCAACAAGATCATTGATGATCTTGAGAACATAGATGTGAAACTCGAGGATGAGGACAAAGCTTTGCTGTTATTGAATTAGATTCCAAAGTCATATGATCATTTCAAGGATGCTATGCTCTATGGAAGGGATCAGACGATATCCCTTGAGGAAGTCCAGTCAGCGGTAAGAGCCAAGGAATTGCAGAGGAAAACCGAAGGGAAGGAAGAAAGTACCGGGGATGGTCTGTTCACGAGGGGCAGACCGGAAAAACGTGACCAGCACAGTCAGAAGTGGACCAAGAAGGCTAGATCGAAATCGAAATCTAGTCTTGCTAAATGTTGCAATGGAAAAGCAGGATATAAGTGCTATAATTGCCACAAGGTAGGTCACTTCAAGAGAGACTGTCCAGAAAGGGAAAAAGACCAGGAGAAATCAAGTAACGGGGATAATGCATCGGTAGTGTCAGATGAATATGATTCAGCAGATGCATTAATAGTGGACCAAACAGAGGCCAATAAAGAATGGATACTAGATTCAGGTTGTAGCTTCCACATGTGCCCCAACAAGGACTGGTTTGGGACTCTCGACCGGGTCGATGGTGGACTAGTGTTGCTTGGGGACAACAAAGACTGCAAGGTTATTGGGATTGGTTCCATTAGTCTAAGAATGCATGATGGTACAGAAAAACTCCTGTAAGAAGTTAGATACATTCTAGAACTCAAAAGAAATCTAATTTCCTTAGGCACACTAGAGATGAACGGATACGCCTTTAAAGCTGAGAATGGATCACTAAAAGTGTTAAAGGGATCCCTAGTGGTGATGAAATGAGTTAGGAAAAATGGATTGTATTCACTGTTAGGAAACACGGTAACAGGTCCCTCAGCTACCGTAAGTAAGACTAATCTCAGTGAAGCCAAACTATGGCACAAGAGATTAGGGCATGTGAGTGAGAGAGGTCTTGTAGAATTGTCCAAGCAGAATCTTTTATGTGGAAATAAAGTTGAAAACTTGGAATTCTGTGAACGTTGTGTGCCAGGAAAAGTCAAAAGGGTTAAGTTCAACACTGGAATTCATAAGACAGTTAGACCTTTTGATTATGTGCATGCAGATGTTTGGGGACCTACTAGAACTTAAACTCATGGTGGTGGGAGGTACTTCATGTCCATTGTGGATGACTACTCGAGGAGAGTCTGGGTCTTTGTATTGAGAAATAAATCTGAGGCATTTGGAAGATTTAGGGAATGAAATACAATGACCGAGACTAAGATGGGAACAAATCTTAAGCATCTTAGGACGGACAATGGACTGGAATTTGTTTCCGAGGAGTTTAAAGAGTTCTGTAGAAAATCTGGCATTACCAGGCACTAGACCACACCTCAACAGATCGGCCTAGCTGAAAGGATGAATAAAACTCTGTTGGAGATGGTTAGATGCATGTTACTGAACGCTGGTCTTCCTAAGACTTTTTGGGGTGAAGCTGTGTCTACAGCTTGTTATTTGATCAACCGGTGTCCGTCTGCTGTTTTAAGACACTGATGGAGCTTTGGTATGGGAAACCAGCAGACTACAACACTTTGAGAGTCTTTGGTTGTATGGCATACGCTCACGTAAGGAAGGACAAGCTCGAGCCACGTGTTAAGAAATGCATCTTCATAGGCTATCCACCTGGTGTGAAGGGGTACAAGCTGTGGTGCCTTGAACTAGGAGAGCGGCAGTGTTTGATTAGTACGGATGTGGTCTTTGATGAATCAAAGATGGGATATCCAGCTACTAAAACACTAGATGAATCTAATGGCAAGAAGCGTCATGATAAATCTCAGGTTGAGGTGGAGTTTCCAGGAACAAAAACTCCTTTTGATGTTTATGATGAAACTCAAGAAGAACCTCAAAGAGATGAGCAACAGGGTCAAGAAGCTGTTAACCAGACGAATGAATTAGATTCATATGTTCTTGTTAGGGATAGGAAAAGAAGAGCAGTTAGATCACCATTGAAGTATGGACACGCTGATCTTATCTCTTATGCATTTCACGTGGTCGAGGATATAGCTTATGTGGAGCCTGAGACATACAAGGAAGCCATGAGTGACGAGGACAGAGACCAGTGGACTGGAGCAATGCGAGAAGAGATGACTTCCTCATACAAGGATCAGACTTGGAAGCTTGTGGATCGGCCCAGGAACCAGAGAGTTGTGGGGTGTAAATGGATCTACAAGGAAAATGAAGGAATCCCAAGGATAGAGAAGGAGAGATGTATGGCCAGGTTGGTGGCCAAAGGATCTGCTCGAATTGAAGGGATAGGCTTCAATGAAATCTTCTCACCCATGGTCAAACATTGCCAGATAAGGTCGTTAATTGCCTTGGTTGCTCATTTAGACTTGGTGCGGGATCAACTGGATATAGAAACGGGGTTTCTACATGGAGAGTTGGAGGACACTGTGTCATATGCGAGTACGGAGGATAGTACATTGTATGGCATGGTGGGTAATAGACCTGATTTGGCTTATGCTGTGAGTGCCATCAGCATGTTCACGCCAAATCTAGGGAGAGACCATTGGGAGGCACTGAAATGGGCTCTGAGATATGTGAGAGATTCCGTTGGACTTGGGTTAACGCTCAAGAGGAAAGAAAACGGAAGTGGCCACATAGTAGGATATGTGGACTCGGATTTTGTAGGGAGGATAGACACCAGGAAGTCCCTAACATGTTATATAAGTTGGAAGACCAATCTTCAATCAGTGGTAGCGTATTCCACATCAGCTGAGTATATCGATGTCACTGAAGTAATAAAGGGAGCAATGTGGCTACGTAAGATGATTGAAGCGTTGGGTTGGCATCGTGATGCTATCAAGAAGGGATTGGTGACTATGATGAAAATCCCTACAAAGGATTATTCGATAGATATGCTTACTAAAGCATTGCCCACAACTAAGTTCAGACATTGTCTGGACTTAGTGAATATCCGAAGGAATTAAAGCCCTTAGGGGCTGGTTGGAGGATGGTGATCTCATAGGGGGTTAATTAGAAGTCAAGGTGGAGATTTGTTATATTTTTTGCCTTTTAATTAATTATGTGTTTTTACCTCTTTACCCCTTTTGTATTGTTTTTCCCTTTTCTTTGTTTAATTGTTTTTCAGGTAGGGTTAAAAGGAAAGAAGAAAGCGTTTCTCTTCCTTTTTAAAAGCGCTGAAAGAATAACAATAAAAAGGGGGGAGAAAAGAAATCAGAAGGGGCGAGGGCTTAAAGCGGTTGAAACGGAAGCAGCGCAGAGTGGGAAGAACGAGAGCTATTCTTCCTGGGTTGAAATCTGTGTAGAGCATCAACAAGGAAGCAAGAGTGAGAGAAGACAGATTTAGAGAGCATTATCATACGGCGATTCTTGTGAGTGTTTTCTTATATCATTTAGGGTATAAGAGTGAAACTAGAAAGAATCGTGAAGTGTGATTGTGGAGAAATCTGTATACATTCTTGGCTTTGATGCTTATTGGAATCGCTCCCTCTCCCGTGGATGTAGGCCAGGTTGAAGGCCGAATGTAATTGACAATATAGTAATGATCGGTAAGCTTATCTGCGGATGAACTTTCGGAATAGAATAGGCTCAATGACTTTGTAAATCCGGTGTCATTTTCTTTCCCTGTTATTACTGTTTTTTATGCTCTAGGTTATTGCATTTTATCGCTGTTCTGATTATGTTCCTGTGCGTGTGTTCTTGGTGAAAATCCGAGAAGTGTTTTGCTTCTGATCAAATCTAATGGTGCATCGTGTTTTGTCATTGCCGTGAGAAATAAGGAAAAGGTTTCAACGCAGAGTGTAGATAACGTACATCACATTTTTCCTTAAGAACTAAAAATGAAGTGAGCTTCTTGTACTTATGTACAGTGTGCGTGAGTTCTTGAAAGCTGCTGCATATCTTGCTGAATAAGAGATTAAGATGCAAGATGAATTCTTATTCTGTACGTTAGTTAGTTAGTTACAAAACGCGTGTGTGCAATTCTGATTCAAGAACATTGAATATTGCTATTAGTTTTAAACCAGAAAACAATCTTGATAATTAAATGGAGAAATTTAATTTCAAGGATATAGATATATCGTTATAGATTGGTGTGATCGGGGTCGATATTCACAACAATACCCTTTGGTGTAAGATTATACCTTCTAAGACAATCATATTGGGCAGGAAACTCATTCAGAACAAACTGGCAACCCAAAGTAACCTACTCTGAAGGGGAGTCAAGCTTAATCTATACAGATGTGTTTTCTCCTCATTTGGTGTAGAGGATTACAAACATATTTTCTCCCAATGTGTGTTCGCTTATAAGGTATGGTTCGATTTCTATAGCTGGCTGAATCTATATTTTTTGGGTCACGAAAAGTCGTATGTGCATCTCGAACTCCATGTTGGGTTAAGATATCGGGGAATTTCAAAGAACCTGTGGACATTGCTGGAACGAAAGGAATAGGAGGATCTATGAAGGAAAAAAATCAGATATTTATCTGGTTGTGGATAGTATCAAAATTCAAAGCTGGAGGTGGATTAAAGCCTTGTATAATGCTCCATTTACTTACTCCCTAAATGACTTGTTCTTGGAACATGTCCTATGTCTAAAATCATTGTAATGGTAGTTGTGTTTCTCCCTTTCTAGAACATTGTGTGTAATGAGTTGTAGTTCTTTTGGGTTCGAGTTCCGTACTCTTTTATAATAAATTTTGCCTCATTCGAAAAAAATGCCTAACATCTTAGGGCATCTCATGTGTAAAGCTAGAAATTGAGTCTATTTAAAAATACTAACAATAGATCAACACCCATTAATCAAAAAGTCATAAAAAACAAGTTTAATGAAACGTATAACACTTGATTAATCAGCTCTTGGAGGAGGAAGAATATCTGCAGACACGAGCTTCACTGTAAACAAGACCACTTCTACAAAAATAACCATATCCAGGGCTGCAATGTCTATCTTCTGAACAAATACAAAGCCCCTCAAGTCCACATCCATCTTCCTTCAAACTCGCAGATGATTTTCCGAACAATATTTCATCAGACCATTCACTCGAAAACAAATTCAGCGGATCAAACCCTGTTTTTGCTTCAAGAAACGTGCTTAGTCCTGGATACTTCTTCTGCACATCAAGAAACGCAATGTTCCTGTTCTTAGCCCAATGTGGCTTCGCCCTATGTTTGAAAAAAGCCATTTGCTCCACTTCTTCCCACACATCTTGATTTAACCTCGGAGTCGAGGCTTCATCCGCTCTATAATAGTTGAAATCTACAACAACCGAGTCCTCTGATTGTCCTAAGTATGCTTCGGATCTTTTAATAAAACGTATTAGAAAACCATTATAAATGTCGACTCCACAGAAGTTTTCGGTTTCGACTATGTCCCTTAGTTTCTTGACATCTTTTATGAAATCTGGAAATTTATTTGCTGGGAAGATTGCTGTTGTTTCGTAGAAGAAGAGGCCATTGATTCTTGGATCCCATGAACAGGCAATGTCAGCCCTGGCTTCGGGTGAGTATAGACATGAACCCGAGGTTTGCATTTTTCCCTGATGTCCGATGACAGGATACCCCGTAAAGATTAGGTTATTGTTTTTTAATCCGTTGGCTATTAGTTTTTTGTACGCAATAAAAGAGCTTGCGAGTAAGCATTTTGCCTTTGTGTTTCTTGTATCCTCAGCTGCTTTTTCTGCACCCAAAACTCAAGAGGTTTTTACGTATAGTCTTCTCGAAATTATTCATTATGCTATTAATTAATTCCATTTTTGTTTTTTAGAGTGTTGGTCTAAAAAAATTAAACCGAAATTTTTTTTGAAATTTTATATGAGACTAGAACACACCAATTCAACTGATTATAAAGTAATATTAACTACAAATAATTCTTAATAAACCGAAACACAGGCTATATATCCACTCGCGCGCATGGAGCACACTACGGAATGAATCTATATATTATCTCTATAATAATTCAAATTGGGGTCATCTAGATGAAATGACAACTCATCTTGAGTTGTGCCATGATGATCCACAAGTTCTTATCTTAAAACTAATATTTTACAGAAAAAAATTACATAACGATTCATTTTTTTCTTGCTTTTTTTGGGTGATGAGAGGGGTTTTTTTTATATCAGGTCTTGAACACGAGACAATCCCAGATTGAGACCTTGTGCCAACTGGGCTAAATGCCCATGACAAAAAAACATATAACAATCGAATGCTAGCCTATAGTTGTTTGTTACCCAACTCCTCGAGGAATCGAGTCTTCTCCTCCCTAAAATTGTAGTTGTAATGGTCCCTAAAATTGTAGTTGTAATGGTGATTAACAGAAGAAAGAAAGAGAATATATCTAAAATAAAAATATATATATTCATTTAAATTGTGATAAAACTATCAAGAAATATCAACTGACATACCTGATGCTCGAGCTGTTTTGGCTATAATAGCGAAATTAGATTGAAATCCCACAAAATCATTAACCCCATCTCCCGACATGTTTAAGGGAACTCGATTATCGTATCTATACACAGCTGTATGTCTTGAGGGGTACCATTGTATATCACCAAACTCATACTTCTTGGCATGATCCATGAATTCATCCTCTATTCTGTCATCATTCGTGTAATTTAACGTAATGCTTCGCTTAAATCCAGGTTCCAAGGATAATGTCACCTGTTGTGTCAAAGTTGGATAATTTATCAAATAAAAATTATCAGATCCAAGAAAAAGAAAAAAGGAAAAAGTTATAAAGATTCAAAATTAAATTTCATTTAGTGGTATATAAATTAGATTCCTGTTCAATTAAAAGAGATTGAGAAGAAAAAGTGACCTATACATGTACAAGTCGTATGCAGAGGATACTGACCTTGGAAATGACTCCGAGCATTCCTAAAGAAACTTTAGCTGCATTAATAAGAAGATTACTTCTGCTCAAATTTACAACTTTTGCAAACCCTTCTGTTTCTTTAGCAGCAACAACTAGCCTAACACCTATAACATGATCATGAACTGCGCCCCCGTTGCCCCACCATGAGCTGCCGTGTGCTCCGGTGCTGATCATGCCACCAACACTAACACCCTCCCAGTAAGGCGCTGCCACCAGGCTCAGACCCTTTTCCTCCACCGCATTGATGAGAGCCCTGATCCCGACCCCAGCATCCACCGTGACAGCCAGATTTGCAACATCAACATCGATTTCAGAGTCGTACCTTTCTGTACTTATTAGCATTGCAGTCTCATTCGGGGCTGTGGGGCATGCAAGTTTTGGTATCGTGTGTGAAAATTTGGATACAACTTTGACTTTGAGCTTGTTCTTGCTGGCATTGGCTACGGCTAGCCTGAGTTCTTCGTCACTGGTAGGGTACACGGGGGCTGCCACATGGCAGGTTTTCCGATCATTCCATATGCCGTAAGAATTCTGGAGGTTGCAACCATTTTGGTCGCATTGAATAGGATTTTGTGGTGGCATGGCTTGAGTAGTTAGGATTGAACACAAAATAATGAGAGTGCTGCATAAAATTTTATGATTTGCCATGAATATTGGTTGAATACGAGAAATGTGGGTTATTTCTTTTTATTCGGTGAAGGGATTTCGAATTGAAGCTCTTGTATTTTGGGGCTTTGCTTTAAAGCCAAGTCGAGAAATGAAGAGGTGAATTGAATTCAAAGGCTTATTAGTCTCTTGACTTTGAATGTTATTTCGGATTTGTATATGTGTGTCTATATATCTATCTTTCTTTCTTTTAAAAAAAAAAAAATCAATAATTGGGTGAGCCGAATGGGGACGATCCCGGAATTTTGATTTAGCTCTACTAAGATATTTCTCACTAAAATACATGTATATAATAAGAGACAAATAATATGAAAAATAAAATTGAATTATTTAATTGTATATTTGTATATATATTTAATAAATACGAAATTGTTGTCTTTTTTCAATTGAGAAAGACGTTAAAGCGATTTAGAACAAAGAGTTTAACTTATGTATTCAATCATATATGAGATTTTGTGAAGTCGTGTATAAAAAAACTGGAAGGTGATGTTGAATATACAAATCCTGTGGAAGAGAGAGACGACATAAAAATGGAGTTAATTCGGGCCCAGCCCAATATATATAAAGGACAGTCCAACCCATTGCCAAATAACGACCTCATCCCTTCAATCAAACTATACTAAAACAAAAATTAATTCGTTACATATGGAATGTTTTACTTGTAAATTTAAATTGTTGAACTCCTCCTTTCACATTCAACCTTAACACATGGGTTTTCCATGTGTAAACTATAGAAAATTCTATTTGTTTTCCACATGCCGGAGTATGCATACAGTGAATCACTATCTACAATACATTATCTCCTATTCGACTTACACCAACATTGAACTTGTCACTTTACGACACTCATGAAGTCACAAAATAACAGTTTAGTGCTCATTTACTAGAGCTATAGTTGTGTTAGTTGTGTCTTGTATCATTGAGACGGTGTACAACCGTAACTTTAAAATATACTGACTAACTGAAACCATTTAAAGAATTTAGGGTAATAATACTCAATGATGAAATGAAATACTGATACAATTTTGAGAAAATACAACATTAATATTGATCATTAGCAAAAATGTAAACTTCTACTTATACAGAACTTTAAAGGGTGCACTGACAAATTTATTTCATGATTATCATTAGATGCAGAACCATGGTTGATCTTGTTGATGGTGAAACACAATATGAATAACAATCTCTAATAAGTAACTCGACATCCTTTTAATTAACCGAATATGTTATTAAGAACAAAGTCATAGATTTTAGCCACCAAGAAAGAAATTTATTTCAAGATTGTAATCTCGTACTCTGAAACATTTCGCATAGAGAGTATAGCAATCTTAAGATTTTTATTATTGCGAAACCCTGTGTATATTGATAAGAAAAATAAAATTATCATCAATTTAAATGAATAAATGTTATTACAAAATAATTTTACAAACCTCCTACTTGAAATTGGTTTTTTTAGCACCGACACTAATAATAAAAATTATTTTAATACGATAGAGGATGTAAAACTAAATTTAGCGAAAAATAAAATGAAATGATATTAGCTCATTGGAATAGTGATAGTACAATTGAATCATAATTTAATAGAGGTAAAATTATAATTTTATTCAGTTATTCAAAAGGACGGAGAGATTGACAGTGATGTTAACCACATGATTTATGCGGGCTGGTTGAAATGAAGAAATGCCACCGGACTTCTTGAGATCGTAATATCCCCCTGAAATTGAAGGGAAAGCTTTATAGAACTACCATTAGACATGCAATGTGGTATGAGGCTGAATGCTGGGCATTCAAGAGTAATCACATCCAAAAGATGAGTGTGACAGAGATGCGTATGCTTCATTGGATGTGCAGTAAGACCAGAAGACATAAGATAAGGAACGAAGATATTCCAGCTAAAATAGGTGTAGCTTGTATAGAAGAGAAGATGCAAGAAGTCGCTTACGTTGGTTTGATCACGTACGACATAGCCCAGCAATACATCTGTGCGTCAAGTGGAGTCCATGAATTTCGGCCATTTCACGAGAGCGAGAGCACGATCGAAAAAGACATGGCTCAAAGTGATACGCAAAGACTTGAAGCTCGTATTAAAGATGATATTCTTACCGATAGAAGTGATTGGAGAAGACTGACGCACGTGTCCTACCAGACTTGATTCTCTCTGTTGTTTATGTCGCCGACCTCAATTTATTGGGATTAAAGGCTTACTTGTTGTTATAATTTTAGTCCTTTTTTGAGATGTGACGTTGATATGGTGTCGACGTGACATTGATATGTGCAGTGCTACATCAACACTTCAGTGTTAAATGAACTTATATTGTCAAAAATTGAAAGATATAAGACTAAAACTAAAATTTGACAATATAAAAGATCAAAATAACGAAGAAAGAAACATGCAATTTTGGACATACAATACAAAATTGGTAATTTCCCCTTTAATATATACGAATACTTGCTAACTGCACACAAACACACTCACTTCATACATTATATATATCCTCACAAGAGTTGAAACTTACAGTTTACCGCTGAACCTCTGGGTTCTCTCCACTCTATTTCTCACCTACACCTTCATCCCTTGAAAAACTCATTAATTTTTACGGGAAAAATCATCATTTTTCCGTTACGCTCGAGCTCATTTTTAAACTGGCTTTAAATGCGTAATATTATTGAATGAGTGATAGAATGACTGCTCATTGATGAACCCCGTAGCTTTCGCTCCCACCTCCTATTTTGTCTCAGATTGAAAAATAATTAATCCCATCTCAAAAGTGGATAAGAATTTCTAGTAATCATCTCCACTTCTTCAGGATTTCTACTCCTACTTAATATTGTTGATTATAGAGAATTAAGGCGGATATATTAGAGTTATCCCTATGACTCTAAAACTATTCTCCAAATAAACTCCACGTTTTTTCACACCTCTTATTCCGAATTTTTCTCTTTTCTATCCACAGAATCTTTGAACAAGTAGCTGCAGTGAAGGTTACAGTTGGGTAGCAAAGTTATTTCTTCAATTTTTTCTGGGGTTTTTTTAAACCACGTGCTGATTCTTGATTCCTGAATCTTGATTATCGATCACAATACATCAAAGATATAACTTCTGGTTGGCTATTAGCTAACATGGATGATTTCTTAAGGGAAATAGAGGGGAAAACAGTTCATGATCCTTGTAGAGATAGAGATTTTAGAAGAACAAGATGGGTTCCGGGCCCTGTGATCGTTGGTGCAGGGCCTTCGGGCCTTGCCACAGCTGCTTGCTTGAAAGATAATGGTGTGCCATCTCTAGTTCTTGAGAGAGCCAACTGCATAGCTTCCTTGTGGCAACTTAAAACCTATGATCGCCTGAAACTCCATTTACCTAAGCAATTTTGCGAGCTTCCTCTCATGTCTTTCCCCCAAGATTTCCCAACTTACCCTACTAAACAACAGTTCATTCAGTACTTAGAATTATATGCAAAGAGGTTCGAAATCAGGCCGATTTTTAATCAGAGGGTGGTGAGTGCTGAGTTTGATCCGAATATTGGGTTTTGGAGGGTGAAAACAGCAGAAGGGTCAGTTGAGGAGCAGGTGGAGTACCTGTCCCGGTGGCTGATAGTGGCGACGGGGGAGAATGCGGAGACAGTGGTGCCGACAATTGAAGGAACGGAGGAGTTTGGTGGTGATTTGGTGCATACGAGTAGGTACAAAAGTGGAGGGGTTTATAAAAGGAAAAAAGTGCTTGTTGTTGGATGTGGGAACTCTGGAATGGAGGTGTGTTTGGATCTCTGCAAGCACAATGCCAGCCCTTCACTTGTTGTGAGAGATGCGGTAAGTTTTTTTTATTTACTAAGTTATGTGTGTGTGATTTTAATTTGTCATTTGAAATTATAAGGATTTTTCCATGTTAGTTTGAAAACGAAGAGATGGCAAAAACCCAATATTCTTGAATACTTTTTCAACATTTGTCGTATATTTTATTACATATACGAGTAAATAAAGAGGTGTTTATTTGCATGGAAATTGACAGTATGAAAACAGTGGAGATTATGGCTGTTTACACATTCTTTTTATAAATATAAAACATGTCCTTCGTGAATAGAAAAAGAAATTGAAACCCTAATTTGCAATTTTCTTTTTCCTTCTGATATTTTCACTCACATGACTAATCAGATTGAGTAAATGCATTAAATACATTTATAATCCACCAAGAAAACCTCAATGAACAACCTTAATGTTTTCACTTTCTTGGGATTCTCAAGCATGCGCAACAATGTTGGCTCGAATTTAAATATTTTTTCACATTATATATTACCCTCTCTTTTGGCTAGCTCAAAGGTTTTTAGTTAAGAAGTTCAGAGATACTATAATTTTCATGTAAATTTTATAAGTAAACTTTCCAATTTAGTTCCTGATAATTTCTTTATGCTTTCCTTTATTTATTTTTGTACATGGAAATTTTTTTATTCAGTGTTATTTTGTTAATGGCTTTGCATTTTGCTGATCAATTTAGGTCCACATTCTACCACAAGAGATGCTAGGAAGATCAACTTTCGGGTTGTCCATATGGTTGCTAAAGTGGCTACCAATACAACTTGTCGACCGGTTTTTGTTGATCGTTTCTTGGCTCATGCTCGGCGACACTAGCCGGTTAGGGTTGGACCGGCCTCAACTAGGCCCACTCGAGCTAAAGAACCTGTCAGGAAAAACACCAGTATTGGATGCTGGAACCCTTGATAAGATAAAAAGTGGAGACATCGAGGTACAACCCCCTTAATAAATCTTTGATTTGCTTTGCATTTGTTAAGTGGCAATTTTCAGTCTAACAAAGTTACTTTTTTTGTCCAAAAAAAAAAAGAAAGAATTTCTATATTTGTTTGAGATTCAATATGCTCCGGAGATTCCATAAATTACTTGAATAATTTTACCATTTGGTTAGATATTTTCAAAAATAGATTGATGTTATTAGAATTGACTAGTTCACATCACGATTCTTGGTTTTTAGTTACTATATTCATTAACAACAGCATCGCATTTTCAAGAAAGTAAATGAGAAATTATCAGCTTTATGCTGATTTATTTTGTTAATGTATAGGTATTTCCAAGCATTCGGAGACTCGGGCATCGATCTGTCGAATTTGTAGATGGAAGAAAAGAAAGTTTTGATGCAATAATCTTAGCAACTGGTTACAAAAGCAATGTTCCATCTTGGTTAAAGGTACTATGAACTAATTTGTGGTCCTTTTTAAGTACCATGTGCTTAAAAAACTAATAATCTGTTCATTATTTTGCCAGGAAAATGAGATGTTTTCAGATAAAGATGGCCTCCCAAAAACTCCATTTCCCAATGGATGGAAAGGCAAATGTGGACTATATGCCGTGGGGTTCACCAAACGCGGCCTTCTTGGGGCATCCATGGATGCTAAGAACATTGCGTATGACATTGGAAGTTGTTGGAAGGAAGAAGCAAAGCATCTCTCAGCCATTTCATGTCCATATTTAATGCAAAAGAGTAATTTTTGCTGATCAGCCGATATCATACTTCGTACTATTAAATGTGTAGGATGGACTCGATTCAGGAATGATTATTGGAGAATTTTTGGGTTTGGCACCAGAAGTACAAATTCAAGCTCTGAGTTATGGAGGGAAATCGAAATGCCGATGGAGGAAGTTTGAAAAGGTTTATTGAGTGATCTCCATTGATCATGCCCACAAAATTTTCAAAAAAAATAGAGGGTTTAATTTAGAGTGACAGCCTTTTGTAGGCATGTAGTGTATACATCTTCTTGTACATTGACAATTCTCCCTAAGTATTAGGTAATTGAGTTTTAGTTAGTAGGGTTAATTCTTGGCACATGTATGTATTGAGTATTGGTGTGTGACTGCGTTCTACTCGATGTTTCATTAGTGAAGAAATATATATTTTGACGTGTGTAATATTTTGTTCTGGCAGTAATAATAATTGTTTTGACAATAAATATATATATATATATATATATATATATATATATATATATATATATATATATCATGTTAGGATAATTAAAACATGATGGGGAAACTCTGGTACCAAAATTTCATATGATCACTGCCTCATTTAGTGGCTAGTGCAATATCTATGGCTTCTGCCAATGAGGAATAGAAATGATTACATTCTCCAGCACTAGATTTTGGACCACAAAAATTAAATATAAACTGGGTATAATTG
Organism: Haberlea rhodopensis; assembly: GCA_907163345.1. Classification (NCBI taxonomy): domain Eukaryota; kingdom Viridiplantae; phylum Streptophyta; class Magnoliopsida; order Lamiales; family Gesneriaceae; genus Haberlea; species Haberlea rhodopensis. The sequence goes on along the minus strand of CAJQUN010000004.1, from coordinate 28,548,073 downwards.
GTAATTAAAATATTATTTCAATTAATGTTTTCTAATCTTAAATTCGAACCATCAATGATGTTGCTATTGGCCGATTTATTATATTTTAATTGGTAAGTTTTTCATCCCGACTTTTTTTTTTTTTGTATGTGTTTGAAGGTGATTTTTGTAAAAAATCTTTAAAAACATCACAAATCAAAAAAAATGTTTGACCAAGATTATTTTTCACATATATCTCTGCCATTTTTATGTTTGTTAAATAAAAGAATTCATGGAACATAATCAAATCCAATGCAGGGAATAGGGCAAAAAGAACACGACGTTTAGGGTCAATTAGGTATATAATATTTTAATTTAATAATATAGATACACATTTCAACTTTTTTTTAAAAAAAAAAAAACTATATATTAAATTGAAACTTTGATTGAACTTATTGATATGAGAAAGGTTGGAAAAAATTTATTATCTAATTTAATTTACTGACCCTATGTATTATATATGTATATGTATTATCGTGCTTTCATTATATACTTGTCGTTGTATATAAGGAAATTTAATATCATAAAATTTAACGATGATATTCTGATCGAAAAAAATCTTGAGAAGAATTGATGTATATGCAGGATCCGACTTATTTACCAACAATTTCCTAGGTGTTTCTTAAATGAATTTTTCAACAATTAAAAGTATTACTTTAAAAAAAGTCTGAACTTTTACTTCGAAATAATAATATTTAAAGTATATAAATTCAATATACATATAGGACCAATATAATATAGAGTTGGTACCTAGTTTGCTCAGTGTCTGCACGCTTTAGAGCCACATGCATGCTTTTATTTCCAAACTAATACATAACAATCATGACTACAATATGCATGCTTGTGCCACGGGCTTCTAGCTCGGATGACACCAAATTGTCTCATTTGAGACAGATCTCAAGATTGAGACCCGATGAACTTATTAAAAAAAATAAAATTCATGCTTAACTTGTAATTCTTCATGCTTAACTTGTAATTCTCCGGAAAATATTACCCCTTGTTTTTCTCAAAAATCATTAACTAATTTCATTAATGAAAAACCAAGTAAGAATGAGGATAACTTTGTACAGGTTCTAGTCTTCCAAATGGGGGAAATGGCATTTCACTATATATGCATATTATATATTAGGGGAGTAACAATAATGGAACCTTCAAATCTTTTTCGGCTATAGATTGGTTTCGTGAACCACTAATTTATTTAAAGTTGTAACTAGTTGTACTTTAATTTGTTGGTGAATTTGCGTGTCATGCGTGGTCTTAACTGTAACCTTGTATTTTTTCGGGTTTGACAACCCCGAATGCTCATATTATTTGATTTTGCCTAAGAAATAATATATATTAAGGGAGTAAAGGCACTCGAATCCTCTCAATTGGCTTTCAAATGTGCACAAGCTTATTTTTTAAAGAAATTTTAAGTTTCAATTACATTAGAATTTGTCAATATATAGTGTATGTAATGCAATGTGATGCAATGTGAATGGTGGAGATCGGTTTTTGTGGAGGTCGAATAAAGCTGCAGTTTTCCCACTTGAAATCTGTGTAGTCTGCTTGCGAAGACGATTGACGAAAATCTAACTGTTGTAAAGGGCTAAAATTTGGAAAATCATATTCGAAACGTCTTGATGTACATTCTGAGTGGTGGAGATCGAATTTGAATCTCTCTAAATTGCTCGTGTAGTTAATTTTGATTTGACTGTTCCTGGATGAATTTTTAGTTGATCTATATGATATTGTTTCCTACTAGTTTCATACGAACTAGGAATAATTTTATCATGTTTGTCCAAGAATTTAAAATTAGATGGATAAAAATTCAAATAATTTTTTTGTTTGTAAAATATATTGTTTTTATCATGTTTATCCAAGAATATGTGTCATAAATGATGGTTTGCCCAATAATATCCATTAGATAAGTATAAAAAATTATTTAAATTAAAATACCGAAGAGTGGTATTGTTTGGCCGTTAATATCCTTTACGCAATTTGAGAATTAAGTACCATTTGAACCATAAGCTCAACATTATAATACAGTTAAATCTCTATAAACTAATAGACTTTGAATTGACGAAATCCTATTAATTTAGTAAATATTAAATAATCGATAAATTAATAATTATTATTATAGATTAATTAATCACAAAGTTGAATTATCGTAATGGAACAGATATCGAATATCTCTCGAATTACCCCGAAAAATAAAACACAACTGCGGATATGTTGACTGACGAATAGATAATTGAGAGGTCATTAGAACTGATAAATGTGACGAAATTGAAGATGATAATTCCACTATAAAGCATCATTCTCGAAAGAAAGCTCTTAAAGCAGTGATGACATTAAATAATTTTTTGTTGAAATATAAGAAAATCATATCAGAAGTTCTTACTATGTTAAGAAAAGTCAAATATTCGATTTAGGGTGACGTCAATTTCAACAATAAACAAATGATAATTGAGTCTTTTTATGAAGTCTTCGTTGATTAATCATAAATATACTATGTATTAAGGACTTATTAATTTATAATATTGCATAGGTCTATATGAATTCTCGAGTGTATATTATCTTGTAAATTTAGTGAATTGTTGATTTAACACGTTGTCCCAAAGTCAGGATCGGTAAAATATTATTTAAGCTGTGTTATTAATTAATCTAGTATTAAATATCGAGGTTATAGTAAATGGCAATAAAAAATTATTAGCAAGAACTTCAAATCGAAAGAATACCAAGAAAGATTCAGCAAATCGAAGATGAATTATTATTTATCGGCTTGTATATTCTTTTATTTAAGTATAATTTTTTTCTTGATCGCTAGATGCCCATAATAATTACAATTACAATACATTTGTGAACAGTTTGAATCAAAATCTGATTTTTTTATTTTTTTTTTATGTTAGAGGAGGGGCCTCGAATTTGAGGCAAGCCCAACAAGGATTAATGAGCTTTATTATCTAGGCTACAGCTAGTGCCTCAATCAAATCTAAAGTGATTTATTTTAGAGAGAGATGTGCTAAATATTTTTTCGCATACTTTAGGACTCGAACTCGAGTCTTTCCAAAGTAGATATGAACTCTTATAATTTGAGCTAGGCCCGTAAGCTCAAATCTAAAGTGATTTTAACACAAATAATTGAGCAAAAGTTAGTAAAATAGGTACATCTCCAACTAATTTTGGAGTTTGGTCCCATAGCCCACCACAAAGCACTAAGATCTACTACCCTAGTCATAGGGGATCACACCTACTTTTGGAATTTAGTTTGAAAGTCACATTCTATAAGATTGATAAATCGCATAGCAAATATCAAATTCTTGTAGTGGCAAAAAAAAAAGTATTAAATGTTTGAATATGGCGAACTTTGCACGATTCATACAACCCAAACAAAATACGAATATATAATATTGAACTAAACATATATCCGGTAATTGATCAACAATTGATAATTGATGCCCCTTATATATCTTGGTAGTTAATAAATTTTGATTATTGGCCCACAAAATTCCAATGTCTTGGGGTGGTGGAGGAGATATTGGAGCATCTTTATACATAGCATAACATGCAAGAAAAGGGCAAGACATGCAAGCCTATGAAAGTGACTCATCATGCAATCTTCATCGACTACCAAATTAACAGTGATTAGATTTTTTCACCTCTCACGGTGTGTTAAAGAATTATGTGAAAATTGGGTTTTCCAACCAAGTCAATAAATAAACTCTAGAGTTTCGGTCAACCATAAGTAAAGATATTTAGTCATTTCAACTACTTGAGGATAAAATGAAATTAGGAGACAATTAGAAAGTTCGTAGGAAAATGAAACTCTCGGACTTTTACATTCTATAAATATCGGAGTCTCACAGACTATATGAAACCCGAAAATTTCTCACCAAAATACATTATTTTCGAAATGCATAAACTAGCACACACACATAGTTTGAAATTTTCAGCAAATGAACAGAAGGAGTTTCGTCGTTTATACGCAACCTGGATCCGTTCAAACATGTTTTCGAATCGCTTTTTTGATTTCTGTAAGTGGATTTTGCTATGACTATCACTCTTGCGTTTTGAAAATTATAAGTATGCTTTAAAATTGAGTCCAATATGTGAATTATTTTTAAACTATGCTATTTTAAGAAATTTTGACCACCGAGTAATAAGTGATATACGGAGCAAATTGCTACGAATGATGGGAGCCACCTCTTGAATCCAATGGACAAAGTGCTACATGACGGGGGTCACCTCTTGAGCTTACGGGGTAAAGTGCCATGTTTATGGGAGCTACCTGTCACGCCCCGGGCCCAGGCCCGCGCAAGCGCGACTGCACAATGGGCTCCTATAGTAACTACTTCGTATTCGTCCTCGCTCTACGAAAATGGTTAACCCAAGTTGCTATAATAGTCCATTGTAAGCCTTTATAAACCACTTTAAATTTTCATCCACAACCAATGTGGGACAAGGGTATTACACTACCTCTTGAACCTGCGGAGCAAAGTCCTACATACACGGGAACCACCACTTGAATTTATTGGAGTCTCTCTATATTTTTGATGTTGATGGATACATACTTTAACTGAAATATATGAATTATGATTCTGATATGTTCTATTCCGGCTCTGATGAGAGCAAATTTTGTTAAAAGTTATGTTTCAATACTGGTATCAGATTCTGCTCCGATTATGATAAAAATATGATTATATATTATGTGTTTTGTCACATTCGATTGACTCTCATTTGCAGAGTGTTTTCCAAACCTCTCACCCTTATCTTCCCTTGCAAGACAAAAGTGAATCAGAATTCGAAGAGGAAGATCAAAATCAGTTTTGGAGATGGTGATTTAGTTATTGGTGTTCAAGATTCCGCTGTCATTGATTTAGTTAAGATTATATTGACGTATTTGATTGTTAGAACAATTATGTGACCAGCTTTTTGTTTATAATTCGAGTTGTAAAGAGAACAATTATGTTTTATGGAAAAAAAGACTGGTCATAGTTAATTCTGTATTACGAGACTTGTTCATTTTGAATTGTAATTTGGAGTCACCGCAGATGTTATCATCCGATCTCTGGGCGTGATAATTTGGAGGGACCAAACTTTTTCAACCATATTGTCTTTTCAATCATAATTCTTGTCATACACATACACATGCTCCACTAGATTCTTAAAGTGCAAAAGCGCACATATTGCATGTATGTTTGTGTCACAATTTATAACTCCAACAACTTAAGTGGCTCTATACGTGGCACCAACTCAAAATTTAGAAGAATTAATATATTATCAGTATAACTACTAAGTTTTTAATCATAATAGATTTGAGTAGACTATATGAATCATATAAAAAATTAAGTCGGATCGCACAGATTGCGTGAGTATGTCATGTATTTAATAAGAATAATATGACAATAACACATTATTACATTAGAAGAAAAAAATGAGCCGATGGCATTCTCTACTGAATCTGGTTACTGTAGTGTGTGATGAAAAGTAAGCCTGGCAAAATGGTGTAAAATCTGTCTTTTCAAGAGTGACTTTTATCTATTGCCCGATGTTGGAGATACTTCTCTCTCAATATCTTCCCTTTTACTTGGAGCCTTTTTCCTTGTACAGAAAAAGCATCTAAATGGGAAATGGCTCTTACATGCTTCTCTTTTTTTAAATTTTTTTTTTTATTTAGACAGCTCTCTGAGAATTGGGGTTCTTCAATTTATGTCAAAATTTTAAACCAATGTGCTCATTTCCAAATTTACAAAACCGTGGAATCTTCACCAAGATTTTTTTACAGTATTTTCTCATCAAAGAAAATAAAACTAAGCCGTGTTACATTTCAAATATAAATACTAATGTAGTCTACATTCATATTAATTAATTGGTAAAATAATAAGTTTTTTAAGATTAGGGGAAGGGAATTTCACATAGGTCTCAAACTCGAGATGTTCAAAACTAAGATTTTTGATGTCACTGGGTCAAGAGGCTTGTGTCGTAAATATTATTTAGAGAAAATTGTAAAAAGATATTAATAATGAAACAATAATTCAACTAAAATTCAGGGAAACTTTTATTAACGGTACCCATTTGTGAAACTTTTATTCACATATGTCCATTTTTAAAACTTGTAATCTATTAGGTATTTTCTTCTTACCAAAATACCCTCTCACACATCTCCAAGGACATATGTTTCCACCGTCTCCACCACATTCTTAAACTCATCGCTCCCACCACAACCAATTACCGCTGACAGCTGCAGCCACAGAATCTTGCAATAGAGGAATCTTCACATAAATCCTCAAACTTTCTGTGGAGCTGGTGGTGTATATTCGTGAAATCATCTGCCCAAATTCTCCAATTCATCTGCGTGAATCTCTGCCCATCTGCGTGAAATCATTTGTGCGAAAATATGTGTCCTTCTGAAAAACTTCACAGATTACAATTCCCAAATATGTGGCTTGCAAGCCCTTCTGAGTTGGACATTTGCATGTTAGATTTTGGGTTTGATTTTGATTTTGATTTTGATTTTGAAATTATGACTTCGAGAGTGAAATAGATGGATTTTTATGCAGATGGTTTGGATTTTGATTTTGTTTGGGTTTTTCAGAATAAATTTGGATTTGAACTGCTCGTGAATTGTGGTGCTACAATAAAATTAAGTGCGCCAACATGTAAAAAATCGTGCAACAATGTATAAAAAATCGTGCAAAAATGTACAGAAAAATCGTGCACCGGTGTATAAAAATCGTGCACCATCGTTACAAAAAATCAAGTGCACAACCATAATAAAAATCAAGCGCACCACAATTTACAAAATCACGCACCACGTTGGTAAAATCAATTTTTTGTAATAGGGGTGCATGATTTTTTAACATGTTGCTGCACGTTTTTTTGTAATTGGGTGCATGTTTTTTGTAAAGATGATGCACTTGATTTTTTGTAATTGACGTGCACGATTTTTGTAATTAAGGGTGCATGATTTTTGTAATTGTGGTTGCACGATTTTTGTAAGTGGGTGCATGATTTTTAACACGTTGGTGCACTTGATATTTGTAATGTGGGTGCACTATTTTAAGCATTGTGGTGCGCGATTTTTTAATATGTTGCTATACCATTTTTTTTCGGGCCTATCTTGAATTTGGGGGGCCATTTGGTACTTTAAATAAAATATGACACGTGTTAAATAAAAAAGATGCAAAATATGGGTGAAATGAAAATATTTAGCCGCCTGAATTAGAATTTGTTTAAACTAAAATTGAAAATAAAAGAAAATTAACACGTGTCATATTTTAACAAGGAGTAAAACTTTAGGATTATGATATAATTTACCATAAAAAGGGATCTTGAATATTTTCTTGATTTATTTTTCCATTTTTGTTTTTTACAGAATGTCTCTATCTTAGAAACTTGAATTGAATAAATAAATTAACCAATTTACTAAATTTAATTGCGGCTAATTCCTTGAAACTTTTATAACAAAATCGTCTAATTTTTTTTAATGGTAAATATGGAATTTCACACGTGTACGATTCCGAGGAGGAATATTCTATACTCGAATAAGTATCAAAGGATATCATTGAAGGTTGTGCTAGTAGCTTCCACTAGTTGGTTCAGTTTAAAGCAACATAGTAAAGATTTCGTGAATCTAGCATTTTATTAAGGGGAGTCAAAGTTAATGACATAAAATATCGGGGCAAAATATAATTTAAGAGGGAAAACATAAGAGGAGGCAAAGTTAATTGAGTGGAAGTCAAGAGATGTAATTCGCCCCTGCATTAAGGCAGACTTATTTGGGTTCGAGAAATCATTATAATTAAATAAAAAAGATATCGAATATTTAACGTTTATTTATTTTTACACAATTTAAATTGACCATCTTATCGGTCATTATATATGAGTGAAGGATTTAAAAAGAAAATTATATTATTCAGGTTTTCACGATGGACTTAGCGAATAAACAGCCCATATTCATTAACCGAACAGAACCATTACTTTTCTGGCCCAATATGAAATAACCCAATTAATGAAAGTTTTGCAATAACTTAGTAAATATACATTATTGTCAGCAATAAATAGTTTGGCATATATACTCCAGTGGCTGTATATTCTCTGAGCTAAAAACTTTTAAATTTTAGTTTTTATGTGTTATAAGCATAAATTTTATGAATTAATTTCCCTTCTAAAATTTAAGAAAACCATTGAAAAGTGGGTTATCTTTCAAAATTTTGGCTAGGAGAACTTTGAGAAGATTTTGAAGTTAGGGATCAAATTGGGATTCAACAAAGATCACCATTTTTAAGATCTGTAAAAACAGCTTTCTGAAAATGATCCTACTCTTCTTAGGTATTCTATATTTATTTAAGATAGAGGCAGGTATAGTTTCTTCAAAGTTCACAGGATTCATTTATTTCAACCAACATAAAATATTTGTATATTTGCAGGTAGACATGGATTCCTTGACTTCGCCTACACCATGTTAACATATTTCCTTCATACTCATGATGTTCATTGTATAGATTTGCAGGTTGTGTTTCATTTCCCATGGGCCTTAATTCTTGGTTAACGATCAAACTCAGTATCTAAAGAAATTACAGGCTATTTTGCTGCAACATGAAACAATACATAAATTTTATAAGGTCTGATGTATTTCTAAAACTGCAACAGATTATTATTTGTGTTACTACTACCTAACATTCAAACTTCAATAACCATAACAATTAAAACTAAAGCAATTCAATTACTCAAAAGTATTGACAGTCTCAAACAACTCAATACATCCTGCCAGTACATTCTGCAGAACCACAGTAACATTTCTTAATCTTAATATTTCCATTTGAGTCGCGTACCTGGTCGACTGTGTAGTTGTAATGGTAAGTCAGCTCTTGCAAGGGGGGAATGTTCTCCGCGGCAAAAAGCATTACGTGTGGCATCCTCTTGTCATCATGATCATATATCACATTTTGAGCATAGAGATTGGGTGAACAGCTGTGATTGACAAACCTGCCAACATTTCCATATTGTCCAGCATCAATTGTATATCCAGCTTCAGCTTCTTCCATAGATTCGACTGGAATTGCCTGTTCTTCCGCATTGAGAGAAAAGTCGCTGTAATTTTGCCCAATATCAAAGAGATATTCATCATTTCCAACTCTTTGTTCTGCTTCCTTGTCTTCAAGGAGTTCACCTGCGTACTCACAGATAAAACTTCCTGATGGGATAGACTTTAGGGACCTTAAACCCCAGCCTCTTGAATCTGTTTTGAAGATCTCAAGCTTAAATCTGATGCCTCGTTGGGTGACTCTGTTATAGCATGAAGGAGGACACTTACAAGAAGGGCCACACTCGAATACCAGAGGTTTTGCTTCAACAATAGCTCCGTTACGGTTGTATGGAATCTCACCCCCGTTTCTCACTGCGCATGGGCATTTTTTAGAGGCACCACATCTCCCTGTGCAATTACAACCTTCAGGGGGGATAGGACATAACCAATCAGGATATATCATCTTGGGAGTGTAGTTGAGCTGGGGCGGTTTCTCATCATCTATAATATTTACGGCAAATATGGGGAACGGCTCTTTTCCTCCTGAAATATCACTGGCACAAAGACCTGGCCGAGTTTTGGACTTATTTGAATTCTTCAATTCCTTCCAGGCAAGTTCAGGTTGACCAGGATTCCTCCTCAACTCGAACATGAAAACCTGCTTACCCCGAGGCCCTACTTCTGTCCAATATCTTTTCACAGTGTATAGGCCATCATAAACATAAATGGTGACCGTCTTAGGTCTTGAATCAGCAGGATCAATTGTCTTTTCCTTCCACCCACGGACAACACGAACCGGAGTCTCTGCTGATATACTATTCCTTAAAGCCAAATTACCTCTTTCAAGCTTCTGATCTTCAGGTTGCTTATTCTTCCCAACAACATTTCCTCCTTGCCCTGAGTATATTAAGACATCAGCATTCTCCAAATCATCAGAATAAGCCCCAGAAGCAACAATACTAGTGGCAACTGGTTCGCCATCGACCTTCAGCCAGTCTATACCAGCCTGATACAGGCGGTGAATACCAACAATCGCGAGTTCCACCCTGTACTGAAACTCGTCACCCACATCAACTCCTGGTACTTGTCCAAACATCTGCTTATCTGTGTTAACTTCTTTTCCTCTGTGTTTAATAATCTTTGCAGAGAGAAGATCAATCCTTTTCGGTTTTTTGTCAGACTCCCTCAAGTTTCCTTCCTCATCTTGCATTAAATTCGCTTCCTCTTTTTGCAAGAGCTTCCGACAAATAGCATGAAACAGCCTTAGAGTTTCCCTCACTCTGTTCCGGGTATCACCTTGACTTGAATAGTTAGGACCAAAAGGAGGCAAGCTGACTCCAATATCTTGCATTTCACGGATGGCAAAAGAATTTTCAGGTAAGTCTCCATGATGATCAAGACCTTCCTCATTCGCTTGCATAAATCCCTTGGGGATACCATCTTCATCAACCACAGAATCTTCTTTCTGCTTCATAGATAGTCCTCCCGGAAAACTCAATTCAGAACTACGTTTTTTAGCAACAACCTTCACCTTCTTTTTCAAAGACAATTTCTGATTCCTCACTTTTCCTCCACTATTTCCTCCATCTGAGTTTTCTAAAACCGTTGTCCCTTGCACCCATTGGCAATAAGGTGGCGCCATCAGACCATGCGTTACCTCCCTCTCCACTTCATCTCCCAAGCTGAAACCTCGGTGCAAAGGCTTCATACTATCACATGTATTACGTGAATAAACAATAATCTCCTTTCCAACTGGACCTTCAATATCCTCTTCAGAATCACCAGGAATTGCTTGGATCGGAACAGGAGTTAAATAGGGTAAATTTTCGTCACAAACAGAATGATCTTCTTTGTGAATGATCATTGATGAACCTGGTTCTCCATCTGCATCATAGGAACCAGGAACAATGGTGTTTTTGGTAGATGAATTTCCTAAACAATCTGCCTCAAGATTACTATTTGAAGGAATGGCTTTAGACTTATGTTTCCCAGGAAAATTAAGCTTCTTTGACTTTCCAGCAGTTGATTCACCGTGTAAATCATTTGAAGATAGTTTTCCGTTCCTCCATGGGCAAAATGGTGCAGCAGCCAAGCCATGGACAACTAGCCTATGCAATTTGTCATCTGAGCCAAAATCACTGTTTGGAGATCTTAGTGAAGCGCTTCTCTTTAGTGGGCGAACCATGGTTTCTTGCATCACTGGTGTACTATGGCTGCTATCAAGCACAGCCTTGGCCAAGGTTCCCGATACAGCGGCAGATTGTCTAACCTTTGTTTCCTCGATATTGCTATCTTGTGGGCCTTTCTGAGCCCCATAACTAACTGCCTCAGTTGTATCGGTTTCATTTGTCTCCTCCGATTTTATCATATCGGGTTCTTTCGTCTCCTCCAATGTTATTTCAACTTTTTTGACCCCATCGAGATAGTCTTTTGCTGACAAAACAGTCTGTTGATTTTGTTCAGTTCGAACACAATTATTAGTCCCACAACCTGGAGGGAAGTCACGAAGAGCTGACACTCTTCTCGGATGGTATTTGTCCTTCACCATAGCAGAATCCCCTAGCGTAAAACTGCCATGAGAGCAACCAACCAATGGCAGTTCATCAATTGAAGCACCAGCATCTGCCACGGATTTTGCCTCCTCTGCAACGGAATTTGGAATCAAAACAGATGCTTCCACCTCACTTAACTCTTTCAACGTTGTCTGACCTTCAGACTCAGTCTCTTCCTTAGAAGAATCAGACTCTGTAATCTTTGCAAAACCATTCGACAAACCATCCATGATGTTCATTGTCCCACCAATGCATCCAATGATTCAGATCTATCTAATTCAACGGGTATATCTAATGCTTCGTGTTTGGCCTATAACCTCATTTGGCAACTCGTCGCACATGGGTCCGATTTCCATCATTACTTCCTCTAAACAATCCAACGTCTGAAATTGAAGCCATTCTTTATAGTCAATAACCTCTTAAAATGAAGCTTTACCGACACCACAGCTTGTCCAGAGAAAACTTCGAAATCTAAATAGCAATCAATCCATAATGCAACAACTAGGGCTAACTAATGAAACGAAATGAGATAAAAAAAATTGATTAATCGGTTCGATACCTGATTCACGAGTTTGGAGATCGATTTCAGAATCCGAGAAACACGGCAGCGTTGCATATGTGTGTGCCCATTAGAGTATATGCGAAATTGAGGAAAATGGAGTATATATGAATATGATGCGTCCGAGAGTGAGGAGAAAAGAGGGCTATGAAATTACCGCTACACCCCTTCTCGTGCATAATTTTGCGTGGCTCGAACGCGCGGTCCGTAAAGTCAGCCATGTTTACCGATTTCGGAGCGGTTCAAGGCCCGGGTTCCGATATGGTCGGTTTTTTGTATGGAAATGGAAATTTGGGCCGACTCAATTTTTTATTTTGATAATTGTGAGTTTCATATTTTTATTATGGGGTAAAATTTATTTGATACGTTTAAATATTTATGTATTAACGAATTGATTCTTGAATTTTTTTAAAGTGTTAAAATAATGTTTTTTTAAAAATAAAACTTAGATAAAAAAACTTACGTCTACGTACCCGTAAATTAAATTATCTTGAAAACTACAATTTTAATACAAAATGAAATTTGGCCCGATTTTTAAATCATTTTTAAAAAAATTTCATTTGATATTTTTAAAATACCAGTTCATTATTATTGTATTAATATCTAAATTTCTCGAAGTTTTTATATTTGAGTTAACTATTTGATTAAAATATCCAAATCAATTAGTTATTGATTAAAATGAATCCCTAGAAATCCAACAAACAAAGTTGAATTGTACAATCACTTATTTATCTAAACCCGTATTTATTACATGTAACTGCAACTTATTAAAAATAAACAAAAATTGGTAAAATAAAAATAAAAATTGACAATAATATTTGAATAGATATTGTTATATTACATGAATATTGTACTCAATTTTTTGGCTAATATGTTCTTGTAAGTCGATGATAAAATATGTTTAATATTATATAAGGTTGCATTTAGGAGGATCGATTTTGGGTCGATTTGGATTTCAAGTCCGCTACCCAAATTCACTCCTCATGTTTGGAATAAAAATTAATTGGGCTGATTTCATTTTAAATCTCATAGCCCATATATTTTGAGGGGATTTGAAATTTATTGAAGAACCCAGCCATTTCAAATTCTCTCCCTTATTTCTCTGTCATATCTGGAAGAAAACGAATGTTGAGCTCTTGTCTGCACCTTCAATCTCGAGCTCTTCTTCCTCGCTTATTTGAATCCACTTAGTACGGGAATGGAAGCAGGTGCCCGATGCGTCCGGGAAGTTGTTCCCTGATATGAACTACGAAAAGCCGCCGGTTGAAGCATTAACAAGGTACATTTTCTTTTGGGCTTCTGAATGTCCCAAAGCCGTCAGTCATCGTCTCCCAAAGCTTGTGATTGTGATGGTTGCGAGCAATGTTGTCCAGTACTTTTATTTGGTCTATATTAGATATACATTATTATGTGATTAAGTTGTTGAATAAAGTCTATATTACTTAAAGTCTATATTATTGTGCAGGAGATGAAATGACAAGGGTGATTTGGAAATTAATCAAGGACAAGGTACTATATCAGATTATCAGCTCAATCTTTTTTATCAATTTTCTCTCTATCTTTATTCAATAACCGGTGTATATGAATGCTTAATAGTTGATCTTGCCGTTCTTGGAGTTGGACACAAAGTACTTCGACCTTGGCCTTCTTCACCGTGATGCCACAGATTATAAAGTTACGGTCGAAAGTGCAGAAGCTACTCTCAAGTAAGTGATCTGTGTGTATTTCTAGGCGTGTAAACGAATAAAGCACGGATCAAGTGTTTACAAATTTTCCGGCTTATATTTTGGCCCATGAAATTTAGGGTTGAGCTTGAGTCGCTCATTTATATCCGGAAAATATTTGTATGGACTCAGTTTCTGTCCCACTTATGAATCAACTCAATATGATTGATTTAAAATTGTCGATATGTTAGTTTATATATTTTGATTTAAAAATTATATTTTAATATTAAATTGATGTATAAGTGAGACCTAAATCGAATTCATACGATATTTCATATTGTATTCTATGTTGATGTCTGAAAAAGTCAACTTATGTCTTTTTTACGTTTTCAACGATAATTATGGAGACATAGGTTGTGAAATGATTTGTTAAATGACCGACTACAACGCTGTTTGTATCTTTTCATGATTAAAATAAATTTTCTTTTTGGCTACACCATTTATAACATATTAAAATATTATTATAAAGCAGCTTATTGGTCTAATCGGAATGGATAAAAGTTCATGCTTACTTTGGACAGGCTTGAGTTTGAGTCGTATTTGGCGTAAAACAATTAGTTTAGCCCCACCCAATATAAAAATAATAATAATAATAATAAAATATTATTCTAAAGACTTTTTGTACATAGAATATAATATTAGAACACAATTTTTGACCACGAGATCCAATATGCATGTGGTATACATGTTCGAGGCCATATTAACTTGCATTGATTCACCAATCTCACTGCCTCAACTTCTGTAATGTCTGACGGTATTTGGCCAGCCAGCATCAAAGATGAGAAGCTTTGATGATGAGTATGGAGCTTCTGTAATGTGTCGTAAAATAGTTTCCAGCTTATGATTTTGTCTAATCAATGGTATTATTTGGTCTATATTCAATATGGGGAGTTACCAAGCTTGTGATATGATTTGTTTAGGTGGTGGATTTAAAATTTAGTTTGCATCCAAACAAAGTATTTCACAAATTTAGAATTTCAAATACATGGATTACAAATACCTTGATTTCAAATCCTCCCACAAATATATCCATCTCCCCAAACGCACCCTAATATAATGAAAAAGTACGAGTACTTAAAATATTTTCAATATTTATAAATATATAATAAATTTATATACTATTTATATAATACTTCTTATCAATTAAATTCTGATTAACTAAAAGAGTTATGATAAATTTCATAACTGTTTTTTGCGTCTCGAATCGAACATAAGCATGCTTATGAGTTTCTTAAATGACCAGAAAAGCATACGTATAAACAACAGAACGGCAAAAAGTAAGTATATATTTGCTCCAAAACAAACTCTATATATTTAATTTCTTGATTATTTCTTATTTATTCTTATATTGCTCATACTCCCTGATATCCCGATAAATTAAAAGGCTTAGCAAGATCTAAAAAATTATTGTTCGGCCTGAATAAGACATGCCTAAATCGCTTGAGGTAATCTAAGGAATAAAACAAGTATAGAACCACAGACAGACCTTATCTTTTGATAACTTCCGTAGAAAACTCGTGCATCATATAAAGTCCAAAGTACGTGGAGGATCCGAAAGACGTGGATAGATGAATAATTAAGTAACATCAACAAGGATGTTGGAGGTTGTGGGGACAACTTTATTTTATTTGTGATTTTGTGAAGAACTTTATAAATGGTGATTTTAAGTTGACTTTATTTAATTTTAAACCTTGTGAGTAGTACGTGTTTTCTATTACTTATTTGAAATTGTTGGGTTTTGGCCCATTACCACTTATCCCTTGTTGGGCCCTTCTTTTGGCCCTCTTCCATGCCCTAAACCGTGCCCCCCATTTCCTTCCCAGCCTTTCTCTTCATCTCCTCCCACCTTCTCCAGAAGCTTCGGACGCGCCTCTTCAGCTGGTTCAATCCTTTGGGACTTGCACCCTCCTCTTCGTCTCCCTCGGTGCCTTTATGTATGGCATGGTTCATGATGAGGTTAGACCACTGAAACCCGAAAATACTTTGTGCATTTTCGCCTACCCCTTCCCTTCGTGTTCCTGTTCCAGTGGTGGCTGGCCGTGGCTTTGTGCTCCGGTCGTTGGGTGGTCTCCGTCGCTTGCCGTGTGAAAACCTTGGTGCTTTGGTGCTGTGTGCGCGGTTGTGCTTGGCTGTGTGCTTGGGCAGCGCTCGGGCAATGTGGTCTCGGGCAGTGTGTGTCTCCATCTGTTGGATACGATACCTTGGTTCCCCGGTGACGACGTTGATTGGATACCCAGCTCGACCTGAGCCCTAATCCCTTTAACTCTTGTTTGCATTTCAGTTTATTGATTCTATTGAATTGTATACTTTGAGTGCTTTGTTTCTTAATTGCAGGTATCAATCGGGATTGAAAGCGGAACGTACTCCTTACAGAAATAATTAGTACAGTTTCTCATGGATCTATTTCTACTTCTTTAGATTCTTATCCTTTATTTTCGCAAGAACATGTACTTAGGGATCTATCTTCTACAACTTAATACAACATCTCCCTTCTTGTTAAAAAAAAAAAAAATCTCTGACCATTTTATTTATTCATATGTTTTTGCTTAAAAAAATTATTGATATTGAATGCGAAAAACTTATTTATTATTAGGTTTATAGAGCGGTTATTTTGATGGAAATATCTAACTATCTAACAAAGAAATTCTATAGATTAAAAGGATGCAATTTTTAGAGAGTTAACAAAATAAGACAATATCTACATCTAATTTCCAGCCGAGTAATTTTCATTGAGAAAATGAAATAATATCACACATTTTATTTTCATTTTAAATTGTTTTCAGTTATATTAATATGATGATCACTATATTTGGTTTAGCTTTTCAGCATCCACTATTACTGTTATATTATATGTTATTTTGGAACCTTTTGAATGTTAATATAATCTACGTACAGGTTTTTATATTAACCAACACCTTAAATATCAGTAAGTAGAAAAAAAAACTCGTTTGATCCTGGAAAATGCAAAACAAATGCACTTGAAATGATTACAAGTTGGAAGCAATCAAATTATTCATCTGTTTACTTCAGTATCCGTTCATGCTAATATATAAGTATCCGTAGACCAGCTTCCATAATAACAGTAAAAGCAAGATATATCATCACCACCATGCATAATACCCAATATCTTCCAATCGGCATGCTCCATCTCCTTACCCGACAAAATTTCAGGTGATTATATTTTCTAGGGTAAAGTTGTTATAATATTATTTCAAGCTGAAAATAATCGTCCAACACAAGATAATGCACACCCAAAAGTTCAACATATTTCAACCCAAAAATCAAAACAAAGAGTTTTGATATCGCTTCAAGGATGGATAGCACAAAGATGTACCAAGCATCCGTATAAATTGGAAATGACAGATATACAAACACCTTGGTAGATGAATTAGTAGTAAGTTGAGGTAATTAATATTTGTTCCAAGTATGGTAGCCTAACATCGTATTATTAAATAATAGTTAATAATATAAATATGGTTAGGCTATTATTGTTTGTCAAAGAATAATATACTGGCAATAAGCATGTGAAATCATTTGGTTTGACGTAAATTTACTTTTTTCAATATAAATAAAAATCGACCAATTTATTTTTATATACTGTGCCAATTTTTTCACGTTAGTCTTATGCACTTTTCTCTATGGTTTTAGCGTGCCAAATTCTTTTTAAAAATAAATGTCGGGTTATGGGTACCCGAACGGGAGAAATAATCAGAACCAAAAGCCCATAAAAAATTGAGGAATTGGATTTAAAAACGAGAAAAAAAAAACGAAAAGAAAAGAAACAAATGTCAAAATCTAAAAATGAGATCTTGTGTGCTTGAATTTGATCGATGCAGGATTTCAATTATAGCCCTTTCAGTGTGGAATGCATTACCTGAATTCAGAATGCAATTTACGTCTTCCATTTTTCTTGACCTAATATTTTTTGAATTCAAGAATATTTTTGGAAGAGAAATATATTACATAAAAGTTGATGTTTTGGATTTATTTAAATATATGTTCACACCATATAGCTTGTCATGAAATAATAATAAGATTTTGAGGGGTTTAGTTGGCTTATCATTTTATAACTGATACATTTTGGTAATTTTTTCGAATATAAAGTAGACTACCGCATACACTTTTCCTTAATTTATTAACAAGTGTATGGACCTGTGGAACAATAACTCCATCTAAATCTGTATTAAAAAAAAATCATTTTTTTTAAATCTTTTTTGGTGTGAGTTAGGCCTATCCAAGGGGCAGGCTGGATAGCTGAACTAAAAGTAAACTGGAGATGCAGGCGAAGTCTGAGGGGTTTGAGTTTGGGTTTTGGTGAGATTGTTGTGTCACTGGAGGATGGGTTCAGTTTGAGGGAGGTGGGAGGGGGCGATGGAAAATTTTTGGGTGCGCCAAATACCAACTTACATCCCATGTATATGTTTGAATGTGAGTTGATGTTTGGTACATCGGGTGTACTGTAATATTTTCTGGAGGCCGATGGGTATTGTGAAGGTGAGTTGGTTGGATTTGAGTCATTGGATGTTCAACCACTTTGGAAGCACATCATTTCGACTCTTGGATTTTCGTGAGGTTGCAATTTAGTTTCAACAATGTGGCTTTTTTGGCAAATCATCAAACTATTATTTTTAATCTGCACATTTATCGGTAAAATTTAATTTAGTAATGTCTTGGAACATGGATATACCCAAACAATGAAAGATATAAGTTCAAATATCTAAAAGATAAATAAAAATGGATACAAATTGTGAAAACAAGGAATATTAACTAAACACGAATATTGTAGCACCAATAATAATTGTGTGAAATATCCTTCAAAAATTTCATTATTTGGGAATGACTTCCACGTGACACTAAAATCCAAGAAAAAGTCAAGATTTGATTATCTTTTTTTTTTAAATCAAGTCATTTATTATCCTAAAAGAATAATAAAAGATAATGAAAGAAAAAATAGATAACAAGATAATTAAATATGAAAATAATATTTTTTTTATAAAATTATTCTATATAAAAAATGACAACAATCAATTGTAAAACAATCGAGATACCTTGAGTCAAAGTGTCCTTCGATTTAAAGATTATAGTGGTTGTTTGCTTCATACTCATAATTCCACTCAAAATAAAATTTGAAAATTGATGTAATATATAACAAGATAATAAGTTAAATAAAATAATAAAAAAAAGTGGAGGAATAATTTCAGTATGTGAAAATATGATTTGATTAAAAAAATTGAAAAAATCAATGATGATTTTTTTACATGAATGTATAAATTAAATTAACCAAACAGCTTTAGTGTTTGTATCATCTTTGTAATATTAGCCCCAAACTTTTAGTACTAATCAAATACAGTCTCACAAAAATTATTTTTAATAAAAAATAGTCTATTAACAAATTATATCCTACAAAAATTATTTTTTATCGAAAGTGATCAAAGCGACATATTCAATTATGAGGTCATTTTTGATAAAAATATAAATTTTGTGGTACTATATTTGATTAATCCTAAAAATTGGGCCTAGTATTGATTATAATCAATTTATGTGGGAATATATTTGATTAGACCTAAAAATTTAGGACTAATATTGAAAAAAACCCATTTTCAATTGGATCGTTTTTGTAATTTCATCAATGATATATTTTAAAAGTTTCTCTATCTAAACTATTTTTTGAATTTGTATATAATTTATAATATTTTACAGGTTTTATGGATTTTCTAATATTAAACTTGATTATTTATTGCATTCTTTTAATTAGATATTTATCATTCTACCATTTTAATTTATCAAATTATTCTATTAAATTTAAGGATATAATTATTGTGTGAGTATCTTCCTTTAAATCGAGTCAATTATTATCCTAACAGAATAACAAAATAAAAGATAATGAAGAAAAAAAGAGATAACATGATAATTAAATATGAAAATAGTAAAATCATTACCAAAATATTCTATATAAAAAAATGAAGACAAATTGTAAAATAATCGATTCAAAGATTATAGTGGTTTTTTGGTTCATACTCATAATTCCACTTAACTAGAAATTTATAAAAAAATAAAAAAAATTGGGTATAAATTTTGAAAATTGATGTAATGTATAACAAGATAATAAATTAAAATAAAAGATAGATTAAAATAAATTAATTTAGTATAAAACTTGCAAGAAAAGAGTCTCACTTCTGACCAATGGCTAACAGTAAAAGTTAGTGCACCGTGTTATAATAATCAAAATAAGGGAATGAAACACATTATCTAACTTGGTCCTTCCTTCCGAAATATGATATGTAAATGGTGTTTATTCTTTGCTACTCCATAAAGTATTGTTTATGGGATTCTCATCCATGAATGATAATATACACATCCAATGAATATATTTACTATATGGGCACTACTCATGAGATAACAAAGACCAATTTTGTAAATGGATATTGATGTGATCCGTTATTTTACGTGTTTGGTAGAATTACATGTTTACGAAAAATAAAAGGAACACACCAAGATTTTTACGTGGAAAACCCTCAAATTGAGAGAAAAACCACGGGACCTAGTCCGGTATAAAGCTTCACTATAAATATCGATGATTTACGAGATGATCTGGACACAAAAATAATTATTCAATGACTTATACGACTACTGTTAGCGAAATTATAAAAAAGACCGAACAGACTCAAGTTTGCTCTCTTCGGAGTCTTTTTGCCCAGAAAAATCCAACCCCCTCTCTGAGGTTATCTAAGGGTATTTATAGGACTGCCCTCAGTAACTAACTCACGGAAAACCAGCAACATGATGTCCTTTGATCGTGGCTTGATGGGAGCCAAGCGTGTCCGAGAAATCCGCTCCATTAATGCACGTTCAATCCCAGCCGGTTATTTAGTTTTAATTATGACCGGGTCTTCCGCTACGCTTTGACCAAAATCCCGAAGAGGGTAAATGATGCTCGATAATATGCTGGTCAGTATCATGTGTTCGGTAAACATCTCTTCGGTCTAACTTCTACTCAGCGTTTTTTAGGGTTTGTATCTTCATAAATGGATTTTACCCGAAAAAATCAATATGTCATATGACATCAGATATAATAACAACTAAACCTTAATCCTAATAGGTCGAGATACATGCATGAATCCTTCAAAAATATCTTGTGCCCATGTTAGATATTTTGTGGGTTTCAGATTCATGATGGATATATATCTGATAGCTTTATGATGTTTGATAGAATTATCCATAAAAAAATACTGATGCAACTGATATTATAGTTTGTAACTGATATTATCAACTATCATCTTGTGATCTTTATCCGACTACAGATTATATAACATGGGTTTATTTGCATAAATAATCCCAAGATTAATTAGTTTTCTTGAATAACAACTTGTTTATTTACAACGGATTAATATTAATAATCTTGGTCCTACGAATTATGGTAAAAAACAATGAATACTTCAAAAAAAAAACAATGTAATATATAACAAGATAATAAGTTAAAAAAAAAAATTGGGTATAAATTTTGAAAATTGGTTTTTTGAATCTTATACACGATTTTGCCTCCGGAAAACGTGCACCGAAGATTGTATATAAATACACACACAATACGACGTGAAAATATGTGCACCAAAATTTTGCTGGGTTCCATCTTTCTGTGGTTTCGATAAGTTTTCTATTTCTCTTTATATGCAAATCTGTTTACTAGTGTATTTCAGAATTTCTTCAATCGGTTGATAAAATTCTTATCTTCATATTTCGTAGATCAGGTTTTTTGTCTTAGTGGATTTGTTTGTTATCAGAGTGGAGTAGATTTACTTTTCTATTCTTTCTTTCTTCAAAAAACACGAACATAGTTCGTGAAGCTTCAACCAATATTTTTTTTAAAAATTGGTGACAGATGGCGTGAAGTTTATGCAAGTGACCGAGTGGGCCAATTTTTTTTTAATTACTACGCAAGAAACGTGAACTTAGTTATGTTTCTTGCCTTTTTTTAATAATAATAATTTATTACTATTATAATTATACCTATATAATACTAGTAATAATAATTATTATTAATAATAAGATTATTATAATAAATAATAATAATACATGATATGTCCACGATCATGGTCCGACGAGTTAGTAACGTGTCGGCAACGATACACGGACACTGACACAACTACAATGACACAACACGACACGACACGGACACGGGTACGAACACAACGACGTGGATTTTCAAAATTTTCAGGATACAACACGGTTGGGACACACTTGCATATTTTTATATTTTTTTTATATATTATACATTTACTATAATACAAAATACTAAAATTCATATTTCTTAAATTCTAAAACCATGTAAAAAGCAACAAATATATTATTACCAAATTCAAGAAGCATATAAATAAATGCATGTCACTGAAATAATCGTAATATCACTTATACTAACAGACCAAATACATATTACTTCAATTAACATGAAATTTAACAAACACGTCCAAATAAAAGATTACAACATAAATATTTTTATCAAATTCAAAAAACATGTAAATAAATGTATGTAACTGAAATCATCATAATAATATCAAACGTATATTACTCCAATTAACACAAAGCTTAACTAACACGTCCAAATTTTATTTTAGACGGACAATTAACCCCCAAAATTATCCTTATTGTGTCGGACGAGCCTATCGGCTGTGTGTGACATAGGTGTCGATTTTGAGGGGAGTATCCGATATGGATGTTCGATTTTATTTTAAAAAAAATTAAGGACACGACGAACCGACAAATACGGTTCCTCCTCAAGGTGACCCTTGATTGACTTGCCCCTCAGGAGATTTTCCCTCCACTCCATAGGGCAATCCCAAGGTTGGAGCGGACGGGCAATAAGGTAAGAGTTTTTCCAGTTTTTTATGGACGAGGGGTATTTTTTGTGATGCCCCGATGTTCTATTAACGTTAATTACATTTAATTTTGTTAAATTAATTTAGTAAATATAAAATTTGTATTAAAATGATATATTTCATTTTGTGATTGAAATAGGGACACGAAGTCAGGTGTGGACTGTACATGTACTGTACATGCACCAGTACACCGGTGAAACCCCGATGTTCATAATTGGTTGGGAATTAATATATCGATGTAGGACGTAAAACACACAGTAAACACATTCAAAAACACACATAGTCGCGGACACCTACTAAAAGGTGCGAAAACACACACCTCTCTCGCGATTCACCGACCACCGCCTGTAAATCAGCTCCGTTCTCCGCCGTGCGACCACCTCTCGACGATACCGACCTACCATCGTGTTCCTAACTCAGAGACGAAACTTTCCATACCATATAATCAAACTTTGGTGTTCGAAAAGGTGTTTGATTTTACCCTGGAACGGACGACCAGATTAGGGAACTCGCACAGATTAGGGTTTCTGAGCTTTTGATTCGATTTCTTCGATTATACAACAAATTGGACAAAGCCATACACTGAATCTCTTCCCCTCACCTAGACGAAGCTTTCTGAACCGGTCACCGCCAGTACCGCCGCCGGAGGTCGCTGGAATCTGAGGAAAGCGTGCGTGTACTGTGTGCGATTTTGGGTAAATTCGATATTCGATGTTCCCGACTTTGCTTCGATAATTACCAGTTAATTTGGACTATAATTGTTGAAAAATAATTTGAATTGGTTAAAAATAATTTAGCAAATTAAATCATGATATAATCGCATCAATTTAATTACCCTAAATTGGTTCAGCTATTAACCAATTTTTAATGATTAATTTAGTGAATTGTGAATTTCATTGATATACAGTGAATACATCAACTCTACAAGCTCAGATAACGAGAAGTAAAGGTATGTTGCGATCGGGTAACATACAACAGGTATCTGTATCAGTTGGTATATGATTTGATGACTTCTGTGAATTATTTGATTTTACGTGGTTACGTGATTTTATTTAAATTATGTGGCATTCATGGCATTCATAATTGCATATCGATGTATGAAAACAAATGTTTTGTTAACACACATCAGTTTTTATACATACATCGATGCATGTCATACATGTTGAGCTACGATTCTTTGATACCCTATTATTTTGGATTCGATCAATCATAAGGGTTGTACACGGTGCTATGACTGGCATTAAGTGACCTGAAAGGCATAGGGATTCGTGGCCCTTATGATTGTTATGATTTGTTGATATGGGGATTGGTGGCGTTTGCCGACGTCATCCTCTGGATTATCCCTATTTATTGAGACTGTTATAAGGTGGCGCCTTGCTGACGTCATATGTATGATATGATCTGATGTCAAGAGCTGGGATGCGGTGACGCTTTGACGACGCACCATATAGACATTCCTTTGCTTGACATGCTCGAGCTTAGCTATGTAGTATTTGGACTTTCATTTATTGGCTCTGAGATACCCAGCGGATGGGTGTATGATACCGACATGACATGACATGCATTGCATTTCATTTCATATATCATTTTATAGATACATGATGTATATTCCATGATCGTTCCATATTGGGCTTTTGCTCACCCCCAAGGGGGGCTGTTGTTGTCTTTGTGTGTGGACAATGGCAGGTAGTACAGGTGGCCAGGACCCCAGAGAGTACACATCCGGTGGGAGCCACACTTGAGAGGTTTATTTTCCTTCTTATCCCAGTCGTATATGTACCAGGGGTGTGTCCCTGGAGTGTAGGGAGTTTATGTATATTTAGTTTATGTTGCTCAGTATGGATATGTGTTTCATAGTTTGATTTGTGTTGATGGAGATGAAACTGATGGTATCTATATATATTTTAACTATTGGTATTGGTGGTATGTTTCTCGTGCGACGAGGTCATGCCAAAATTTTTAGGGCCACATGTTACTAAATGTTAAACAAATCTTCCGCTGTTTACGCTATAATTATCATTGTGTGATAATTAATCACATTATTAGGATTGGGCCCTCACATTATGGTATCAGAGCATAACTGGGAATGCTCTTGAGTTTTGTGTACACTGACATAGGCACAAAGATATATGTGCGCATGTGTTTGAATTATTTGAAATTATTTGCTCTTGTTTGATTAAACATGAGATAAATTGATATGTATGTTTGCATTTTTGCAAAAAGTCGGGGTAAGGGCAAGGCACCTGCTATTGAAGCTGAGGCTGCCAATAGCACTAGTGTTGAGCGTGTGATTGATCAGTTTGAAGAGATGTCTATGGATCTTATCATGCTCGATTTCAGAATTTTCATCCGCCCAAATTTCGTGGAACAGAGGGTTCTGCACGAGCTGAATCGTGGTTGAAAGAGATCGAACAGCTATTCAGACTGATTGAGTATCCTGAATATCGTAAACTGCCACTTGCCCTATATCAGTTGAAGGATAGTGCACAATCTTGGTGGGAAGTCGCTGAGATTGGTTTGGTTGAAGCTGGTGTTGAAGTCACTTGGGATGTCTTCAAGGCCCAATTTCTGGAGCAGTATTCACCACCATCCTATTATACTGCTCAGGAAAATGAATTTAATAATTTGCAGCAGGGAACCATGACAGTTGAAGAATATGCCTCAAAATTCTCTATCCTGCTGAAATATGCACCACATGTAGCGGCAAATCCAAAGGCGAAATTTAATAGGTTTGTCAATGGGTTGCATCCTACCCTATTTACTTTGGTGACTGCTGGCTCGCCTACTACTTATGTTGATGCAGTGGAACGAGCAAAGATGGTAGAATGAGGACTGAGAAGGGGAGGTCCACAGTTTCTTCCTCCGCCATCAGTACCTACTCAGCAACCTACTCTGCGTCCTAAAGGCAAAATCTTTAAGAAGATTGGTTCTTCTGGTTCTTCTTCATCTGGATCTTCTAGTTCACGAGAGAGACATTTCCGTGGTCCTTCTTGTAGTGTTTGTGGTGGAAGGCATCCAGTAGAACAATGTCGTAAAGTTTTAGGTACATGTTTTCGTTGTGGACAAGCGGGTCATTTGATACGAGATTGCCCAAATCGAGACATGTTTCCTTCGCAATCTCAGCCACGATTTACTGGTGGTCCCAGTACTTTGAGACCTACTATTCCTATTGTTCCTATTACTCCTATGCCATCATTTCAGCAATCAAATATTCCACAGTATCGAGGATCTCGAGGTCAGACTGTTCCGGGTCCTCCTCAGGCCAGAGTGTACGCCATGACTGAGGATCAGGCAAAGGAGGCTCCTGGTGGTCTTATTGCAGGTATTTGCACGTTATGTGATTATCCTGCACGTGTGTTATTTGATACAGGAGCATCTCACTCATTCATATCGCATGCATTTGTGGCATCGCATGATATTATCTGTACTTCATTAGATAATACTTTATCGATAGCTACGCCAGCAGGAAGAATTATCTTATCTGAGCAGGTTGTGCATAATTGTGTGTTAATTTATGAGGATAATGTTCTATTCTGAAATTTGATCGTCCTCCCTATGCACGACTTTGATTGCATTGTTGGCATGGATGTTCTCTCTATAAATCGAGCTACTGTTGATTGTTGTCATGGGGTAGTTCGATTTCGACCAATTGATGGACCTAAGTGGAATTTCTATGGCAAGGGTTCCCAAGGGAAAATTCCATTGATATCGTCTCTTGAAATGTCCCGACTTTTATATAGTGGGAATGAAGGTTTTCTTATCTATGCTATTGATATATCAAAAACGGAGCCATCTTTATCTGATATTCCTGTAGTAAAAGAATTTCCTGATGTCTTTCCCGATGAGATTCCTGGTTTTCCTCCTCATCGACAAGTTGAATTTAGTATTGATCTTGTTCCGGGTACTGCACCTATTTCCAAAGCTCCTTATCGTATGGCACCATTGGAATTGAAAGAATTAAAAGACCAATCACAGGATCTTCTCGCTAAAGGATACATTCGACCGAGTGTTTCGCCTTGGGGAGCTCCAGTTCTGTTTGTTCGAAAGAAAGACGGTACTATGCGAATGTGCATCGATTATAGGCAACTGAATCGGGCAACTGTGAAAAATAAGTATCCATTGCCTCGTATTGATGATTTATTCGATCAACTTCAAGGCACTTCTATCTACTCAAAAATTGATCTTCGTTCTGGATATAATCAAGTGCGTGTTCGAGAGGAAGATGTATCTAAAACTGCTTTTCGTACTAGGTATGGTCATTATGAATTTTTGGTCATGCCATTTGGTCTCACTAATGCTCCTGCGGTTTTTATGGATTTAATGAATCGAGTTTTTCGGGATTTCTTGGATCGATTTGTTATCGTCTTTATTGATGATATTCTTGTATATTCGAAATCCAAAGAGGAGCATGTTGAACATTTGAAGTTGGTACTTCACATACTGAACATCTTTATGCCAAATTGTCCAAATGTGAAATTTTGGATGGACAATGTGGTATTCTTAGGCCACGTCATTTCTCGACATGTATTTCTGTTGATCCAACTAAGGTTGAAGCAGTGTTAAACTGGCCGAGACCTACTAATGTTCCTGAGGTCCAAAGTTTCATGGGTTTAGCTTGTTATTATCGTCGTTTTATTAAAGGTTTTTCAAAAATTGCTAAACCTATCACTCAAATGACAAAGAAAAATCAGAAATTTATTTGGTCAGATGAGTGTGAAGCAAGTTTTCTTGAACTAAAGACGAGACTGACCACTGCACCTGTACTTACTATTCCTTCAGGTACCGGAGGATATGTGGTATGCACAGATGCGTCTTTAAAAGGTGTGGGCTGTGTATTGATGCAACATGGCCGAGTGGTTGCTTATGCGTCTCGCCAACTTAAATCTCATGAAAATAAATATCCCGTACATGATTTAGAATTGGCAGCAATTGTTTTTGCTTTAAAAATTTGGCGCCATTACTTATACGGGGAAACATTTGTTATTTATTCGGACCACAAGAGCTTGAAATATCTATTCTCTCAATCTGATCTTAATATGAGGCAACGTAGGTGGCTGGAGCTTTTGAAGGACTTCGATTGTGAGATTCAATAGCACCCTGGACAAGTGAACGTCATTGCGGATAATCTCAGCCGTAAAGTTCATGATTCTGTTCTAGCTTCTGTTCGTATCGCTAAAGTACATGATGATATATGTACTTCTGGTTGGACTTTTCACTCACATGGGAATTCTGTCACTGTTTCTGCATTACAGATTGAGCCGAAATTGATTTCTAAAATCAAGAAAGCCCAACGAAATGATTCTCACATTCTAAAATCTAAAGAACTTGTGTCTGCAGGACATCCTTCTAGCTTTCAGATATCTTCTGATGGTTCCTTACGACTTAATGGTCGGTTGGTTGTTCCTGATAATTCTGATTTGAAATCTGCTCTTCTTCGTGAAGCCCATTGTAGCAAATATAGTATCCACCCTGGAGACCGAAAGATGTATATGACTCTAAGACCCCAATTCTGGTGGGACGTATGAAGAAGGATATAGCTGAATTTATTTCCAAATGTTTGGTTTGCCAACAAGTAAAAGCTGAACGAATGAAACCTGGAGGGTTACTTCATAGTCTTGAAATTCCCAAATGGAATTGGGAACATATTGCTATGGATTTTGTAACCCATCTTCCTCGATCACCCCGAGGTTGTGATGCTATATGGGTTATTATTGATCGACTTTCTAAATCAGCACATTTCATTCCGTATGATCGGATTTTTCCGTATAAGAAAATGGCTCGTTTGTATATCGAGAATATTGTGAGACTGCATGGTGTGCCTGTCTCAATTGGTTCTGATCGTGATCCCAGATTTACTTCTAAATTCTGGAGTAGTTTTCAAGATGCTATGGGTACGCGTTTGGCAATGAGTACTGCTTATCATCCTCAGACTGATGGCCAAACTGAGCGTACTATTCAGACTCTTGAAGATATGCTACGCGCTGTGGTGATGGATTTTAATGTTGGTTGGCATTACCTCCAGCCTTATCCGCCATTCACGATGTATTTCATGTTTCTATGTTACGGAAATATGAACCTGATCCAGCACACGTATTTCAGCCTGATGAGGTTGAACTGGATCCTTCGTTATGCTATGTTGAATATCCCGTTTGTATTTTGGATTGGAAGGAGAAAGTATTGCGTAACAAATCTATTCCGTTGGTACGGGTACAATGGACACGACATGGCGTGAAAGAATCAACGTGGGAATTGGAAAGCAAGATGCGAGAATCTTATCCACATTTGTTTGATTCTGCTCCATTGTATTCTATGTATACGAGTCTATATTCTGATCCGTATTCTGAATTTAGTTTTGGTATGTATTATACTGGTGATATGATATATGTTTGTGATGTAATATCTATGTAAGCTAGAGATTTCGGGACGAAAACTTTTCTAGTGGGGGAGAAATGTGATGCCCCGATGTTCTATTAACGTTAATTACATTTAATTTTGTTAAATTAATTTAGTAAATATAAAATTTGTATTAAAATGATATATTTCATTTTGTGATTGAAATAGGGACACGAAGTCAGGTGTGGACTGTACATGTACTGTACATGCACCAGTACACCGGTGACACCCCGATGTTCATAATTGGTCGGGAATTAATATATATCGATGTAGGACGTAAAACACACAGTAAACACATTCAAAAACACACATAGTCGTGGACACCTACTAAAAGGTGCGAAAACACACACCTCTCTCGCGATTCACCGACCACCGCCTGTAAATCAGCTCCGTTCTCCGCCGTGCGACCACCTCTCGACGATACCGACCTACCACCGTGTTCCTAACTCAGAGACGAAACTTTCCATACCAGATAATCAAACTTTGGTGTTCGAAAAGGTGTTTGATTTTACCCTGGAACGGACGAACTCGCACAGATTAGGGTTTCTGAGCTTTTGATTCGATTTCTTCGATTATACAACAAATTGGACAAAGCCATACACTGAATCTCTTCCCCTCACCTAGACGAAGCTTTCTGAACCGGTCACCGCCAGTACCGCCGCTGGAGGTCGCTGGAATCTGAGGAAAGCGTGCGTGTACTGTGTGCGATTTTGGGTAAATTCGATATTCGATTTTCCCGACTTTGCTTCGATAATTACCAGTTAATTTGGACTATAATTGTTGAAATACCATAATGTGAGGGCCCAATCCTAATAATGTGATTAATTATCACACATTGATAATTATAGCGTAAACAGCGGAAGATTTGTTTAACATTTAGTAACATGTGGCCCTAAAAATTTTGGCATGACCTCGTCGCACGAGAAACATACCACCAATACCAATAGTTAAAATATATATAGATACCATCAGTTTCATCTCCATCAACACAAATCAAACTATGAAACAAATATCCATACTGAGCAACATAAACTAAATATACATAAACTCCCTACACTCCAGGGACACACCCCTGGTACATATACGACTGGGATAAGAAGGAAAATAAACCTCTCAAGTGTGGCTCCCACCGGATGTGTACTCTCTGGGGTCCTGGCCACCTGTACTACCTGCCATTGTCCACACACAAAGACAACAACAGCCCCCCTTGGGGGTGAGCAAAAGCCCAATATGGAACGATCATGGAATATACATCATGTATCTATAAAATGATATATGAAATGAAATGCAATGCATGTCATGTCATGTCGGTATCATACACCCATCCGCTGGGTATCTCAGAGCCAATAAATGAAAGTCCAAATACTACATAGCTAAGCTCGAGCATGTCAAGCAAAGGAATGTCTATATGGTGCGTCGTCAAAGCGTCACCGCATCCCAGCTCTTGACATCAGATCATATCATACATATGACGTCAGCAAGGCGCCACCTTATAACAGTCTCAATAAATAGGGATAATCCAGAGGATGACGTCGGCAAACGCCACCAATCCCCATATCAACAAATCATAACAATCATAAGGGCCACGAATCCCTATGCCTTTCAGGCCACTTAATGCCAGTCATAGCACCGTGTACAACCCTTATGATTGATCGAATCCAAAATAATAGGGTATCAAAGAATCGTAGCTCAACATGTATGACATGCATCGATGTATGTATAAAAACTGATGTGTGTTAACAAAACATTTGTTTTCATACATCGATATGCAATTATGAATGCCATGAATGCCACATAAGTTAAATAAAATCACGTAACCACGTAAAGTCAAATAATTCACAGAAGTCATCAAATCATATACCAACTGATACAGATACCTGTTGTATGTTACCCAATCGCAACATACCTTTACTTCTCGATATCTGAGCTTATAGAGTTGATGTATTCACTGTATATCAATGAAATTCACAATTCACTAAATTAATCATTAAAAATTGGTTAATAGCTGAACCAATTTAGGGTAATTAAATTGATGCGATTATATCATGATTTAATTTGCTAAATTATTTTTAACCAATTCAAATTATTTTTCAACAATTATAGTCCAAATTAACTGGTAATTATCGAAGCAAAGTCGGGAACATCGAATATCGAATTTACCCAAAATCGCACACAGTACACGCACGCTTTCCTCAGATTCCAGCGACCTCCGGCGGCGGTACTGGCGGTGACCGGTTCAGAAAGCTTCGTCTAGGTGAGGGGAAGAGATTCAGTGTATGGCTTTGTCCAATTTGTTGTATAATCGAAGAAATCGAATCAAAAGCTCAGAAACCCTAATCTGTGCGAGTTCGTCCGTTCCAGGGTAAAATCAAACACCTTTTCGAACACCAAAGTTTGATTATCTGGTATGGAAAGTTTCGTCTCTGAGTTAGGAACACGGTGGTAGGTCGGTATCGTCGAGAGGTGGTCGCACGGCGGAGAACGGAGCTGATTTACAGGCGGTGGTCGGTGAATCGCGAGAGAGGTGTGTGTTTTCGCACCTTTTAGTAGGTGTCCGCGACTATGTGTGTTTTTGAATGTGTTTACTGTGTGTTTTACGTCCTACATCGATATATATTAATTCCCGAAAAATAATTTAGCAAATTAAATCATGATATAATCGCATCAATTTAATTACCCTAAATTGGTTCAACTATTAACCAATTTTTAATGATTAATTTAGTGAATTGTGAATTTCATTGATATACAGTGAATACATCAACTCTACAAGCTCAGATATCGAGATGTAAAGGTATGTTGCGATCCGGTAACATACAACAGGTATCTGTATCAGTTGGTATATGATTTGATGACTTCTGTGAATTATTTGATTTTACGTGGTTACGTGATTTTATTTAAATTATGTGGCATTCATGGCATTCATAATTGCATATCGATGTATGAAAACAAATGTTTTGTTAACACACATCAGTTTTTATACATACATCGATGCATGTCATACATGTTGAGCTACGATTCTTTGATACCCTATTATTTTGGATTCGATCAATCATAAGGGTTGTACACGGTGCTATGACTGGCATTAAGTGACCTGAAAGGCATAGGGATTCGTGGCCCTTATGATTGTTATGATTTGTTGATATGGGGATTGGTGGCGTTTGCCGACGTCATCCTCTGGATTATCCCTATTTATTGAGACTGTTATAAGGTGGCGCCTTGCTGACGTCATATGTATGATATGATCTGATGTCAAGAGCTGGGATGCGGTGACGCTTTGACGACGCACCATATAGACATTCCTTTGCTTGACATGCTCGAGCTTAGCTATGTAGTATTTGGACTTTCATTTATTGGCTCTGAGATACCCAGCGGATGGGTGTATGATACCGACATGACATGACATGCATTGCATTTCATTTCATATATCATTTTATAGATACATGATGTATATTCCATGATCGTTCCATATTGGGCTTTTGCTCACCCCCAAGGGGGGCTGTTGTTGTCTTTGTGTGTGGACAATGGCAGGTAGTACAGGTGGCCAGGACCCCAGAGAGTACACATCCGGTGGGAGCCACACTTGAGAGGTTTATTTTCCTTCTTATCCCAGTCGTATATGTACCAGGGGTGTGTCCCTGGAGTGTAGGGAGTTTATGTATATTTAGTTTATGTTGCTCAGTATGGATATGTGTTTCATAGTTTGATTTGTGTTGATGGAGATGAAACTGATGGTATCTATATATATTTTAACTATTGGTATTGGTGGTATGTTTCTCGTGCGACGAGGTCATGCCAAAATTTTTAGGGCCACATGTTACTAAATGTTAAACAAATCTTCCGCTGTTTACGCTATAATTATCATTGTGTGATAATTAATCACATTATTAGGATTGGGCCCTCACATTTTTTGAGGAAGCAAACCCCTGTCCGGGAGGAAAAGTAAAAGAGCACGATCTATTTCTTGTTCAATTGAAAAAAACAATGAAAAAGTTCGGGAGTAGGGGTAAAACCCAAATAAGAAAGAACTATGAAAAGCCTGCTAATAATCGATAACTATTGAGAAATAATTGACTAAGGGAAAGAGAAAAGTAGGAGGCTACTTCAATAAAGAAAGGAGGGATAGGAAAACGGAGGCCTCCTCGGAGCTGGTCTATATAAAAAGGAAAATACCCCTTAGGGGGTAAGTGGGGAGGAGATCCGGAAGGGGGAGCAATAATAGAAGTCCCCTCGAAAATCCCCCATTTAGTTCGGATATTACTGAGGTGCTGAGTCAATTTGACCTCAGACTCAAAGATCTCGAACCAGGGAATGCGGGCTTTAACTAAATCTCGCTCTGTAGCAAGTCTCTGCTCTTGTATACGAGCAGCTGACGCGGCAGAAGAGCTTAGAGTTTTGTCACTATCAGAAGAAGAGGAAGATGGTTGAGGAGAGGGGCTAAGAGCGTCTCCCTCATTGAACATATCTATCGCCTGCAATGAAGAGTCGGCTGAGGAAGAAACCATACTTGGTGATTGAAAAATGAAGATTACTGAGGAAAGTTGTTCGATCGTCTGGTGCTAGCTCGGAAGCAAAATGCAGCAAAGTAAGACAAATGAAGAAAAATGGTGGGTATTTATAGAGGGGACCATATGAACAGTCATTCAATCTTCACCGTCCAAAAATAAGGGAATGAACGGTCATAAAGGTGCCTCAGGAAACGAAACGTCGGTAGCATTTGAAATTTTTGAGCGGCAAAAAAGGGCGGCAAAAAATCCCGAGCAGGTTAAGTTTAGGATTTTACCCGAAGACAATAAAACAAGACTTCAAAAGTCTCGCCTTGCTTTACTTTAGGGGGTGAGGTGATGTCATATGACATATGACTTTCTCGGGTAAAATCCCCAGCAAGAACCGAACAAATCTTATACCGAGCAGGAGGACACCGAGCAGATAGCATCGAGCAGGGTTTACCGAACAGAAAGACACCGAACAGAACAAATGCTAAACCCTCCTCGGTTTTCTGGTCAAAGACTAGCGGAAGACCCGGAGATAACCAACAAACCAACCGGCGTGGATAAACGTGCAGTAATGGGGCGCGGATTTCTCGGACACGTTTGGCCCCAGTTAAGCCACGATCAGAGGACATCGTGTTCCGGATCCCCCGCGAGCCAATCACTGGGAACAGCCCTATAAATACCCGTGGATGTTATCATAGTAGGGGTTGGATTTTTCTGGGCAAAAAGACTCCGAAGAGAGCAAATTTATTTCTGTTCGGTCTTTTTTATTATTTTGCTAAGATATTCAGATAAGTCATTGGGCAATTGTCATTTGTGTCAGGAGAATCTTGTAAATCATCAACGTTTATAGTGAAGTTTTATACTGGACTAGGTCCCGTGGTTTTTCTCTTAATTTGAGGGGTTTCCACGTAAAAAATCTTGACGTGTTTATCGTTATTTGTCATTAACATTTTATTCTACCTTATATTTAAAAATATCGAATCACATCACATAGTATCACGAAAGATAATCCAGTCTTTTAATATGAAATATTTCACATGAAGGAGTTGGATGTCCACGGAGATATCATCAAAAAACCTCTCGTTATTGTTGTGTGTGATGGAAAGTAAGCCCGACAAATGGTGGAAAATCTATCGATTTTGATCTATTGCCCGATGTTGGAGATACTTATCTCTCAACAGCTTCTCGTTTACTTGAGCTTTTTTCCCTTGTACAGGAAAGCATCTAGATGGGGGAAAGTTTTGAAAAGACCGATCTTTCCATAAATCAACAAATTCTTGAGAAGAAGGTGCATGAGTGACTGCGTTTTCGCACCCTACTTCTGTTACGAGCAGGCAGCGACACACTTCGCGGCGGTTCACAAGGTTTTCGGTGCCAGCAATGTCTCGAAGCTATTGTTGCATCTCCCGGTGGACAGTAGAAGTGATGCTGCCATTACAATATCTTACGAAGCCCTAGCACGCATGCATGACCCTGTTTACGGTTGCGTTGCGCATATATTTGCTCTACAGCAACAGGTTTCTCCTCTTCACACAACTTTAAGAAAATCTTGTATTTTCGGCACACAAAAAAAAAAATTTAGTCTTAATTTTCGAAAATTTAGTTTTTAGTCCAACCTTTTAAATCGTCATAGCTCTTTTAGTACTACATAGCCCGGTCAACCTCAGGCAATTTCGAATCCTTATTCCACCCTGAATTTAACCCATTTTCACTATGATGGTTAGAGAAGTTAATGTGCAGGTCGCTAGCATAAAAGAGGAGATAGAAATCCTAGGAAATCAAATGGCTAATCTTGGATTCTACATGGCTAGAATCGCAAAACCTCATGAGACCGATCACCAGAACTTCGTTACACAGCCAAGAAGTCACAATTCTGGCATTATAAAGCTGTAGCTATAACAATTTTCACCAAGAAGTCACAATTGGGGGTGTTTGTGTTTCCTTATTATTTGAATTAGTTGTAGCTGTAACAATTTTCATGATTAGAACATTTTGTTTTCTTAAAAAAGTTTGAAATCTTCTAATGTAAAATACTTGTTTATTTTTTAGGTCTAAAACCATGGTTATTTTGATGAAATTATCTAATTATCGTTAACAATAACAAAGAAATTCGTCAGATTTAAGGATTAAATTTTAGAGCATCATCAACCATTGCACATCTACACCCATTTCTCCCTTTTAAATTACACACACACCCCGACGTGAATAAAAAATGAATTTAAAAAATTGGCTTTTATTTTTGTTGTATAATATCAATCCACCGATCCAATTTTTTCCACTTGTAACGAATAATGTCAGAAATAATATGAAAACAGACTAAACAAATAGGTTTCGAACTTGCACTGTCAAAAACACAACGATTAATTACTGATAACCCTTTTACAATACTAAAATAACTCGGAAAATGTCAAGACCATAGAAAGATGGATTTGATTGAACAGAAATAATGAAAAACTTCTACCCCAACTATGGACTAAGCTGTGTATCACAGCATAATACATTTTGATTGAACAGAAATAATGAAAAACTTCTACCCCAACTATGGACTAAGCACAGCATAATACATTTTGATTGAACAGAAATAATAAAAAACTTCTACCCCAACTATGGACTAATACACTTCTTACGGTAGCAAAGTGGGAAACAATCGTAACCGGCCTTCTGACTCCTCCAATCTTTATCATGTTTACATATTATCAGCCATGGACTTGCCCACACAACAGCAGTAAACGCAAAATAAATTAATAAACCCACCGATAAACCCACTTGTCTTACAAGTAACGGAATCTTCAAGCAGCATTTCTTTACAAGGATATATCGCAGATAAAAATACTTCTCCGGTAAATTTTGTAGCAATATTTCTCTAACACGAAGGGCCTCTTTCAAAACTCGATCATGAGACTTAACCACAAACATATATTTCAACCCAAACACAACCAGAGCAAATAGATTGGGTATTGCAGCCAAGACAGAAACTGCACAGACATACCACGCATCGGTGCAGACAAAGAATGAATTGTTGGAAATCACCGCTACGCAGACTCCCTGAAAGACGAAATGGTAATTTGCCAGGGTGAATAGAATTTTTTCAATGGCTTGGAGAGTAGCGTCTTGTTCTTCCTCTATCTTTTTAAGATCAAAATACAGTTCCCCCATGTCTTCGTTCTCTCCTGGAACATTGCCGATGTCATGTTGTGGGGCTTCCTCGCCTGAACCTGGAACGGGAGGGACTTCTTCCACGCCTAAACCTGGAACCGGAGTGAATTCTTCCTCGCCTGAACCTGGAACAGGAGTGACTCGGGGACCTCCTACTTCTTCCTCGCTTGGATATGAGATGATATCAGACATGACTATGACTGGTGAATAAACAAATGGAGTATCAAGTTGTAAAATATAAGAATTGGAACAAAAATATATATAGATACGAGTAGTTTTGTTTGGGAGTAGATGTTGGTTGTTCATTCTGCACTGGTAGTTTGTTTTGGGTGGGTGACTGTGGTAGTGAGCAGAGTTAGTACCTGCACACTGAGTGGCAGTAGTGGTATATGAATCCTTATGCAGAAAACTGAAGAAGACAAAAAAAAATTTTAAGAAAAATGGGGGCAGTCTGAAATGCATAAATCCAAATATTTCGTTGAATAAAAACAATTTGAAAATAAATAATCATATAATAAAACTTTTCTATGTTCATTTGTTGCTGTCTTGCATCTCTTATGCCTCCAAAGTTGTAGCTTTTCATAATTCTCGGCTGGTCCGGACTGCTTGAATTTTAATTGACTCCGAGGAATGACCTAATTGGCAGAGGATTTCGATGGTGGAAATTCCTCAGACATAACCAAAGGCTCTACTTCTCTCCAGTTGAGAAATACTTTGGTCTTGTGGTCGATTCTTCAGATATGCATGCTGCATTTAGAATTTTGATGAGCCTTACACTACTTATTCTTACAAAGAAAAAAAAAAAAACAAATACACCTACACACGCACACGTCAATATATTCTTTACAAATACACGTACACACGCATACACAAGCACACGTCAATATATATAGTAAAAAAATTAAAAAAAATTTAGAAAAATTTAAAAAGTTAATTTTTTTATTGAATTATATTGTTCATATTTTCTTGTAATAGGAGCTCAAAATATGCTCAAAAAAATATAGGAGCTTAAAATTATTTAATAAATAAATTCTTATAATAATTGTCAACAATAATAAAGTTATTTACAAACTCTGTCGCACACGCAATACAACGGATACCTGGAAGAGCCTTGATGGACGAATATAAGTTTGGTTTGATTTATAAAAATATGAAACACGCAATAAATTTGCTTTGGAATTTTGTCTGTGCGCAATTTATTTATTTTTAATTTTTTTTTTTTAAAAAAAGCTTTTTATTGCTATTACTTTCCAAAACTGATTTTTAGACCAAAAAACCGATTTTGAGTGTTTTATTTCATTATTTCTGATATTGCTTCTTTAAAAATAAGTGGGTAAAACCGAACCCGTGAAACAAGCCATGAGATGATTTTCATTGCTTTACTTGTGCTGTGATAATTTTGTAAAATTTAAAGTTTTTTGAACTAGTTTTTTTTTTTTTTGATAGTAAACACTAAATATTTTTTCTAAAAAAACGTTTTTCAATTTTAAGTAAAAATAATATAAAAATACTTTGAATAAATAATTGTTAACACACTCATAGTGTGCTTTGAATTTTAATAATAAAAGAACAGAAAGAATAAACGAGATTTTTTAGTTTGCGTTTATCCTTTTTGCAACAAAATTCGAATAACAAGTTGAAATTCAATTTTTTTAATTTTATCTTAGAAAAACTTCAGATTATATCCTTACAAAATTTTAAAACAGTCCGCAGGACTGTTCAGTTATTTTTTAATGAGAAAAGGAAATATTTTAAATTTACTAAGTAATTTTGAATATATATTTTAAATTATTCCATGTGTCAAATAGCAAAATTGTACGAAAATATATAATAATTATTATCGGAATAAAAAATCATATATACAAGTACAACATCCAATCAAAAGATTTCACATATATATATATATATATATTTTTTTTTATGGCATATCTTTTCGTACAGTGCAAAAACAACGTTTGCACAAATATATTGTCGCGTTAGTGGACGAAAAGATATGTGTCGATTTCGTACAGTGCAAAAAAGCCTTTTGCACATATAATATTGTCGTGTAAAGGTACGAAAAGATATGACTGAAGGAAAACACAGTTGTCACGTAAACGTATAACAACACACTGTTTCATTCGTTTTTTACTTTATTCAACTCTTTACGTTATGATTGTTACAAAAAAGCCTTTTGCACATATAATATTGTCGTGTAAAGGTACGAAAAGATATGACTGAAGGAAAACACAGTTGTCACGTAAACGTATAACAACACACTGTTTCATTCGTTTTTTTACTTTATTCAACTCTTTACGTTATGATTGTTACAAAAAAGCCTTTTGCACATATAATATTGTCGTGTAAAGGTACGAAAAGATATGACTGAAGGAAAACACAGTTGTCACGTAAACGTATAACAACACACTGTTTCATTCATTTTTTACTTTATTCAACTCTTTACGTTATGATTGTTACAAAAAAGCCTTTTGCACATATAATATTGTCGTGTAAAGGTACGAAAAGATATGACTGAAGGAAAACACAGTTGTCACGTAAACGTTTAACAACACTGTTTCATTCGTTTTTTACTTTATTCAACTCTTTACGTTATGATTGTTAAAAAAAAATTCGTTATGTTATGAATTAATATTAAGAATAAAAAAACATATATATAATTACTTTGTTATCAAAATATATATAATTATTTATTCTGAAAAATGCATAATTACGTCTGATGTAATCTGATATTTTCTGTGTTTGATAGAATTAAATGCTGCACAAAATAAATTAAAGACACCACAAATTTTTACGTAAAAAACCTCCAAATCGAAGAAAAAACTACGGGACATATAATAAAAATGTAATGCCTGAAAAGGCCATATAAATTAAAGTTGATAACTATGACGTAAGCACGGGATCCTATTGAAATGATAATTATGACGTAAGCATGGGTCCTATTGAATAGTCGATGGATAATGTGCCCGGAATAAATTTGGCCAGAATAAATTATTTATTGTAAAAATGGTGTGTTAATTCGAATACACCGGTACGTTGTAGTCGAAACAGCAAAATGATCGAGTTTTGAATTATTTAGCATATTTTGATATTTGAGGGAATTAATTCTAAATAAATTAATTGTTGGGTACTACATATATATGAACTTATAATTTCAGATGAAAAGCGTAATTGATGTCGTTTCATAATTTAGATGATTGTAAATCAAGGCTCGTTAAAATGTGTTTAGAGGTTATATCTATACGTTGATGTTATTGTAATGAGCTGATCTTGAATTATTAAAATCGCTATAGATACTTCACGAGCCTCGGGACGTCAAGAATAGCCTAATCTTACTTATCGACTATCATGTACGTGTTAACGTACGAGCATGTATTGATATTCATATTGATGTTGTTATAGTATATCGATGATGGTAAATGCATGATGATGTTGAGGGTCGCTGAAATGAGCGACGTGTTATTATTATTGTTGTCGTTATTGATCGTGTCGCAGTAGTAGGGGAGCGACAATGGGTTACAGTAGGCTTGGTGATGCCACTATATCGATGAAGGCTATGCTGATGCTGGTTTTTCAATTGGATGTAGATGATACCAAATCGATGTTCGGATTTGTATTTAAGCTTAATGATGATGTCGTCTCTTGGAAACGTTCCAAGCAAGACACCACATCGGATTCCACACTGAAGCTGAATACATTGCAGCACACGATGCAGCAAAGAGGCAGTTTGGATATGAAATTACATCCAAGAGTTGGGTGTAATTTTTAGCACAGTTGACACAGTCCCTGATACTGTGACAACAGTTGAGCTATTATTAATAGCCAAGATCTCATCAGTATCCAAACATATATTGAGAAGATAACATCTAATGAGAGAGATGGTATATGCGACATTATTATCGAGAGAATTGCTTCAACAGAAAAATATAGTGAATCCACTGACAAAACCTTTACAACGATTGGTGTATGTCATACATCTTGGGAAGATGGTCTTGAGACACATGAGTAGTTGGCTTTGGGAAAGTGAAAGATGTTTGTCACATGTGATTAAGTAAATCAATAGTTGATTGATTGCACTTATAATCTTATTATGACAAATCTTTGTTTGAATATTAATATATATGACACTTCTTCATCTGTTTACCCATGCATCTTGATGTATTGATGAAGTCCTTGAAGTTGCTATAGTCCATAGAATGTGGTTACGCATATGATGGTGACCATGAAATACATTATAGACTGCGATTTCTAAATGTTCCTGGTCGACGAGCCTTCGAGAATGGGATATCGATATATGCTCGTTAGAGACTGGTATTCATGATGTGTCTAGTGTAGTGCGCCGCGTTTCATCGGCGTTGGCTTGGAGAAGTCAGCACACATGAATATGTGCTCATTAGGAATGAGTTCACTGAACGACCCTACTCGGAATTCTATAAGTGGTTACCACTTGTCGAGTATAGAATTTCTAGTCATAGTTGTGCACCATTACTCCTCATGACCCAAGGCGTCATTGAGGTCTTGACAGATAGCTGTGTACTTTGATTTAATGATTGATCACATGCGGGTCATAAAGTTGTTATTTGGGTATTCAGTAATGCTGTCAGAGGCCTATGATTGTCGTTGGGGATTCACCACTGGTCTTGATGAACCAGGATGTCCTATGTGTTTTTCTGTATATGATTCAAGGAATCTCTGACCAGAGTGGGTAGTGCTTGTGAAAAATGAGTTTTTCATATACACACACAATGAATCATATAACGTGAAACAAATACATAGTTATTGAAATCATAAGGGGCCTAGACCGACCACTGCCCTAGATTCAATCGGGACATATTGAGTGAAAGGATTGTACTGCACGCTAACTGTGGCTGACAGGTTCTCGTACGTTGCTAGTCATTTGTATCTAGGTCTTCGTGAAGCGCAGATGCTAGGCGCTACCCACGATCGGTAGGTTGTTGCTGGAATTATATTTGAAAGTTATAAAATTAAAACATTTGATATATTTATGTCGGATAATTATGTACATTGGTAGTACGTCAAGTTATTCAATTTGATTGAATTACTTGGATTATGAGTTCGTAGTTTTGTGTTGGCTTTTGGGCAAGTGGGAGATTGTTAGCATTAGATGCCCTACAAGCCAATGGACCAATTGTTGTCCCGTTGGACCCTCATAAGCAAAGCCCAAATAAATGACCCAAACTCCTATAAATATATGTTCATCTATAGGGTTAAGAAGATTTTTCCTCTCTATACACACTCTCATAGAAAAGCTGACATCACACTAGCACTGGTGTTGTGCTTGAAGATCTGGTCAGGTTGACTGGACTCGAGGGTCACCGCTTATCAGATTCACATCGGTGAACGGTAATTCCTTTTTGTGCATTATATTTTGATATTTACATGCTAATACATGAATCAGACGCGATCGAACGTCCCCGGGTTAGATCTGTCACTGTTTATTTTCTGCTGCGGTTTGGATCTGGCTCCGGGGTACGGAAACCCAACATTATGTTCCTCATTTGCCCTTTCTGCCCAGGATTTTGGCACTTTTTTGGTTCTTCATACGTGCTAATTAGACCCTTGAATAAACCAAACTTTTTATTATTTAAAAAACATGATTATATTAAAGGTTGGGAAGAATTCGAATTTGATTTTGATGAAGGGTTATCAGTAGTCGAAACTTTCTTACGACTTTCAGGACACAATTGATTCTTTGTAGGTTCAGAATTCACACCGTGCAGAATATTTGAAATGCTGCCCGCGATTGATTTTGGGGTGCCCGTGCTGCTAGGTGCATGATCCAGCCCGCCCAAAGCTACACTCATGCTGCCCGAACCTATCCTATGGTCCTTAGATGTTAAATCTCTCCCGCCCGACTCGAAGGTTGATCTACCACATCTAACCCCGGGCTGCCCAAATTGCCAAAGAAGTGGCCGAAGAATTCAACATTTGAAGAATATTTCTTTGTAGATGAGTTTGAAGAATTCACCAATTTTGGATCTGTCATGTCAGTAATAACTAATATTCAAAGCATAATATAATAATAAAATTGTATTTGGAGCTGATTAAAAATTAGAGGAAATTACAAGAATGTACCACTTTTTAAAACATCTTTCAACTAAATCATCCAAAAATCTTCTTTCAACTAAATACATCTTTTAGAAAATTTATTTCAAATAAGTCCGTTTTATCAAACCTTAATATAATTAGTCCATTAATTATGATTAAAATGTCATTGCTCTACACCTTCATCCCCAAGCCTTTGAGGAAATTATTCATTTATCCTCATTCTCGTTGTTTTGAATTTCTTTCCAATTCGTGCATTCGGTTTGCATTCCCGTTGCTTATATTGTTGAATCGGTAATTTGATACAAGAACGATTTGGTGGTACAATCACTTTATTTGATTTTGATTATTTAATTTTTACATGCACCGATCGAGTCTATCGGTGCATGTAAATTACATGCATCGATAGTCTCATATGCATGCATTGAGGTAGTTTTTTTCCTGCATTGGACTTGTTACCATCCGTGTCTATCGGTGCATGTGATTTACATGCACCGATAGAAACATATGAGATAGTTTAATATGCATAATCTATCGGTGCATATTACTCATGCGATGCATGTAAAATTGAGTAATGGGATGCATGTAAAATTACTAATGCGGTGCATGTAAAATTACTCATGTGGTGCATGTAAAATTGAATGGTGCATGTAAAATTACTAGTACAGTTCATGTAAAATTGAGCGGTGCATGTAAAAATTATTCATGCGATGCATGTAAAATTACTCATATGGTGCATGTAAAAGTGAGCGGTGCATGTAAAAATTGACTCATGCGGTGCATGTGAAAATTACTCACTCGGTGCATGTGAAAATGAGTCATGCGGTGCATGTAAAATTACTCACTCGGTGCATGTGAAAATGAGTCATGCGGTGCATGTAAAATTATTCTTGCGGTGATGTAAATTTTTTTTATGCGGTGTAGAGTATTTTCGTAA
Source organism: Haberlea rhodopensis (assembly GCA_907163345.1). Classification (NCBI taxonomy): domain Eukaryota; kingdom Viridiplantae; phylum Streptophyta; class Magnoliopsida; order Lamiales; family Gesneriaceae; genus Haberlea; species Haberlea rhodopensis. Next base: position 28,504,298 of record CAJQUN010000004.1, on the reverse strand, counting down.
GTGGGGTTAGTTTGGTTATTGTATTCAAAAATGGACTTAGTTGAAAGAAATTTTTATTGGATGACTGGGCCGAAAAACCTTTTACCTAATGATACCGGCCCGAAATTTTCCGTAAAAATTAATTGAGTGGAACCGATTGATTTTTACAAATCTATTAGCCAATATTATCAACTATCGTGAACTGTGATGTCAACCCGTGATTTGGGGGAAGTGTTATATCATATTGGGTAAAGTATAATATTGATGCCTTTAATATACGTGCAAAGCGTTTTTTATTCCATACTTCCTGTAATGAAAATCAAATTATTGATTAATAAATAAAACCCCTCAAAATTAAACAAATGAAAATGGTCGAATGAGTAAAATATTTGAAATAATTGCATAAGTAGGGAGACATCTTTTGATCATTTTTTTTTTATAAAAAAAATTAGGTGGTATGATGCCACTTATTTTATTGATAATAAAATTAACAGTACAATAGAGCTACTATGTGATAACCTAGAGATGTCAAACGGAGCAGACAGCACGAGGCACGACACGAGTACGACACGTCACGGAGCGGCACGACACGTTTTGCATGGGCCGTGCCGTGCCAGGCACGACACTGTAGCATGGGCCGTGCCGGGCCATAGGGTGTCAGCCCGTGGGCCAGCACGGCATGGCACGAAACAATAATTTTTTATTTTTTTTAGTGTAGCGATCGATCGCCAGTTAGGTGGCGATCGATCGCTAAGCCAAAAAAATAAAATAAAAACTTGAAATGTCGGCACGGCACGTAGGGGCCGTGCTTATGGGCCTTGTCGGGCCCTGCCTCTTGTGGAAATGGGCAGGCACGACACAACCCATTTTCGAAAAGTGCCGGCACGATTAAACGAGCTGTGCCGGCACGGCACAGCCCGTTTGACACCACTATCATAACCCCTTTGATCATTGACAACTACAAATTTAATCAAGTTGATTCAAGCGAAAAATCTTGAATTTTGTCACCCAATACACTTACAAAACCGTCCAAATATAATTTTACCGGGCTAGAAAGTTTGATTGGGACAATTTTGAAAAATGATTCTCATCAACTCCTTTTTTAGATTTTTCTAGAAATTCTGCATGAAATAAGTCAACTAATGCAGTCTTCGACACCGATCTCCTCGGCCACGGCCGAAAAGGTGCTACCTCAGAGACCTCGATAAAGTTGTTGCTGCTTCTCTATACATCTTTTAGAGCGTGAGGGTTAACAAGGAGACTTGTAGAAAAATGCTTATTTTAACTGTTAGATGAGAATATTATAGTTTTTTTCTTTCCAAAAACTGACAAAAAAGCACCGTAAACATCTGGAATAACAACTATTTAATTGTATAAGACTAAAATAAATATTGCATTTTTACTTATATTTTGACCCATGCAATTATTGTGTATCATGTAATCATTTTTTTTTATCTCCCTTATATATTTCATGTTTTTGATAAATCAAACAGATTTAATTTTTAAGTAGGCAAAAAAGTCATTTATATTAACAAATAGAAAACATATTTTAAATTGATAGAGGTTATTCATATTCAATTGTGTCTTCAAAAGTAATAATAAAACATTATAAGTTACAAAAATTCCCATGAGTGAGAAATGGAGAGGTTGAAGGGATATTATTTATTATTTACTAATCACCGTAAAGAGAGATGTTGAACTAAAATTGGTACGATGAGAAATAGCACCTGAAAACTCTACCGTAAAGACCCGGATTTTTTAGTTATGGGTTAACTAAAACATGATTTAAAGAGTTTGAAATTTCCTAAACTCTAGCCTAGAGTTTCAATACATCAAGGAGTCCTTATCCATCTCAAACTCATCCCTTAAACCATCGAATTTCAGCAACATAAGATCAAGCAGAATCCTTCATCCTACACAACAAATCGATGCAGATTTCTATACTTTAATTCCCGATTTTCAACACCTGGATTCGCTTGGCTTCGGATCAATGCCTATCGGATGTGTTCCCTAGAAACCGAGAGATCAAAGCCATATTAAAACACTCCAATTATTCAACCAGAATCCAGCCCCACCTCTCCTCAATCTGTACAGATTTATACTCACCAAAGTAGACTCCACACGAAACACAACTCAAAGATCGAAACAGAAGCTGACTCCACTTCACAATCTGCTTAAATCTATTCCCTATATTTTCGAGTTAGAGTCCAACTCAAACACCTCAACTTGGCCTCCACTTTTGCCTATAAATAGAGCCAGCTTCGGTGATGATTATTCATTCCAAAACCATCTTCTTCCAGCCATCTAAAGCAAGAAGAAATCTTCCATCCTTTAAACCGAAGCTCTGCACCTCCTATTCCAGAATCACTCTTCAATATTCTGGATTCAAAAGATAAAGAATAAGCCATCATAATCCTTCTTCTTATTCGAGTATAAGCCTCCACAAAACCATAGCTTCTGCGTTGATTTTTCCAGAAGCTTTGCAGCAGAATGTTCGAATAATTCCAGCAAGCAAAGTTCAATAAAATAAGCAACCCACCTCTCGAAATTTCAAGCCTTGATTCTGCCTTTTTGTTCCAGAAACATACAGCCTCCAACCTTCGAAATAAATCCAGCAAGTTTTCAAGAAGCAAGCTTAGTATATCTCAGCCAATTTTCAACAACCTGTGTCACCGAGTAAAGCCATCAACTTGGATTGAAAGGTTTAAGTCAGTAATCTGTTTCGAAGCTCATGGAATCCGATTTAAGGAAGGTTAGGTTGGTCTTGGTTGTTCAAGTATATAGCAAGCCAAGAGTGGAAAGAACCCCATTGTTTTGCACCATCGCTCAAGCACGTATCAAAGCAAGTAAGTGGGCTTTTGTTAAGTATTCGTTTCGTTTTCAAAATTACTATGTATGTTTTTAAATTCTCAATCGATATGTATTATGTTGAAATTATGAAAGTATATTTTGTAAGCACGTTAAACTCGAAATCTAATTGGATTTGGATCCCCATGACCCTGATGCGGTGGGGTGTAACCGCTAAAAGAACCTTATACGGTGGTAATCCGTTGTTTCTGGATTATCCAGACCCTTTATTCGTGGGTTAGCCGATGTTATGACCTCATCTCTAGGAGGGATAAGTCTAGAGACTGATATCAGTACCAAGAAGAGAGTAGAATGATTTACTGTGTTTAAGTATATGAAAATTATGAAACGATATGTTATGTCATGGCTCGTAGGGGAAAATCAAGTATGTTAAGATACATTCATATCGGTTTATGCAAGTTTTATGATCCAAGTTTATGAAAATTAAGTATTATATTATCATATCGATTGTCCCCCACTTGCTGAGTGTTTTCCAAAGCACTCAACCCCTCACTCTACATGCCCAGATAAAGCCGAAGAAGAATTAGAGCAAGAAGAAGAGCACCAATTTTGGGGTTGGTGAAATCAAGTCCGCTGCGTAGATCAAGATCTTTTATGTTTTCAAGTCTTCCAGTTTTAAGACAATTTTATTATTCAGTTGTTAAGTTTTTAATTCCGCATTTCTTTATTCATTGTAAAGACAATGGGTTTTATTTTTATGGAAAAAGACTGGCTTTTCAGTAGTTATGATATTATGAGGCTTATTGATTTCAAGTTGTTTATGGAAATCAATGCCGGTGTTAGTGACCCCGGTCTCGCGGCGTGACATTTTAGTGGTATCAGAGCCAGGTTCCATAATCCCGCTGGGAAAAGTATTCTAGTTAAGGAAGTAACTTGAAGAAAATTCCGGTTGAAATAGACCAACTGGAAAATAAATACAGTTGGGTGAAAATTGTCGTTTCATGATAATTACGATAATCAGAAGTCCAATCTGATTAATCACATGAATACGAAAATTTTCGAAATTTTAAAATTTTCAGTTTCTGTTTTTAAAATTTTATTTTCGAAAAATCGATTTTTAAGAATTATTTTCGGATTTTTTCGAGTTTCGTACAGTAAACCCTAGCCGATTAGTCGTTGCCGTCGCCTGTCGCCACGATAGCCGTCGACGAGTATACCAATCGAATCGTCTTCTTCAGTCGATCATTCTGTCCAAGTATCAGACCAATCGGACTTCGTTTGATCCGTCAATTTCCCGATTGTTCTCAGGAACCCTAATTCCCAATTTTTGTTCGATTCCCGATTTCTCGAGCCTCGCACGATTGTTTTGAAATTAAATTTTTTTTCGTGTGATTATTCCAGCAAGTCGATCAAAAGCCCTCTGTCAATTTCTGATTTCGAGCATCGATTAGGAAGAATTTCGAAACCCTAATTTTTTAACTATGAACCCTAATTTCAGATTTAAAAAAAAAAAAAAAAATTCCTGAATTCGAAATTTCGATTTCTTACTTTTGATACTTGATTTTTATGATTTTGTCAAGTATTTCATTTGACTAAATTAGTTTCGAAGTACATTTCTAAAGCAGTACTTTCCAACCGCGGTACAAAACCAGAAACTGCGAGAGTTTGAAAACCTGACACAGACTACAGATATGACAGTGGTGGATTATACCGCAAGGTTTAACTCGCTGGGAACGTATGCACCGAGTATCATGGCAGACGAGTCCCTTAAGCTACATCGCTTCAGGATTGGACTGAACAGTCGAATCCAATCCGCCCTGGCAATTTTCGAGACAACCAATTTCAGAGATTTAATGGGAGCCGCCATCAGGGCTGAAGCAGATATCAAGCGTCGCGAGGAAGAGTTTTAGCGCAAGCGACCCTCCACCAGTCAGCATACCTCTAGAAGTCAAAACTTCAAGAGGCCTAGTCCGTCCAGCAACCAGCAACGGGGACCCACAGTAAGCCCAACTCAACAGAGGTACCCTAAGTGTTCGAACTGTGGATTCAACCATCTAGGAGAATGTCTCAGAGGAAAAGGTGCATGTTTCCGATGTGGGAAGACAGGCCACTGAATTGCTGAGTGTCCCGAACCTGATATGAGGGGGACGACTGTAAGGAATAACGGCCCTCCTAGTAAACCAAAGGAGACTAAGCCGAACGCCAGAGTGTTTGCTATAACGCGAGAAGAGGCCGAGGACGCAAACGACGTCGTGGCAGGTACCATTTATTTAAACGAATTACCTGCGTATACATTGTTTGATTGTGGTGCCACGCACTCGTTTATATCTAAGAGGTTTGCTAAGAAACTAGCCCTTAAGCCAGAACTGCTTAGTGAACCATATAACGTAGCAACACCAGCCAATAAGACCCTTATAGCACATAGCATACACCGAAATTGTAATCTTAGTATTAATGAAATCAAGTTTAATGCTGAGCTAATTCAACTCAACATGGTGGATTTTGATGTTATATTGGGAATGGATTGGTTATCCAAACATCATGGAATAGTAGACTGCCGTAACAAGAATGTTAAACTACGGACTCCAGACGAGAAGGAGATCGTATACCATGGCAAAGCTAAGGAAAGAAAATTCCTTCTGACGGCAGCCCAAACCTGGAAAGCCGTAAAGAACGGTGAAGAAGTTTACCTAGCTACAATAAGCGAGGTTAAAGAGGAAGATGAACCCAGGATAGAAGACATACCCGTTGTACAAGAATTTTCGGATGTCTTTCCTGAAGAGCTGTCCGGTTCTGTTCCAAACCGAGAATTGGAATTTGATATTAATTTGGTGCCAGGCGCTACACCAATTTCTAAGGCACCATACCGAATGGCTCCAGCCGAACTGAAGGAACTTAAGGAACAACTGCAGGAGTTATTGGACAAGAAACAAATCAGACCAAGTGTATCCCCATGGGGAGCTCCAGTGTTGTTTGTAAAGAAGAAAGACGCGAGCATGAGATTGTGCATCGACTACAGAGAGCTGAATAAGATCACAATCAAGAACAAGTACCATCTTCCAAGGATAGATGACCTGTTCGATCAACTCAAAGGAGCTAAAGTCTTTTCTAAGCTCGATCTAAGGTCAGGCTATCACCAACTAAAGATAAAAGCTGATGACATACCGAAAACAGCATTCAGAACGAGGTATGGGCATTACGAATTCACGGTGATGCCATTTGGCTTGACAAACGCGCCAGCAGTATTCATGGACTTAATGAATCGTGTATTCAAGCCATTCCTGGACGAATTTGTAGTAGTGTTCATCGATGACATACTCATTTACTCGTCGAGCAATGAAGAACACGAACGACACCTTCGTCTTACGCTCCAGACACTAAGAGAGAAAGAACTCTACGCCAAGTTTAACAAATGCGAATTTTGGCTAGAAAATGTATCTTTCTTAGGTCACATAATATCAAAGGAAGGCGTATCAGTGGACCCTAAAAAGGTAGAGGCAGTTTTGGATTGGCATAGGCCAACGACAGTGACCGAAATCCGAAGCTTCTTGGGACTAGCTGGCTACTACCGGAAGTTTGTCGAAGGATTTTCGTCAATAGCAGTACCTCTTACAAGGCTCATATAAAAGAACGCAAAATTTATCTGGAGTGAAGAATGTGAGAAAAGTTTTGAGACTTTGAAGAAAAAACTCTCATCTGCGCCGGTACTAGTACTACCGACTGAAGGCATGGGTTTCACTATTTATAGTGATGCATCTAAGGAAGGACTGGGATGTGTACTCATGCAAGAAGGAAGAGTAATTGCGTACGCTTCAAGACAGCTCAAGCCCCATGAGCAAAACTACCCTACGCATGACCTCGAGTTAGCCGCAGTAGTGTTCGCCTTGAAGATTTGGAGACACTATCTGTATGGCGCCAGTGCGAAGTGTTCACGGACCATCAAAGCCTCAAGTACTTGTTCACTCAAAAGGAACTCAACATGAGGCAGAGACGATGGATCGAACTTCTAAAAGACTACGATCTCACTATTAGCTACCACCCCGGCAAAGCAAACAAAGTAGCAGATGCTTTGAGCCGGAAAGGCAAATGAAAAATAATCTTAGCTACGGTCTCAGCTCAACCTTGTCTTCGAGAGACCATCAAACTAAGCCAAGATCAAGATCCGAGCCTAACCAAGCTAAAAGAACAAGTCAGGGAGAAGAAAATTACTGACTTTGAGATCGATAACAATGGAATTCTGTGGATGAAAGGACGATTATGCGTGCCAGATGTGAACAACATAAGACAAGAAGTAATGTCTGAAGCGCACAAGTCAAAGTTTGCAGTCCACCCTGGGAGTATGAAGATGTACAAGGATCTGAAGGAAAGTTTTTGGTGGAACGCCATGAAGAAAGACGTAGCTGAATTTGTTGCCCGATGCTTAGTATGTCAGCAAGTGAAAGCTGAGCATCAGAGACCCGGAGGATTTCTTCAACCTCTGGAAATCCCGGAATGGAAATGGGATCACATCTCCATGGATTTTGTCGTGGGACTACCAAAGTCAAAGCAGAGTCATGACGGAATATGGGTAATTGTTGATAGACTAACCAAGTCAGCACACTTTCTACCAGTCCGCATGAACTACAACTTAGATAAATTGGCAACACTATATATGGACAATATAGTGAGAATGCATGGAGTCCCAGTAAGCATACTATCGGACCGAGATCCCAGATTCGTGTCACGTTTCTGGAAAAGCTTTCAGCAAGCTATTGGAAGTAAAGTAACTCTTAGCACGGCTTATCACCCACAAACTGATGGCCAGACGGAGAGGACTATCCAAACCCTCGAAGACATGCTAGAGCTTGCGTATTAGACTTCACAGCAAATTGGAGCGAGCTTTTACCGCTAGTCGAGTTTGCTTACAATAACAGCTATCACAGTAGTATTGGGATGGCGCCATATGAAGCACTCTATGGGCGCAAATGCCGATCACCATTGTATTGGGATGAAGTAGGAGAAAGAGCTATCACAGGACCGGAGTTAGTGCAAGCTACTACTGACAAGATAGTCATCATCAAAGATAGGCTCAAAACAGCTCAGGACCGACAGAAGAGTTGGGCTGATTTGAAAAGGAGACCAGTGGATATCGAGATTGGTGAAAAGGTCTATGTAAAGATTTCACCAATGAAAGGAGTAATTCGATTTGACAAAAGGGGAAAGTTGAATCCGAGGTATGTGGGACCATTTGAAGTACTAGAAAAAGTGGGAACGCTAGCCTATAAAATAGCACTACCACCAAGTTTGTCAAGAATTCACAATGTCTTCCACGTATCACAACTAAGGAAATACATTGCTGACCCAAGCCATGTACTGGAAGCAGAACCCCTAGTAACTCAAGGGAATTTGGACGAAACATTGAAATACGAAGAAATCACAATCCGTATTCTGGATAACAAAAAACAAGTTCTGAGACGAATGACCATTCCTTACGTCAAAGTCCAATGGTCAAACCACACCGAAAGAGAAGCTACATGGGAAGTAGAAGAATCGATGCGGGAGAAATACCCCTACCTTTTCCAAGATCAGGTCGACTCGAGTTTCGAGGACGAAACTTTCAATAAGGAGGGAGGGATGTAAAGACCCGGATTTTTTAGTTATGGGTTAACTAAAACATGATTTAAAGAGTTTGAAATTTCTTAAACTCTAGCCTAGAGTTTCAATACATCAAGGAGTCCTTATCCATCTCAAACTCATCCCTTAAACCATCGAATTTCAGCAACTTAAGATCAAGCAGAATCCTTCATCCTCCACAACAAATCAATGCAGATTTCTATACTTTAATTCCCGATTTTCAACACCTGGATTCGCTTGGCTTCGGATCAATGCCTATCGGATGTGTTCCCTAGAAACCGAGAGATCAAAGCCATATTAAAACACTCCAATTATTCAACCAGAATCCAGCCCCACCTCTCCTCAATCTGTACAGATTTATACTCACCAAAGTAGACTCCACACGAAACACAACTCAAAGATCGAAACAGAAGCTGACTCCACTTCACAATCTGCTTAAATCTATTCCCTATATTTTCGAGTTAGAGTCCAACTCAAACACCTCAACTTGGCCTCCACTTTTGCCTATAAATAGAGCCAGCTTCGGTGGTGATTATTCATTCCAAAACCATCTTCTTCCAGCCATCTAAAGCAAGAAGAAATCCCCCATCCTTTAAACCGAAGCTCTGCACCTCCTGTTCCAGAATCACTCTTCAATATTCTGGATTCAAAAGATAAAGAATAAGCCATCATAATCCTTCTTCTTATTCGAGTATAAGCCTCCACAAAACCATAGCTTATGCGTTGATTTTTCCAGAAGCTTTGCAGCAGAATGTTCGAATAATTCCAGCAAGCAAAGTTCAATAAAATCAGCAACCCACCTCTCGAAATTTCAAGCCTTGATTCTACCTTTTTGTTCCAGAAACATACAGCCTCCAACCTTCGAAATAAATCCAGCAAGTTTTCGAGAAGCAAGCTTAGTATATCTCAGCCAATTTTTCAACAACCTGTGTCATCGAGTAAAGCCATCAACTTGGATTGAAAGGTTTAAGTCAGTAATCTGTTTCGAAGCTCGTGGAATCCGATTTAAGGAAGGTTAGGTTGGTCTTGGTTGTTCAAGTATATAGCAAGCCAAGAGTGGAAAGAACCCCATTGTTTTGCACCATCGCTCAAGCACGTATCAAAGCAAGTAAGTGGGCTTTTGTTAAGTATTCGTTTCGTTTTCAAAATTACTATGTATGTTTTTAAATTCTCAATCGATATGTATTATGTTGAAATTATGAAAGTATATTTTGTAAGCACGTTAAACTCGAAATCTAATTGGATTTGGATCCCCATGACCCTGATGCGGTGGGGTGTAACCGCTAAAAGAACCTTATACGGTGGTAATCCGTTGTTTCTGGATTATCCAGACCCTTTATTCGTGGGTTAGCCGATGTTATGACCTCATCTCTAGGAGGGATAAGTCTAGATACTGATATCAGTACCAAGAAGATAGTAGAATGATTTACTGTGCTTAAGTATATGAAAATTATGAAACGATATGTTATGTCATGGCTCGTAGGGGCAAATCAAGTATGTTAAGATACATTCATATCGGTTTATGCAAGTTTTATGATCCAAGTTTATGAAAATTAAGTATTATATTATCATATCGATTGTCCCCCACTTGCTGAGTGTTTTCCAAAGCACTCAACCCCTTACTCTACATGCCCAGATAAAGCCGAAGAAGAATTAGAGCAAGAAGAAGAGCACCAATTTTGGGGTTGGTGAAATCAAGTCCGCTGCGTAGATCAAGATCTTTTATGTTTTCAAGTCTTCCAGTTTTAAGATAATTTTATTATTCAGTTGTTAAGTTTTTAATTCCGCATTTCTTTATTCATTGTAAAGACAATGGGTTTTATTTTTATGGAAAAAGACTGGCTTTTCAATAGTTATGATATTATGAGGCTTATTGATTTCAAGTTGTTTATGGAAATCAATGCCGGTGTTAGTGACCCCGGTCTCGGGGCGTGACATTTTAGTGGTATCAGAGCCAGGTTCCATAATCCCGCTCGGAAAAGTATTCTAGTTAAGGAAGTAACTTGGTTGTGATATCCCCGAAATAATTAATTGCAATTGGACGTTAATTATGTTTATGTGATTTTTATGGTGATAATTAATAATGGTGTTGGTATTAATTATCTTGGTTCAATGCTTGTCACATGGTAGGCGTGACTCGGTAGAGCATTTCGGGGTGCATGTTATACATGTTGGGATATTGGGTGTTAGAATGGTTTAAATGAAATGGGTTGTGTTTATTTGGTAAAACATGATTTTAATAGAGATTTTGATGCATTGTGGTAAAATGCTTTTAAAATATCATGTTGAGGCATTTTATATATCATGCTTGTGTCTTGATACACATTTAAACCCCATACATGGCAAATGAGCCACTTGCACCAACTTTACATCCCATCACCCCTCTCTTTCAACTTTATGTCCCTACAACCCTCTCCTCCCATCTCAAAGTTTCCATTTTCGTTTCTGAAAGAAGAGGAGAGGAGAAAGCTTGGAAAAAGGAGTCTCTTTGTGTTTTCTTGCTAGAAACTTGGAGCTCAAGTGGTAAGCTTCCATCATGGTAGAGTTTTGTTGGTTTTGGTTGAGTTTATTGCTTGTTTTTGGGGATATAAAGTTGGATCTTGGTCCAACATCTTGTTTATGTTTGGGGGTTGTATTTTAAGGTTGTTTAGTGGTTAAATGTTGAGCATGGTAGTTGTTCTTGGTTGTTTATGAGTTTAAGTGTTGTTGGAAGCTCATACATGAAAGTTTCTCGCTGGAACAGGCATGCTCGATCGATCGAGATTACGGTCCGATCGATCGAGCAAGGCAGAGCCTGAACAAGGCGTGAGATGAACTTACCGATCGATCGGTAATTTTTCCCGATCGATCGGTGTGATGTCTCGATCGATCGGTGAAATGGCTCGATCGATCGGTGGAGGCAGTGCTTGGATGCCTATTTTTTCTTAACTTGGCGATCGATCGGGGCTTGGGGACCGATCGATCGGGGCTTGGGGACCGATCGATCGCAAGGCATAAAATGTGGATTTTGGGATTTTGTTCTAAATGATGATGTTTTTGGTAATGGTTCATTTATTGGCTTCTAATATGGATTCATGTGATTGTGTAGAACCATCCCAGGTAGCCACACATCAGAGGAGATAAAGTCCCACGACATCTCCACTTTTGGAACTAAGGTACGTAGTGAGACGTACGAGCATCGGACGGTAAAACGTATTTACTACGCTTTGATTGGTTATGCATTATGGTTGCATACATGGTCTTAATTATGCATTATGGTTGCATACATGATTGGATATGCATTATGGTTGCATATATGGTTGGTTATGCATTATGGTTGCATACATGATTGGATATGCATTACGATTGCATATATATTGTGAGTCGAGATTATATTGCAGTGATGATAGAATACTTGCCGCCGTCATGTCGAAGCGATGATAGAATACTTGCCGCTGTCATATTTAGCGATGAAGAATATTTGCCGCAAATATGTCGAAGCGAAGGATAATGCCGCTGTCATATTGATGCGAGGGATATTATGCCGCTAATATGTCGAAGCGAGGGGTATTAATGCCGCTGTCATATAAACGCGAGGGGTATTATGCCACTGATATAATAAGACTGGAAATTGGCCATTGGTGTATACGGAATGGATACATGTCATGACATGCATATTGGCATTATAATCCTTTGACAAATAATTGTGATTATGGAACAGGGACAACCAAGGGAGCTTTTATATGTGTTAAAATACAGGAAGTGATTTGCATTTATGGTTTATGCATTGAATTGTGATCATATTATTGTGAATATGGTTTATATACTTGCTCATGGTTTGGGGTTGTTCCTGTAGGTACTTTTGGGCGAATGGGCTAAGGCGGGTTGATGCGGTGAGCTAGTGAGGAGTGCTCTTGGTAGCAGGCTTGATTCTTTTGTATAGTATCTACTCTAGGAGTAGTGTAAAGCTATAGGATTAGCATTCATTGGTTGGGAATGTAACTAATCCCTTTTGGAACTTTATTTTGGCACTGTAATTTAATAGCTCAGAGCATCAACACAACATTTATATTCTGTTTATGCATGGAAATTTTTAATTACGCCCTTAATTCGTACTTAAGGGACTAGGGTCCTTATATTAGTGGTATCAGAGCAGTGGTTAGAGAACCCGGGAATGAGTGAAGGGTAGCCTTAGCATGGTTAGCTAAGTGTTTACATTTGAGCATGTTTATGCATGTGGCGCATATTGGTGTATAAATTGTTATGCTAACATGCTTATTATTGTTCATGTTATCTAATGGCATAACATGTATATCTTTTGGAATTGTTGTTAAACCTTGTATTACAGCATGGCTGCTATGAATGCGGGGAACCTTAATGAAGAGGTTGGTGATGTTGGGAGCGTGAACGCTAGCATTGGCCAGGCAAATCCTTTACCCCCACCTGCTGTGGGCATGGAACCGGTTGCTCAGTTACTACTACCAGGGGAGCTTAGCCTGACACAGTTCGTGACCTTCCACCCGCCTATGTTTGAAGGGACAGAGACTGGGGAAGAGGTCGAAGAGTGGCTAGAGAGATTGGAACAGATATTTGTATCTGCGCCGTGTGCTAGGACGGCTTGGTTAAGACTGGCAGAATTCCAACTGGCAAAGAAGTCTTCCATGTGGTGGAAGACGACTGTAATGGAATTGAGGGCATAAGGCATGGTGATTGATTGGACTCTATTCAGGACTCGGCTTTTAAACCGATACTTCTCGGCCGCGGCTAGACAATCAAAGGAGGACGAGTTCACAAACTTGAAACAAGGGAGTATGACAGTTTCAGATTATGCCATGCACTACTCGTCCTTACTGAGGTATGTTCCACACATTGCCACCAATGGACATGCCAAGATGAGGAACTTTTTGAAGGGGTTGCGACCGGAACTATTTGATCGGGTTATCTCCAACAACCCGACATCCTTTGATGATGCACTTGTAAGGGCGGAGTTGGCAGAGATTGGGGTGAGTGCTTATACTGATGCCGCACCCCCATCAGCCTCATCACAGAGATCCACATCAGAGAATCTGAGGCCACGGGGAGGATCTTTTAAGTCACGAGGGACTTCTTCTTCTTCCCGTTTTAGCGGAAGGCGACCGGATGGCCGGAAACAAGGTGATCGGAGAGGTGGTGCATCTACTTTTGGAGGATCTGGTAGAGCTGGTGATGTTAAGTGCCACTTTTGCGGAGGGCCGCATTTGATGCGTGATTGTTCTGCATGCTACATATGTGGCAAGTCGGGCCACATTGCTCGGCGTTGCCCTAATCGGGAAGGCCAGACGGATTTCAGGGAAGGTCGAGGGAGATTTTCTAGTGGTATAGTTCAGCAGAGGCTGCCGATGGTACCTCGTCATGTGGGAGGACAGGCGATGGGGCCACCTCAGGGACAGGTCTATGCATTGACCAGGGAGCAGGCCAATGCAGCCCCAGAGGAAGTGATAGCTGGTACGTGCCTATTATTTACATATTCCGCCTTTATTTTGATAGACACAGGTGCTTCGCATTCCTTTGTATCTGCGGACTTTGTGGCGAGACATCATATGTGCACGTCTCCGTTACCCACGTCTCTATTAGTCTCGACACCCACCGGAAAGAAAGTTGTTGCGGATCAGTTTCTGATGGACTGCCTCATTTATTTTGAGGACAATGAGATAAAGGCAGATTTGATTGTTCTGGGTATGTCAGATTTCGACTGCATTGTGGGCATCGACATTCTGAACAGATATCAGGCAGTGGTGGATTGTCGACAGAGGATAGTTCGGTTCAGATCTCATTTGGGAGTTCAGTGGATTTTCTATGGCAACGGTTCTCGTGCGAAGATTCCGTTGATTTCGGCAATTAAAATGTCCCAATTGTTTGAACGTGGACACATGGGCTATATCATATATGCCGTGGATTTGTTAGGAAAGAGCAAGGAGTTAAGAGTTGAGGATATACCAGTGGTAGCGGAATTTGCAGATGTGTTCCCGGAGGAGATTCCAGGATTCCCACCGGCTAGAGAGGTCGAGTTTGGGATTGAACTGTTACCGGGGACATCCGCTATTTCTCGTGCCCCTTACCGGATGGCACCGGCTGAATTAAGAGAATTGAAGGAGCAGTTGCAGGAGCTCCTGGATAAAGGATATATACGCCCTAGCGTATCGCCTTGGGGCGCACCGGTCCTTTTTGTGAAGAAGAAGGATGGTTCGATGCGTTTGTGCATCGATTACCAGCAACTGAATAAGGCCACGGTAAAGAACAAGTATCCTCTCCCGAGGATTGATGATTTATTTGATCAGTTGCAAGGCACGAAACTGTACAGCAAGATTGATTTGAGATCCGGGTACCATCAGATACGGGTCAGGGAGGAGGATGTGCAGAAGACAGCATTTAGGACTCGGTATGGGCACTACGAGTTCTTAGTGATGCCGTTCGGTGTGACGAACGCCCCGGCTGTCTTTATGAGCTTGATGAATCGGGTGTTCCAACCCTATCTGGATCAGTTCGTCATTGTGTTTATTGACGACATACTCGTCTATTCCCGGAGCGAGGAAGAACATGTGAGACATTTGAGGACAGTGCTCCAGATCCTCAGAGATCACCAGTTATATGCCAAGCTCAGTAAGTGTGAGTTTTGGTTGAGCAGTGTAGTATTTCTGGGGCATGTCATATCTAGCAGTGGGATTTCAGTGGACCCCAGGAAGATTGAGGCTGTGATGGAGTGGGTTGCACCCACTTCTGTGCCCGAGATACGGAGTTTTCTTGGTCTGGCTGGGTATTACCGACGCTTTGTCGAGGGATTTTCAAAAATTGCTAAGCCACTGACGCAGTTGACCCAAAAGGGAGTACCCTTCGTTTGGTCAGAGGCTTGCGAGGAAAGCTTTCAAGAGTTGAAGCACCGTTTGACGACGGCACCGGTATTGGTAATACCTATGGAGAACAAGAGGTTTGTCCTTTATACTGACGCATCACTGCAGGGCTTGGGTTGTGTATTAATGCAAGATAAGCATGTGGTAGCTTATGCGTCGAGACAGTTGAAGCCGCATGAGGCTAGATACCCGGTCCATGATTTGGAGTTGGCAGCTTTTATCTTTGCCCTGAAAATTTGGAGGCACTATCTGTATGGTACATCTTTTACCATATATACGGATCATAAGAGCCTGAAATTCTTGTTTACTCAGGCGGAGTTGAATATGCGTCAGAGGAGATGGATGGATTTGCTCAAAGACTATGACTGTGAGATTGAGTACCATCCGGGGAAGGCGAACTTGACAGCAGACGCCTTGAGTCGGAAGGTGAAGAGTACTGCTGAAGAAGTCATGCATTTGTCGGCTATGATGACTTCATATTGCCATCTGGCTATGACTTCGACGTAGATACATCGCCTGTGCATGTATCGACCTTATTGGCTGAACCAGACATCTACGAGCATATCAGGAGAGCTCAGAGGGCAGATGATGAGATTCAGAGATGGTCATCATTGGCACTTCAGGGGCAGCCATCAAAGTTCAGAGTGGCTGAGGATGGTTCTTTGAGACTTGGTAACCGATGGGTAGTTCCATGTACGCCGGAGTTGCGTAGAGGAATCTTGGAACGGGCTCATAGTAGTCGATTTAGCATCCACCCAGGAGGGAGGAAGATGTTTAAGGACTTGTGTGATCAGTTCTGGTGGAAACGGATGAAACGTGATGTAATCTCAATTGTCAAGAAGTGTTTGATCTGTCAGCAGGTTAAGGCAGAGAGGCAGAGACCCGTGGCGAGCTAAGGAGCTTAGAGATACCGGAGTGGAAGTGGGAACACGTATCTATGGACTTTGTGACCCACCTGCCGAGGACTACTTCGGGTTGTGATGCCATTTGGGTTATCATTGACAGGCTGACAAAGGTAGCTCACTTCATTCCCTACAGTATGACGTATACATACTTGAGGATGGCTCAGCTGTATGTCCGGGACATAGTGAGACTACATGGGATTCCAGTGTCTATTGTGTCTGACAGAGATCCTCGGTTCACATCTCATTTCTGGGGAGGTCTTCAGTCAGCATTGGGTACTGAAGTGAAATTGAGTACGACATATCATCCCCAGACGGACGGTCAGACTGAACGTACTATACAGACGCTCGAGGACATGCTGCGAGCTTGTGTGTTGGAGTTTGATGCCTCATGGCAAGATTCCTTGCCCTTGGTAGAGTTTTCATACAACAACAGCTATCAGGCGAGTATTCAAATGGCACCGTTTGAGGCTTTGTATGGTAGGCGTTGTAGGTCGCCATTGTACTGGGATGACTTGACCAGTAAAGCTGTGGGAGGACCCGAATTGATTCGGGAGATGGAGGATAAGGTAAAGGTTATCCGTCAGAAAATGAAGGCAGCCCAGGACAGGCAAGCCGCCTATGCGAATAAACGGCGGAGACCGTTGGAATTTCAGTTGGGAGACAGGGTCTTTTTGAAGATTTCACCTTTCAGAGGTGTGGTTCGAATTGGTATGCGTGGTAAATTGTCTCCGAGGTATGTGGGACCGTATGAGAGTTTACAGCGCATCGGTACCTTGGCTTACCGTTTGGCACTAACACCGTCGTTGTCTGGTATTCACGACGTGTTTCATGTATCTATGCTACGGAAGTATGAGCCGGATCCGTCGCATGTATTACAGCCTTCTGAGGTTCAGCTAGATTCTGATGTATCCTATGAGGAACGGCCAGTCAGGATTTTGGATAAGGCTGATCGCAGGCTTCGGAATAAAGTGATACCGATGATCAAGGTTCAGTGGGATCGCAGGGGTGTCGAGGAGGCCACGTGGGAGACGGAGCAGCATATGGTGCAGCACTACCCGGAACTATTTTCTGGTATGTGATTTATGTTTGGTTTCGATTTGGGTAAGTGCATGCGATTTCGAGGGCGAAATCTTATAAGTAGGGGAGTATTGTGATATCCCCGAAATAATTAATTGCAATTGGACGTTAATTATGTTTATGTGATTTTTATGGTGATAATTAATAATGGTGTTGGTATTAATTATCTTGGTTCAATGCTTGTCACATGGTAGGCGTGACTCGGTAGAGCATTTCGGGGTGCATGTTATACATGTTGGGATATTGGGTGTTAGATTGGTTTAAATGAAATGGGTTGTGTTTATTTGGTAAAACATGATTTTAATAGAGATTTTGATGCATTGTGGTAAAATGCTTTTAAAATATCATGTTGAGGCATTTTATATATCATGCTTGTGTCTTGATACACATTTAAACCCCATACATGGCAAATGAGCCACTTGCACCAACTTTACATCCCATCACCCCTCTCTTTCAACTTTATGTCCCTACAACCCTCTCCTCCCATCTCAAAGTTTCCATTTTCGTTTCTGAAAGAAGAGGAGAGGAGAAAGCTTGGAAAAAGGAGTCTCTTTGTGTTTTCTTGCTAGAAACTTGGAGCTCAAGTGGTAAGCTTCCATCATGGTAGAGTTTTGTTGGTTTTGGTTGAGTTTATTGCTTGTTTTTGGGGATATAAAGTTGGATCTTGGTCCAACATCTTGTTTATGTTTGGGGGTTGTATTTTAAGGTTGTTTAGTGGTTAAATGTTGAGCATGGTAGTTGTTCTTGGTTGTTTATGAGTTTAAGTGTTGTTGGAAGCTCATACATGGAAGTTTCTCGCTGGAACAGGGCTGCTCGATCGATCGAGATTAGGGTCCGATCGATCGAGCAGGGCAGAGCCTGAACAAGGCGTGAGATGAGCTTACCGATCGATCGGTAATTTTTCCCGATCGATCGGTGTGATGTCTCGATCGATCGGTGAAATGGCTCGATCGATCGGTGGAGGCAGTACTTGGATGCCTATTTTTTCTTAACTTGGCGATCGATCGGGGCTTGGGGACATATCGATCGGGGATTGGGGACCGATCGATCGCAAGGCATAAAATGTGGATTTTGGGATTTTGTTCTAAATGATGATGTTTTTGGTAATGGTTCATTTATTGGCTTCTAATATGGATTCATGTGATTGTGTAGAACCATCCCAGGTAGCCACACATCAGAGGAGATAAAGTCCCACGACATCTCCACTTTTGGAACTAAGGTACGTAGTGAGACGTACGAGCACCGGACGGTAAAACATATTTACTACGCTTTGATTGGTTATGCATTATGGTTGCATACATGGTCTTAATTATGCATTATGGTTGCATACATGATTGGATATGCATTATGGTTGCATATATGGTTGGTTATGCATTATGGTTGCATACATGATTGGATATGCATTACGATTGCATATATATTGTGAGTCGAGATTATATTGCAGTGATGATAGAATACTTGCCGACGTCATGTCGAAGCGATGATAGAATACTTGCCGCTGTCATATTTAGCGATGAAGAATATTTGCCACAAATATGTCGAAGCGAAGGATAATGCCGCTGTCATATTGATGCGAGGGATATTATGCCGCTAATATGTCGAAGCGAGGGGTATTAATGCCGCTGTCATATAAACGCGAGGGGTATTATGCCACTGATATAATAAGACTGGAAATTGGCCATTGGTATATACGGAATGGATACATGTCATGACATGCATATTGGCATTATAATCCTTTGACAAATAATTGTGATTATGGTACAGGGACAACCAAGGGAGCTTTTATATGTGTTAAAATACAGGAAGTGATTTGCATTTATGGTTTATGCATTGAATTGTGATCATATTATTGTGAATATGGTTTATATACTTGCTCATGGTTTGGGGTTGTTCCTGTAGGTACTTTTGGGCGAATGGGCTAAGGCGGGTTGATGCGGTGAGCTAGTGAGGAATGCTCTTGGTAGCAGGCTTGATTCTTTTGTATAGTATCTACTCTAGGAGTAGTGTAAAGCTATAGGATTAGCATTCATTGGTTGGGAATGTAACTAATCCCTTTTGGAACTTTATTTTGGCACTGTAATTTAATAGCTCAGGGCATCAACACAACCTTTATACTCTGTTTATGCATGGAAATTTTTAATTACGCCCTTAATTCGTACTTAAGGGACTAGGGTCCTTACATTGGTTCACCTTGGTTCTTGCTGGAATTGAAGTTGAGGGGAGGTCGTGACTTTTTAATGCAATTTTGTGGGTTGCTGGATTTGAGAAATGAGAAGTGTTTGGAGGTAGGATGAAGTTTGGTCGAGATATAGGCTGGAAGAGTTCTAGGTGGTTCTGATTTGAGCTTGACCTTCTCGCTGCGGTTCTGGTGCTGAGGATGCTTCTGGTGTAAGCTGATGATTCAAGCAGCGGCGCTTCCTTATTTGCACGGCAGCGCGACTTCACTGTTGTGACTTACGATCCATCCATCCCGATGAAGAACACCTTTAAATCACCGAGGATGTGAGTGTGAACGGATGCGGCGATTGAGAAAAAAGACAATTTTTATGGTGATAGGCGGAGGATATGGTGGTGGCGGTGGGAGTGGGGTTTCAGTGACATCGAAGGTTGTGTCTAGCGGATGGAGGTGGAGGTAGATGATGAGGGAGAAGAAAAGGGAGGCGTAGAAGATGATGGTGGTTTATGTTGCACTGGTTACCTTTTAAGAATCGTGTCTATTTTAGTCATTTTGACGAAAAATGGACCTATATGAATTGAATTTTTCGTTTTTTTAGATTGGATAAGCAAACTTTTATCAAGTTGTACCAGCAACTCTCTCAAACTTTTTGTGCATGGGCCTAAATGTTAATTAATAACTAAGTCCGCTAATAAAGTCAAGTGGGCTATAATAAGATGAACCTGGATTTTAAGCTTAGTTTTAACCAACCCAATTTAATTATGGGAAAATTACGGACCGGTACACTTTCGTGAAACATAATCTAACATAGTCCAGCGAAAAAACATTAGTTGATATAAGTTCATTCTTGGTTGAAATGACAATAATAACCCCATGTGGTCCAGGTGGTTCACGCGGTCCAACCAATCTTTAATAAATTTGCATTCTTAGCCCCTAGAAAATGTTTTAAAGAACAAATATGCCACAATATACTATTCATCATCGTTTTCATCCTAATAATTACCAAACAGAAACATTATATGAACATGAGATCCTTCAGTTTCTGTCATCTCGAGATGAATCTCAAGAGCATACTTTTGCAAATGACTCACAGTTTATATAACGTTCGTCTAATTATAATTCAAAACCCGATTTGAAGATCATGTTAAAATAAATAAAAAGCCCAACATGCTTCCGTATTACAATAAAAATTTAGCAAACTGAAATATACCATTTTGACCATAACGGACCGGGTGAGGTGGGTCGCAACTTCCACCAGTCGAAAACTTACTACCTCCAGACTGTTTTACGAATGGCTCCTCACCATCCAACCTCAGCACACGGGCGAGGTTAGTCTGCCAGTTATTCGACTCCTTCAGAAACCGCACAGTACAGCCCTAATTCGTTTCCTACCTTAGGGCGTAAGGTATAATCAAGATATAAAAAAGATTTAAAGAAATCTGGGAGATAGCTGGGAAAAAGCCTTATTTTTATTCTGGAATACTTATAACATTTATTACATTAAAATGTCTCATTTTGGGAGGAGACGGACTTTTTTAGCCTCTCATATAGATGAGGCTTGACTCAAGAATACATAAATTTGAAATAAACAGAACAATATTACAGACCTTATGAATTTAAAGAAAGAAAAGAAATATTACCAAGCTAAGAAAGCTGAAAATTACAAAGCTTGGAGACTACAATATTTATTTTTCAGAAAACTATGGAGAATTTTCGATGTCCTTAGCTTCCTGAATGCCTTGGTATTTATAGAAATCTGGAGGTGGATGTGAAATCCGGACTTCAACTCTTGTTAATAATCAGACGTCATTGCATGAGTCTTCTTTCTTGTGGTCCCTTCGACTTTCGGCCGAAGAGCTGTCCTACCATTTTGATTTCTTTCACAAATGGTAGTGGTCCTCGTCAGAGTCACATGGCTCTTGTCTCCCTGTGGTCCCTAAAAATTTGGTATTTGCAGTCCGCGTGGGTGCCACGAGGGGCATCGCCACGCACATCGACAAAGGCGATGGCTAGGCGAGCATGCGAGGAAGATCGCCCCAGGCGATGGTGACCACCGCCTGAGGCGATGGCAGCCACAGGGACTTCGCCCCCGCACATCGACTGAAGCGACGCCGAGGCATGCGCGCAGGGAAGATCGCCCGAGGCGATGGGCTGAACGCCCGAGGCGATGGCTGGAACGCCTGAGGCAATGTGGACTTCGCCCGAGGCGATGCAAGATTTTAGGCTGCTGAAGCTACGGCATTGGGATTTAATTTGGATCGCCTGAGGCGATCCGTGATTTATGCTGACCGTTGGGGCGCGGCGATGGAGATCGCCTGAGGCGATGGCTGAGGCGATGCTGGAGTGATTTCAGCCTTTTGTTTAGCAACGGCTAGTAGGAGCCTAGGGGGCCTCCTACACTATAAATATGGATGCTTTGGAGCATTTTGAAGCTAAGGAACAAGCCTACAACTTATACAAAGTCTTGATCAATTACAATTTCTATTTGCATTGAAATCTCCATACATTGTTGTTGTATTGGAGCTTGTGATTCATTCTTTTGTTAGAGTCTTGTTTGCTTCGTGTGAGTACACCGTGAAGGTGTTTTTGATTTGATCTATTGTAAAGGTCCTCCAACACCAAAGCAAGTTGGAAATTGTAAAGTCATCAACAAGTAAAGTTGGTGCATGTGTTGTGGCTATCCTTGGAGCCCTTAAGGCCAAGAAGACTAGTGAAGAGTGTTGGTAGCTCGGGAAGAGCTTTGTGTACTCGGGAAGAGCTTGTGTACTCTGGAAGAGTAGTGTGCTCGGGAAGAGCTTTGTAAACTCGGGAAGAGTTGGGTTGTGGCTAACTTGGAGCCCCCAAGGCCAAGATCTATTTTTCTAGTGGAACCTCAGTTGGAGGTTATCTAACCGGGAAGAGGAGACGTATGCGATTCATCGCCGAACTTCTATAACAAATATCCTTGTCATTTACCACATTATTTCTTTACGCATTTATTTACTTATTCTTTTTATTTATCGATTGACTAAAGGCTTCCGCAAAGCGCAAAACTCTTTTATTTTTCAAACTCATTTTAGAACGCTAAAGTAGCCAAGGAATCTCATTCACCCCCCTCTTCGATTCCAACAAGTGGTATCAGAGCCATTTGATTTTTGTTTTTAAATCAAATTTTTATATGGCTAATCTAGCAAATGAGTTTGCTCAAGGTCAATCGACAAATCGCCCTCCGCTTTTCACGGGTGATAACTACGGGTATTGGAAGAATAGAATTTCTCTATACATCCAATCCGTAGATTATGATCTATGGAAAATTATTGTGAAAGGTCCACACACTCCTTTAAAGGATGTTGGTGGAATTAGTGTTCCCAAAGAAATGAACGACTTCACAAAAGCGGATATGATGTTAATTTCTCAAAATGCTAAAGCTATTAATATTTTGCATTGTGCTTTAGATATGAAGGAGTACAACCGGATCTCAATGTGCTCAACCGCTAAGGAAATATGGGACAAATTGAAAATTTGTCATGAGGGCACTAATCAAGTGAAGGAGACCAAGATTCATCTATTGCAACTCAAGTATGAAACTTTTGAGATGGAGTCCGGAGAAGAAGTTGATTCAATGTTTAGGAGGCTCACCCTTATCATAAATGAGCTTGCCCAACTTGGAGAGAAGTACCCTCCAAAGCAAATATGGAGGAGAGCTCTAAGGGCCTTACCTAAAGAATGGGATGCCAAGAGGACGGCTATCATCGAGTCAAACAAAGGTGAAAATGCCTCATATGATCTTGATGAGCTCCATGACACATTGGTGACTCATGAGCTAGAAGTTGCCACAAGGAGAGAAGTAAAGGAGGATGATAGATCCAAAAGAAATGGGATCGCCTTGGTTGGAAGGAAAGATCATTCCGATGATGAAGAAGATGATGATGATGATGATGAAGAGATGAGGTTGTTCACAAAGAAGTTCAAGAAGCTCTTCAACAAACATAGCAAGTCAAAGACCTCCAATGCTACCAAACAAGAATCCAAAAATGAGGTAACTTGTTATAATTGTCAAGAAAAAGGCCATTATGCTAACAAATGTCCTAGGAAGAAGAATGAGGACAAAGACAAGAAGAAGGCGTTTATAGCCACATGGAGTGATAGCGACTCCGATGAAGAAGAAGCCACCAATCTTTGTTTAATGGCTCTTGGAGATGAAGGAGATGAAAGTGACGATGAGATACCTTCATTTGATGAACTTTTAGAATCTTATAATGAACTTATTGATGCTCTTGGCAAAACCAAGTTGAGTAACAAATTACTCAAACTTGAGATTGCTAAGAAAGATGAAGAAAATAATTCATTGAAAAATGAATTAAATTCTTTAAAGATATCTTTTTGCAAATATAGTGAAAGTAGTCAAAAGATGAGTGAATTGCTTGGCTTACAACGTTGTAGCTTTGACAAAGCCGGATTAGGCTACTCAAGCAAATCAAAAACTTTTTCAAGCTTGTTGGCCAAAGCAAAGCATGATTCTCCTACTTGCAACTATTGTTGTAAAAATGGCCACACTAAGAATAAGTGTAGGTTTGCTAGAATCCAATACCAACCTAATAAGAGGTGGAAATGGATTCCAAAAGAGCCATTGAAAGTTAACCCTCTAGGACCCAAAAATCAAATGGGTACCAAAGACCCCCTATTGTTAATTTGTTTTGTAGGGACAACCATGGATTGGAGGATGAAGGACCAAGCAACTCAAAAAAGGAGTTTGTATTATTCACAACTATAGAAGAGGCTCGAGGCGTTGGACCAATGACAAGAACGAACTCTTGTCATCAAGGGTAAAATTTATTTGATTCTTTTTAAAAGAGCAATTCAAAAACTCATTGGCACAAATTAATTGTGATCAATAAATATTGAAGCTCAATATTCATTGGAGTAAAATGGAATACCCCTTAGCATATGCACATATAAATTATCTTGATGCATGATGTATGCTTATCTTTTTATAGTATCTTGATATGCCTTGCATTCAAATTTAAAATATGCTATGTGAAAATGTGCAATTATATGATTTGTTATAATGCATTGATGATTTTATTGTTTATTGGGCATGAATGCATGAACATATGCACACATTGCAACATTTAGAATTTATTGTTGAGTGCCTTAAACGCATGTGTTTTTCTCTAATTGATTTATTCTAATAGCTATTACATGATTGGTGAGGACCATGTGTAAAATTGTTAAAAAATGGCTATGTGTCAACATATTTGAACTATGTTTATTTGAATTTTATACTTTTTGATTATCACAAACAGGGGGAGAATTTTGTGATAAACTTGAACCTTAATACATGCATAGTTTAAGGGGGAGAGCTTATGTATGCATGGTTTGAGGGGGAGAGTTATTTGTTTGATGCTTTACTTGTTTAACTTGTAGTATATGCAATTGTTAAGGGGGAGTCATTTTTACTCTCATTACATGCATATTACTTATTCAAGTTTATCAAGTTTTGTGATCATCAAAAAGGGGGAGATTGTTGAGCCTTAAACGCATGGTTGCGTTTAATGCGCTAAATTATCCCCGGCCAATCTTTGAGTTTTGATGATCAACAAAACTTGTGTTTGTTATACTAATGCATTTACTTAGTGTGCAGAGTAAGTGATGAAAAGTGGATTGGAATGAAGAAATTCAAGTGTGTGCATTCTGGCCTGGATCATACCAGGCGATGGTGATCATCGCCCCAGGCGATGGGTGCCAGGAGGGGCATCGCCACGCAAGAGGCGATGGCTAGGCGAGCATGCGAGGAAGATCGCCCCAGGCGATGGTGACCACCGCCTGAGGCGATGGCAGCCACAGGGACTTCGCCCCCGCACATCGACTGAAGCGACGCCGAGGCATGCGCGGGCATGCGCGCAGGGAATCGCCCGAGGCGATGGGCTGAACGCCCGAGGCGATGGCTGGAACGCCTGAGGCGATGTGGACTTCGTCCGAGGCGATGCAAGATTTTAGGCTGCTGAAACTACGGCATTGGGATTTAATTTGGATCGCCTGAGGCGATCCACCGATCGCCTGAGGCGATCCGTGATTTATGCTGACCGTTGGGGCGCGGCGATGGAGATCGCCTGAGGCGATGGCTGTGGCGATGCTGGAGTGATTTCAGCCTTTTGTTTAGCAACGGCTAGTAGGAGCCTAGGGGGCCTCCTACACTATAAATATGGATGCTTTAGAGCATTTTGAAGCTAAGGAACAAGCCTACAACTTATACAAAGTCTTGATCAATTACAATTTCTATTTGCATTGCAATCTACATACATTGTTATTGTATTGGAGCTTGTGATTCATTCTTTTGTTAGAGTCTTGTTTGCTTCGTGTGAGTACACCGTGAAGGTGTTTTTGATTTGATCTATTGTAAAGGTCCTCCAACACCAAAGCAAGTTGGAAATTGTAAAGTCATCAACAAGTAAAGTTGGTGCATGTGTTGTGGCTATCCTTGGAGCCCTTAAGGCCAAGAAGACTCGTGAAGAGTGTTGGTAGCTCGGGAAGAGCTTTGTGTACTCGGGAAGAGTATTGTGCTCGGGAAGAGCTTGTGTACTCTGGAAGAGTAGTGTGCTCGGGAAGAGCTTTGTAAACTCGGGAAGAGTTGGGTTGTGGCTAACTTGGAGCCCTCAAGGCCAAGATCTATTTTTCTAGTGGAACCTCAGTTGGAGGTTATCTAACCGGGAAGAAGAGACGTAGGCGATTCATCGCCGAACTTCTATAACAAATATCCTTGTCATTTACCACATTATTTCTTTACACATTTATTTACTTATTCTTTTTATTTATCGATTGACTAAAGGCTTCCGCAAAGCGCAAAACTCTTTTATTTTTCAAACTCATTTTAAAACGCTAAAGTAGCCAATGAATCTCATTCACCCCCCCTCTTCGATTCCAACACTCTTTCTTTTGGTCCCGTTTGACAGGGAATCCTTTCCCGAACAGTTGCTCTTTCTGCTCTGGGCAGCTCGAGCAGATGTTGTCCTGCCATCTTCCCACATGAGCCATGTTGCAGAACTTCCGGCTAGTTTCTTTGGTTGCCGGAATCTTGTTGTCCCATAATATCTGCCTCTTCTTTTCAAAGATGTCCTCGGCAAATTTTGTAGTATGGCTTGTCATGGCATTAACCATGAATGATTTGTTCGCTGTTTTCTGGAATATTTTGAACGGATACTTGACTTTGTCCATCTCCGTGAGACAGACCCATAATCCCCAAGCTCTTCTGGTCGTAATGTCATCCTCTGTGAGCGGGGAAACAAGTGTTGTTCCTTCGGGCGGTGGTTTTATTTGATCCATCGCCTTCCAGTTAGGCCTCTGCAACTTTACAAAATGAAAGCTAGGGTGAAGGCCTTTTCCTATGATATCTGGGGCTGCAGTTATGAATGTCAGCTCCAGAACATCTCCTCATCCCAGTGTATGATTATTTTGCCATGAGTCACACACTCCTTCATAGATCCAGTCCGGTAATTTTGTGATTTCCAGAAAACTTGGTGCTGTGGTAAAGACTGAGGCTAGGCAGCCAAAATCAAACCACTCACGAACACTTTCTGGTTTAACACCAGGATGCATCCACATTCTTGGGTATTTTCCTGACCAGTCTGCTGTAATTTTTTCAAGAATTATACCCACTATTGTACAAAGTTTCTCCCATGATCTTTAATATTCCTGCAAAGGGGAAGTTGGGGAAACAATATTCTCGTTAGTATTAATCTTAGATTTGCCCGCCGATGGCCTAAGATTAATCTCTCACTCTTTAACCCCTGAGGTGCTGGGTTGCCTCGATTCGTCAGATATCCCAGAGACCTTGGAATCAATTTTTCCTTCTGTATCTTCCCCGAAAGGATCAATACTAGGACCTGTAGTGGCGGTACTTGAATCCTCCACACCGGTTGATGAGCCCGGCTCTCTGAAACACGACTTTAGCTTCACCGCTGAAGCATCCCGTCGGAGGGGAATATAAAGACTGCCCCATAAAGTGTGAGCCTGCATGATAGTCTTCATAGCCTGTTGGACCTTCGTGAGATCCAGTTCCTGTACTTGACCCGCAACCTGAGAATTAATCACCAGGCCGTTGATCTTCTTGTCTAGCTCCTCCAGATTTTCTCGGAGGTGCTTTGATCTCGTGATGATGGAATTAGCTTCACTCGCTTCCATCTCTCGTCAAAAAATCTGCAAGAATATTTTTATCAGATTTTACAATGACAATATCATAATCATAATATTGGCATTCAGCTTGCCATCTTAAAAGTCTAGCCTTTTCTGGTTTTGATTCAATTTTATTTTTTTAAAAGGCCTTGACACTCGTATTATCTATTTTCAAGATAAATTTCTTTGCAAGTAGGAAAAGTGGCCATTTCTTAAAAGCCTTTCGAACAGCAAAGAACTCATTCTCGTTGATATGCCATCAGATAACTTCGTTATTATCAAATAGCCCACTGCAATATCTGCATGGCACTTCTCCTTCTGGTGTAATTTTCATGAGAACTGCAGCCCACCAATGATCACTGGCATCTGTATATAATACAAGTTCATCCTCGTCGTTTGGAATTGCAAGCTTTGGTAGCTGCTTGCACACTTCTTTAAGCTGTTTGACAGCTTGTCTGTGATCTTCATTCCACTCAAACTTAACATCTTTTTTGAGTAGTGGACTGAACACCTTCCTGTGGTTTGCTAGATTGTTGATAAACATCCCAGCAAAATTAACAACTCCTAAAAAACTCTGAAGTTGTTTTAAATCCTTAAGGTCATCCGGATATCCTTGTACTTTTTCAACAATATGATTCTGCAGGATGATTTCAGATTCGTCGATCTCGATTCCAAGGAACTCGATCTGTCTTGTAGCAATTACTGCTTTCTTTTCGGAAAGCACCAATCCTTCCTTGTAACAAACGTCTGAAAAGATTTCCAGATGTTTAAGATGTTCTTTCATGTTTTTTGACGCTATAAGGATGTCGTCAATATACACGAACATGAAGCTGAAGTAATCCTTAAAAAGATTATCCATCTTTCTCTGATATATCTGGGGAGCATTTGCTAATCCCATTGGCAAGACATTCCAGATATAATGTCCTTGTGGTGTGGAGAATGCTGTGAACTTTCTGCTTGCTTCCTCCATTTTAATCTGGTAGAACCCATACTTGCAATCGAATTTAGAAAACACTTTGTCATTCTTGATGCTATTTACCAAATGTTCTCAGCTTGGGATAAAATATCCATCGACTCCAAGATTTCGTTGATCCCTTTATAGTTGATCACCAATCTCGGCTTTCCTCGTTTAATTTCTCCATGATTCCTTACCAGAAATCCTGGGCTGCTGTATGGAGAAATACCTGCTGAGATTAACTTAAGGTCAAGATGCTCCTTAAGTATGATCTGCATATCCTTCCGATCTTCTTGATTCATGGGGATCGGCCTGTACCTAATAAACTCGTTTTCTTTTCCAGTTTTCACTTTCAAAGTAGCTCTGAGCTCATTTTTGTTCCACCATGCCAGTGGATCCTCGTTGTAGTCCCTACGAATCTTCATTTTCACATCCTCTAGAGTGATTCGCTCTTCGATGGTAGATTCAGGTTGTGGAACATCTTCTCGTACCGCATTTTTCAGTAGCAACAGGGTCTCTGGAGTTACTCTTTCCTCATCGTGCTCTCTGAAAGACATGTGATTAACCCAGTCAAAAGTTTGAGAATCCTTTTCACTAGGACCTTGTTGTCGGAACTGAAGAATTGCCTCTCCAAATTTCCGCTGATCTTTCAGCATTGGGCGTCGAAGTTTTCCTTCATCACACGCTTGATTCGATATCTTTTTCCTTCCACCGTGAACTCCATTCCATCTTGCAATCTTTCCCAAGGTTTATGTTCCTCGAGAAATTCAATCCCTAGAATAAGCTGTTCTGGGATCCGTCCAGCAATTCCTTCAATTGTGAGATCAATTTCACCAATTTGAAGGTTTCCGTGAAACTTGCCAACTGTAGGTTGTTGCAAATAATATATGACATCGCAGGGGAAGATATTGTTCTTCTCAGTGATGTCAAAAACTATCTGCACTTCTCTCCAGCCTTCTGGGCATTTCAGTTTTCCTATTGTTTGGAATACATCAGGAACTTTCTGAATTCTGCTTGAGGCTGCCTTCTGTTTTTCCCCGGGATAGTTGATGATTAACCTATCATGTTGGAAAGACATCCTTCTTGGCTCGATCATGAGGCTCCTGCTTCTGTTCAAAACAGGTTGATCTTGTATCCTCATGTCGATTTCTCCTATTGTCGGAGTATCAATGATGTCCGACAATACTGCTTTGGCGAAGTCTTCGAAGATTCTGGGGACTTCGATGAATTCCTTTCTCAAGAATACCTCGGAATGATGAGTATTCGAGAGTGCGTATGACACCTTGTAGGTAATCGAGTAAGGCCCGTTCCCTTCTTTCATCAAATCTTCTCTTTTAAAATCTTGATGAAGAGTGAGAATTTTGTTGAAGTCTCGATCTCCTAAATTGTATGCAATCCTTGGATAGATGTTGAAGGCCATCTTTCCTGCATACGGATTTCCTGCCACTGCTCCCAAACAAGAAATCTTTGAGATTTGAGATTCTCTTGTCAAAGATCGCCAGGTTAAGGGGCGAATCAATTCCTTCCTTGAATGTTGCTTTGATGATAACTCTTATGGCTCCGTATGAATCCATGAGAGCGTATTAGCAACCTCTCTTTTGACCTTGTTCTTAATCTCCTGGATTTCTCTGTAGGGGATTAACTGCATCTCAATTTGGTTTTCCGTGAATTCCATCGGGATCTCAAATTCACCTGTTATCACCCTATGGATAATCTGATGCTTCCTGCTACGAAGACCAATCATATCAATGCTTTTTCCATTGCTCCAATTGTAAATCCATCATACATCTGAAGCTTTGGTTCTTCTTTCATGATTCTCATAAGGGTTTTATGAGAAACAGTAGTATGCGAGAAAAACCCCGACGGCTCTTCTCTAATCACGTGTGAAGGAATTCTCATTCACTCTGATTCTGAGCTAGATTCACCTCCATCCTCAGAATAGATCTCTTCTTCGTAGATGCTTCATCTGAGGGAATATCCTCAAATTGATACACCTGCACCAAATCTTGGAAATAGACAGCATCTTCAAATTCATTGGTATGCTCGAACTGTCTTACTCTACGACTTTGGTTTTCTGGACAATCTGTAGAGATATGTCCTCTTGCTCCGCATGTCCACCAATTACAATCTCTAAAACTCTCATTTGCACGAGTAGGTGTGCGTCTGAAAGTTTTCTTTGATGGTGTTCTGCTAGAACTGGCTTGAATAGAACCTGTCGACGAGATCCTACTTCTTGTTGGTCCTGATCTTTGCCCCGATCTTGTAGCTTCGGGCTTTCTGTTTTGACCAGACCCTTCTAGGTCTCCATGAAAACATACTTATTCTTGAACTACCTCCTCGGGCATATGGATGACTTATGTGCTTCTTCATCTTTCGCCTTTGTGGGTAATTCCCAATGATCGTAGTGATATCATTTGTCGTACAACAAAGAGGAGCCATTTTGTTGATTCCTCTGAGTTTCTTGAAATTCTTTTGGAGTTTTGCTTGATAGCACCACTCCGCAAGCTTGACTTTAAGAAATGACATTCTCCTGGCCACCGTCTCGATTGCATGCAGTGTATACTCTTGGATAAGCATTTCTCTCCATGGGCTCGGAATTTTGGCAAAGAACAGCTCTACCGCATTCTTTTCCGCTATCTTCGACTTCCATCGATACTCTGTAAAGAGTTTGATGTATTCGTCCACATAGCAGATGTCATGTAGTTCCAGTCTATCTAGAGCTTGTCTGTATTTCTTAGCATTTTCTTCCTCCATTCCTTCGAAGTAGCTTATTCTGAGGAAACAGATTTTGAAGAATCTTGCCATCTTGTCCACGATCTCTTTTAGGGACTCTCCGGCTAAAACTTCTTCCTTGGTTCCTGGGTCTCCTAGATCCCAGGCAATCTTGACTGATCCTTCCAGACTCATTTTTAGAAGTAAAATGAATCATTCTTTGCTTAAGTCAAGTGTCCATGCTGCTATTCTCATTGCTGAAACCCATTCATCAATAAGAATTTCTTTGTTTTTGAAATCCAAGATATCCATATTGAGCATAAGTCCATATGGATGGATTGGATCTAGCTGGGATTTTCCGTAGGGCGTCTGATGAATATCTGGCCTTCGGGAACGGTTCCTTGTGCAAACAAGGGGATCCAAAGTTGCTGAGGTGAAATCATCCCTATGTGGCATGCTGTGATCTCCTTCGGGTGGATTGTGTGACTCGAAGCTCTATTGTGGTGGAGGTCTTTGTACAAGCTCTCCTGTCTTGATTTCTACGAGATTTAATCCCGCAAATGAATCAGCAAGATCATGAAGATCTTCCAGGTTGATTCTTTCCATTACTTTGTGGAATGTAATGGTTCTCCTCGTAGGACTGCAATCATTTTTTTTGTCTCCGGCAAAGGCCTCCGGACCTCTTCTGCTTTCCTTTTTTGGTGTAAAAGGGGTTCTGTTCCGTAAGATGGTGGCAACCATCATCTGTTCCTTCTTCCTGTCGGACTTGGTCTTGACTCCAATTCCTTTACTCGGGATTGAACATCTTGAAGGTTTTCAAGAATCTCCTTCTGGTGTTTAATTATAATCTCCATCTGACTCTGAATCTGATGGATCTGTGCAGGGACATGGTATTGAAGGTAGCCATAACGCTGCACTGTCTTCTGGATTTCTCTAAGATCTTGGGATATCTTAGAAGAATCTGGCTCGATTTCTCGAAAGGTTGGCTCACCCATCTTAATCATCCGGTCCGGACCCTGTTGGATCATTGGGGTCTGGTACAACGTCCTCGTGTTCAGGATGATTGTCTTCCCGAAGTTCGGCTAACTGGAACTGAAGTTGGAGGTTCACTTGATGAAGCCTCTTAGTCATCCTTTCCAATTTCTTGTAATGATTTATGCCTGGTGTGCATAAACTTGTTCCTCGTAAAAGTTTCCACTTATGGTTGAAGCGTTGAGCTTCTGCCATATGCTTCTGGTTTAGTTTTTCCAATTTCTGGAAATACCACCTGTAAGAATGACACTTCGAACATTCGTTCGGGTCCATATTTTTCTTGAATCGTCTCCTCCGTATAGGTTACAAATTAATATTCAAGATATTATCATAGTATTTCCAGAATAAACCTAGGCACTG
Source organism: Haberlea rhodopensis (assembly GCA_907163345.1). Lineage (NCBI taxonomy): Eukaryota > Viridiplantae > Streptophyta > Magnoliopsida > Lamiales > Gesneriaceae > Haberlea > Haberlea rhodopensis. The sequence continues at coordinate 28,471,664 of CAJQUN010000004.1, read as the reverse complement.
ATATCATTTTGTGACAAGGATCGCAAAAACGGGGACTTATAAAAAGACGATGTTAAATGTTGCTTTTTCTAAATATAAGGATATAAAAGATAATTAAATATTATATATGGACTTCTTTGTAATTTAAACAAAAGCCTAAAGGATAGAATGCAATATATCAAACTATTGAGGGTAAAAGAGTCATCATAAAACACCCAATTGATTTGAAATTTTGAAAAGTGGACCTATCTCAACAAAATTGTTTCCAATTTGGCTTTTTATGCACTAAGATTTTTTCCAAGACTTAAGTAGATTTTGTGTCACCAAAGTGGACTTCCATGTAATTTCCCCTTTAATTATTATCATTATACGTGTAAGTAAATAAATATATTGCTAGAACCATTACTTGGATTCAAGGATTAAAAAAGAAAAATGGGTTAATCAGAAACGTTATAAATTACGTAATTCGATGTTACTCGGCTCGTACGAATAAGTAGGAGCGGGCGTTCGGGTCGGGAATTCGGTCCCCTTTCATATATGAATATTAAGCAACATTGTTTTTATTATTGGGATTCTATCTTAAAAGACCGTTCAAGGGGAACTCCTTCAAGTGAGATCCTGTTTAACACCTATGCCAACTTCATCTGAATTATGGGCCCCATCAAAATAAAGACTCCAAACGCATGTTTACCCAACCCGATTGGGTATTCCTAATCGGGACAAACAATCTGGTATTGTTTTGGGCCCCGATCAGAAATCGGGTACACGATCGGGTTTTAATAAATAAATAAAAAAATGGAAAGCAACAAACCGGAAAAACTGTCTGCACCCCAAATTTTGATAATCGGACAGGCATCCGAAATTTTTGATATCCAATCCGAACTAGCCGACTTCCGTAATCTTTACCCGAAATAAGGTTTTGGATTTCTTATCTAAATATTATAAGTTAAAACTTTAATAAATTAAATAGTATATTCGTGGCAAATCTACTATGCAAAAAAAAAAAAAATTCGGTGGAACGACATTCACTCACACAATAATTTTTATTTTTTTAAAATTAAATCACTCGAATAATTAAAATAATTTTGTGACCTTTTTTTACCCATTCTCCATCTTTCCAAATAAATGCAAAGTAAAGCCGTTAATTTGAAAAAACTAACAAACAAAAACCCTAGTTATTCTTCCACAATTATCGCCTTTCGTCGGAATCTATAGCCGCCATAAGCTTGTCGCCGGGTCTGTCTTGCAACTTTCATCTAGGGGTGTTCAACGGTTTGGTTAACCGACCAAACCGAACCGAAGAAATTTTGTCCGATTTTTTGTTACAATAATTTAAAAATTCGGTTTTTGGTTATTGAACTCGGTTAATCAAACCGAACCGAAAACCGAAATAATTTTTTTTTTTTAAAAGTAATATTAAAAATTTAAATATAATATTAAAATTAAAACCTAATTACTTAAAAACCTAACCTACTATCATGCCATCCCCCCGCTGCCCCCAAACGCCCCAAACCTTGAAAGTCTGAAACCCTGGGTTTTTTATTAAATTAATCGAAAAAACAAATTAATTTAACAAAATATCCTAATTTTAAATTCGTTTTTAAAGTAACCCAAACCGCCATCTCAGATGGCGCCTTCATGTAAAGGCGCCATCTGAGATGGCGCCTTTCGTATCTGATAAAAAAAATTAATTGAAGGCGCCATCTTGGATGGCGGCTTCAAATAAAAAATTTTTTTTTTTTATGAAGGCGCCATCGAAGATGGCGCCTTCTCGGGTATAAATACCGCGGCCGAGCCCTTCATTTTTTCATACCGAAGCGAAAATCACATATCATCATAGTTTCTTATCTTATTTTTATCGTTAAAATTGTTCAATCTCCAATCTCAATTAACCACTCTCGAAGTATTTATCAGGTAAAAATGTTGTTATATTATTGATTTTATCTTATTGTTTTTATCATATGGATTTTATAAATTTATTAATTATTTGTAATATTTTATAAATTTTTCAGATATGTCGATTCAAATATTATTATATTGTGGAGGTAATATATTACAGGATTTGGATACCATTAGATATGATCGTGGTCCAATAAGAGTTACCACAATATCTCGCACAATTAATTTTATGCAGTTGTTGACCGAAATATATAATATCACGGGCATCGATGGCAACCAGTTTCTTCTGAAAATACATGTAAGACATATGTTTAGAGATTATGCCGGGGTACGACAGACAATTTTGCCAATCGATAATGATTATAATTTAGCATGGCTATTGGATTCAGAACAAGGTCTTAGTTGCTTGGAACTTTACATAGAAACGGAACAAAGAAACTATGATTATATTCCAGAAAATGTAGATTGTTTGCCTGTAGTTGCAGAACGACCGACTGTCTCCGGTAGACACCACGATGACGATCCAATAGATGCTGATGTTATTGCTCCTGAGCCACTAGCAGACAGTTTCGCTGAATTGGGAAATGATATTCAGTCAGAACCAGATGATATTCCGTCCGAGGATGATGCTGATGACGATGAGGTTGACATTTGTGTCATGTCAGAAACAATTGCAGATGAAGATGAAGGGGTCCCAATCACCCAGGAAGTGTCAGTTAATGTACCGGAGACAACCACGACAACTAGTCATGTCCTTTATCCAACAATTCCATTCTTCTCAATGACACATCCTGAAGTATTTGCAGACTCAGTAGACATTCCAACAGGTAAATGGGGTAGTTATTACGATTACTCCAAAGGGGATCTGCATGTAGATATGGTCTTCAAAAATAAAGCACATCTGCAGGCAGCTGTGAAGGATTACTCTGTACGTGTTGCAAAACGAGAGTACCGCGTTGTGAAAAGTACAAAAACATTGTGGAAAGTTGTGTGCAAACACAGTACAGAAGATGCACCTTGTAGATGGTACATGCGCGCCTCGTTGAAGAAGAAAGTTGGATTATTCAAAATAAACAAATATGGAGGTTCTCACACCTGCCTTTTGAGTGAGCTGTCTATCGATCATGCAAATTTGGACAAAAACATGATTGCTAGCTTGTTAGTGGGAATTGTTCGGCGTGATCCAGCTTTCGAGATAAAGTATGTAATTCAAACAGTCAAAGACAAATATGGATTTGAGATCTCTTATGCAAAAGGATGGTTTAGTTTGCGACGTGCTGTTGAGAATGTGTATGGGACATGGGAGAGCTCCGTTCAGAAACTGCCTTACTATACGGGAGCTTTGCAAAAATGGAATCCCGGCACCGTCATTGAGTGGGTTCACCTTGACAATGCCAGACCAAGAGAGAAGACATTGAATTACGTGTTCTGGGCCTTCCGACCATGTGTAGAAGGATTTCAACATTGCCGCCGGGTAATAAGCGTGGATGGAACACATCTGTATACGAAATATCAACATAAGATGTTGATTGCCGTGACAATGGACGCTAATAATCAAGTGTTACCTTTGGCATTTGCAATTGTTGACGAAGAAAAGTTTCTGTCATGGAGATGGTTTTTGGAGATGATAAGCCAGCATATTGTGAGAAGATCTGAGGGTGGTGCATGTTTGATTTCTGATCGTCATCCGGGCCTCATTGCAGCAGCCGATTGTATTCCTGACTTCAAATCACCGCGTGGAGTACATCGATTTTGTTTAAGACATGTTTGCTCAAACTTTAATAGTCGTTTCAAATCCGTTCATTTGAAAGACTTATGTTGGAGAGCAGGATCAGAAAATCAACTCACAAAATTTGATCGCACAATGGAAGAGATAAAACTTATAGAGCCAAGGGCTTTTGATTACTTGAGTCGTATCGATAAGTGTCAATGGTCTCTTGCTCATGACGGAGGCTGGCGTTGTGGTATCATGACCACAAATATGTCAGAATGCATAAATGGAGTTTTGAAAGGTGCTCGTCGGCTTCCAATCACCGCCATTGTGCAATTAACTTTTGATCGTTGTGTACTATATTTTGTCGAACGGATTAAGAAGATGGAGCGAATGATTGAAAATAATCAAGAATGGCCAGATTCTGTGTTGGAAAGATATGGTCGTGCCGACTATCATTCCATCCATCATGATGTCCAGATATTCGATCGTAGACACCTTACAGCTTCTGTTATCACAAGAGTACGACCAGGACGTGGGGGTAACACCCATGTTGTGCATCTAAAATCAGGAGAATGTTCTTGTGGAAAATGGAAAGAGTTCGGAATACCTTGCTCACATGTGATCCAAGTTTGTCGAAAGTATGGCCTAAATGCAAAAACATTTGTGAAGGCATATTACAATATGAATGAATATTGTAGCACATATCAAGGGCAGTTCGAACCAATATGGGGGGAGGAGTATTGGGACACCCCATCTTTTGAGTTGTACCATAACTCCACTCTGGCTGCAATGATAGCAGATGACTGTCAATCGGTCCTGGTCCTCTTTGTAAATCCATCCTGAAATATTACACAATAAATATCAATATAACAAAATATCAACATGGCAACCACCACCCGCCCCTACCGGTGACAACACGGCAACCGCCGCCGCCGCCGACGCTGACGCCGCCGCCGACGCTGACGCCGCCGCCGCCGACGCCGCCGCCGTGCCGGAGTACAAAATTACGGCAAAAACTTAAAATTTGTAAATCATCCGACGGTTTGACATTATCTCGAAACTATAACTAATTTTTCAATAAAAACTACCAAACAACAAAATTTAAAAACAACCAACAACATATTTCAAATTTTACAACTTTCAAAAATTTAAATTCAAACTTGTAATGTTACCTGAAATTCAAAAATGTTGAACAAGCAAGCTCCAGAAATGATAAATCACGATGATTTTGTAATTTTTGCACAAAAATAAGCAAAGATCTGAGATGAGAATGAGAAATTTCAGAGAAAAGCCGATGAGAAATGAGGAAGAAGAAGAGGGGGCGGCGATTTATTTTTATACTGAAGGCGCCATCCAAGATGGCGCCTTCATAAAATATTAATTTTTTATATGAAGGCGCCATCCTAGATGGCGCCTTCAATTATTTTTTTTTTCAGCTACAGAAGACGCCATCGCAGATGGCGCCTTCACCTGAAGGCGCCATCTGAGATGGCGTTTTGGGTCATTTTAAAAATGATTTTCAAATTCGGATTTTTTGTTAAATGTTTTATTTTTTTCGATTAATTTAATAAAAAAGCCCTGAAACCCTCCATCTCCTCTCCCGATCTCGCCATCTCCCGGTGCCTCCAAAGACCCAAGCTCTCTCCCGTCTCCTCACCTCCGTCAGTCCGTCTCCTCACCTCCGTCTACGGCCTCCCAACTCCCAAGCTCCGTCCGCTCAGAGATCCCGTCCCACGGCCCCGTCGCCATCAGTCCGTCTACTCCCAACTCCCAAGCTCCGTCAATCCGTCTCCTCTAAACACACACACATGTGGTATCCTTCGAATTTATGTTCATATTTTCTGATTTCTGTTGTTTGATTTGTTTCTGGATATTTTGAGTTTGTATGATTTCTGGATATTTTGATTTAGTCTGGATATTGAGATTGTATGAAAAAATAACGGTTTTAACCGAAACCGAACCAAAATATTCGGTTTAAACCGGAACCGAACCGAATAGTTTCGGTTCGGAAAGCCGAAATTTCGGTTCGGTTGTTTGCACACCCCTACTTCCATCAATCAAGGTTTGTATTTTTTAATCAAAGTTTCTGTAATTCCAATACACATGGTAGCTTTAGTTTCTATTGGATTGAATGCCCTTCTTGCTTTTGATTCTGTAACTGGGGTAATTGGTTTCGGAAATCAAATGGCAGATGGGTAGACCACCTTTTATTTAGTCTTTAGTTTCCTCTTGCTTTTGTTTCTGTAATATGTTTTTAGTAGTTCAAGCGTACTGGCATGCTTAAAAATTCGGTGTGAATGGAATAAACTTTGTACTTTAACAATATTTTCAAATTAATTTGGTTTAAGAAATTGAAATGAAAATGTGAGTTGCAAAATGCATAACATCTGCCCAGTTTTCTGGCCCAACACTTTAAAGCATATCTCAGAAACTTTACAATACTTGATTAATGGTGACTTGAAGAGGGATGCCTTCCACGAGATTCTACGGTGTGCAAGCAAGAACCTTGTTCTAAAGCAACAAATGCTAGCACACATGAGACTCAAATTCAAGACAGCAGAACCACAGGAAGAAGAAATTATTGAGGACCTACCTGAAGCAATAAGATCAAGAATTGCTTAGTATCTCTTTTGTACTACAGTTGAAAACATCTACCTTTTAAAAGGAGCCTATGTTCTGAAGATTTATTTAACTTTCTGTAACACGAAGATTGAAGCTATCACCTTACTCTTTAGCTTACAGAGTAACTAAAACTTTCATAATAGTTTTTTACCCCTTACCAGCCAACAACTTGAATAAAATAAATTTTTTAAAAAAACAATTGAATAGTTGGTAATATGCATGGCCAGATTGATTGGACTTAGTCTCCTATTTAATTCCTTCATGTTTGATTTGTGGAATGCCATTCATTTTTCTTTTCTATTCAAGTATTACAATAGTAGGGCATAATAATATCCTTGAATTTGTGGGGATTTGAAGTTAGAGAATTGTCTAAAGGAGAACTTAGAGAAGATTTTGAAGTCAGGGATCGAAGTGGGATTCAATTAAGATCACCATCTTCAAGATCTGCAATAGCAACTTTCTGAAAATGATCCTATTATTCTTAGGTTTTCTATATTTATTTAAGGTTGAGGCAGGTATGGTTTCTTTAAAATTCACAGGATACATTTATTCCAATCAACATAAAAAAAAATTTATATTTACAGGCAGACATGGATTCCTTGACTTCACTTACATACAGCATGTTAAAATATTTCCTTTCGTACTCATGGTGTTCATTGTATGGATTTATGCTGCAGGTTGAGTTTCATTTCCCATGGTTATAATGTGTGGACCAGCTAGCTGTTCTTGATTTAGATGCTCGAGTAAAAAGAACTATTTTTAAAAATAGTCTCCTAAGATAGGCTAAAATAGGTAATTTCTCTAATTACTTTTGCATCAAAAAAGGAAAGAACTAAGTTTAGTTTAATATTCACTTTTTTTTCCTTCAGTAAATACCTCATTTTTGTAACTTGTCTAAGGTCTCCAAAAAGTTTCAGTCACTCCCGGATGAGGTTAGGGCCTCTTCCAGGGTGGGCAATGCTGTATAGCTGGATTTGAAGTAACTGGATTTGAATGTAAACTGGAGATGCAGGCGAAAGACTGAGGGATTGGAGATTGGGTTTTCGTGAGATTTCTAAGATAGGGAGGAGAAAGGGGCGGATGGGAATTGAGAAGGTGAGTTGGTATGAGTCAAGTCTACGATGGCGCCGGTTGGCGGTGGTTGGTGTTCGGAGGGGGATGTTGACTTTAGAAAGGAGTAAGTGGGGGCGATAAGAGGGAGGGTATTGGGTATACCCAAGCAAAGAAATATATGAGCTCAAATATGTAAACGATCAAAAAAATGGATCCAGATTGTGAAAATAAGGAATATTATCTAAACACAAATATTGTAGCCTATAATTATTGTGTGAAAATATCCTTCAAAAATTTCATCATTTGTGAATGACTTTCACGTGACTATAAGGAAAATACTTATATGAACTGGGTGTTTGCAAAGATCAAGATACTTAAATATATATGTATATATATGTATATGCATATGTATCTATGTGTGCTTGTGTTTGTATGATCGGGTGAATAGACGTGGAACCGCTGGGCGTGTGCAAGAAAAAGTCTAGAGCTGATTCTCTCTCTTTAAATCAAGTCAATTATTATCCTAACAGAATAAAAAAATAAAAGATAATGAAGGAAAAAAGAGAGAACAACATAAGAATATATTATTAAATTAATATTTTCGGATTAAAAAATCTATGTAATCTTTGATTTGACGTAAATGTGCATGTTTCAGTTTATATATATATATATATATGTGTGTGTGTGGGCGCGCGCGCGCTTTCTTATTCCGATAATTAATTAATATGATATGTAATGTAAATATTTGAATTTTGTTCAAAAATGGCATCAGAAAGTACGATGCCGTGCCCTAAGTCTAATGAGTTATGGGTGCGTGGGCAGGTGCGGAAGTGTGAGGGGCCAATTTTCAAAAAAGTCCGAGTTTGCTTTAATGCGCCATTATATATATATATATATATAGGCACACACACATGTAAAATAGAATTAAATATTGCTAATACACATAATATTTGAAAAACTTACATCATTTGTATATTATTTACAGTGCAACTATGGAAGACTATGGAAGAAACCGGAGGACAAGTATATGGCGAAAAGCATAGAGAATCAGCTCTAAAAGAAGCATTTATGTTTCAGTATAACAAAGGTACGCCAATGATAGAACATCTTGATAATTTCAACATGAGAGAATCAACAATAGAATTAAATATTGCTAATACACATAATATTTGAAAAACTTACATCATTTGTATATTATTTACAGTGCAACTATGGAAGACTATGGAAGAAACTGGAGGACAAGTATATGGCGAAAAGCATAGAGAATCAGCTCTAAAAGAAGCATTTATGTTTCAGTATAACAAAGGTACGCCAATGATAGAACATCTTGATAATTTCAACATGACAAAAATCATAGAGAATCGGCTCTTCTATTTGATGTAGACGTGCATTTTTCAATATATATATATATATGTAATATGCTTTCTTATTCCGATAAGTAATATGATATGTATTGTAAATATTTGAATTTTGTGCAAAAATCGCATTAGAAAGTATGATGTCGTGCCCTAAGTCTAACGATACGGGTGCATGGGCGGGTGCGGAAGTGCAAGTGGGTCAATTTTCAAAAACAATTGAATGCGAGTGGGTCTTAATACGCCATTAATATATATATATATATATATATATATATATATCTATATATCTATTACTATTACTATTACTATATTATTAAGGGAGAGTGGCCTATAAAAACTACCATGGTCTTTTGGTATGGCCTCTGCAAAATTACAAATTCAACCTGTTAGTTTCTTTTTGCGCTGTAAGTATCTTCGACACGTTCTCCCTCCCAACTTCCATAATTTGAAACTTCCTTTTCAAATTGATCTCCATCCCAAAATTAATTTCCATTTACCAGTTTTTCGATTTTACTTCCGGAAGTTTTTTTTTTCTTCTCCTTATCTCAGACTTCGTTCTTTTTGTTGGAGGGATCTCATGGGAGACGGACAAGGAGAAGCTGAACTACTACTTATGCATAACCTTAAAGTCTTAATTCCAATTCAATGTCGATTTGTTGTTTTACATAAATCCAGGAATCCATTTATCAGGACATTCAAACTCTCTTATACAATAGGTCCAGAGTATTTTCCCTCTTTTTCATGATCTTTTGTTGTAATGCGGGGTTCCTTTCACATGAACTATTATTAAAAACTAAATTTCTCCAATGGATAAATTGACTGTGATACTGGTGAGGATATGTTATTGGTTAGATATTGATGACAACCTGTTTGATGAAATGCTCCAATTTAAAATATCGCACATCTGCCAGAAGTGTGCAATTTCATCTTTCTTTTTCTCTATCCTAAGTGAACTTCATGCTCTTTTGGGCTAAAATTGTTGTTTTGCATATGAGTAGTTGGAAGAATGTGTGTTAAAAATTTAAATTTTGGTAATAGATTGGTGGGTTTTTACGCCTTTAAATTTTCATTCTTTTTTCTATTTAATCTTTTCCAATCATTTATTGTTTTAAATTTTCGTTTACCTGATTTTTTGTGTGGATCGGATAGACCTGTTTTCTCAGAGATACATGCATTTGCACTTGAAGTGTAAAGATGCTAAGTTATTCTTCTCTTCTATGCCTCCTTATTTTTTGTTTTTTGTCTATATTTATTATTTTTATTTGTTTTAGTATTGTATAGTATTTATTCGAAGATTTTGTAACTGTACATATGTGTTTGATAATCATAAATGTGTTAATTACTTTTAACTTGTATACTTTTTGTTTTCGTTTTCCAAAATGTGTGGATACGGCAACCATTGAAGACGGTCAGAAGATTATAGTAGTCGGAAAGGTAGATCTGCTCAAGCTTTAGGGAAAAGGTGGAGCAAAATACCCACAAAACATCGAATTAATTTCACCAGTGCCTAAGAAGGAGGCCAACAATGGCAACAACAAAAAGAACACAAAAGGCAAAAAGAACAATGGTGGTGACAATAACAAACAAGAGAAAAAGAAAGAATCCAAAGACAAAAACTCAAAGGATAAACTGATGAAATAAATCCAACAAAAAGGAGGTAATGTTTTTCATTAATCGAGTCCCATTGTTTTCATCCGATTCTTTTCTTCATTTCATTAGAACAAATTAATAAAATTACCATTTCTGCGTTGTTCCCTATTGTGGGCTTCTGGATTCCATATTCTGATGCCATTTTGTCCTTTATGCCCCTCCACTGCCGCACATTAGTTTTCCTGCCTTTTGTACATGTATTATCGGGCAGGTTGTATGTTTTCTAATAGAGTATGCTGATGATGGAAGCATTCCTGAATGTGGTGCTGTCTTCATGGCAAATGTTATAACAATGAAAGATTGCTTGAAACATATAAGTTTTGCCGTACCATCACCCATGGCTGAGCTTTTTAAGCATGTCATTTGAAATAAAAAAAATATATTATATATATAAAAAATGGTTATTAAGCACACAACGTGTGGAGGTTTTGATATACTATTTTGACAGTCGTACATGTTTTCCTCACAGTGCTGCAGAAATTTTTTCACTGATGCATCACATGGGATGCGAATCAGATAGAGCCTCCTACAATATAATGATTGATGCTTATGGGAGAGCAGGTCTTCACGGAGGTAATAATCGTTGAGATTAAATACTCTGGCTAACAAATTTTCCAAATTTACCATCCATTTTTATTGTTGCTCCATCTTGAATGGATTTCTCCTGCTCATCTGCCAGAAATGTGCAATTTCATCTTTCTTTTTCTCTATCCTAAGTGAACTTCATGCTCTTTCCAAATTCTATCAAATTACATGTTGCACTTATGCGTTCTCTAACCCTCCGAGCGATAGGCTGACCACTAATAATTTCATGTTTGCTTATAATTTATAAATAGGCAATGCAACGAATAACAGGAAGTGATTGGTTGATAAATATGCGATTGATTTATTAAAATGAGATAACAAGATTAATCCGAATATGGTAAATGAATATTAAACTAACACCTTAAACATTGGAAGTAAAAATAAAAGAATTTCAACCACAAGTTCATATCAAAATCACGATATAAAATCTATTTAAAAACAATTGCAATCAGAATGTGAAAACAATGTTATTGTCAAAAATGCATAAGAATCAATTGAAAATGTAAAAGAAATGCATTTGAAACTATTACAAATTGGAAAAACATTCCTCTATCGAGCAAAAAAAATCATCCGGCACCCTTCTAACACTTATTTCTGATCCTAGCAGGTTATCGCAGGATTTAGCTTTCCCATTCGTTTCGTTGAAGAAGATAGAAAGAGGAGCGTACTGATCTCTTATTGATACTAAGATTTCATCACTCTTTTCAGGAGTATCATTTGGCGCCGTCTGTGGGAAATCGTTCGAGCTAAGGCGTTGATATGGCAGCAGGAAGAAGAGGACGTGGAAGAAGGATAGCATCCGATGGGAGAAACCCTCTTGAACCATGGGAAAACCATGAAGATATTCCACCGGTACAAGGAGATCAAGTGCCTCTAGCAAGCAGAAGTGTAGGAGATCTCACTTTGGGGCAATTGGCGCAGTACATTAAAAGAAATGGTATTGACGGAATTGCGTAAGATTCAATGAAAAATGTAAAAGAAATGAAATTTAAACTATAACAAAATGTTCACTTCACTTTCCCTTAATTCTCACGTATAAGTATCCATAAACCAACTCCCATAACAGCAGTAAAAACAAGATATATCATCAACCCCATGCAATATATCCAGTATCTTCCAATCGCCATTCTCCATCCCCATCCAAATTTCAAGTGACCATATTTCGTAGGGTGAAGTAGTTGTAGTTATGATTCTAGCCGCATACACTCCTCCAGCACAAGATCGTGCACACCCAAGAGATGAACATATTGCAAACCGAAAAAAACAAAACAACTATATTTGGAATAGCGGCAAGAATGGAAAGCACAAATATGAACCAAGCATTGGAACAAATGAAGTACGAGTTAGAAAGGGAAGCTATACAAACTCCTTGGAAGATGAAGTGATGGTTTGCTGAGCCAAACAGTTTTTTTTCCAGATATCGTACCATTACTTCTTGTTCTTTCTTCATGTTATTAAAAGTAGCATAAGATTCTTCGAAATCTTCTTCCACAGCTGCTGGAATAAGCACGTCACTGTGTGCTTGCGGCGGCTGGTTTTCATTACTCTGCCTTTCCTCTCCCTGGACTCCATGTTCTTTGAGTTATCTCAGTCATCTGTTCTACAGTGAATAAAACGAAATTAAAGGAGTTAGAAGAATAATATAGAAGAAATAAGGGAGAGAGAACGGTTTCCTCTCCCTGAACTTCCGTCGATACAACCATAACAACCGTTCTCTCTCCCTTCTTTCTTCTATATTATTCTTCTAACTCCTTTAATTTCGTTTTATTCACTCTAGAACATATGGCTGAGATAACTCAAAGAACATGGTGTCCAGGGAGAGGAAAGGCAGAGTAATGAAAATCAGCCGCCGCTAGCACACAGTGACGTGCTTATTCCAGCAGCTGTGGAAGAAGATTTCGAAGAATCTTATGCTACTTTTAATAACATGAAGAAAGAACAAGAAGTAATGGTACGATATCTAGAAAAAAAACTGTTTGGCTCAGCAAACCATCACTTCATCTTCCAAGGAGTTTGTATAGCTTCCCTTTCTAACTCGTACTTCATTTGTTCCAATGCTTGGTTCATATTTGTGCTTTCCATTCTTGCCGCTATTCCAAATATAGTTGTTTTGTTTTTTTCGGTTTGCAATATGTTCATCTCTTGGGTGTGCACGATCTTGTGCTGGAGGAGTGTATGCGGCTAGAATCATAACTGCAACTACTTCACCCTACGAAATATGGTCACTTGAAATTTGGATGGGGATGGAGAATGGCGATTGGAAGATACTGGATATATTGCATGGGGTTGATGATATATCTTGTTTTTACTGCTGTTATGGGAGTTGGTTTATGTATACTTATACGTGAGAATTAAGGGAAAGTGAAGTGAACATTTTGTTATAGTTTAAATTTCATTTCTTTTACATTTTTCATTGAATCTTACGCAATTCTGTCAATACCATTCTGATTGTAATTGTTTTTAAATAGATTTTATGTCGTGATATGAACTGAACTTGTGGTTGAAATTCTTTTATTTTTATTATTTTTTATGTTTAAGGTGTTAGTTTAATATTCATTTAGTATATTCAAATTAATATTTTAATTTTATTTTAATAAATCAAACTTATATTCTGATTGTAACTTCTTTTCTGTTGCATTCATCAATAACTTCCGTCGATACAACAATAACAACGGTTCTCTCCCCTTCTTTCTTCTATATTATTCTTCTAACTCCTTTAATTTCATTCTATATATCTTGCTTTTACTGATGTTATGTGAGTTGGTTTATTGATACTTGTATGTGAGAATGAACGGAAAGTGAAGTAAACATTCTGTAATAGTTTCAATTTCATTTCTTTAACATTTCCATTGATTCTTAGGCATTTCTGTCAATAACATATTGATTGTAGTTGTTTTTAAATAGATTTTATATCGTGATATGATATGAACTTGTGGTTGAAATTCTTTTATTTTTATTATTTTCTATGTTTAAGGTGTTAGTTTAATATTCATTTTGTATATTCCGATTAATCTTTTAATTTCATTTTAATAAATCAAACTTATATTTATCCACCAACAGCATCCAATTATTCGTTGTATTGACTGTTTTTTAAGTAAACATGAAATCATTATTATATTAGACAATTATTATATGAATTATTTATTAATAATTATAATCTCCTTTTATAAAAATACCAATTTTATGTTACAATACAAATTAAAAATAAAACAAATTTTTTCATGGTTTATTGTAATTGTAATATTATATATTGACAATTGTGCGTGCCTATGTGTATTTGTTTGAGTAATATTTGATTAATATTAAAAATTTGTAATCTAAATAATTATGTATGTTTTTTATTTCGAGTAAATTATAATACACAACGTAAAGATTTGAATAAAAGAAAAAATAGCATCAACATATGTTTTCGTTAGGTACAAATATTTTTACGTATCTTAATTGATAATATTATATTTAATCACTGTACGAAAGAAAAGCAGTACTATAATATATGTGACATGACATATCTTTGACATGATAATACTATATGTGCAAAGGCTGAAAGGCTGTTTTGCATAGGTATATGCCACGTTAGGTGGAAAGCCAAATATATATATATATATATATATATATATTAGTTTTTGTTACGATTGCTTAACGAACTGGGTCAATCCGGACCCGACCCAAAACCTGACCGATTAGCAGTTACAATCTTTAAAACTCTCATTTGCACGAGTATGCGTGCGTCTGAAAGTTCTCCTCGTTGGTGCTCTGCTAGTACTTGCTTGATTAGAACCTGTTGACGATGTTCTACTCCTTGTTGGTCCTGATCTTTGAACAGATCTGTAACTTCGGGCTTTCTGTTTCGACCAGAACTTTCTAGGCTCCAAGAAGACCTACTTCTTCTTGAACTACTTCCTCGGGCATATGGATGACTTCTGCGTTTTTTTATCTTTCGCCTTTGGGGGTAGTTTCCAATGATTGTAGTGATATCATTCCCCATACAGCGAAGATGAGCTATTTTCTTGATTCCTTTGAGCTTCTTGAAATTTTTTGGAGTTTTGCTTGTTAGCACCACTCTGCAAGTTTCACCTTAAGAAATGACATTCTCCTGGACACCGTCTCGATTGCATGAGGTGTATATTCCTGGATAAACATTTCACTCCATGTGCTCGGTATTTTGGCAAAGAACAGTTATGTTGCATCTTTTTCTTCTATCTTTGCCTTCCATCGATACTCTGTAAACAGTTTGATGTACTAATCTACATAACAGATATCATGTAGTTTCGGGCTAATTAGAGCTTGCCTGTATTTTTTAGACTTCTCTTCCTCCGTCCCTTCGAAGTAACTTACTCCAATGAAACAGATTTGAAAGAATTTTGCTATCTTGTTCACGATCTCTTTTAGGGACTCTCCGGCTAAAACTTCTTCCTTGCTACCTGGTCTCCCATATCACATGCAATCTTGACTGATACTTCCAGACTCATTTCAAGAAGTAAAATGAATCCTTCTTTACTTTGGTCAAGCGTTCTTACTGCTATTCTCATTGTTGAATGCCGATGGGAAGACATTGGATATTTTGCATGGGTTGATGATATATCTTGCTTTTACTGCTGTTATGGAGTTGGTTTATGGACACTTGTATGTGAGAATGAACGGAAAGTGAAGTAAACATTCTACAATAGTTTCAATTTCATTTCTTTTACATTTTTCATTGATTCTTACGCATTTCTGTCAATAACATTATGATTGTAATTGTTTTTAAATAGATTTTATATCGTGATATAATATGAACTTGTGGTTGAAATTCTTTTATTTTTATTACTTTCTTTGTTTAAGGTGTTAGTTTAATATTCATGTAGTATATTCGGATTAATCTTTTAAATTAATTTTTAATAAATCAAGCTTATATTTATCCACCAACCGCATCCAATTATTCGTTGCATTGACTTTTTTTAAGTAAACATGAACTTATTATTATATTAGACAATTATTATATGAATTATTTATTACTAATTATAATCTTCTTTTTATAAAAATATCAACTTTATGCAATACAAATTAAAAATAAAACCAATTTTTTCATGTTTTATTGTAACCTAAGTCACATAATCCTCCTACCCCCCTCCACGCACTGGCGCTCCGGCTGCGACTTAAGAATTTCTAGTTCGCGCTTTAAGAATTTCTAGTTCGCGCACTAAGATTTTATAATTCGCGCACTAAGATTTTATAATTTGCGCACTAAGAATTCATAATTCGCGCATTAAGATTTACTAAGTCGCGCACTAAGTTACTAAGTCTTGTTAATCCTCCTTAATTCTCCGATTTTTTATTTTTTTGTAATTATAAAAAAAAATTATCCGATTTGGGTTTAGATGATTTTTTATGGTTTCTAGGTATTTCGGGTTGGTAAGAAAATTATATCATATGGTAAATATGTAGATAATGAATCATGAAAAGACATAATAACATATGAAAGATTAAATTATGTGATAAAAGAAAGTATGATAAATATGTGATTTTGTAACATTTTTGCGGAGTAAATAATAAAAATTTTGATATCTTAGTTTTTTTGCATGAAAATTAATAAAATGAACTTTATAAATAAAACTTTTATTTTTATCGAGTTAAATGTTTATATTAGTCATTTCATAAGGTAATAATATAAGTCTCCGAAAATAATATGAGTCATTTTTAATAAATTCATATTATTACCAAACATGTTGAAATAAATATGAACAATTTGGTTTTATTTTTCAAATTCGTTATTTTATATCTTAAAATAAAACAAAGCTTTAATACTTCATTTCTTTTTCTAAAATATATTTTTTCGGAGAATCTTTACTAGACGAACGATCAACTACAAGATTCAAATACATTGTATCACGGACTGTAACATTTTGCAAAGCTGCAAATGTTAGATCCTTCAATAAAATCTAATTTTAATGCTTTTTAAGAATGGTAAAGATGCAAACACCAAAGTTGTTAAGAACTTCATATTGTAAATTTGTAAATAATATAATAATGATGTGAGTTTGTTAAATATGATGTAGATTATGTATGTTTAACTTCATTTCATCAGTGTGTATGCATATATATTTATTTATTTATTAATTTTTAATAGGCGCATTAAGGCGCACCCGCACTCATTTTTTTTGGAAATTGACGCACTCGCACATCCGCATTCGCGCACCGGACTTATGTGATCTAGATTGTAACTGTAATATTATATATTGACAATTATGCGTGCCTATGTATATTTGATTGAGTAAGTGGTGTAAGACTGGTATTTACCATTTTTCGGTTATTGGATTCTGAACCCTCAATTTGTCTAGATTGGAGTTAGGTATTATATATATTTGATTATATTTGATTAATATTAAAAATTTATAATCTAAATAATTGTGTATGTTTTGTATATCGATAAAATTACAATACACAACGTAATGATTTGAATAAAAGAAAAAATAGCATCAACATATAAGCAACAAATAGTACAATAGTTATAAAAACTCCATGTATCTCATTTGTATCTCGGGTTCCATTAGTTGTTCCTGTAGTATACTCAAACATAATATAATTGCTACAAATTATATAATGTAAATGTCATGACATGTCATAATCTACTCATCCCAGTAAATACTATCTCCAAATCTGGAAGCTGCATATAATATTTATTCTTATATGAGTAACACATATACCATTGCTATTACGTTCACTATGATCCTATCATAAGAGTAGCCAATGTATATTGCATTTCAACTCCATATAAGAACCTCGAATATTATATTACGCAATGCCTCGCAATAGTACACAAACACGCATCAATGCTTTGATATTCACTCATTCCACTTCATACAATATTCACAATAAAGTATGAATGATAACACAAATGTTCGTACGTCCCACGTACCTGATACAAAATAGGTAGAGTGATCACCAACAAGACCTTTCACCCTGTTCGATGTCCACCAGTATTATGTGACGGCTCTACACGGATATAATAATATTAGAATCATATCATCGTTTATCATGAAATACAACATCCAATATTTAACCATACCTAAATCGAAAAAATATATAACAAGAAATAAAAATTTCATTTGTCGTCTTACCGATCGATCGGTAAAAAAAGAACGATCGATCGCGAAGACCTTCTCGATCGATCGCCTGAGACACTCGATCGACCGAAGCGTGCAGAAAAATTATTAATCCTTGACCGATCGATCGACGTAATGTCCCGATCGATCGGTACGACCTGTTACCCGAATTTTCGATTCTTTATCACCATTTTTGCATCTTCCTCACCTTCTTCCACCTATTCTCACAAATACATCATACCAAACTTTATTCCATGCAACTAATCAACATTCAACTATCCTCATCCAACTTCTTGCTTCATCCACAACACATACATAATTCAAGAGTTGCAACTAAAAGAGTTTACCAACACATATCCTATAAAACCTTCTACATAAACAACAAGAAGGCAAGAATGGATGTAATTCACTTACCCAATGAGTTCTTCCACCTCTTCACCAAGGATTGAAGAGCAATTTGGCCAGAATTTTAGAAAGGAGGAGAGAAAAGTTTAGGGATTTTTTGTTGAAAGCGTTATCTGATTTCCTCTATCAGATTTAGGGATAAGGATGACTCAATTGCACTTAAATCCTCCAATTTTAATCCTCTTATACACTTGACCCTCCTTCACATCACCATTTAATCCTCCCACTTTCTTTATTTACACATTTAGTCTCCCCCACTACACCATACACATGAAGTCCTTCAAGTAAGTCAAATTTACTTATTCATATCATTTCTTTATTTTATTAATACTATCATATCCTCCATACATAACATATATCTAAGTAAAGTTAAACATGATATTAACTAGAGTATCACACTAACGGTTTTTTGTGTTTTATCCATCAGATAAATCATGGCTGGTCAAGTCGTTCACTTACTTAATCGTACCAGCGTTAACATGATATAACTTATGCAAAACATGAATCTGTGTGGATGTCTCATTTAATTAAGTTATTGTTTTTTTATCTTCTATCTATCAACCAAAACTTGGCTTCATAAGGCTCTGGAAATAAGCCCAATCTTCCATAGTGTCTGACGTAATACGTAAACGGGAAAATCATTTGGCAAATGGTTGTAGCTATATTTTTCTAATAGAAGCACTAGTTTTTTACTTTGTACATTTGCTCCTTCAATTTATTGGACTGGATTTATCCAGTCTTAATTCTCTGTTCTGAATGTGATATGGTGAGTACTATTACTGAACAATTGGCAAAATACCCACCACTTTTTTGTTACTTCATTCTTTCTGTAAGACATAAATGAAGTGTTCACACTTATTTCACTGCACGAGCAGTTTTAATAAATAATACATCCAAAATTTGTGAACATATATAATGCTCATTTATCAAATAAGTGATATGTAAGATTCTGGTGCTCGATATACAAACTGTTGTGCTGGATATTAATTGAAACATGAAGGTGATCTATTTAATTTCTTTCCATAGGTAACAGAGGAAGGATAAGGTTGAGAACAATCTAGAAAGCCCTATGAAGTTAAAGCTTGATATGAGATTTCTGTTGCTCTTTCTTTTTGTTTCTCATTTCGCATTCATTTAGTTTCATCCTTTTTGTGTCCAGGTATATCTATAGAGGATTTGATATGTGATTGTTTGTTAGTTTATTTTGTCAGTTGTATTGTATTAATTATGCCCTTAAAAAATTTAAGGGCATTGCTTTTCAATAAATTTTTTTAGTATGTATTTATGAGCTTCAAATATTTGCATCACTCACCACAACACATTCAGTTGTTGTCTATTAGAAGTTGGGATGATGCTTAGTTTTACTTTCATTACGGGAGTTTCTTGGGGTTTTAATAGTTCATAGAATTTGAGTTTTTTTCTATCTTCTTTTCGGTATAAAACCAGCAAATGTTTGATTGGAAAACATGAGTACCGAATGCAGTAGTTACCTGGATGAAACAGGATGAATGACCATACAATTTAATCATATTCGGAACTAGTGGTAAAAAAACAGCTTTAACAGAAAATCAACTTTTCAAGAAATTTTTTTCAAATATGTCCAATTTCTAAGTATTTAGTCTAGCAACGACTTTATTTTTACCAAAATACCCCTTATTTAAATAAATTCCTCACCACCGATCGGTGCACGTAGGTACCCGCATGCACCGGTTGGTTGTGCATGTATGGTTTACGTGAATCGCAAACCGTTGTACATAATTTTATGCTTCTGTTGCTCACCTTGGTTCTTGCTGGAATTGAAGTTGAGGGGAGGTCGTGACTTTTTAATGCAATTTTGTGGGTTTCTGGATTTGAGAAATGAGAAGTGTTTGGAGGTAGGATGAAGTTTGGTCGAGATATAGGCTGGAAGAGTTCTAGGTGGTTCTGATTTGAGCTTGACCTTCTCGCTGCGGTTCTGGTGCTGAGGATACTTCTGGTGTAAGCTTATGATTCAAGCAGCGGCGCTTCCTTATTTGCACGGCAGCGCGACTTCACTGTTGTGACTTACGATCCATCCATCCCGATGAAGAACACCTTTAAATCACCGAGGATGTGAGTGTGAACGGATGCGGCGATTGAGAAAAAAGACAATTTTTATGGTGATAGGCGGAGGATATGGTGGTGGCGGTGGGGGTGGGGGTGGGGTTTCAGTGACATCGAAGGTTGTGTCTAGCGGATGGAGGTGGAGGTAGATGACGAGGGAGAAGAAAAGGGCGGCGTAGAAGATGATGGTGGTTTATGTTGCACTAGTTACCTTTTAAGAGTCGTGTCTATTTTAGTCATTTTGACGAAAAATGGACCTATATGAATTGAATTTTTCTTTTTTTTTATATTGGATAAGCAAACTTTTATCAAGTTGTAACAGCAACTCTCTCAAACTTTTTGTGAATGGGCCTAAATGTTAATTAATAACTAAGTCCGCTAATAAAGTCAAGTGGGCTATAATAAGATGAACCTGGATTTTAAGCTTAGTTTTAACCAACCCAATTTAATTATGGGAAAATTACGGGCCGGTACACTTTCGTGAAACATAATCTAACATAGTCCAGCGAAAAAACATTAGTTGATATAAGTCCATTCTTGGTTGAAATGACATAAATAACCCTATGTGGTCCAGGTGGTTCACGCGGTCCAACCAATCTTTAATAAATTTGCATTCTTAGCCCCTAGAAAATGTTTTAAAGAACAAATATGCCACAATATACTATTCATCATCGTTTTCATCCTAATAATTACCAAACAGAAACATTATATGAACATGAGATCCTTCAGTTTCTGTCATCTCGAGATGAATCTCAAGAGCATACTTTTGCAAATGACTCACAGTTTATATAACGTTCGTCTAGTTATAATTCAAAACCCGATTTGAAGATCATGTTAAAATAAATAAAAAGCCCAACATGCTTCCGTATTACAATAAAAATTTAGCAAACTGAAATATACCATTTTGACCATAACGGACCGGGTGAGGTGGGTCGCAACTTCCACCAGTCGAAAACTTACTGCCTCCAGACTTTTTTACGAATGGCTCATCACCATCCAACCTCAGCACACGGGCAAGGTTAGTCTGCCAGTTATCCGACTCCTTCAGAAACCGCACATCACAGCCCTAATTCGTTTCCTACATTAGGGTGTAAGGTATAATCAAGATATAAAAAAGATTTAAAGAAATCTGGGAGATAGCTGGGCAAAAGCCTTATTTTTATTCTGGAATACTTATAACATTTATTACATTAAAACGTCTCATTTTGGGAGGAGACGGACTTGTTTAGCCTCTCATATAGATGAAGCTTGACTCAAGAATACATAAACTTGAAATAAACAGAACAATATTACAGACCTTATGAATTTAAAGAAAGAAAAGAAATATTACCAAGCTAAGAAAGCTGAAGATTACAAAGCTTGGAGACCACAATATTTATTTTTCAGAACACTATGGAGAATTTTCGATGTCCTTAGCTTCCTGAATGCATTGGTATTTATAGAAATCTGGAGGTGGATGTGAAATCCGGACTTCAACTCTTGTTAATAATCAGACGTCATTGCATGCGTCTTCTTTCTTGTGGTCCCTTCGACTTTCGGCCGAAGAGCTGTCCTACCATTTTGATTTCTTTCGCAAATGGTAGTGGTCCTCGTCAGAGTCACATGGCTCTTGTCTCCCTGTGGTCCCTAAAAATTTGGCATTTGCAGTCCGCGTGGGAATCTTCCACGTTTGCCATGTCCTACTTTGTCCTCTTTCTTTTGGTCCCGTTTGATAGGGAATCCTTTCCCGAACAGTTGCTCTTTCTGCTCTGGGCAGCTCGGGCAGATATGGTCCTGCCATCTTCCCACATGAGCCATGTTGCAGAACTTCCGGCTAGTTTCTTTGGTTGCCGGAATCTTGTTGTCCCATAATATCTACCTCTTCTTTTCAAAGATGTCCTCGGCAAATTTTGTAGTATGGCTTGTCATGGCATTAACCATGAATGATATGTTCGCTGTTTTCTGGAATATTTTGAACGGATACTTGACTTTGTCCATCTCCGTGAGACAGACCCATAATCCCCAAGCTCTTCTGGTCGTAATGTCATCCTCTGTGAGCGGGGAAACAAGTGTTGTTCCTTCGGGCAGTGGTTTTATTTGATCCATCGCCTTCCAGTTAGGCCTCTGCAACTTTACAAAATGAAAGCTAGGGTGAAGGCCTTTTCCTGTGATTTCTGGGGCTGCAGTTATGAATTTCAGCTCCAGAACATCTCCTCATCCCAGTGTATGATTATTTTGCCATGAGTCACACACTCCTTCATAGATCCAGTCCGGTAATTTTGTGATTTTCGGAAAACTTGGTGCTGTGGTAAAGACTGAGGCTAGGCAGCCAAAATCAAACCACTCACGAACACTTTCTGGTTTAACACCAGGATGCATCCACATTCTTGGGTATTTTCCTGACCAGTCTGCTGTAATTTTTCCAGAAATTATACCCACTCTTGTACAAAGTTTCTCCCATGATCTTTGATATTCCTGCAAAGGGGAAGTTGGGGAAACAATATTCTCGTTAGTATTAATCTTAGATTTGCCCGCCGATGGCCTAAGATTAATCTCTCACTCTTTAACCCCTGAGGTGCTGGGTTGGCTCGATTCGTCAGATATCCCAGAGACCTTGGAATCAATTTTTCCTTCTGTATCTTCCCCAAAAGGATCAATACCAGGACCTGTAGTGGCGGTACTTGAATCCTCCACACCGGTTGATGAGCACGGCTCTCTGAAACACGACTTTAGCTTCACCGCTGAAGCATCCCGTCGGAGGGGAATATAAAGACTGTCCCATAAACAGGTGTGAGCCTGCATGGTAGCCTTCATAGCCTGTTGGACCTTCGTGAGATCCAGTTCCTGTACTTGACCCGCAACCTGAGAATTAATCACCAGGCCGTTGATCTTCTTGTCTAGCTCCTCCAGATTTTCTCGGAGGTGCTTTGATCTCGTGATGATGGAATTAGCTTCACTCGCTTCCATCTCTCGTCAAAAAATCTGCAAGAATATTTTTATCAGCTTTTACAATGACAATATCATAATCATAATATTGGCATTCAGCTTGCCATCTTAAAAGTCTAGCCTTTTCTGGTTTTGATTCAATTTTATTTTTTTAAAAGGCCTTGACACTCGTATTATCTATTTTCAAGATAAATTTCTTTGCAAGTAGGAAAAGTGGCCATTTCTTAAAAGCCTTTCGAACAGCAAAGAACTCCTTCTCGTTGATATGCCATCTGATAACTTCGTTATTATCAAATAGCCCACTGCAATATCTGCATGGCACTTCTCCTTCTGGTGTAATTTTCATGAGAACTGCAGCCCACCAATGATCACTGGCATCTGTATATAATACAAGTTCATCCTCGTCGTTTGGAATTGCAAGCTTTGATAGCTGCTTGCACACTTCTTTAAGCTGTTTGACAGCTTGTCTGTGATCTTCATTCCACTCAAACTTAACATCTTTTTTGAGTAGTGGACTGAACACCTTCCTGTGGTTTGCTAGATTGTTGATAAACATCCCATCAAAATTAACAACTCCTAAAAAACTCTGAAGTTGTTTTAAATCCTTAAGGTCATCCGGATATCCTTGTACTTTTTCAACAATATGATTCTGCAGGATGATTCCAGATTCGTCAATCTCGATTCCAAGGAACTCGATCTGTCTTGTAGCAATTACTGCTTTCTTTTCGGAAAGCACCAATCCTTCCTTGTAACAAACGTCTGAAAAGATTTCCAGATGTTTAAGATGTTCTTTCATGTTTTTTGACGCTATAAGGATGTCGTCAATATACACGAACATGAAGCTGAAGTAATCCTTAAAAAGATTATCCATCTTTATCTGATATATCCGGGGAGCATTTGCTAATCTCATTGGCAAGACATTCCAGATATAATGTCCTTGTGGTGTGGAGAATGCTGTGAACTTTCTGCTTGCTTCCTCCATTTTAATCTGGTAGAACCCATACTTGCAATCGAATTTAGAAAACACTTTGTCATTCTTGATGCTATTTACCAAATGTTCTCTGCTTGGGATAAAATATCCATCGAACTCCAAGATTTCGTTGATCCCTTTATAGTTGATCACCAATCTCGGCTTTCCTCGTTTAATTTCTCCATGATTCCTTACCAGAAATCCTAGGCTGCTGTATGGAGAAATACCTGCTGAGATTAACTTAAGGTCAAGATGCTCCTTAAGTATGATCTGCATATCCTTCCGATCTTCTTGATTCATGGGGATCGGCCTGTACCTAACAAACTCATTTTCTTTTCCAGTTTTCACTTTCAAAGTAGCTCTGAGCTCATTTTTGTTCCACCATGCCAGTGGATCCTCGTTGTAGTTCCTACGAATCTTCATTTTCACATCCTCTAGAGTGATTCGCTCTTCGAAAGTAGATTCAGGTTGTGGAACATCTTCTCGTACCACATTTTTCAGTAGCAACAGGGTCTCTGGAGTTACTCTTTCCTCATCGTGCTCTCTGAAAGACATGTGATTAACCCAGTCAAAAGTTTGAGAATTCTTTTCACTAGGACCTTGTTGTCGGAACTGAAGAATTGCCTCTCCAAATTTCCGCTGATCTTTCATCATTGGGCGTCGAAGTTTTCCTTCATCACCACGCTTGATTCGATATCTTTTTCCTTCCACCGTGAACTCCATTCCATCTTGCAATCTTTCCCAAGGTTTATGTTCCTCGAGAAATTCAATCCCTAGAATAAGCTGTTCTGGGATCCGTCCAGCAATTCCTTCAATTGTGAGATCAATTTCACCAATTTGAAGGTTTCCGTGAAACTTGCCAACCGTAGGTTGTTGCAAATAATATATGACATCGCAGGGGAAGATATTGTTCTTCTCAGTGATGTCAAAAACTATCTGCACTTCTCTCCAGCCTTCTGGGCATTTCAGTTTTCCTATTGTTTGGAATACATCAGGAACTTTCTGAATTTTGCTTGAGGCTGCCTTCTGTTTTTCCCCGGGATAGTTGCTGATTAACCTATCATGTTGGAAAGACATCCTTCTTGGCTCGATCATGAGGCTCCTACTTCTGTTCAAAACAGGTTGATCTTGTATCCTCATGTCGATTTCTCCTATTGTCGGAGTATCAATGATGTCCGGCAATACTGCTTTGGCGAAGTCTTCGAAGATTCTGGGGACTTCGATGAATTCCTTTCTCAAGAATACCTCGGAATGATGAGTATTCGAGAGTGCCTATGACACCTTGTAGGTGATCGAGTAAGGCCCGTTCCCTTCTTTCATCAAATCTTCTCTTTTAAAATCTTGATGAAGAGTGAGAACTTTGTTGAAGTCTCGATCTCCTAAATTGTATGCAATCCTCGGATAGATGTTGAAGGCCATCTTTCCTGCATAGAGATTTCCTGCCACTGCTCCCAAACAAGAAATCTTTAAGATTTGGGATTCTCTTGTCAAAGATCGCCAGGTTAAGGGGCGAATCAATTCCTTCCTTGAATGTTGCTTTGATGATAACTCTTATGGCTCCGATATGAATCCATGAGAGTGTATTAGCAACCTCTCTTTTGACCTTGTTCTTAATCTCCTTGATTTCTCTGTAGGGGATTAACTGCATCTCAATTTGGTTTCCCGTGAATTCCATCGGGATCTCAAATTCACCTGTTGTCACCCTATGGATAATCTAATGCTTCCTGCTACGAAGACCAATAATATCCATGGCTTTTTCCATTGCTCCAATTGTAAATCCATCATACATCTGAAGCTTTGGTTCTTCTTTCATGATTCTCATAAGGGTTTTATGAGAAACAGTAGTATGCGAGAAAAACCCCGACGGCTCTTCTCTAATCACGTGTGAAGGAATTCTCATTCACTCTGATTCTGAGCTAGATTCACCTCCATCCTCAGAATAGATCTCTTCTTTGTAGATGCTTTCATCTGAGGGAATATCCTCAAATTGATACACCTGCACCAAATCTTGGAAATAGACAGCATCTTCAAATTCCTTGGTATGCTCGAACTGTCTTACTCCACGACTTTGGTTTTCTGGACAATCTGTAGAGATATGTCCTCTTGCTCCGCATGTCCAGCAATTACAATCTCTAAAACTCTCATTTGCACGAGTATGTGTGCTTCTGAAAGTTTTCTTTGATGGTGTTCTGCTAGAACTGGCTTGATTAGAACCTGTCGACGAGATCCTACTTCTTGTTGGTCCTGATCTTTGCCCCGATCTGTAGCTTCGGGCTTTCTGTTTTGACCAGACCCTTCTAGGTCTCCATGAAGACATACTTCTTCTTGAACTACCTCCTCGGGCATATGGATGACTTATGTACTTCTTCATCTTTCGCCTTTGTGGGTAGTTCCCAATGATCGTAGGGATATCATTTGCCGTACAACAAATAGGAGCCATTTTGTTGATTCCTCTGAGTTTCTTGAAATTCTTTTGGAGTTTTGCTTGATAGCACCACTCCGCAAGCTTGACTTTAAGAAATGACATTCTCCTGGCCACCGTCTCGATTGCATGCAGTGTATACTCTTGGATAAGCATTTCTCTCCATGGGCTCGGAATTTTGGCAAAGAACAGCTCTACCGCATCCTTTTCCGCTATCTTCGACTTCCATCGATACTCTGTAAAGAGTTTGATGTATTCGTCCACATAGCAGATGTCATGTAGTTCCAGGCTAATTAGAGCTTGTCTGTATTTCTTAGCATTTTCTTCCTCCATTCCTTCGAAGTAGCTTATTCCGAGGAAACAGATTTTGAAGAATCTTGCCATCTTGTCCACGATCTCTTTCAGGGACTCTCCGGCTAAAACTTCTTCCTTGGTTCCTGGGTCTCCTAGATCCCAAGCAATCTTGACTGATCCTTCCAGACTCATTTTTAGAAGTAAAATGAATCCTTCTTTGCTTAAGTCAAGTGTCCATGCTGCTATTCTCATTGATGAATGCTGAAGCCCATTCATCAATAAGAATTTCTCTGTTTTTGAAATCCAAGATATCCATATTGAGCATAAGTCCATATGGATGGATTGGATCTAGCTGGGATTTTTCGTAGGGCGTCTGATGAATATCTGGCCTTCGGGAACGGTTCCTTGTGCCAACAGGGGGATCCAAAGTTGCTGAGGTGAAATCATCCCTATGTGGCATGCTGTGATCTCCTTCGGGTGGATTGTGTGACTCGAAGCTCTATTGTGGTGGAGGTCTTTGTACAAGCTCTCCTGTCTTGATTTCTACGAGATTTAATCCCGCAAATGAATCAGCAAGATCATGAAGATCTTCCAGGTTGATTCTTTCCATTACTTTGTGGGATGTAATGGTTCTCCTCGTAGGACTGCAATCATTTTTTTCGTCTCCGTCAAAGGCCTCCGGACCTCTTCTGCTTTCCTTTTTTGGTGTAAAGGGGGTTCTGTTCCGTAAGATGGTGGCAACCATCCTCCGTTCCTTCTTCCTGTCGGACTTGGTCTTGACTCCAATTCCTTTACTCGGGATTGAACATCTTGAAGGTTTTCAAGAATCTCCTTCTGGTGTTTAATTATAATCTCCATCTGACTCTGAATCTGATGGATCTGTGCAGGGACATGGTATTGAAGGTAGCCATAACGCTGCACTGTCTTCTGGATTTCTCTAAGATCTTGGGATATCTTAGAAGAATCTGGCTCGATTTCTCGAAAGGTTGGCTCACCCATCTTAATCATCCGGTCCGGACACTGTTGGATCATTGGGGTCTGGTACAACGTCCTCGTGTTCAGGATGATTGTCTTCCCGAAGTTCGGCTAACTGGAACTGAAGTTGGAGGTTCACTTGATGAATCCTCTTAGTCATCCTTTCCAATTTCTTGTAATGATTTATGCCTGGTGTGCATAAACCTGTTCCTCGTAAAAGTTTCCACTTATGGTTGAAGCGTTGAGCTTCTGTCATATGCTTATGGTTTAGTTTTTCCAATTTCTGGAAATACCACTTGTAAGAATGACACTTCGAACATTCGTTCGGGTCCATATTTTTCTTGAATCGTCTCCTCCGTATAGGTTACAAATTAATATTCAAGATATTATCATAGTATTTCCAGAATAAACCTAGGCTCTGATACCATTTTGTGTCAAGGATCGCAAAAACGGGGACTTGTAAAAAGACGATGTTAAATGTTGCTTTTTCTAAATATAAGGATATAAAAGATAATTAAATATTATATATGGAATTCTTTGTAATTTAAACAAAAGCCTAAAGGATAGAATGCAATATATCAAACTATTGAGGGGTAAAAGAGTCATCATAAAATACCCAATTGATTTGAAATTTTGAAAAGTGGACCTATCTCAACAAAATTGTTTCCAATTTGGCTTTTTATGCACTAAGATTTTTTCCAAGACTTAAGTAGATTTTGTGTCACCAAAGTGGACTTCCATGTAATTTCCCCTTTAATTATTATCATTATACGTGTAAGTAAATAAATATATTGCTAGAACCATTACTTGGATTCAAGGATTAAAAAAGAAAAATGGGTTAATCAGAAACGTTATAAATTACGTAATTCGATGTTACTCGGCTCGTACGAATAAGTAGGAGCGGGCGTTCGGGTCGGGAATTCGGTCCCCTTCCATATATGAATATTAAGCAACATTGTTTTTATTATTGGGATTCTATCTTAAAAGACCGTTCAAGGGGAACTCCTTCAAGTGAGATCCCGTTTAACACCTATGCCAACTTCATCTGAATTATGGGCCCCATCAAAATAAAGACTCCAAACGCATGTTTACCCAACCCGATTGGGTATTCCTAATCGGGACAAACAATCTGGTATTGTTTTGGGCCCCGATCAGAAATCGGGTATACGATCGGGTTTTAATAAATAAATAAAAAAATGGAAAGCAACAAAACGAAAAAACTGTCTGCACCCCAAATTTTGATAATCGGACAGGCATCCGAAATTTTTGATATCCAATCCGAACTAGCCGACTTCCGTAATCTTTACCCGAAATAAGGTTTTGGATTTCTTATCTAAATATTATAAGTTAAAACTTTAATAAATTAAATAGTATATTCGTGGCAAATCTACTATGCAAATAAAAAAAATTCGGTGGAACGACATTCACTCACACAATAATTTTTATTTTTTTTAAAATTAAATCACTCGAATAATTAAAATAATTTTGTGACCTTTTTTTACCCATTCTCCCTCTTTGCAAATAAATGCAAAGTAAAGCCGATAATATGAAAAAACTAACAAACAAAAACCCTAGTTATTCTTCCACAATTATCGCCTTTCGCCGGAATCTATAGCCGCCATAAGCTTGTCGCCAGGTCTGTCTTGCAACTTTCATATAGGGGTGTTCAACGGTTTGGTTAACCGACCAAACCGAACCGAACCGAAGAAATTTGGTTCGATTTTTGGTTACAATAATTTAAAAATCCGGTTTTCGGTTATTGAACTCGGATAATCAAACCGAACCGAAAACCGAATTAATTTTTTTTAAAAAAATTAATATTAAAAATTTAAATATAATATTAAAATTAAAACCTAATTACTTAAAAACCTAACCTACTATCATGCCACCACCCCGCTGCCCCCAAACGCCCCAAACCTTGAAAGTCTGAAACCCTCCATCTCCTCTCCCGATCTCGCCATCTCCCGGTGCCTCCAAAGACCCAAGCTCTCTCCCGTCTCCTCACCTCCGTCAGTCCGTCTCCTCTCCTCCGTCTACGGCCTCCCAACTCCCAAGCTCCGTCCGCTCAGAGATCCCGTCCCACGGCCCCGTCGCCATCAGTCCATCTACTCCCAACTCCCAAGCTCCGTCAATCCGTCTCCTCTAAACACACACACATGTGGTATCCTTCGAATTTATGTTCATATTTTCTGATTTCTGTTGTTTGATTTGTGTCTGGATATTTTGAGTTTGTATGATTTCTGGATATTTTGAGTTAGTCTGGATATTGAGATTGTATGAAAAAATAACGGTTTTAACCGAAACCGAACCAAAATATTCGGTTTAAACCGGAACCGTAAACCGGAACTCGGTTCGGAAAACCGAAATTTCGGTTCGGTTGTTTGCACACCCCTACTTCCATCAATCAAGGTTTGTATTTTTTAATCAAAGTTTCTGTAATTCCAATACACATGGTAGCTTTAGTTTCTATTGGATTGAATGCCCTTCTTGCTTTTGATTCTGTAACTGGGGTAATTGGTTTCGGAAATCAAATGGCAGATGGGTAGACCACCTTTTATTTAGTCTTTAGTTTCCTCTTGCTTTTGTTTCTGTAATATGTTTTTAGTAGTTCAAGCGTACTGGC
Organism: Haberlea rhodopensis; assembly: GCA_907163345.1. Classification (NCBI taxonomy): domain Eukaryota; kingdom Viridiplantae; phylum Streptophyta; class Magnoliopsida; order Lamiales; family Gesneriaceae; genus Haberlea; species Haberlea rhodopensis. The sequence continues at coordinate 28,441,026 of CAJQUN010000004.1, read as the reverse complement.
ATGCTTAAAAATTCGGTGTGAATGGAATAAACTTTGTACTTTAACAATATTTTCAAATTAATTTGGTTTAAGAAATTGAAATGAAAATGTGAGTTGGAAAATGCATAACATCTGCCCAGTTTTCTGGCCCAACACTTTAAAGCATATCTCAGAAACTTTACAATACTTAATTAATGGTGACTTGAAGAGGGATGCCTTCCACGAGATTCTACGGTGTGCAAGCAAGAACCTTGTTCTAAAGCAACTAATGCTAGCACACATGAGACTCAAATTCAAGACAGCAGAACCACAGGAGGAAGAAATTATTGAGGACCTACCTGAAGCAATAAGATCAAGAATTGCTTAGTATCTCTTTTGTACTACAGTTGAAAACATCTACCTTTTTTACCGCTTACCAGCCAACAACTTGAATAAAATAAATTTTTTAAAAAAAACAATTGAATAGTTGGTAATATGCATGGCCAGATTGATTGGACTTAGTCTCCTATTTAATTCCTTCATGTTTGATTTGTGGAATGTCATTCATTTTTCTTTTCTATTCAAGTATTACAATAGTAGGGCATAATAATATCCTTGAATTTGTGGGGATTTGAAGTTAGAGAATTGTCTAAAGGAGAACTTAGAGAAGATTTTGAAGTCAGGGATCGAAGTGGGATTCAATTAAGATCACCATCTTCAAGATCTGCAATAGCAACTTTCTGAAAATGATCCTATTATTCTTAGGTTTTCTATATTTATTTAAGGTTGAGGCAGGTATGGTTTCTTTAAAATTCACAGGATACATTTATTCCAATCAACATAAAAAAAAAATTATATTTACAGGCAGACATGGATTCCTTGACTTCACTTACATACAGCATGTTAAAATATTTCCTTTCGTACTCATGGTGTTCATTGTATGGATTTATGCTGCAGGTTGAGTTTCATTTCCCATGGTTATAATGTGTGGACCAGCTAGCTGTTCTTGATTTAGATGCTCGAGTAAAAAGAACTATTTTTAAAAATAGTCTCCTAAGATAGGCTAAAATAGATAATTTCTCTAATTACTTTTGCATCAAAAAAGGAAAGAACTAAGTTTAGTTTAATATTCACTTTTTTTTTTTCTTCAGTAAATACCTCATTTTTGTAACTTGTCTAAGGTCTCCAAAAAGTTTCAGTCACTCCCGGATGAGGTTAGGGCCTCTTCCAGGGTGGGCAATGCTGTATAGCTGGATTTGAAGTAGCTGGATTTGATTGTAAACTGGAGATGCAGGCGAAAGACTGAGGGATTGGAGATTGGGTTTTCGTGAGATTTCTAAGATAGGGAGGAGAAAGGGGCGGATGGGAATTGAGAAGGTGAGTTGGTATGAGTCAAGTCTACGATGGCGCCGGTTGGCGGTGGTTGGTGTTCGGAGGGGGATGTTGACTTTAGAAAGGAGTAAGTGGGGGCGATAAGAGGGAGGGTATTGGGTATACCCAAGCAAAGAAATATATGAGCTCAAATATGTAAACGATCAAAAAAATGGATCCAGATTGTGAAAATAAGGAATATTATCTAAACACAAATATTGTAGCCTATAATTATTGTGTGAAAATATCCTTCAAAAATTTCATCATTTGTGAATGACTTTCACGTGACACTAATATAAGGAAAATACTTATATGAACTGGGTGTTTGCAAAGATCAAGAAACTTAAATATATATGTATATATATGTATATGCATATGTATCTATGTGTGCTTGTGTTTGTATGATCGGGTGAATAGACGTGGAACCGCTGGGCGTGTGCAAGAAAAAGTCTAGAGCTGATTCTCTCTCTTTAAATCAAGTCAATTATTATCCTAACAGAATAAAAAAATAAAAGATAATGAAGGAAAAAAGAGAGAACAACATAAGAATATATTATTAAATTAATATTTTCGGATTAAAAAATCTACGTAATCTTTGATTTGACGTAAATGTGCATGTTTCAGTATATATATATATATATATATATATATATATATATATGTGTGTGTGTGTGGGCGCGTGCGCGCGCTTTCTTATTCCGATAATTAATTAATATGATATGTAATGTAAATATTTGAATTTTGTTCAAAAATGGCATCAGAAAGTACGATGCCGTGCCCTAAGTCTAATGAGTTATGGGTGCGTGGGCAGGTGCGGAAGTGTGGGGCCAATTTTCAAAAAAGTGCGAGTTTGCTTTAATGCGCCATTATATATATATATATATAGGCACACACACATGTAAAATAGAGTTAAATATTGCTAATACACATAATATTTGAAAAACTTACATCATTTGTATATTATTTACAGTGCAACTATGGAAGACTATGGAAGAAACTGGAGGACAAGTATATGGCGAAAAGCATAGAGAATCGGCTCTAAAAGAAGCATTTATGTTTTCAGTATAACAAAGGTACGCCAATGATAGAACATCTTGATAATTTCAACATGACAAAAATCATAGAGAATCGGCTCTATTTGATGTAGACGTGCATTTTTCAATATATATATATATATGTAATATGCTTTCTTATTCCGATAAGTAATATGATATGTATTGTAAATATTTGAATTTTGTGCAAAAATCGCATTAGAAAGTATGATGTCGTGCCTTAAGTCTAACGATACGGGTGCATGGGCGGGTGCGGAAGTGCAAGTGGGTCAATTTTCAAAAACAATTGAATGCGAGTGGGTCTTAATACGCCATTAATATATATATATATATATATATATATATATATATATATATATATATATATATCTATTACTATTACTATTACTATATTATTAAGGGAGAGTGGCCTATAAAAACTACCATGGTCTTTTGGTATGGCCTCTGCAAAATTACAAATTCAACCTGTTAGTTTCTTTTTGCGCTATAAGTACCTTCGACACGTTCTCCCTCCCAACTTCCATAATTTGAAACTTCCTTTTCAAATTGATCTCCATCCCAAAATTAATTTCCATTTACCAGTTTTTCAATTTTACTTCCGGAAGTTTTTTTTTTCTTCTCCTTATCTCAGACTTCGTTCTTTTTGTTGGAGGGATCTCATGGGAGACGGACAAGGAGAAGCTGAACTACTACTTATGCATAACCTTAAAGTCTTAATTCCAATTCAATGTCGATTTGTTGTTTTACATAAATCCAGGAATCCATTTATCAGGACATTCAAACTCTCTTATACAATAGGTCCAGAGTATTTTCCCTCTTTTTCATGATCTTTTGTTGTAATGCGGGGTTCCTTTCACATGAACTATTATTAAAAACTAAATTTCTCCAATGGATAAATTGACTGTGATACTGGTGAGGATATGTTATTGGTTAGATATTGATGACAACCTGTTTGATGAAATGCTCCAATTTAAAATATCGCACATCTGCCAGAAGTGTGCAATTTCATCTTTCTTTTTCTCTATCCTAAGTGAACTTCATGCTCTTTTGGGCTAAAATTGTTGTTTTGCATATGAGTAGTTGGAAGAATGTGTGTTAAAAATTTAAATTTTGGTAATAGATTGGTGGGTTTTACGCCTTTAAATTTTCATTCTTTTTTCTATTTAATCTTTTCCAATCATTTATTGTTTTAAATTTTCGTTTACTGATTTTTTGTGTGGATCGGATAGACCTGTTTTCTCAGAGATACAGCATTTGCACTTGAAGTGTAAAGATGCTAAGTTATTCTTCTCTTCTATGCCTCCTTATTTTTTGTTTTTTGTCTATATTTATTATTTTTATTTGTTTTAGTATTGTATAGTATTTATTCGAAGATTTTGTAACTGTACATATGTGTTTTGATAATCATAAATGTGTTAATTACTTTTAACTTGTATACTTTTTGTTTTCGTTTTCCAAAATGTGTGGATACGGCAACCATTGAAGACGGTCAGAAGATTATAGTAGTCGGAAAGGTAGATCTGCTCAAGCTTTAGGGAAAAGGTGGAGCAAAATACCCACAAAACATCGAATTAATTTCACCAGTGCCTAAGAAGGAGGCCAACAATGGCAACAACAAAAAGAACACAAAAGGCAAAAAGAACAATGGTGGTGACAATAACAAACAAGAGAAAAAGAAAGAATCCAAAGACAAAAACTCAAAGGATAAACTGATGAAATAAATCCAACAAAAAGGAGGTAATGTTTTTCATTAATCGAGTCCCATTGTTTTCATCCGATTCTTTTCTTCATTTCATTAGAACAAATTAATAAAATTACCATTTCTGCGTTGTTCCCTATTGTGGGCTTCTGGATTCCATATTCTGATGCCATTTTGTCCTTTATGCCCCTCCACTGCCGCACATTAGTTTTCCTGCCTTTTGTACATGTATTATCGGGCAGGTTGTATGTTTTCTAATAGAGTATGCTGATGATGGAAGCATTCCTGAATGTGGTGCTGTCTTCATGGCAAATGTTATAACAATGAAAGATTGCTTGAAACATATAAGTTTTGCCGTACCATCACCCATGGCTGAGCTTTTTAAGCATGTCATTTGAAATAAAAAAAATATATTATATATATAAAAAATGGTTATTAAGCACACAACGTGTGGAGGTTTTGATATACTATTTTGACAGTCGTACATGTTTTCCTCACAGTGCTGCAGAAATTTTTTCACTGATGCATCACATGGGATGCGAATCAGATAGAGCCTCCTACAATATAATGATTGATGCTTATGGGAGAGCAGGTCTTCACGGAGGTAATAATCGTTGAGATTAAATACTCTGGCTAACAAATTTTCCAAATTTACCATCCATTTTTATTGTTGCTCCATCTTGAATGGATTTCTCCTGCTCATCTGCCAGAAATGTGCAATTTCATCTTTCTTTTTCTCTATCCTAAGTGAACTTCATGCTCTTTCCAAATTCTATCAAATTACATGTTGCACTTATGCGTTCTCTAACCCTCCGAGCGATAGGCTGACCACTAATAATTTCATGTTTGCTTATAATTTATAAATAGGCAATGCAACGAATAACAGGAAGTGATTGGTTGATAAATATGCGATTGATTTATTAAAATGAGATAACAAGATTAATCCGAATATGGTAAATGAATATTAAACTAACACCTTAAACATTGGAAGTAAAAATAAAAGAATTTCAACCACAAGTTCATATCAAAATCACGATATAAAATCTATTTAAAAACAATTGCAATCAGAATGTGAAAACAATGTTATTGTCAAAAATGCATAAGAATCAATTGAAAATGTAAAAGAAATGCATTTGAAACTATTACAAATTGGAAAAAAATTCCTCTATCGAGCAAAAAAAATCATCCGACACCCTTCTAACACTTATTTCTGATCCTAGCAGGTTAGCGCAGGATTTAGCTTTCCCATTCGTTTCGTTGAAGAAGATAGAAAGAGGAGCGTACTGATCTCTTATTGATACTAAGATTTCATCACTCTTTTCAGGAGTATCATTTGGCGCCGTCTGTGGGAAATCGTTCGAGCTAAGGCGTTGATATGGCAGCAGGAAGAAGAGGACGTGGAAGAAGGATAGCATCCGATGGGAGAAACCCTCTTGAACCATGGGAAAACCATGAAGATATTCCACCGGTACAAGGAGATCAAGTGCCTCTAGCAAGCAGAAGTGTAGGAGATCTCACTTTGGGGCAATTGGCGCAGTACATTACTCAAACAGTGGATATGGCAGTAAGGGGTAACCAAATACCACGTCGTCAGAACAATCCACCTCACCATCCTCCTCCCGTGGATTTAAGACCGCAACAGGTTGAACCAGAGCATTTAACCGCTGATCAACCGATAGCCGAGCCTACGGTACCAAATAAGACGGAGATGGTGTGAGAGGAGATACGAAGGTTGGGCAAACTTCCGACAGCCCATGGTTGGAGAATACGACGGGAGTACAGATCCAGAGGAACATCTCGGGAGGTTTGAGAATGCAGCATTATTGCACCGATATTCGGATGGAGTCAAGTGTCGAGTCTATCTGTTCACAACTTTGAGGATTTCTGTTATGTTTTCCTGAACCAGTTTGCTAGCAGTAAGAGGTATCAAAAGACATCCCTGAATTTGTTCACTACTAAACAATAGGAGCAGGAATCTTTGAGAGAGTTTGTTCAACGTTTTAACAGCATCGCGTTAGAAGTACCCACTGCCACTGCTGATGTTCTTATCAATACATTCATTCAGGGTTTAAGAGCAGGGGAATTCTTCAAGTCATTAGTGAAGAAACCTCCTCGGAGTTATGATGATCTCCTCTGCCGAGATGAAAAATATGTGAATTTGGAGGACGCACAGAAACAAAGAAGGATGGAAATGAAGCCAGAAGTAAGGAAAGAGAAGATCGAAGCAAGAAGGAAGAGGCTCTTAGACAAGGTTGATGATCATAACCGGATCAGAGGGCAGTTCTCGACCCGCACTCCCCTGACCATGAGCTTAGAAAAGATGATGGAGATCTGCGATGAAAAGAGGAGACTCGAGACTCGAGAGGCCAAAAAAGTTGGAGAATGGACCTCACCTACCCCCCTCTGATAAATATTGCAGATTCCACAGGGAATATGGACATTTCACTAACGAGTGCCAGAGGTTGGAGGCAGAAGTCGAGAGGATCATTCAAAGGGACCCTCAAATTAAAGCAGTACTGACAACAAAATCCGAGCCTCACACAATTAACAGAGCGGGAGGAGATCGACGTTGGGATAATAATAGGAAAAAGGCCCGATGAGATAATCGACCTTATCCTCAAGGTCGGGAAGTCTCACTAGAGAGAAATGATAGAAGAAGACGAGAACATGAAGACAATAATCCTACCCGAGGAATTATACACATGATTTCAGGGGGAGCTATTGATGGAGATTGGAAGAGCTCGTAAATCGCACGGAGAAGGTTAGAGTTCAGAAATTGTAGCAGAGGTTAGTCTGAAATCTGATCCCGTTATATGTTTCGGACCCAGTGATCTAAAAGGAGTTGTCGCACCTCACACTGATGCCTTGGTGGTCACCGTCACCATTGCAAATTATGTTATAGCTCGGATATTTGTTGACACAGGGAGCTCAGTTAATGTATTGTTCAAAGAAATCTGGACCAAATGCAGAAAGAGGGGTTCCACTTCGAACCTATCACGACACCACTCTATGGTTTCAGAGGGCATGCTATTAGACCTATGGGCCAAATCACTCTCCCTTTGTCAATGGGAAGTGATTCCAGGCGAGTTACTAAAATGACTGATTTCACAATCGTGGATGCCCCTTCCTCATACAATGGTATAATTGGCCGACCTGCTATGAAGGATTTTCGAGCTATTTCATCTACGTACCATCAGAAATTAAAATTCCCATCTGGCGTAGAGGTTGGTGTATTGCATGGAGATCAAAAGGCTGCTCGCAGTTGCTATATGAGTGAGGTAAAAGAGGAAAGCAAGGGATCAAAGTTTCAGGTTAGTGTAATTACAGGAGGCAAACCCTCAGAGCAAAATCTGAAAATGTCAGCTTTAAACTGCACAGATGAAGAGCCCGATCTAGTAGAGCTCAATTCTCCCCAGAAAGTGGTTAAAATAGCCAAGGACTTAAGTCAAGAGGTCCGCTCTAAGTTGATTGCGTTTCTAAAGATTCATGAGGATGTATTCACATAGTTAGCTCGGGAGCTCGGAGGTATAAATCCGACTATTATGCAGCACCGCCTTAATATTCTCACAAGTGTAAAACCTGTAAAACAGAAGAAAAGGCACTTCGGCACAGAGAAGGATAAGTTAATCAGACAAGAGGTAGAGGAGCTACTTCGAGCTGGTCACATCCGAGAGGTGCAATTCCCAAAATGGTTATCAAATGTGGTCTTGGTACCCAAAAATTCAGGACAATGGAGAATGTGTGTTGATTTAGGGATCTTAACAAGGACTGGCCTAAAGATTACCATCTACCACGGATCGATCAATTGGTGGACTCAACAGTTGGACATCAATATTTGTGTTTTATGGATGCCTACCAGGGATATCATCAGATCCCATTGGCGCGAGAGGATCAAGATAAAGTAAGTTTTATCTCCTTAGACGGAACAGTTTGCTACGTAGTGATGCCCTTCGGGTTAAAAAATGAAGGAGCAACATATCAAAGGCTCATGGAAAAAGTTTTTACAGCACAAATTGGAAGAAACATAGAGGTTTATGTGGATGACATTTTGGTAAAATCAAGGTCGGGAGATGACCTTATTTCTTACCTCACAGAAACATTCCTGGCTCTGCAGACGTACAATCTAAAGTTGAACCCTCATAAATGTCTTTTCGGTGTTAAGAGCGGGAAATTTCTGGGTTATATTGTGACAGAAAGGGGGATTGAGGCTAACCCTGAAAAAGTACAAGCTGTGCAGTCAATGCTACCCCCTAAAAATTTGCAGGATGTGTAAAGATTAACAGGTCGGATTGTAGCCCTATCTCGTTCCATATCAAGATCGGCCCATCGGAGTTTGCCATTTCTCCACGTCCTTCGAAAAGCTAAAAAGTTTTGAGTGGATGAAAAGTGCGGAGCTGCATTTGAGGACCTCAAGAAGTATCTAGCCGAGCTCCGAATTTTATCTAAGCCAAAGACAGGAGAACGTTTGTATGTTTACTATAAGCAACTGAGGAGGCCGTGAGCTCGGTGCTCGTCAGATAAGAAGGTTCAATTCAACAACCTATATATTACATATCATGCACTGAAGGGGCATGAGTTGCGATATGTGGAGATTGAGAAACTAGCTCTAATATTGGGAAGGATATTGAATCGAGTTGAGGTCTCAGGACGACTTGTGAAATGGACGACTGAGCTAGGAGAATATGATATCGATTATGAACCTCGGGTAGCTATTAAAGCCCAGGCCTTGTCAGATTTTATTGTTGAGGCCATAAGGCTGGAGCAAGAAGAGGTTTGGAAAGTCAACGTAGACGGGTCTTCTTCTAAGGAGGGCAATAAAGATAGCAGTCAGATTGGAATTCTGAGCTTCCAATAATGAAGCAGAATATGAGGCTGTTTTAGCAGGTATGCGAGCAGCTCGGAATGTCGGAGCTACTAGAATTCATATCTTTTTCGATTCTCAGCTGGTGTCCCAACAGATGAATGGTGCTTATGATATCAAAAATAAAAAGCTCATTGAGTATGCTCGGGCAATTAAGAAGGCTGAAGAATTTTTTGTGGAAGTAGTATTTGAGCAAATCCCCAGAGCAGAGAACGGTAAAGCCGACAGCTTGGCTAAAATGGCAAGTTCATTATATAGCTGGAAAGATCGGGAGATCATATCACAAATTGAGTTGAATCCTTTCTCCATCTCCCAACCTCCCGATCTGGAGGAAAATGATTGGAGAACTGATATTCTTGATTTTTTACAAAAAGGTACTACACCAAGTGATCCTAAGAAAGCATACAGATTGAAACAACGATGTCTCCGTTTCATACTCTTGGAAGGAATGCTGTATAAGAGGTCTTTTTCCCGACCTCTCCTCAGATGTTTGTGCCCTAAGGATTCGGATTATGTGCTCAAAGAGATTCATGAGGGATGTTGCGTTAACCACCTCGGATCCTTGTCACTAGCTAGGAAGGTTGTCCTAGCTGGTTATTTTTGGCCTACTGTTCAAAAAGATGCCGCAACTCTTGTCAAAGCATGTGATAGTGCCAGCGACATGCAAGGCTTCAGCTCCAACCTGCTTCCATGATGAAAGCAATTGTAGCTGCATGTCCCTTTGACCAATGGGGTATTGATATTGTTGGCCATTTTTCCAGTAGCGCCAGCTCAAAAGAAATTTCTAATTGTAGCTATTGACTATTTCTCCAAGTGGGTGGAAGCTGAAGCTGTGGCTAAGATTACAAAGCAAAAAATACTGGATTTTCTATGGCAAAATATTGTTTGTAGGTTCGGGGTTCCTAGAAAGTTAGTTTCGGACAATGGAAGGCAATTTCAAGGTACTCTAATGAAAGCATGGTGCGATGAGATGAAAATACAACAGGCTTTCACCTCAGTAGCTTATCCTCAAAGTAATGGTCAGGTTGAAGTTATCAATAGGTCTTTGGTGCAAAGTCTCAAGGCTAGATTAGGAAGAGCTAAGGGTAATTGGGTGGAGGAGCTCCCCAGTGTTTTATGATCTTACAGAACCACTCCGAGGACAGCAACTGGGGAAACTCCTTTCAACCTAGTATATGGAAATGAAGCTGTCCTACCAGTAGAGATCGGGGCACAGTCATGTAGAGTAATTCATTGTGATGATCTGGATGGAGTGAGACGATCCATTGATCTGGACCTGATAAAGGAAGTAAGGGAGGCAGCTGCTCTGCGGATGGAAGCTTATCGGGGCCGAGTATCGCGAGCATATAATCGACGGGTCATTAAACGGAGCTTTCAAATATGTGACTTGGTTTTGAAGAAGATACAAGAAATGGAGGTCAAGAAACTAGATCCAAAATTGGAGGGTCCTTACAAGGTAATAGAAAAGCTGAGTTCGAGTGCTTACTACTTAGAAGACATGGAAGGCAAAAAATTGAAGAGGCCTTGGAATGCTTACCACCTTCGGAAGTATTATGTTTAAATTTAGTTTTTTCTTCTTATGATGTAATAAATTCGTACTCAATCTTTATCATTTGAAATGAAGTATTTCTTCGAAAAAGAACATCAACAGTTTTACGATTCTCAGCATAGCTTTACGAGCTATGTCCCAGGTCTGAGCTTTACGAGTTCGTCCGACCTCCACAGACAGAATGACTTTACGAGTTTCAGCATAGCTTTACGAGCTATGTCCCAGGTCCGAGCTTTAGGAGTTCGTCCGACCTCCACAGACAAATACGAGTCTCAGCATAGCTTTACGAGCTATGTCCCAGGTCCGAGCTTTACGAGTTTTTGTCATTCCTTCTGACACCAAAGCAAATTATGACGTATCTGTAATCGATATCTAATTTCCCTATCAGGAAATGATTCTGTATGTCAAGATGGAAATGTTGGATGATCGAAGAGATACTCTTGGGCCACGTCGTTTTCGATGTAGCATTTCTTTTGATTCAACCAAGGTCGAAGTAGTGTTAAACTGGATAAGACCTATCAATGTTCATGAGGTCAAATGTTTTATGGTTTAGTTGGATTCCAAATGTCGATTTATCGAAAGGTTTTGTTTTTGAAAAATGGCTAAACTTATTACTCCACTGACACGGAAAAGTTGAAAATGTATTTGGTCAGATGAGTATGAAATTTGTTTTCTTGAGACCCTGTATATAGTTTTGAACTGGTAACAAATGTTTTGTTTCAAAAAAATTTGACGTACGGCGGAAAATTTGTTTTTATTCGAACCAGAAGAACTTAAAATATCCATCCTTTCAATCCGATCTGAATACGAGGCAACGCATGTTGATGAATCTTTTGATGGATTATGATGGTGAAACTCAAATGTCGTTACGGTTGTACTCAGTCGTAACATCTACGAGTTTATTCTAGTTATGTTCGTAGCACCAAGTGCATGCTGATAGAAAATTGGTGGGGTCACACCGGTCCCACTTAAATATCGATTTTCCTAGACAGAACCTCCTTAGTCAATATGTGTTCACCTACCACACCAAAGCTCCACTGCAGCAAAAGGACCCAGACTCTGATGCCATTTGTTGGGAATCTGACCCTCCAAATTCACCCCCATGATCTGCACATTTTATGTGAAAAACAAGCAAAATGAGAATGACACAAGGATTTAATGTGAAAAACTCCAAAATCAGGAGAAAAAAACCATCAGGACCAGAGAAGAAAATACACCATATGAAAATTATTACAATCACACAATTTTCCTTATCACCCCAAACACACTCACATAGTTTTCTCACTAGCAACAATTTATAATCACATCTCTCCTCTTATCAAGAAAGACACCTAATAAAATCTTTTATGATCTGGAAGATTAGTCACAACTGCAACTACTAATCATACTAAAAATTTTACTATATCCTGTAACCAGAGATGAATTTATTTATTTAAAATCAAAAATTGCTAGACCACTTAAAACTGATGCTCTAAAGCTTCTTTTATAGCCAAATGATTTGGCCATTTCCTTACTTTATACGGAGCTCACGCCATCGGATCTTCTCATTGTAAAGAGTTCAACTCCATTTTATACAACTACAGCATAACAGTGGAATCCGACCCTTCTTACTATTACAACTTCGCAAAGTCATTAAGGAATGCCTGCGCTGTTGCGCAGATTACAAGAAAAACCCAACATTATCGGTGCTCAACGATATAATGACACCCAACAAATTCGACAACGTGCATAGGTAACATGCAAAAGGGTTGGGATTTCTGGCATCGGACCACCCCTGAGCTCAGATCCAAGGACTAGAGGCTACGTTGAATTGTATTCCAGAGATCAAAATGCATTCTTTAGTGCATTTGTATTAATAGATTTTGTATATATGGTCATGAGAGGTCGGTAAATTGCTATTTTTTGTTCAAGAGGTCGGTAAATTGTTTATTTTTTTATTTTATAGGTCGGTAAATTGCTATTTTTAGGGAGCAAAATTACTCATTTGACGTAAATTGCACTTTGCGCCTATAATTATCTGCCGATTTTTCAAGTTGCATCGTCTAGATTAATGTGTCCCCCCCCTTTTTTTGCTATTTTTTAAATTCTTTTATTTTGGTTTGAATATGTAGATTGTAATTTTTGCATTTCGGAGATTTTGTTATTTATGACGGACGCGTATGAGATGGTACTATTTATAGCTACTAGGGATTTTGGTTTCCCGGGTTTTGGAATTTGGAGTTTATTAACAATTTGAATTCCGAAATTATCGAATTTATTACGGATTGATGTGTGTTAAGTTAAATATTAAGGTTTTGATTAGAACATTTGATTGGTGCTGCTGCTGAAATGGTCGTATTGTTTGTTATTTGAATTTATAAGCATGTGATTCGATTTGTGATTAGTATTAAGTTATGATTTTGTTGTTTTGATTGGTCGTCTTTAATTGAAACTAATGCTAAACAGTTCACTTAATACTTTTGTCCTTTTGCCTTGGCGATTAGTATTCTTGAAGATGTGTTGCAATTTGTCATCATGATAGTTGTTCATCTTACTATGCTGGGATCTGTTTTCTAGCGACTGTATTTTAAAAGTACCGCGTTTCATGAAAACATATAACAACAAGAAGAAAGAAAATTGTGAAACTTATTGTTTCCTTTTGCATTTATTGTGAGTTTAATTATGCCCACGAAACACAGAGAAGGTTTGAAATGTCCTTACCGAATGAGGTGGATTATAATATCCTGCCTTGTGTTACTTGACCAGGGGTCCAGGATAATGAATATGTATGCTGGGTGAAGTCTGGAAAATTCTGCGGCTTTTGAGTGACTTAATCTTATCAAGCATTCAGTTTTTCGCAACTGATAGGAAGGGATCCGACTCTGAAGATATTTTTTCCAGTCTGTTGTCCCATGTCCTCAGTGTGTTGCCGTGTCCCTTCGTAGGCCTTGGATGGATTGGGAATTCAACGTAAAAGCCAATCCAACAAAGTCTCTTTGTTAATGGAGCGAGCCTATGGCCATAACGACAATGAACGTGTTACTGAAATTACGAGTAGCAGTGACGCATCTTCGTCTATAGCTTATCCCATGACAGGCGGTTTGGGGCCTTAGAGCAGCAACATAGTGAAAATCAACCCAGTACTAGCTCAAGAGTTCCTGTTTATCAACCCTCGGTTTTTTCTGCCAATGGATCGAACACAAGGAACTCATTACTGATGCGAAGAGGAAATAATTGTGGCCGCCAGAGGAGTCCACTAAATTTTGGTTTATGGATATCAGTTGAGCTACTGTTGACTGTGAGCCTAATTATTGCAGCTATTATTGTTTTGTCTCTTTCAAAGCACGAAAAACCAGGTGCTCCTTTGAAAACATGGATAGTGGGTTATGCATCTGTCTGTTTGGCGATCCTCCCTCTTCTATATTGGCGTTTTAAATACCGGAACCAGGGTTCTGAACAGGTTTCATTTCAAATTTGTTAGGATTCTTCTCAGGGCAACAATATGACTGGCTCTCTCACGGGGAGAGTCATTGGAGGAGATCTATGATGCACTGACAGTCGTAAAAATTAATCGGTGTAGTGTCATACATTTCTCGGACAACGACACTTCTCGGATACTCATCGGACATGTGTCGGACACGCCACGTGGCGTGTCCTTTATTTTATTATAAAAATACAATCGGACACCCGTGTCGGATACTCCCCTCAAAATCGGACACCCGTGTCGAGCATGACTCATCGGAGTGTTCGACACAGAAAGCACATTTTTTGGTGTTAATTTTATAATTTAAAAAGTTTTTGGCTAAATAAAATTTAAACGTGTTAGTTAAACTTTATGTTAATTGAAATAATATATATTTATTGTTAGTATTAGTGATTTCAATGACATGTATTTATTTATTTATATGTTTCTTGAATTTGGTAAGAATATTTTTGTTGATTTTACATGATTTTAGAATTTAAAAAATGTTAATTTTAGTATTTGTAATATAGTATTATATTATAAATATATAAATAGGCGTATCTCAACTGTGTAGTATCCTAAATTTTTTTGAAAATCCGTGTCACCGTGTCGTGTCAGTGTCGTCGTGTCGGTGTCCGTGCATCATAGGAGGAGATCATCGCTGGCCAACTGGTACAACAACCAGAGCCCCTCAAAGTACTGGTTTACCAAGTTTTAGGTATGCAGGACGTTTGTTCTAATTATCATGTTTATCTCATTGTCCCAGCCTTGTGCAATCTTTTTTTTCTATTTATAATCGAAGGATAAGGAATCCTTCTTGCCAATTTTTCTAGGAATAAGGAGACAACCCAACTGGGGTACCTAAGTTTAACACAACCAGATTACACAATTTTGACTTTGGTTAATATAGGCTTATGAATATAGGTTTCTGGCCAATAGCAATGAACTAAACGGGTTTTTCTTTATCCTAATGTGCCCAAAGTACAATAAAATATTTTATGTTCTCCCACAATTGAGATGGGTTTCCTCAAGATCCTTCTAAGATTTTTCTTTTCACAACTTCCAAATAGTTGTTAATATCTCCATCTTCCATGAGTTTATGATTTTTTTTCACCCATCAGGTTCCCATAAAAGTGCATTTTTTTTGCGCTGGCCATAGCCAATGAAAACCAATGCTTTAAAATCTTATACCATATAAATAATTTGAACCTGCAAGAGAGAATGATGTGATCTCAGGTTTCATTGTTGTCTTTGCTTGGTTGGCAACTTGGGGATTCTGTCAAGTGGAGTTTTTTCTGTTATGCACGGTATGAGTATTCAATTTATTAAGTGATATTATCCAATTAAAAGCTTGTACTTTGATAGGAAAAGAGGTTTTCCTGATGAGGGGAAAAGGTTTGTTAAGAGGATAAAGTTAGACCATCAAACAGTTCTTGTATTAGCAATAGAGAATTTGACACAGGATAGATGGTTTAATTCAAGATGATATTGTGGTGGTTAAAGAATTAACATATTTTGGGTCCATGTACGCATTCTCTTGTCTCTGTACTTATTCATGAATGGAAAACGAATCACCTTTCTCCCGCTCTTCCTCCTGTGAGACCTATGTTCTGGGTACTTTTATTGTTTAATCTTTAGTTAAGTCATCATCATTTGTGAAGCATACGTATACATCTTTAGCAATGAGCTAAACATCTATTAGTGTATGTTCATGAGGTAATATTTTGTCTTTCAGGAAATTTATGAAGGTTTATCAGTGACACTTGTTGCCTTGTTCTGCTTAATTTTTTTAGGAAAGTGATTTAACATCACTATCTTTGCTGCTGTTAATGTTGTTAAGGTGCTGCGTGTGCATTACAAAATTATTCATGTTGAACTTAATGTTTTTGGACTGTGATGTTGATAGTTACACTGTGGGGAACTATATTCTCCATTCTTATTTTTGCAGGCTCAAGGTGTTTGTCGAATACTTAAAAATGGGTTTGGATTGTTTCTTTGCTGTTTGGTTTGTTGTTGGGAATGTCTGGATTTTTGGAGGGCACTCTTCATCCACTGGAGCCCCAAATGTGTACAGGTACTGCAAGGATTCGCTACACTTTTTTAGCATGCTGTCTGTGCGATTTGTTCAGTTTCTTATTTTATTTACACTTTTTTCGGATTTTTTTCACCAACAGGTTATGTATAGTATTTTCTCACATTTACCTGTATCGGCTATGCAATCAGGGGCGAATCTACATGTAATTGAGGGGGGGCAATATTTTACTAGAAGTTTAACCAATGGTGGTACAATGGTCTCGAGGTGAAAATTTTTCATTACAAGCCCAGCGACCCGGGTTTCATTCTCGGTGGCAACATTTTTTGACTCTCCTCTTGATGATGGTGGCATTGGCACGTGTATCTTCCAAAAACATTTACACGCAATTGTTTGCTTCCTACGATTTTTATTTAAACATTCTTTCCTACCATTTAACAGTAAAAGAAAATTTTAATTGATTTCTAATAAATTACAATATTACAAAATAAACGTTCTATCCATTAAAATTAAAAAATACAAGAGATAAACCTATTTGATTTATTCAAATTTAAATAAATTTTGATTGTTTTAATTTAATATAGCAGGTAAAATGTTTATGAAAATAATATTTATTGAATTTATGTTTTGAAATTTACCAAACTAATTTTTAAACATAAAGTTTGCAAAAAAATTATGTTTTAAAATGATTCAAAAAATTACAATGTGTTTTTTTCTAAAATTTACGATATTTTTTTGACCAATTAAGATTCTCACATATTGTCAATAATTTAACATAGGTATTGTATATCTATTTTGATATTTTTAAATAAATACAAGATAATGAACAAAAAATTAAACTGGTAAATATTTGACATGACCAAAAAATGTGAAGCATATGATGATGTAGGGAAGGGGGCAAAGAATTCGAAGTCATCGACAAATCCCTTCCTTAACTATCAACGAACTGAGTAGTGTAATAATAATATTATTACAATTAAACTCGGCAAGTATATTATTCTTGAAAGCAAGCCTTTTTTTAAATAGCATTGTAATTATTTACCTAATGATTTTTACCTAAAGTCTTAAAAGTCGGAGGTTTATCATGAGTTTTTGGTTTAATTTTTATGTAATTTACTTTTGCCCCCCTTCATAAAATTTCTAGATTCGCCCATGTATGCAATGCTTTTCATTCTCTGTGCTACAATTTGCTGCTGCCTGCCTTGTATATTTTTAATTCTGGGCTCCAGAGAAGATTTGTCTCAGAGTAGAGGAGCTACTCCAGAGTCTATTAGTTCTCTACCAACTTATAAATTTAAAGTTAAGAAAAACAAAATCAAGGACAATGGCTCTGGTGCAGGGGAAGGTGGGACAGTGGCTGCGGAACAGAGAATGAATGTGCAATATCAGGAGAGGATGCGGTACGATTCATTTTATTCTATTCGGATTATTAAATTTTGTCAATGAAAGTAGATTCATTTGACTGATTTGACTACTTTGTCCCCCCATTTTCTTTGTTATAATGAAAATGAGGTCGGAGGTCATGTGAAATCCAATTCATCTCTGTCGAAAACCGTTATGGATTCAAGCCTCATTAGTCATTACTCATTACTTCTACTTCTATCTGTTGGGGTATGCCCTAAGACAAGTCATTAGATGATTGTTTTGACATACAATGTTTATGATTTTATGAATGACAATTCATTATTATATATTATTCGTTTAACTGTGCAATGTGAATTAATATATATGTTAATGTCCTTAGAATAATATTGTATTATTCTTAAACATTGTCCCTGGTCAAGTATTATCATGAATCATGATAATGATAATATATAGAGACTAGTATGTATTGATTGATGACTTGTTCATTGATATGAGATATCAAATCAACATATGGGTACATGTTAGAGAACGATGTACTGGACAGACCCACCATGAGAATGCAACATGGATAGTTATATGATTGTCATATGCAATTCTCATAGTGATCATAATGTATGTAATCCTTACGACTTGTGATCATCAGAGATCTCAACATAAGGAGTTATGTATCTTGATATTGTCAAACGTTACCCGTAACAGGGTAAACTATAAAGGCGACTATTGGATACACTACGAATTATGTAGAGGGATGTTGACTGATCGAGATAGGATTTGTCCCTCCTATATAATAGGAGATGTGTTTGGCCCTTGATCAAGTGAGAACTAAAATGCATGGCCATGCTCGAATGAGTCGATATGAGATATCAAACTTATTCGTTTATTCTAGTTCTACTTGGGGATCAATAAATAAAGATTGAATATACGAGTATGACTATTCCATGACTCGTGTTCAATCTAAACACAAAGGACAAAGTGATTAAGTTACATGGTTAATATTATCACAAGTTCTAAAGGTTATGTCGAGTCATTGATATTCTTGTAATTTGGGTAGCCTTGATTTGTTGCTAGACACCGCTCTTTGCTTGTAACGTAAAATGAGATTTTATGTCACTGCCAACATTACAAGATCCTATCGGGTCGCACAAAAGATTAAATCGAGAAGGGAAAATTAAATTCATGGGATGAATTAAATAATTAAGAGGAGTCTTAATTAATAATTATAAGGATTAAATTAAAATCATGGGCTTGAGCCCATGAGGCTTTATGAAAGCTTTTTAATTAAATCATATATAATTAGTAAACAAGGTTAATGAGACTTAACACTTTATATCATCAAAACCTAAAAGCTCTCAAGCTTTAAACCAAACGGCCGCCGCCTCCTTCCTCCTTCATCTTCACGGCCGACGTGAATAGTGGTGATCGGAACGGCTGCCTTTTAATCGGTTTTGAATCGTAGGGTTGGTTTTGGTTCAAGAATAAGTCTAGCAACTTGTTCTTGAACGTCCCTTGTTCGTTTAATCGTGTGGATACCGTTGAGGCAAGACCTTGGAGGTGTTGCTCGTGACTCGGAGTTCGTTGGACGTGGTGCTTCGTGGAATCTGCTTAAACACGCTACAAGGGTGAGACTTTTGTAATCCTTTATCCGATATGACAACCTATGTATAGATCCGGTGTCTTGTAATCCATAAAAAAAATTTATTCATCTGCGTTGCTATGCATGATGGATTACTTACACTATCAACCCAACTGCATGTACTGGAGTACATTATCTTCTGGACTCGATTTATGTAAATTGCATTATTTTCCTGCAGTCTGTTGCCCTCCAGTCCATTACTCGACCCTGAAAAGTAACTTTGGTTATTCTGATCCACGGGCATGCTGTATCTGCTTAGCCAAGTATGTAAATAAAATGATGAACTGAGAGAGCTGCCTTGCTTGCATCTCTTTCACAAGGAGTGCGTCGACAAATGGCTGAGAATCAATGCCTCGTCTCCACTCTGCAAAGCCGAAGTTGGTGAGCCCATTTCGAGTTTCCCTATCGAAGCAACTGCCAATCTGCGAAGTAGCACCCTATTAAGATATGAGACTACTGCTTAAGAAATATTCAGCTAGGTTTCGATACCAATGGAGGGAGCCTCACTTTGTTTATGCTTCAGTTTATTGATACCCAAAAATTCGTCCCCTTGTCTTATGATTTGGTTTATACCTTATTTGCCTTTTAATGATTTCAAATATGGCAAATATTTTTCAGTGTGAGACAAATTGCAGCAAGTTCAACAACACATTCTTAATATATATGGGTTGAACAAAATGTTTTCTTGGTTGCTTTAGTTTGTTGATTCTATTGTTGGAATACAATTCAGGTAAAATAAAATTGTTATTTTGCAAAGATTATTCATTGCCAAAATATTAAATAGTAAAACTCTTGTTATCCTCTCTTAGTTTTGAATTATATTGTGTTTATAGAATAAGAAATAATATTCAAATTCAACTTTTAAAAATAAATTATATATTTCATATTGTTGACGAATTTAAGCAAATGTATATATAACACAATCCTACAAATTAAGTGATTTAAAAATTTCAAGATTAGAATAATAGTTCAAATCTTTACATCTGCATTTGCTGAATTTGCATCACATTTGCATCACATTCAAAATCTATTGCATGCGAGCTCATGTGCTTACCCAACTGATAATGGGTCATTTCTATTTTGAAGATACTCAAATTCGAGTCTCGCAGTGTACAAAAAAATATTTAACACCTCCATCTTTCTCAATATATATATATACTAGTTCGTCTTGCACCGCGCAAGGCGCGATGCCAGTGGGTAGTTTTTTGGTAAACACCTGCAATAACTAAAAGACCTGGTAGTCAAATGAGGGAAACTAAAGATAAAAAATTTGTTGATTAAATTGCACCATAATTAGCCACATGAACGATAAATGACCAATAAACTATATATTAAATACAGAGCTGTAACAGGACCAAACAAAAAATATTGTACTTGGACTACATGAGTCTGTACACTGAACATACAAAGATTAATCGGCAGCAGTTAAAATCGAGACTCATAACATGTGAAATAGCCAATCTGATTTCACACACAGAAGTTACCTCAATAACAAAAGAAAGGTCGAAATTTACGATATCAGATATATATATCTCTACGAACAAGGAAGGCGGAAACTTATAATAGCACACAAACATAAACAAGGGCATGTTCTAATATATAGAATCAATTTCAAAGCACACACAGGAGAAGGATATCCGGAAATTGGAAACGTCACTTGTACTTATTCAACAAACATAAGCATATGCAAATTAAGGGAACTGATTTGGAGAAGAAAAAAAGTTCCTACTTGCAAGTTGTACCTCATCATACACGGTAGATACGAAAAAGTTTACGAGGAAAAAAAATAACTTCATTGTTAGACCCGACCAAGGGTCATCATCGACCCTGAACCGGCCCGTGGTCAAAGGGCCGGTTAATCGGGTCAACGGTTCGAAGGGTCGGAACCGTAACCGGCCCGTCTATAGAAGGGCCGGTTAAGGGTCATGATTTTGCTAACCCGTGAACCGTCGGTTAACCGGCGGTTCAAGGGTTTATTTTATTTTTTTTTACATTTTTAAATTTAAAATATAGGTTATGGTGTATATTTGAACTAATGACCTCCAACTTTAATAATTAACTTCAACCACTAAGTTATAAGAGCATTGTTGATCTAAATATAGTATAAATCAACCAAACAAATATATCTACACATTTTGATTATCTTGGCTTGAATTTATTTCACGTTATTTTATGTTTAATCCATGGATGAAAACACATTCATACACTTTTTACACTTTGTTTCAAATTTTAATAATATTTTTTATTTTTTTAAAAAAAATAAGGGTCAAACGTAACCGTAACCGTTGGTTAACCGTAACCGTAACCGGACCGTAACCGGCGGTTCATGAACCGTAACCGTAACCGTCAAGGAAGGTTAAGGTTAAGGGTCGATGTTTTTTGAATCGTCGAACCGGCTGTTCTGAACCGTCTAACCGGCGGTTCAAAACCGTGGTCGGGTCTATTCATTGTGTTAATTTCAGCTTTATATATCATAAAGGACATGAGACCAGATAGCTAGTCGAATCTTTTGGATCTAATAACTCTCCATCTTATGGACTTCTTCATTTTGGCATTTGTTCAGTAGCATCTGCAAGATAGAACACAAAGGAGAACGATGATTCTTTATTGTAAACTATAAGGGAACTACATATTTAATAAAATTAAGTGGCTTACTATGATTATATTTTATATTAATTACGATAAAGAAATGGCAAAACGTACTCATATAAAACACATAGAGGCAAGACGCTGAAGCCCCATATGGACGCAAACCATCATGAACCCCAGATCAACGGGATCCTCCTCTACAGAGATTAAAAACCAAATGGAGGGATGACAAACCGTCGCAACACTACCCCTTAGCCAACGTCGTCCATTCATTGCACACAGAGGTTTTAATGCAACCCTCACATTTGCCTGCCTCTTCGATAAACAATGCCAGCCTCTTTGATACACCATGGACGCCTCTTCGATACAAAGAAATTACGTAAATGTGGAAAAAAAAAACCTCAACCTCAACCTCGACGATCAAACAAAACCAAGAGCCAAAAGTGAACAATGTGAGCAACAAGAAAAAGAAAGAAACCAAGGCCCAAGAGTAAAAAAAACCAATAACAAGAAAAGCCCAGTAGCCCATTACTGTTGAGAGTAATCAGCTCTTATAATACTGTAATAATAATAATAATAATATATATATATATATATTGCATAAATTGTTAAAAGTTATAAGTCGGTCTTTTAGTAAAAACGTTACGACAATAGACCAGTTCACACATGGTTTGTTTGATGGTGTCCTTAAGAGTAGTGTTTTTAGGGAATCATCCACCATCCATTTGAAATCTTTTTTTAAAAAAAGATTCCAAATGAATGATGATGATGTCTCTGAGGGCAATGCCCTAAAGGACAGCAACAATGAAACCTTCGCACATATAGCGTGTCAGTAAATGAATCCTGTACACGATTTTGCGTCGAAATTTATATAAATTCACACACAATACGACGCGAAAATATGTACACCGGTTTTGATAGGGTTCCATTTTTCTGTGGCTTCGGGACTCGGGAGTCTTCTATTTCTCTTCATACTCACCTCTCATGGCTGTTTACTAGTGGATTTCAGAATTTCTTCGGCCGGTTGGTAAAATTCTTATATTCATGTTTCGTAGGTGCGGTTTTTGTCTTTGTGGATTTTGTTGTTATTAGAGTGGAGTAAATTTACCTTTTGCATGTCATTGAATTGATGTTTATCAGTTTATGTTTTTATTCGTTGAGGTGATGATTTGAGGTTTCGAAAAAAACTGAATCTTTTGGTATATTTTTTAAGTTTGGCTTTGGATCGCGAATTTAATTATTTTGGGTAATCAAAGAAGGTTCACATGATCGAAAAGAAGTGTTCGAGTTGATTTTAAGAATAAATGGGTAAGGATTGAGTAATTAATGATTTTTGAGGTTCTGGTTAATACATAGAGGACCTGTATTTATTTTTGCTGTATGGAGATTTTTTCACTGTGTAATTTATTTGATTTTTTAGAAAATTAGGTTTTGATATTAATTAAAATTTTACTTTCTGGACTCTTCTATTTTGATCAGACAAATTGGGTTTCTCTTTTAATATTCAGATTTGTTTGATAAATTCTTTGTCAAATGTTAAAGCTTGTTTTACAAGTTCATGACTTTCATTTTTCATTGGCATTTTTTATGTGTTTTATGTGCATGTTTGTAATGGTTATATGGTTAGATGCTTTCCTGAACTCTGGTTTGGCTATATTTGGATGTGTACCATGGGTGACCCTTATGTAAACTAGTTTGGCTCCTTACTTCGGCTTCCGATGTTGTATGTGAAAAGAAGTTATTTTTGTCATGGTGGTGTTCAAACATTTTAGACTGAGAATTCCAAGCTTGAGGATGATTATCACAATTTTGCCTAAAAGTGTCTTCGAGCACTTTTCTCTATAGATGCAGATTTATTCTGCTGTTTCGTTTTATTGAAGTTGCTGTATTCATAGAACTGTGTCTGATTTTCGTCACATGTTTTGCAAATCATATTTATATGCCTAATATGACAACTGTTTGACTAATTTATTTTTTCCGACATGTCGTGACTATTCACCTTTGTTTTGATTGACTTTGATGATAATTTTGTCCTTCATAGGTAATTGAGTTGCTCAATTCTTCTTTTACGTATTCTTATTGTAGTGTTTATACAGAATGTATACTTCTAGTTTACTTTTTATTAGGGCATTTTTCTAAAAGAATTGATGTTATCCATGT